>CM066033.1:439914024-440514024 GCA_033557465.1 Ichthyophis bannanicus
GAAAGCAAGAACGAAAATGGAGAAAGCTCAAATCCGAGGAACGCAAGAAGGTTTACCTCAGCCTCCTAGCAACATATAACAATTGTTCCATGTACTATTGTACCACCATTGTATATAGTTAACCAGGATATCCTTTATCAGATAACCCTCATTGTATTTAATTTCCCCTATTTCGCCAAGTTATACTTTCTGTTAAATGTAATGACCAGACATATGTAAATTGTCGGATGTTTTTTGTTCAATGTAAACCGCGCTGATGTCTAATAGTGCGGTATATAAGAATTGTTAATAAATAAATAAAATAAATAAATATAAGAATGAAGTCAACCAGGCAAAGAAAACGCACCACACAAATACACTCAATAAGGCCCTCAACAGGCCCAGAGAGCTTTTCGCACTCGTCAAATCGCTCACCAAGGCTCCGCAGGACAGCAATTCCAGCGGCTACATAACGGCCCAATGGCTAGCAGACCACTATGCCAGCAAACGTAGTCCCTCAGCGACTGCCCTCCTCGCGCCAAAGCTGGACTCAGCTAACACCCTACAAAAAATCAACACCCAGGGAAGACCTGAACAGGGCGTAAAATGGTCAACCTTCCAGAGAGTGGATGACCAGCAGATAAAAGACATCATTACCAACCTAAAAACCACTACCTCCCCTCTCGACCCCTGTCCAGCCTCCTGGATCAAGGCAACCAAGCAGGAAATAACACAGCACGTCTCTCACATAGTGAACCTTTCACTACTGCAAGGTCTCATGGCATCGTTTCTCAAGAAGTTACTCATTCGTCCCATTTTGAAAAACAAAGCACTCAACAAAGACGACCCAACCTCATACCGCCCAATTTCAAGCATATCCTTCCTCGCCAAGATTATTGAAAAGGCAGTGCAGCAGCAGCTGCAGGACCACATTGATGACACAAACGCCCTTGATGTACATCAATACGGGTTTCGGCAACATCACGGCGTAGAAACCCTCCTGCTAGCCCTAATGGACAACCTACTCAAAGGTCTGGAAAACAAGAGCAAGATGTATATGCCTATATTCATAGATATATCAGCAGCCTTTGACTCAGTGCATCACCCCACACTATTAGAGCGACTCGAGTCCATAGGCATTTCAGGAACCCCACTAAAATGGTTCTCCTCCTACATAACCAACAGAATGCAGCAGGTCCAATTCAACAATGACAAAGCAACCCCCTTCCCTCAAACCCAAGGCATTCCACAAGGCTCCGCCCTCTCCTCCCTCCTATTCAACTTATATCTACAACCAGTATGCAAGATTTTCCAGGGCCACGACATCAACTACCATATTTACGCAGATGATCTAATGCTTTATACGCAACTAGACGTAAATAACCCAAACCTCAGCAAGTTTGAAAAATGCCTATTCGAGCTTCAAATCTGGCTTCAACGCAATAATATGTCCATTAACCACAAGAAAACAGAAGCAATGTGTATCTCCAGGAAACCGGGATTCAAACCCCCAACAACGGTCACCATGAACAATAACAATTACAACATCAAGACAGAGATAAAATATCTAGGAGTGATGCTTGACAGCAACCTAAATATGGACAAGCACCTTCGAATTACCAATCGGGCTATTTTCCACAAATTAAGAGTCTTGCAGCCCCTACGTAGCATCCTCGATCATGCCGACTTCAGATCTGTCGCTCAAGCCCTCATCATTCCACACCTAGACTATTGCAATGCCATACTGCAAGACCTGCCAAGAAAAACTATAAATATCCTGCAAATGGCACAAAATGTTGCTGCCAGAATCATTATGCAAAAAGGACTCTCTGACCACATTACACCTGTTCTAATTGAGCTACACTGGCTCCCCATCACGGCCCGCATTCAATACAAATGTTAGTCACTACCTTCAAACTCATCCATAATGTAGCGCCCTCACATCTCAACAGCTTAATATCCAATCTACCCAACAACAGAAGTAGAAGAACAGCAAACCTCAATACCCTCTGTCTCCCGAAGTGCATCAGAAAGGTCAATGCTTGTACCAGTAACAGGGCTTTCTCATTTATAGCCCCAGCACTCTGGAACCGGTTACCAAGTGATCTGCGTGCAAACTGTGATCTGAAAGACTTCAGAAAAAACTTAAGACGCACCTCTTCCAATCACATTACAATTTAACCTCGTGAAATGCACTCAGGCATGTGTAAATATGTATATTGATCCTGTGTGAGGTCCTAACAGTCAGTCATGTGTAAATATGTATATAAATACCCTGTGTGAAGTCTTAACATCAATCAACTGTAAATCTGTAACCCTATCTTTTGCTGTGCACTACCTCCCCCTCCCTAATCGCAATGTATATATCCCTAATTACTGGCCAGTACAGCCAACCTTACCATGTATAGCAACCGCTGCTGATCACTGGAAGCAGCGGGATACAAATGTACGCTAAATAAATAAATATATACACACACGTGTATATATATATACACACACACACACACACGTGTATATATATATATATACACACACACACGTGTATATATATATATACACACACACACACGTGTATATATATACACACACACACACACACACACGTGTATATATATACACACACACACACACACACGTGTATATATATACACGTGTGAAAACGGAGGTACTTTTCATGTCAAGGAACAAAAACTTCTCTCCCCCCTCCAGCCTAAGAGTAAGAGATGCGGAGCTCTCAAGCCGTAATGCCATACGCTACCTCGGCATCACTCTCGACCAGCACCTGGATTTCAAGGAGCATATAAAAAACATCACCAAGTCCATATACAACAAAATCAGGACACTGAGACTTCTCAAACCTATGCTAACTGCTAACGACTTCCGAACCATCTTCCAGGCCCTCATATTACCACATCTAGATTATGCCAACCTAATCTTGTACGGCCTACCAAAGAACACCCTCATTCCTCTCCAACAAGCCATGAATGCCGCTGCACGTGTCCTCTGTGGTCTAGCCAGATCAGACCACATCACACCAATACTCAAGGATCTCCATTGGTTACCAATACACTCCAGGCTAACATATAAGGTTCTTCTAATAACATTCAAGATTATCAACAACATCGCCCCCAACTCTCTCAAGGAACTTATCACACCTACTCCTAAAACTAGAATTAGAAGGACAACAACAGACAACACTTTGACTATTCCCAAAGACTCAATAAAATGCTCCCAAACAACCAGGAGAAGAACATTTGCCTACTATGCACCAAAATGTTGGAACGACCTCCCTCCAGAAATCAGAGCAATCCGGGATCTTCTACAATTCCGGTAAGCAATAAAACACCACCTCTTTCTTCTCCATTTTGCCCAAACCGCCACCCGACTCTAAGAAACCATCCCCCTTCTCCTACTAAAGACTCCTTCACAACATAACGCTTAAGTCCCAAGCTACCACTTGTCAGTCTTGAAGCAATCTACGTACTTTCAGATCAAGCATCAACTATTATGCCTTATCTTTATGTATATAGTTTCATGTATTCCTCAATCATCCTGATACATGTCAATATGTAAATAGTTTCCCATGTTCTCCAAGATTTATTCCTTGTTATAATGTAATTTCAATCAGTCTTCTCTGATCTGAAATCTTTGTTAAATATAAACCGCACTGATAACAAATAGTGTGGTATATAAAAATTGTTAAATAAATAAAATAAATAAAAATATACACACACACACATATATATATATATACACACACACACACGTATATATATATATACATACATACACGTATATATATATACACACACGTATATATATATATATATACATACACACACACGTGTATATATATATACACACACAGATAGATATGTGTATACATCTACACACTGCAGCTTTAAATAAAAGAGAATAGGGAAAAATAGTGGGTACAGCTTCTCAGCATCTTTTATATAAAAAAAAAAAAAACCAACAAAAATACCCAGGAACATCCTTCCTACCTCAGGGTCACCCTGTCACCCCTCAACCCCCACCCAGTCAGTAAGGGTCTAACCGCTTCCAATTCCCAGTCTTCTAACCTAGTAAAAAATAAACAGAGCAACTTCCACACAGGAAAAATAGAAAAATGAGCAACCTGTCCACTCACGTTTTCCCCAGTCGGTCTCCCCTCAAGGATAGCTCTAGTAGCAGATTAAGTTGAAACACGGTTTCGCTGCTCTAGGATTCGGCTGCAGGGGGCGAAAATATCAAGATAAGGAGGACTGCGCAAGCGTGAAAAAGAAAAGCAGTAGCAGGGGCGCGCAGTGGCTCTGGGTAGATTTCTTTTTGTCGTACCAGCACGCACAACTAATGGGTCCGTGCTAATTTATTTAGTTATGTATATTTAGCCCACGCCTTTCTAGTAGTAGTTCATGACATTGGAAAGGCACGAAACGCTAAAGGAAAGGCCCGGGGGGATGAATGAAAAGCGCCCGAAGCACTACTGTAGACTGACCAGTTCTTTGTGCAACAGTCAGATCATAAACCGGGATTAGGCAGAGGGGGAGCAACACATTGCCCTCCTGGTTTCCGTGGAAACACGTCACGCCTCTGGGCTTTTTATTTTTTAACGTCCTTTCGGGTCATTGCGACAGTTACTTTTAGCGTGAACCGTAAAGTGTCATATGCAGGAAACACATGTATATGTTTACGTGAGAGAGTAGATATGGGGAAAAGGAAACAAAATAAACTAATACTAAACAGTTTAACAAAGAAACAGAAGAAACACCTAAAGGACTTCGGAGAACACCATCCTTTTTATGATAAGTATGTGTTTAGTCCATTGTCTGAAAAATGATATATTTTTTAGCTTGTGTTAAAAATGTCTTTAGTAACGTTATAACCATACGCAAACGCCCAGACTATACAACAAATAGCGAGCAAAATGCAAGGTAAGCAAACATATTGATTCAGTTTTCTCCATCTTTGCACACATTTCAGGGACTATTTATACTTATCGGACATTTCCACTTCATACTTGCAGACCAAATAGATAGTATACCACCAGTCATATACGTCCTGATTGAAAAACGATTTTAATTAGAATAAAATGCTGTAGTTGATAGATCTTCTTTTGATAGTGTTGTACAGTTACTTTGTGTTTAGAAATCGACTCGTTGCTAAGCAGTAAAATTCTGGGATACGATTGGGAGATATACTTTCGATTATCTTTATAAATTTAGATTTGAATTATTAAATGAATGTAGTGCGACGAGGAGGAATTTAAGATATTTGAGTATGGGAGGGACTAAGTGGGAATTTGGAAGGATCTAGCAATTAGTAGGTATGAATTGGGGATAATGTGGGTGGGGGTAGGAGAAAGGAAAAGCGTGGGCCTTTGAAGGGCATGAGTGAGGGTGAAAATGGGAATGTAAATATGATAGAGACAATAGAAGGCTGGGTAGAGGGAAAGACACAGAGAGAGCACCAAACTCGCAAGGAGTCCAACAAAACCAAAAGGCGAGTAAGATAAGGGTCACTAGCACTTTATTAATGAACAACCCCAACGCGTTTCGGCAGGTGCCTTCATCAGGGGGTAAAAGGACTGCAAAAACAATTAAAAACATATAAAATACATCAATACACACATAATAAAAATTTTAAATACAATAATTGTACAAAAAAAATGGATAAAAAATATATATGAATATGTAAAAATCCATATATGACCACAAGTAAAATATACTTACTTCTTGTACTTCTAGTAATGCATAAAAGAAAGCGCATAAACAGTGTGTGACCAAGAGTACAATAAAAATAGCTGTAAAAGACATAATAAATACGTTAAAATGCAGAGTTGCATACAAATTCACATTGAGTAATAAAATGAGAAACCCAGACCAAAGCAAACATGTTCAAAAATGTAAATAATATAACAATAACATATGTATCTTAAAACTAAAGAACCATAAAATATCTAATATATAGAATATATAATAAATTATAAGAATAAAAAATGATAAAAAATAATAATAAAAACATATATACATCAAAATTATGTATGTAAATATGTAATTAAATTATTTAAATACATCAGTATAAACCCCATCAATATAAATAATAATGTATAATAAATAATTATAATGAATAAAAAATAAAAATATATATGTATATAAATATATAATTAAATTATTTAAATACATCAATATAAACCCCATCAATATTAAAACCAACCAAAAAGAATAAAAAAATAATAAATTCATGACCAACTAAAATCATAAAAGCAATCATGGATCCCAATGAAAACAAAACATAAAACCATTTAAACAAATAAACAATAAAATATATATGCCATTGTAGCAGCAGATAAGCATGCAATAAATAAATCCAGGAGTCTTTTCAAGGATCCAAGCCAGTTTAATGTGCACATGGCTCAAGCAATAAGCAATTTCAAAATGGCTGAGCAATGGCTTCTAGTAAAACAACAACTTTTATAGCTTTCTTGTCCATTCTAAGCATAGGCAAACTTTTCATTGGTCCCAGTACCCCTCTCACCCATCTATTGGTCCCGGTACTGATATGGCTACCCAATCGGGACTCTGGTCTGGGCCCAGCACCTGGTTGCCCCCTTCTAGTCCCAATTACAATGGTCAGTGTCTCCAACTTGTTACTTCTCTCCTCCAAGGTCGCTGAGCTTGTTAAAACATATGGGAAGCAGAGGCACTGTGACCTTGCTCTCTGCAGAGTTAATTAATTCCATAGAAGCATAGCACACCTTATCAGTACCAATTAAACTTGTTTTTCTTCTATTTTCCAAGTTTCGTTTCTGCTTAGCTATGTTCAGTTAAACTGAGTTAAGTTTCAATTCTATGGTGTCATCATTCAGGGGGGTTTTCATTCCTCTGGGCCTAACTACAGGCTTCAGTTACAGGTCAAGCTGCTCAGGCCTGTCTGCTTAGTTCAATTAGCATGGATCATAGGCCGTCGCCTACCACAGTCTCTCTCTCTCTCTCTCTCTCTGTAAGTAGTTCAGTTCAGAGTGCTTAAGGGGGGGATGGAGCCCAGTCCACCGATGATGTCAACCCCCCCCCCCCAGTGGGCGTGAACTAATGTGCCCACAGCAGAGAAGTGGATCCTTAAAAAAAAAAAAAATCAACCTCCTGGATAGAGCATTGCTAGGAGAAACAGAATCCAGGAGAGGGGGGGGGGGGGACTACAGATTCCCAAGTAGTTTGCTAGCCACCTCTGCAACAGGGGAATGTCCACCCCCTCCGGACTAGAAGTGAAAGTCAGCTGACCAGACTTGTTTAGAACTGAAAAAAAACTGCATTATACACTGAGAAGTTTTAGGACTTGATTGAACTAATGAACGGAAATTGCAAAGAACTGGATGAATTTGCGGGCATAATGGTTAAATGAAAGTTAATCAGAGGGTGTGTGAATTGTGAAAATAAATGTAACAGAGAAAGTGAATGATATTTTAGTTGAATGATGTGAGGTTATCCTAATCGAAGGAACAGAGGAAGTGAAAAACTGGGTGTGAGTACGCCCATTATAGAAAAAGAAGGACATTAGAGAAGTGAATGCCCGTATCTTGACTCCACCCCAGGAGGGAGTACTTGATTGTAGAATCATAGACAGAATAAAACCAAGCACAGTGTTTCAGCACGAGAGTGGAGCAGCTATAGCGTGAGTGGCAGCCTGAGAGGGCTACAGCATGGATGAAGACTAGGCCAGACCGGACTCTCCAGTTTCCCTGGGTCCCCAGGAGTCAGTCTGCAAAATAGGGGACCAATATATGGACTTTTATGGGGGATACAGGAGCAGAATACTAAAGCCAGTAGCCCCTGTGTTTTTCTCGCAAAGCCTTTTCTGCAGAACCACATGTGTGAACTAGAAAAAAAAAAATAATAATAATAATGTACCAGTTCCTGTATATGCCTGAATGCCCTATTCCATTTTTGGGGCCGAGACCTGCTTGCAAAGCTTCAAGCACAGATATCCTCTGTTGAAGGAAGAAAAAAATGAAACTCAAAATCTGCTGGCCTGATGGTGTTAACTGTCCCCAAGAAGAAGAATGGCGGTTCTATTCACCTGCATCCAAAGCAACAAGCTGTACACTTACCAACCTCATAGCCCCACCTGGAGGATGGGCAGAAGATAATCCACCTGGCCTAGCGAAGAACATAGCCCCTGCCATTGTCACCCTCAAGCCAGTCAAGAAGCCTGGGACAGGTGATTACCGCCCAGTGCAGGATCTAAGAAAGAATGAATGATGCAGCTGAAACTATACAACCAGTGGTACCAAAATCCTTATATTCTCTTGGAACTGATCTCTGCTGAAGCTATACATTTCATCATTCTGGACTTAAAAAGATGTTTTTTTCTGTATACGCTTAGCCCAAGACCCCACTACAAGGAGGCGGGGCCAACTCATCTGGACAAGATTACCTCAAGAATTCGCCTCACTCAGCAAAAGATTTGACAAGTTATCCAGAAACTCCAGAAAAAAAGAAAAAATTCTACTTCAATATGTGGACAACTTGCTCATAACCACCAACTCAGAAAGTGAATGTCCACCAGCCACCAGTGAACTCTTGCACCTTTTTAATGAGGCTGGATACAAAGTCTCAAGAGCCAAAGCATAATTATTTATTTATTTATATTTATTTAACATCTTTTATATACCGTGCTATTTGTTTTCAGTGCGGTTTACAAGTAACAGAACTGCACAATCAGAAAACACTGGTGTGCTTACATTATAACAGGTAACTTAAACTTGGAAAAGGGGTAATAAAACTATAACTATGTACACACAGTAAAACTATATACAAAAAACAGTGTAAAAACTGAGCTATATTATGTCAAACAAGTTAAATACCTAGGATTCCAGTTGTCCAGCGGAATTCAACGCCTGGAACCCTTACCAGAACGCAAAGCAGCTGTATGCAGTATTCCTACTCCAACCACCAGGAGGCAAGTGAGAGCCTTCTTGGGTGCCACAGGGTACTGTTGTATATGGATCCCCAATTTTGCGCTGCTAGCAAAACCATTGTATCACATTGTATCAAGCTACCAAAGGAATGGGGACTTGAATAGGAATGCAGTCTTTTGATCTTTGAAAACCGCTCTGATGTTATCACCAGTTCTGGGTCTACCCGATGTCCAGAAAACCTTGCAGTCTCTATGTTCATGAGTCGCAAGGAAATGTTCTGGGAGTGTTGACTCAATCTCTTGGACCTTATTTGAGAAGCTGTTACAGCTACAGCCTTCCTAGTAAGCAAAAACTAAAAGAAAAATCCCGCTACCTCATAAGGCGGCTACACCATTACATGTCACTAAGAACGGCATAACGAACAATATACATCAATGACCAATTCTTTTTGAGATCCCCACCTATCTGAATCAAAAGAAAAAGGCCACTCGTACCTGTCAGACGGCTGCCTAGGGTGAGAACTTACACAATCTTGACGATGCATATATTCATATGATTCTTGCAAGGTATTGTGGGTATTGTAGTTCATTCACTCCCAAACACAGCTGATGACAATAATTTGAGTTGTGAAACCAAGTGGTAAGATCAATAAAATACTTCTTTTATTGATGGGGTTTAATTCACCCAGCACATGTATGCTTGATAGCACTATAAATGAGGTTACTTGCTTGCAGTGTTTAAAATGGATAACAAAAAGTCACAAAGTAAACCAGAAAACACCCTTCAGCTTGTCAGGCAATTAGCTAATGTTTTCTTAGCAAATAATTACCAAATACAAAGGCACAAAGTAAAGAATAAACTTTGCTGGTTAGGTTAACTTCTGCTTATTTTCCACGCCGATCTCAGCAGTGATTCTCCCTTGCTCACACACACAATCAGGTGCAGCCCTAATTACTGTCAATGGACCAGCTGAAAGCCTTTAGCTGGCTGGCTGCTACTGTGTGAGCCCAAATCCTGCTTTAAGAGCTGTTTGCAGTGGAAATAAAGAACAAAGTTAGGTTTCTTTGTGATGGCTGATGTGTTTGCTCAGAGAAAGCTAGTAATAGCATTTAGATAGAGAACAGTCCATATAAACTGTACTTTCATCTGCTGTATCAATCAGCATAGGGTCATTATCATACATTGGCACAGACGAGTCTTTCATTAAGGCACTATCATGAGAATGCTTATTCCCTTGCTGCCATTCTCTATTATAGATAGGGTCTGGATCAGTGTTCATACCTGAGCCTCTCCTGCTATCATTATTCCTCTCTGTATAGCCTGGCCAATATGTAATCCAATTCTGATGTCCAGCCTTCCAATCTTGATCCCTGGACACTGGATCTTCTCTCACATACCTTCTGGCCTTGGTCTGAAAGTCCCTTCCACATGCAGTCTTCTCTCTTCCAGGTAGCCACTGGTGATTCCTATCTCTGCCACTCCATTCTTCTGGCTGAATCCAGTCCAATGGACTCTGCTGGCTTTTGGAATACCTCCCAGTATGAGTACTGCCTTGGAATCTCCCAGACCTTCCAATGGCCTTTCTTCTCTTCCTTCCAGAGAGTTTCCTTCTCTCTCTATCTGCGTGGCTTTTGCTGAAGCTGTTCTTCCAACTGTTGCTGAAACTGTATCTCTTTCTGAAGCTGTTCTTGTAGCTCTCCCTGAAGCTGTTATCTGAAGAATAATCTCTATTCTTATTCTTTCCTAATGTGTGCTGCTGCTCCCTAACACAGCGCAGCTGTCTTGAATCAGGCCCTGCCCTTTGAGATGAGTGCTTAGGGATTACCTCATAGCTCTCTTGATTGCACACACATTTCCTCACTTCAGCCCCTCTCATGGCTGCTGGAAACCTGGTGCATTCTGGGACTGGTAGTCTTTTATGTGAAAACTCTGTTTTCTTGCTTCTACCAGAACTGACAGGTTGCTTGTTCAGAGTCACATCATCTTTTTTATAGCTCCTACCTGAGCTATGATAAGCTTCCTTATCACATACCTTAGGCAATTATATGAGGGAATATAATTTATTAAAAAGAAGAATTGCTACTCAACATTGATAACCAAAATATGTTTGAGGTGGATAATAGGACAATTAGCAAATAATTTAGCCTAAAAAAAGTAACTTAGTACGCGTTTTATAAAAGAAACTTAAAAAATGTGGCCAAAAATAGCTCCAAAAATATATAAAGAAGCAAATTTCTTTAATTTAAGAAAAGAGGGAGGAAGGGAGGGGAAGAGGGGGGGGGGGAGAGGGGAAGGGAGGGGAAGAGGGGGGGGGGAGAGGGGAAGGGAGGGAAGGAAAGAGCAGGAAAGAAAGGAGAAAATAAAACCCCGTTAGTTACAGCCAAACATTTAAGTCCCACCATGCACTTTCTCGTTTTTTGCATAAACCAGTTTTGCAAACTGTATTCAAAAATAAAAATAGCCCAAAAATAAATGTAATGCCATAACTGATAGAAATGAACCATATCAGAAAAAAGAAAAAAGGGGGAGGATATGATTAAATACTTACATAAAGGCTAATAGGCAAAGGGGAGGAACATTTGATACTGCGTATGTGAACAAACAGTATATGAAAAAATCATATATATAAATCAGCTCTGTAAACTGTTTTTTTAAAAAAGTAAAATATAAATCATTGTTGCATAAACTTAAAACAAAGGAAGGCTAAAAAAACAAACCTTCAAACCAGCGAACAAAACCGGAAACAACTTAAAGAAAGCCGCGCTGAAATTTGGCGCGATTTAAAAGGATCACAAGACCAAAATGTTGCATAAATGCAAATGCATTTAAAATGTGATGTAAACGGGTAATAATAAAAATTGTACTAAAAATAACTTATGAAATTCAAAAAGTGTGTGAATAAAATGATTAAGACCAAGGTACATATACAAACATTAAGCTTTTCTTCTTTATTGTCAAATTCAAACCGTTAGAGCATCATAAGGACCGTATTACATAAACAGAATGGGAACCACACATACCTTCTCTGGCAACAAGAATCGGAGACAGCTTTTTTGAAAGCCGCGCTGATATTTGGCGCAATTTAAAAAGATCGCAAAACCAATTTGCATATAGGTTGTAACGTAAACCGGAATAGTAAAAATCCAACTAAGGATAACTAATGAAGTTCCAAAGGTATGTGTATAAAATAATAGAGACCAAGGTACATATGTGATCCAAACTTTTAGAAACTCATAAGCAACGTCTTAAATAAACAGAATGAGAACCGCACATACCTTCAGACCGGCAACGAGAGCCGGAGACAGCTTCGGAAACCGCACTGAAATTTGGCGCGATTTAAAGAGATCACAAGACTAAATTTAACATAATTGCATATGCATTAAAAATGTGATGTCAGCAGGTAGCGGTGAAAATTGCCTACTTAAAATAACTCATCAGCTTGCCAAAAGAGTGTATATAAAATAGTTGGGACCAAAGTTAATGAACAAAACATTACGTATTACTTCATTGATGCCCGACTAGGGAATCCAAATATTTGAGCAGCATAAATGACGTGTTGCATAAGCAGTATGAGAAACGTCCTAGGCACACAATTAGTAGCATAATAAAAGGCATGAGAACAGAATTGCAGAAAGAAAAGAGCATGTGTGCATGATTTAAAAAATAATAATAAAAAGCAAAAAATAAAAAATAATAAATAAATAAAATAATATGTAAAAGCCTTCCATGAGGAGTAAAAACAAGACATTACCAACCATACTCAATTGTATGTGAATACAAAGTAAATATAAATTACATACAATAAAAGCATTAAAAGAATAAAAATATAAAAATCATAGCTTATAACCAATTAACAATATTCAAACCAAAATGGAGGAGGGGGGGGAGGGAGGGGGAAAGGGAGGGGAGGGAGGGAAGGGGGAAGGGGGGGAAGGGAGAGAAGAGGGAGGGGAGGGGAAAGGGGAGGGGGGGAAAAAGGGAAAGGGAGGGGGGGAAAGGAGAAGGAGGGGAAAAGGAAAGGAAAGGGGGGAGGGGAGGGAAAAGACAGGGGAGGGGGAGGGGAAGGGGGAGAGGGGGAGGGGAGGGGAAAGAAAGGGAATGGCAGGGGAAGGGGAAGGGGAAAGGAAAGGGGAAGGGGAAAGGGAGGAAAGGAAGGGGGGGAGAAGGGGGGGGGAAGGGGGGAGGGGGGGAAAAAGGGAGGGGGAGGGGAGAGGAAGGGAAAATTGTATCTATAAAAAAGGATTGTAAACCATTGTATAATTAAATCATAAAAAAACAGATAAATTGAACTCTTGATTAAGACCTACTGGTTCAAGTGACTGAAGCTCATAGATATACCGTTGTTCCAACCTAAGGAGAATCTGATCCACATTGCCTCCTCGCCAATGTGGATGTACCACCTTAATGACAAAAAACTTAAGATCAGAAACCAAATGGCCTTTATTAATCCAATGCTGTACTAAGGGTTTTTCTTCCACTCGTCTGCTCAAACAACTTTTATGTTCAATAATGCGCGTCTTGATAGGACAAGTAGTTTTCCCCAGATACAAAAGTTTGCAGGGACACATAACGACATATATTACGTTACTTGTATAAAAAACTTTTGAGCCGTAGTGGGATGTACAAAGACATCTTTCATGGACAAACTATTCAAACAAACGGAACACCGTCCGCATGTGAAGTGCCCCTTAACTTTGACCATTGGTTTAGGTTTTACAAGAGCCGATGGAACCAAAATATTCCTAATATTCCGGTTTCTTTTATGTGCAACCATCAAAGACTTCCGTTCCATTCCTGGAAGGGAGGAAAGAAGGTGCCGTTCACGTCTCAAAATTTGTGATATATCTTTAGAAAATGAAGAAAAAGTGAGTGCACATACTACCCGGTCCTCTTTGGGCGGTACGCGCTTCTGCAATAATTCATTTCTATTAGAAGATTTAGCCCTACCATATGCATCTTGGATAACATGTGCCGGATAGCCCCTATCTTTAAACCTATCGATCATATTGGCAGAGTGGCGCTCAAAATCATAAGCCGAAGTGCATAGGCGTTTGACACGTAAAAACTGCCCATAGGGTAAATTGTTCTTTAAAGACTTGTTATGAAAACTGTCATATCGCAGCAGAGAATTACGATCCGTAGGTTTTCGAAAGAGATCAGTCTCAAAACCATTCCTACCTTTTTTAATATTAATGTCAAGATACGAGATGTGCGTAGAACTAAAGGACCCTTCAAATTGTAAGTGCTCGTCTTTAGAATTGAGCCATTGAAAAAACGCCTGTAAAATGTCTACAGTACCATCCCAAATAAGGAGAACGTCATCTATATAACGTAACCATAACTTAATGTATTTCTTGAAAGGATGAAACTGAAGAAACTTACTCTCAAAATTGGCCACGTATAAATTCGCGACATCCGGCGCCATAGAGGACCCCATCGCCACACCCTTGATTTGCTTATAGAAAATACCCTGAAAACAGAAAAAAAATTTTCACACATAGCAATGGCTGCCATATGGGTCAAAAAACTAGTAGGAATCCGTACTGGTGGTTCTCGCTGAATAAGGGTGTTCGCAATGACTTCCAAGGCGTCTGCTTGTGGGATATTAGTATAAAGTGAGTTAATATCCAGCGTTGCCAAAATTAATTTATCATGATAATTTGTAAAGTCTTGCAGTATATTAATGACGTGAGTTGAATCACGTACATAGGATGGCATTTTCGGAACAAACGGACGAAGGAAATAATCCAAAAATTTGGATAAGGGTTCTAACAAAGACCCGATGGCCGATATGATAGGTCGTCCTGGAGGATTATTAAGGGATTTGTGGATTTTAGGCAAGACATAAATGGTAGGAATAACCGGATACTGAACAGTAAGAAAACTAATTTCATTAGGAGTCAAATAACCTGCCTGTTGTCCTATAAAAATTAAAGTATCCACTCTATGTTTAAGATTGGCTGTAGGGTCATCAAAAAGCTTTTTATAAAAAACAGTGTCATTAACCTGGCGTAGTATTTCCTTAACATAATCTAATTATTTGCTAATTGTCCTATTATCCACCTCAAACATATTTTGGTTATCAATGTTGAGTAGCAATTCTTCTTTTTAATAAATTATATTCCCTCATGTAATTGCCTAAGGTACGAGTGGCCTTTTTCTTTTGATTCAGATAGGTGGGGATCTCAAAAAGAATTGGTCATTGATGTATATTGTTCGTTATGCCGTTCTTAGTGACATGTAATGGCATATATATTTTATTGTTTATTTGTTCTCCAAATCCCACTCCCTGTTCAATGTAATGACCAGACATATGCATTTTGTCGGATGTTTTTTGTTACATGTAAACCGCGCTGATTGCAAATAGTGCGGTATATAAGAATTGTAAAATAAAATAAATAAAATTTGTTTAAATGGTTTTATGTTTTGTTTTCATTGGGATCCATGATTGCTTTTATGATTTTAGTTGGTCATGAATTTATTCTTTTTTTATTCTTTTTGGTTGGTTTTAATATTGATGGGGTTTATATTGATGTATTTAAATAATTTAATTATATATTTATATACATATATATTTTTATTTTTTATTCATTATAATTATTTATTATACATTATTATTTATATTGATGGGGTTTATACTGATGTATTTAAATAATTTAATTACATATTTACATACATAATTTTGATGTATATATGTTTTTATTATTATTTTTTATCATTTTTTATTCTTATAATTTATTATATTCTATATATTAGATTTTTTATGGTTCTTTAGTTTTAAGATACATATGTTATTGTTATATTATTTACATTTTTGAACATGTTTGCTTTGGTCTGGGTTTCTCATTTTATTACTCAATGTGAATTTGTATGCAACTCTGCATTTTAACGTATTTATTATGTCTTTTACAGCTATTTTTATTGTACTCTTGGTCACACACTATTTATGCGCTTTCTTTTATGCATTACTAGAAGTACAAGAAGTAAGTATATTTTACTTGTGGTCATATATGGATTTTTACATATTCATATATATTTTTTATCCATTTTTTTTGTACAATTATTGTATTTAAAATTTTTATTATGTGTGTATTGATGTATTTTATATGTTTTTAATTGTTTTTGCAGTCCTTTTACCCCCTGATGAAGGCACCTGCCGAAACGCGTTGGGGTTGTTCATTAATAAAGTGCTAGTGACCCTTATCTTACTCGCCTTTTGGGTAGAGGGAAAGACAGGTCTTGACAAATTTTCTTAGAATCTAGGAGCCAGCCACTGAAACCTGGGTCATGGTGCAGACCCCTGTCCCCCACAAAGGTGTATCCTAGTTACTTACTTAGGTTTAGGGCTTGATTTACTAAGACTGTGTTCCCATTTTCTATAGGAAAAAATTAATAAATCAGGTTCTTAATGGATTCCAGTGCACAGTGCCAGTAGAAGGCAGTGGCCACACTCCTCCTCCCTCTCCCAGGACATCCACTGACCCCTTTGTGTCTTTGGTGCAGATGTGGGCTGCCTGTGTGGGTGTGGTGCTGAGAGAGGAGATGGGGTGCCTTCTTGTGTGTGGTGGGAGAGGGGTGTGCCTTTTGCGCATACACATTGTGCCTTTTCTACCTATTGATTCATCTCTTCACCTTCCAAGCCCCTGCCCTCTTCTCTCTCCTGCTATCCAACTCTGTTTCCCTTCAAAGACTTTCCTTCTCCCTCCTGCCTTGGATTCGCCCCCTGCTCTCCATTCCCCCCATCATATTTATTACTCAAACTTACTGCCCCTTTAAAATTTTTAGGGGCTTGGGTAAAAATCACATCCTCTGGATCTAGGGAATACCACTTTAAATTGGATCCTTGGAGGATCCAGCTTTTAACCTACTTGATAGCAGGGATTTAAATATGTCTTAGCACTAGTATGCAGCGCCGATCATGTTTCTGTGCCAGAAGTGAAAGACTGGGGTTAGATTAGATGGAGCTGGATCCCCCCCCCGATCTAGTTTGATTCTCTTAATGCTGGAATATAAACTTGGCGAGCACTGCACATTACCACCTCTGGAGATTTCTCTGGTTGTGGAGCATTGACTCTGTGTTCTCACTTTCTCCACTATTGAGATCCAGAGAATTTGGTTCCAGGTGCTTATCCTTCTGATCATCTGGATACAGGTCCAGATCCTTAGCTGATGCAAGGAGGAACAAAAGAGAGTCAGTGCTCTGCAATCAGGAAAACCTCACGTGGTGCTAGTGTGCAGCACCAGCTAGATTTGTATTCTAGCACTGAAAGAATCAAGTTAGATCCAGGGGATCCAGCTCTGGATCCGCCGGATCTAACTTGAGACTTTCACTTCTGACATAGAAACATGACTGGCACCGTACAATAGTGCGGGGTATATTTAAATCCCCACCGTCAAGTACGTTAAGACAGATCTCCTGGGGATCCGATTTAAGGTGGTATTCCCTAGGAGGAGCCGGGGGATTTGGAGGATCCGGTTTTACTCGGACCCTTTTTTTTTTTTCAGCCTTCTGGGGCTGAGTCACCAGGAGTTAGCATAAACGTTACAGCACACATAGCATTCTATTGCAGAGCAAATTCCCTTTGCCATAAACCTTTTTCATTTTGCAGGTGATCCCAGCTCTCCAGCAGTCTTGCAAGTGCTTATTGCGGCCTTTCTCAGAACCTCTGCTCATGGGGATGGTTTGGCCATGATTTTGAGCAATTTGAGGTCTCCATGCTGCTGCACAGGTGCCCTGAGCCTCAGGCATCAGGTCCAACTTTGTCGCCAGGCAATGTGGCACCTGGGGTTGTGAAGCCCTGGAGTAAGAGATAGAAGAGTGGTCTGGACTGAAGAGAAGGAATGAGTGACAGAGAAAGAGCTGGAGTTTGTGAGAGGATGAGAGGCAATGGAGGGTAGATGAAGTCCGAGGGGGCTTACAGATGACAGAAATGGGGAACCAGGAAGTGCGTGAAAGATAGGGGGGCCTATTAGAGACTGAGGAAGGAGAGAGCAAAGGTGCAATGAGGGGGTGAGAGGGAGATGGCTAGTGGATACATGAGAGTTGAAATAGGAGACTAAGGACTAGAGAGTGAGAGAGAGGGAAAATGAGGGATAAAATCACTTTATCTAAGCTAACCAACCTTTTAACATAGTTAACAGCCCCCTTCATTCCCCTTTGAACCTGCCCTAAGTTGAATGATCTTTTCAGTCATTAGAATTGTAAAGAAGTATATTTCTAAAATTATGTAAATTAATTGCCTTTTTCAGCACCAGTTATATTGTTAAAATTTTTAATGTACATGTTATTTTAATTGTAAACCGCTACAATTAACTGATAAAGCGGTTATATAAAACACACAAATAAATAAAATAAATAAATGTGAACGGTAATAGAGGTAGAGAACAGAAATATGAACAAATTCCCCATAAAAAAGATCAATGTCAGACAGATGTAGGGAAGGAAGGGAAGATAAGAGGTGAGAGAAGAAATGGAAAGGTAAACCTGGAAAAGAACTTAGGAGAAGGCTGATACAAGAAAAGTGGAAGAGAGAGAGACCCGGGACTAACTGAATTTGAAAAATAAAATGCCCAGGCAACATCAGTAGAAAAGAAAAAAATATATATATTCAGTTTTTAAGGACTGGAATGTGTCAGTTTGGGAAATGTGCATCTCTTTTAGTATTTTGCAAAGCGCAGGAGGAAATGCATTTCTGTTTCTCATTTTCCAGTTTTGCTGTGCTCATAGATTTTAGCTTTTTGGTGTTCTTTTTAATTTTCTTTTGCAAGTTTCTCTTTCTAACTTGTGGTTCCTGTGTGGAAGTCTGTAACTGTCTTATTTATTCTGTTCCCTCAATAAGAGGTATATAGGTGTTCAAGGACCTGGTGTGATATTTGTAGGTTTGTCTTTTCATAGATAGGGTTATTGCACTATGGGGCATGTTTATTAAGACACAGGTGCCTACCATGTAGTCCATTCCAAAAATGAGTGCATGCTAAACTACAGAGCCGTGCCTGGCATGTCCCCATGTAGCTAACATGGGGTTTGCATCAGCCCCACACTTGTTCTGTTTGATGCAATCAATGCAGGTGCACTTAACTCCAACCATTGAGGTGGTAGTAAGAGCACCCGTGTTAAGTGCAACATTACTAGTGAACGTGTGCCAAAGACCCCCATGCTAACTGCTCTGCGTTTTGAACTATTTACTCTCCGCTCCAATCCACACTGGGTAGTATGGGATTTTTAGCATGGCCAGATTGTTTTTGTGTAGTAGCGTTTACCATGGTGCACTTAGCATGTGCTGAAACCTGTGCTATCTGGCAGCACAGCTTAGTAAATATGCCTCTTTGAGTCCCAGGAGTTAGTGTTATTTTGGTATAGTGTTAGCTATATGGGTTCTGAGTGTGTTTTTTGAAGAATTGTAAGTTACTTTACAACATTTCTGGCAGTGGAACATCCAGTATATTATTATTCTCCTCCCCACTTGTTGGTCTTTGGATGTCCAGTTGCTATTTGTGCAAAAGCTGACATCCCTAAGTCAGTACTGGTGAGGAATTTATGCCTATTTCTTCTGCAATGAAAGAAAAACAGTATTCACTTTTAAACACAGGACATATCAAAGCTTACAAGTGCTTTATGTCTAACAGCCTATCTGATCAGAATATAAGAAATTTCACTAAACCCTCCCCCCTGGGTAGTTCTGAAAAGTAACATGCTTTAACAACATCTTGGGAAAAACAGGGACCTTAAAAAAAGTAAAAAAAGTCTTTATTTCTTAATAATCTCATAAGGATTTTTCTCTCTCTTTTTTATAGGCTGTAACAAATGGTTTGCAGGCTAGCTCTTACACATGAGCTTTGCCCTACAGATATTCCCCACCCCATACATCTTTGCTAATAGTAATTTGACCAGCCTTTGTTTGATCCCACCCTTAAACAATCAAGATGCTGGTCAGACATCTGAGGATGCTCAAAGGAGACACCCCCCATGGCTTTAGAGCAGGGGTCTCAAACTCAAATTGCTTTGAGGGCCAAATGAGGACTTCTAAAATAACCCGGGGGCCGCATGAGATGTGGGACCTCATTTGCATAAGGGACCTCATTTGCATAAATATTTGCATAATGTTACCATACCCTAACTTTTAGTAAACATGCCTCTTAATGAGTGCATGAATAAAGAAAGACTAAAAGATTTCTACATTACTATAATCCAGTGCCAACCGCCAGGCACATTAGGAACTACTACTGCTGTCCCGATCGCTCTCACCCTGCCGCCGCGGCACCTGAACCCTGCACCCAGAAGAGTCTGCTGGCCCCTTTAAGACTGGCTCCCCCTCCAGAATTCACTAGACCTAGCCGTGCCTAGCATTGCCTGCATTCTCCTGCTCTGGAGCCCCCAATGCTGCTCCCCTATCCTGCCACCATCTACTACTGTAAGTCCTGATGCCGTCAGCCAGTCCCATGAGCAACAGCAGATCCAGATGTGTGGTGACCATAATTGTACACAGTACTCAAGGTGCGGTAGCACTATGAAGCAATAGAAGCATTATAATACACTTTAATTTATTCTCCATTTCTTTTCTAATAATTTATAGCATTCTATTTGCATTTTAAGTACCTCTGCACACTATGCTGAGGATTCTGTTTCCTGAATGGTGACTTCTAATGTGGTACCTAGCATTTTATAGCAAATATTTGGATTATTCTTCCCTATATGATTAGTTTTCACTTATCTACATTAAATTTCATCAGCCATCCAGATGCCCGGTCTCATAAGGTCCCACTGCAGTTCCTTACAATCTGCTCGCGATCTAATGGCTCCGAACATTTTTGTGTTACCTGCAGATTTGGTCATCTCATTTGTTTTTTCCAGTTCATTTCTAAATATGCTAACATGCACTGGTCCTAATGCAAATTCTTAGGGCACTCCACTATTTACTACTTTGCGGGCCCCTCTGCCTGCTCTGAGTCCTCTCCTCCCTGCAGCATCAATTCCAAAAGCGGCGGCTTTTCAGAGCCGCGAAGAGAGAGAGTTTCTCTCGCGCGGTTCTGAAGAGCAGCGAGAGAGTCTTCAGAACCGCGCGAGAGAAACTCTCTCTCTTCGCGGCTCTGAAAGCCGCCGCTTTTGGAGCTGATGCTGCAGGGAGGAGAGGACTCAGAGCAGGCAGAGGGGCCCGTGGGACGCTTAATACTGCGGCGGCAAGTTTGGAATTTTTTTTTTTTTTTAGACGCCGGTAAGTGCTTCGCGGGCCGCACAAGATGCTCTCGCGGGCCGCGTGTTTGAGACCCCTGCTTTAGAGGCTCAAAATTCTACAATTAAAATTGATGACAAGAGGATTGTTTGGAGGCTAGGTGAATTGTTCTTTTGTCCTCTCTAATGGGTCACCATTTTCTGCTAGAAGAAGAACTCCTCCCTGATCTCCCAGTATGTAGCCATGCAAACAGTTTCACTCGCAGTTTCATTCCCAGTATCTTTCTGTAGTTATGCAAACTGTCTCAACAGTTTCAAGTACCCCTATCTCAGCAGTTTCAACTGCTCCTTACTTACTGCTGAGAGGTATGATCAAAATTTGGTTCTTTGACTATTGATTATTTATTTAACATTTGCTTCTATACCGCGCTATTAAAATCAGCGCGGTGTACATCAAACAAGCATACTACAATGTATACAAACAACATTGAGTTTACAAAGAACAGGAAATTGAACATGGGAAGGAAACCAGGGGAACTAAATACATATTAACTCAAACTATGTACAATACTTTAATGTAAATGGGTGTTGCATTAGTTTTGTGAAGCTAACCATTATCTGAGGAGATGACGTGCAGGGGCGGCAGGTATATGGGGGAAGTTTGCAGGTTGTTGGATGTGCTTCTATCACTGGAGGTTTCTGAGTAATATTTTGTGAATAGGTGGAGTTTTAAAGCTTTTCTGAATAGAATGATGCTTTTTATTCCACGGATTTCATGGGGGAGTGCATTCCAGTTTAAAGGGGCAAATAAGGAGAAGGCTCTGTTGGAGGTAGCTTTTGTGCATTTAGTCATTAGGTTGGGGACTGCTAACGTGTTCCTTGCAGTAGATCTTCTGCTTCTATTTTCTAGGGTGCCATGGATTAGCGTGCTGATTGGCGTAGGGGGGTAGTTATTTAGGGCTTTGAAGGTAAGAACCAGTGATTTGTATTGGATCCTGGCGTGAAGAGGTAGCCAATGTAAATCCTTCATGATGGGTGTTATGTGGTCGGATCTTGATGATCCGGAGAGGACTCTTGCGGCTGCATTCAAGGCTAAGCGGAGCGGGTTTAAGGTCGACTGTGGAAGGCCATGAAGAATAATATTCGCGAAATCAACATGTGGAAGGACTAGAGCCTGAAAGGTTGTTCGGTAGTCTGTGAAGTCCAGTAAGTGTCGGAGGTGACGTAGAGTTCTGATCTGATGGTATATTGCCTTTGTGATGTTTTTTATATGCGTTGTCATGTTCAGGTGCTGGTCCAGGGTGATGCCAAGGTAACGAATTGTGGATTTGGATTTCAACTCTACATTGTTGACTCGTAGAGATGAAGGGGGTGTGAATTTGAGGTTCCTCGTGACAAATAGGACATCCGTTTTGCTGTGATTGATCCGTAAATTCTGGGATAATAGCCAATCTGTTACTGCTTCGAAGCAATTAATTATTGGGGAGAGCACTGGTTGGTCTATCAAGAATGGCATGTAAAGGAGGATGTCATCAGCGTATGCAAGGCATTTTACGTTGAAGGATCGAATTAAGTCGCATATCGGCTGCATATAAATGTTAAACATCAATGAAGATAAGGACGATCCTTGGGGAACTCCCTGTGTTTGTAGAAATGGTTCGGAGGATGAGTGGCCAGCCTTGACTTGCTGCCATCTATTGGATAGGTAGGATTCACACCATTTTAGAGCTGTATTTTGGATCCCCTTTTCTTTCAGGCGTTGTAGAAGTATGTCATGACTCACTGAGTCAAAGGCAGCAGATATGTCCAGGAAAATAAGGACAAAGCCTTGTTGTATGTTGTTGATTCCTGTGATCAGATCGTTAAACAGGGTTGTGAGGACAGTGTCTACTCCGTGTGCTACTCTGAATCCAATGGTGCTTCGGTGTCGATATGTTGCTGGATTTGTTGTTGGGCGGCTTTCTCAATGATCTTGGCAAGGTGGGGGATGCTCGATATTGGTCTGAAGGATTCTACTTTGGCTGGATCTAGTTTGCTATTTTTTAGTAATGGTTTGATAGAGGTGTTTTTGAGGCTCTGCGGGAATGATCCTGTGGTGAAGGACTGGTTCAGAATTTTGGCCAGGATGTTGCTTATGTCATGACGAAGCTCTTTGATCCAGCTGGCTGGGCAGGGGTCATTAGGTGCTGTGCTGGGATTAACAGAAGCAACGATGTCCGCGACCTCTTTAGTGGATACTGTGGTGAAGTTGCATAGTGGCGTTGCTTGAAAAGTTTCGGATGGTGTGGAGGGATTATTAGTGCCTATGTTTGCGTTGGTCTTAACCATCTTCGATTGTAAATAGTCTGCATAGTCCTGTGGTTGAGGCATTGGGGGGTGGACTGAGATTGGTTCTCCTGTTATGGACTTTACTATATTGAATAAAGCATGTGGTTTGTTGATGGAGCGTTTTAAAATATCAGTGTGATAGAGTTTCCTTTTTTGTGTTATCTTCTCACGGTGGGTCAGCAAGTATGAGTTGTATGCAGTGTGTGCTTCAGAGGAGTGGGTTCTACGCCATTGCCTCTCGAGTTTGCGTAGATGGTGAAGCGATGTTCGTAGGTCCGTGGAGAACCAGGGTGCATGTTCTCGTCGTTTTGTAGTTTTTTCGGCGAAAGATGGACAGGATGCAGCTCTGAGGTTATCATCCCATTTTGATATGAGGTCATCCAGGCTGAGGGATGTGTTGGTCATAAGAGGTTGGAGGTTCTCTAGGACTTCGCTCTTGTTGAGTGGGCGGAAGCGGGCTGCTGTAGTTCTGGAGTTATTTGTATTTGTTGTTGTCTGGTTGTCACTGGGAGTGCTTATGGGTATGTGGAAGCTAAGGAGGTGGTGGTCGGACCATGGCACTGGTGTCACGGATAGTGCGATGTCTTGGGATGATGAGGCATTAGAAAGAGGTGCGAATATTAGGTCCAGCTTGCCCCCCTTAGTGTGGGTGGCAGAGTTGACACATTGTATGTATCCTAGATCCTCTAGGGCTTCAAGGAATGTTGTTGAGTGGCTGTTTTGAAGAGATGGGAGGTTAAAGTCGCCGATTAACCAATTTGGAGAGTACGGGGTGGAAGTTTGACATGTTAACTCAATTATTGTTGATAGGTCATCTTGTGATGGAGTGGGCGCCCGGTATATGAGGTTGATGGTGCAGAGTTCACTTGATATGGTGAGGGTGTCAAGGTGAGTAGAGCTGGAGGTGTTACGCAACTTAAATTGAAGGTCAGCTTTGGCCAGGATGAGTGTCCCGCCTCCTTTCTGAGTGGACCTGTGGCAAGTATATAGGGAAAATCCTGGGGGTAGCATCTGGTTTAAGAGAACATTGTCGCATGCTGACAACCAAGTCTCGGTGATCATCAAGATGTCGAGATTGTGTAGTGATATCAGGTCAATGGCTGCAGGCCATTTTGAGCGCACTGATCTGGCGTTTATCAGAGCACATTTCAGTAGGCGTTGCTGACGTTGTTTCTTGGCTTGTGTCTTTTTGAATAGTTGGAGGGGGATGTTAAGTAGGTGGGAGTGGGGTGTGTGGTTGGTTTTTGTTGTGGTATGGTATGGGAGCTCGGGCCGTCTCCTTCCATGGTGTAGGATTGGAATGGGGTTAGAGTCCTGGTTGAATGCAATTGAGAGGTTGGGGAGTCCAAGGGTAAGGAGAGAGATGAGTACTATCAGGAGTTTGTACATTCTGGACTGACAACAGGGCAGTAGTTATAAAGGTAACACAGTTGAATGGGGGTTGAATTATTGGCAAACAGTAGAGGGTAACACAGTGAATGGTGGTAATTACTGGCAACAGTAGAGGTAAACACAGTGAATGGTGGTAATTACTGGCAACAGTAGAGGTAAACACAGTGAATGGTGGAAATTACTGGCAACAGTAGAGGTAAACACAATGGATGGTGGAAATTACTGGCAACAGTAGAGGTAAACACAGTGAATGGTGGTAATTACTGGCAACAGTAGAGGTAAACACAGTGAATGGTGGTAATTACTGGCAACAGTAGAGGGAAAGCAATTGTAAGCATTGATTACTGACTACAGTACATTTAGCTGTTAGGAGATTGCAGTTGTATGCAATGATTACTGACAATAGTATCTTTTCAATAGTAGACAACAACTGTATATAATATTTACTAACAATAGTAAAATCTAGCATGGGAGGTGACACTTGCTTTTTACAATTACTGATTACTGACAACAGTATGTATTTTGTTATATACTAATGTGCATGAATGCTAGGTATATATAGTTCATTTTTGGTGTGGAATACTTGCTGTGATCTGGGAGTCCTTCGTTGAGGGTATGAGCGAGCTCAACTTTAAAGGAACTCAAGCTGCTTGTCGTTATGTGAGCTTTTGAAACCAGCGAGGATCCAGCGTTGTTGTTTGTGGCAGCAATGTTGCTGTTTGGAGCTGTTTGCTTGTGGCGCTGATTTCTGATGCCCCTTCTTTCGGTCCCCGCCTAAGGGCCACGCCAAAGGGCCCTCTGGCGAGGCCCTCAGGCGCGGGCGCACCCGATGGCGCGAAGCTTTTCAGTGCCTTGCTGTGCCCCGATTGGGCCTTCCCACGCTGCAGGCTCCTCCCGGTTGTTGATTGATTATGATTGAAATTCCATATAAAAGGGGGAAGGCGATGGCAGTGGGGATGTACTATCGCGCACCTGGCCAGAATGACCAAATGGATGATGAAATGCTCAAAGAAATCAGGGAAGCTAACAAAAGTTACAGCGCAGTAATAATAATGGGTGATTTCAATTACCCCGGTATCGACTGGGTCAGTGTCACGTCAGGACATGCTAGGGAGATAAAGTTCCTAGATGAAATAAATGACTGCTTCTAGGAGCAGGTGGTTCATGAACCGACCAGAGGGGAAGCCATATTAGACCTAGTCCTTAGTGGAACACCAGATCTAGTGCAAGAGATAAGGGTGTTGGGGCCACTTGGCAATAGTGATCATAGCATGATCGCCTTTGATTTAATTAGTGGAGGAGGGATAGTAAGGAAATCCACAGTACTACCTTTTAACTTTCGAAAGGGAGACTATGATAAAATGAGGAAAACAGTTAAGAAAAAACTAAAAGGAGCAGTTGCGAAGGTTAAAGAAGTACATCAAGCTTGGGTGTTGTTGAAAAATACTATCTTGGAAGCCCAGACCAGCTGTATTCCACGCTTTAAGAAAAGTGGAAGGAAGTCCAAAAAACTGCCAGCATGGTTTAAAGGTGAGGTCAGAGAGGCTGTTATTGCCAAAAAAGCATCTTTCAGGAAATGGAAAAAAGAGCCAAATGATGAAACCTGGAAACAGCACAAGCACTGGCAAGTCAAATGCAAGGCATTGATAAGGCAGGCAAAGAGAGAATTTGAGAAGAAGCTTGCTGTGGAAGCAAAAACGCGAAATAAAGACCTTTTCAAGTACATTCGTAGCAAAAAACCTGTGAGAGAGTCAGTTGGTCCATTAGATGATAAAGGGGTTAAAGGAGCACTAAGAGGCGACAAGGCGATAGCGGAGAGACTGACTGAATTCTTTGCTTCGGTCTTTACTGAGGAAGATGTAGGGATGTTACCCATGATTGAAGTGGTATTTAAAGGTGCGGAAGAATTGAAAGAAATAGCGATACATCGGGAAGATGTCTTACAACTATTAGATAAACTGAAGAGTAGCAAATCACCTGGGCCGGATGGTATACATCCAAGGGTATTGAAAGAACTGAAATATGAGATTGCAGAACTGCTATCAGTAATCTGTGAACTATCATTAAAGTCATCTCTAATACCTGAAGATTGGAGGATCGCCAATGTAACACCAATTTTTAAAAAGGGTTCCAGGGGTGATCCGGGAAACTACAGACCGGTGAGCCTGACGTCAGTACCGGGAAAAATGGTAGAAACCATCATAAAGAATAAAATTACTCAGCATGTAGATAGTCACAACCTAATGGGAGACAGCCAACATGGCTTTAGACAAGGAAGATCTTGTCTTACTAATCTGTTATGTTTTTTTGAAGGCGTGAATAAACAGGTGGACAAAGGTGAGTCAGTTGATATTGTGTATCTGGACTTTCAGAAAGCCTTTGACAAGGTCCCTCATCAGAGACTTTTGGCAAAACTAAAGAGTCATGGGATAGGAGACAGTGTACTATTGTGGATCAGGAACTGGTTAAAAGATAGAAAGCAGAGGGTAGGGCTAAATGGCCAATTTTCCCAATGGAGAAAGGTGAATAGTGGTGTACCCCAGGGATCTGTGCTGGGTCCGCTGCTTTTTGACATATTCATAAATGACCTGGAAAGTGGAATAACGAGTGAGGTTATCAAATTTGCAGATGACACAAAACTATTTAAAGTTGTTAAAACCCAAGAGGATTGTGAAAAATTGCAAGAGGATCTTGATAAATTGGAAGACTGGGCATCAAAATGGCAGATGAAATTTAATGTGGACAAGTGCAAGGTTATGCACCTAGGGAAGAACAACCCAAACTATGGTTACACGATGCAAGGTTTCACATTAGGAACCACCACCCAGGAAAAAGATTTAGGCATCATTGTGGATACCATGTTAAAACCCTCGGCCCAGTGTGCAGCGGCGGCCAAGAGAGCAAATAGAATGCTAGGTATGATAAGGAAAGGAATGGAAAATAAAACAAAAGATATTATAATGCCTCTATATCGTTCCATGGTGAGACCGCACCTTGAATATTGTGTGCAATTCTGGTCGCCGTATCTTAAAAAGGATATAGCGATTTTAGAAAAGGTACAGAGAAGAGCCACCAAAATGGTAAAGGGGATGGAAGGATACTCCTATGAAGAAAGGATAAAAAGTTTAGGGCTCTTTAACCTGGAAAAGAGACAGCTGAGGGGAGATATGATAAAAGTCTATAAATGAATGAACGGAGTGGAACGGGTAAACGTAGATCGATTGTTTACCTTATCAGAATATAGAAAGACTAGGGGACATGCAATGAAGCTACAGGGTAAACTATTTAAGACTAATAAAAGAAAATATTTTTTCACTCAACGTGTAATCAAACTCTAGAATTTGTTACCGGAGGATGTAGTAAAGGCTGTTAGTGTAGCTGGGTTTAAAAAAGGTTTGGGCAAGTTCCTGGAGGAAAGGTCCATAAACCATTATTAAGAAGTGACCGAAGATATCAATGCTTGACCCAGTACAAGCATTGTGGAACTTGTGTCTCTTGGGGAAACTGCTAGGTACATATGACCTAGATTGGCCACTGTTGGAGACAGAGTGCTGGGCTTGATGGACCTTGGTCTGACCCAATGTGGCATTTCTTATGTTCTTAAACATAGTAATGAAACTGGATATGCATTAAATAAAGCAATTGTCTTCCTTCACTTCTATACTAGTACATCCTTGGATTTCTTTGTAAACATTTTCTAAACTGTCCCTCTCCCTGCAGTCAGTAGACCTGATGTTTTTCACTGTTTCAGGTGGCCAGCTCGCACTAAGGCTGGCCACTCCCGCTCACACAGTACAACTAGTCTGGGGGCAGTGAGCCTAACTCCATAGTCACCCCCAAAGGCAGTTTTAAAATGGCTTAGCATGCATTTCAGCGGAGTCCTATTCTTGGATCCACTAGACCCCATACTGTAATTATTCTCCTAGGTCGTATACAACACTCGCGTTTATAACACAGAACGAGACAGCAGAGGGGAGACAACAGGCAGGGACACAGACAGACAGACACACATATATACCCTCCCAGACTCCCGTTTCCCGAATCCAGACACCAGGACAGGCGGTGGTTTCAGAACCCAGTATCTCAGACTACGGTTCTTACTCGGACCGCCCGTAGGGGGTGGCCAATCCCGTACCAGACTTTTGAAAACCAGACTTTTCAACCCATTTCAGAAAATTAAGAGAGTGAGTACTCACCGTCCTGAAGAGTTTGGATGCCAGTCTGTCAAGCCTGATTTCTGTACCCAGGGAGTCGGCCGTCCAGGACCGAGTGTGCAGGATACACCGAAGGATCCCTCCGGAACAAAGGGTCCAGTGGCGCTGGGAACCGTCGACGAACAGGAAGTCGGTCCCAGATCGGGCGAGTCCTGGTTGCGCAAACCGCGATGCCTTCACCTGGGGATGCGAGGAGACAGACGGAGGTTTCCCGGCCAATGCACCAGGAAATGTTGCAGGAGATCTGTTATCTATTCGAAGTCTGTCCCTCCAGCCCTCAGATAAAAACACAGAGACAGACCGGTATGCAAACACATGCTGTTTATTGTGCGCAGAGTCTCAGGCAGAGCCGGCACCCTGAACAAAATGATCTGAGAGCCCAAGTGGTGTCACACACTGTCTTATATACAGTAAGTTTTCAAACCCATACTAGCTTCTCATTTGTCTCAGGTATCCCCTCTCCACCAATCAGTAGCCCCTGGGGGGGGGGGGCGGTTGTGGGCTATTATATAGCATGCCTAAATGACCTGTCTAAACTGGTATGCTCCAGTCTGCTGGACTCTGGGCGAAAGGGTATGTGTTTAAGATTTGTTTCACTGTAACTCAGGCTGAGAGGGGAGGGGTTACCCTCACAGCTACCTTCCTGGCTGCCTCAGCACCACACGGGAACGCTCCCCAGCTTCTATTAAAAGCTTTAGGGAGGCTCCACTGTGCCTGTGCCTGTCTTCCTGCCTGCTGCAGTGCCATCTTCTCCAGTCTTTGTTTTCTGCAGAGCCCCACAGATGTGTTTCAAACGTGTTTCTCTCCCCCCCCCCCATCTCTGGGGGTCGTTTTGATTGTTTGTTTTTTGTTTTTTCCTTCCACCTGCTATCAGTAGCATTGGTTCCATTGATTGCAATACCGCTTCGGTTCCAGTGCTCTTTTTGGTAACTCATTTTATTCTTCTTTTTCACTTCTTGTATCTGGCACCATCAAACCGTTTGATCTTGCCATGGCTTTTTTTTCCCAGACATGTCTCAGAAGCTGTCCAGCAGGTTCAAGAAGTGCACCAAATATGCCCGGACCCTCTCTGTCACGGTCAAACACAATTGGTGCCTCCAATGTCTGGTCCTGACCACCAGCCCTCTTCTTGCACTTTGTGTCTGTAGTTAACAAGGAGAGGCCTGAAGGGTTGAGAAAAGCAGAGTCCCTCTTTATCCAGCACTCTGATTCAGCATCTTCGGCACCGGCATAATTTCCGATGGCCCCTCTAGGACCTGCTGAAGCATCGACATTGAAAGTTTCGGGCTCATTTGGAGCCGAGGGGATATGGTGGTCTGGAGCATCGGCTCTCAATCAGCCTTCATCCAGAATCGAAGGAGGGCTCAACATAGACTCAATCGACATCGAAGAGCAATCCGTCTGAGCACTGGGATAAGCCGTACATGCATGGGCATCAGAACCCTTCCTGACGTAATGTCGAGAGCGATGGTCGTAAGTGGCCTGCCAAGGTGTCCTGGCAAGAGGAATCAACCCCCACAGTGCTGGAGGGGCACTGACCATATCCCAATGACCAAAGCTATGCCGATAGTCCTGCAGGGATGCCGGAGATAGTGGTCAAAGCGGCCTTGGCTCCAACATCTTTGGAAGCAGCAGTCCTGGAGAAATGTTTCTTGGCCCTTGAGGCCCATATGGCAGCAGTGCTGGCAAAACAGCAGGCTGGTGCTTCATTGTCCATGACATTGTTGCTGCATATTGTGCAGCTGATCCTCGAAACCCATGCATTGCCTACGGAGGCAGCAACATCGGGGCATTGGTCAGAATCGATGTTGGTCCCTATGGGGCCATCTCTCTCTCAAGTATGTCTGGGTCCGTTATCCCGAAAAACCTCGGAAGCCCTCGACACTCTATCAATCCAGTCAATTCTCCCCCCTCTCCGTGCAGTTGGTAGAGGCTCGGCGATACTTTCAACTTCCTTTCGGAGTCAGACTCTTACAGCTGGGTGACCAATGTGGAATTTGAGGTCTGGTCAGAAAGCAGGTCTCCTGAGCTCTTGTTAGACCCCTCTCCTCCACATGAATGGCGGAAATCTCCTCCAGAGGACATATCCTTTTAGGACTTCATAAGGGATCTGGCCAAGGCCTTCCCATGAATCGAGTGTGGAGGAGCTGGTGATCCTCCAGTACCTCTCGGTCCCTAAGTAGGCAGTGATGGTGCCAGTGCACTGGATCCTACAGAGGCTGCAAATGAGGATGTGGGAGAACCCCCTCATGGTGCCTCTGTTAACAGAAGGTTGGACTCGATGTACCAGGTCCAAAAGGCCCCAGGTTTTGAAAAGCCTCGGCTCTCACACCACTCCTTGGTGGCAGACTCTGCCCTGAAGAAAATAAAGACAATAAGACTCATTCCTCGAAGACCCTGGACAGAGAGGCCCGGACGCAGGACTCCTTCGATAGGAGGTGCTTCCAGTGCTCCATGCTAATGGCAAGGATTCTCTCATCAGCTATATATGAGCATGTTCTTGAAGGACATCATGCTGGATCTTGATGACCTAGGCTTGTTCCTCCCTCCAGAGAAGCTGGATTCCTATCATGCCCTGGTGGGTCATGGCAAAGACTGTTCAAAGTACATGGTCCGGGCTACTTATGACGCCTTTGAGTCGGCCTGCAGGGCGGCAGCAGTCGGCATTGAATCCAGATGAGCTGGCAGGCTTTGAACAGTTATGCACAGTTATGCAGAATAAGCTGTCAAACTTGCCTTGACGGGGGGTGGGGGGAACCTCTTCGGGGAGCAGGAGGAGGCGAAAGCTGGTGATATAGAGAAGCAGCACATCACTCTCATCAGGCTCTTGAGGAAAACCTCTGTTTCTTCTTGCAAAGGGTATCAGGGGAGCCAAATGAAGACCTACTACCAGCGTAAGCGCCGGTACGTCCCGATCCCTCAAAACTCTCAATAAAAGGTGCAGGCCCCTCGCTAGCAGGGGCGAGAGAAGGCTCAGCCTACTCGGCTACGCTCTCAAGAAATCAGTCAAAACCCCACCCCTGGCTTGGGCTGCAATCTATTGGTGTCCGTAGAGGGAAACCCTCCAGTGAGGGGGCGGCTCATCCTTTTTGCCCACAGGTGACATTTCGTAACCTTAGACTCGTGGGTGCTGCAAGTAGTCCAAAGCGGCTACATGCTGCACTTTATAGAACTACTGCCCCCTTTTCTCCTGAGGGGGAACTTCCTCGATCCTCTGCATATCGATTAGATTCAAGGAGAAAACTCTGCCCTTCTGGCTGATCTCGCCATAGAACCTGTGCCTCCGACTTTTACTCCAGGTATTTTATGGTCCCCAGGGGGGGTGGGGGGTTTGTCCCATCTTGGACCTCAGAATCCTCAACAGCTTCCTAGGGCAATAAAAATTCAAGATGGTCTCTCTGGGGACTCTGCTCCCTTATCTTCAGAGAGAAGATTGGCTATGCTCCCTGGATCTCAAAGATGCGTACACACACATAAGTACAGAGCAGACAGAGCTGAAAGATTCCAAATTACCCTTATCAACTGATAACCAAATTAATATGGATAAAATACAACCTCTAAAATGCCTGTATGCAAATGCTAGACATCTAAAAAATAAGAAGGGACAGTTAGAATATATAGCACTAAATGAAAAGTTAGATATAATTGGCATCTCGGAGACCTGATGGAAGGAGGACAACCAATGGGACACTGATACCTGGTTACAAACTATATCACAGATAACACAAAATTGTTAAAACACAAGAGGATTGTGAAAAGTGCAAGAGTATCTTGATTGGAAGACTGGATGTCCAAATGGCAGATTAAATTTAATGTGGACAAGTGCGAAGTTATGCATTTGTGAAGGAACAACCCAAATTACGGTTGCATGATGCAAGGTTGCACATTAGGATCCAACATACAGGAAAAAGATTTAGACTTCATCGTGGATGTGTTGAAACCCTCCGTCCATTGTGCAGCGGCGACCAAGAAAGCACATAGAATGCTAGGAATCACAAAGAAAGAAATGGAGAATAATTTATTTATTTATTTAACAATTTTTCTATACTGCCTTTTCATTCAATCAAGGCAGTTTACAATAACTTTAACTTTTACAAAGAACTTGCAAATTTAAACAGTAACATTATAACTTAAAAAAAACTTAAATAATCTCTTGTAACATCAACTAAACTATATACATCTTAAAAAGAGTAATGGGATGGTTGAATGGTGTAGATGGCATGGCTTGTGTAAATCGGCTTGTGGAGTGATTAGTGTGATTGGGGGGTCTTCATTGAATTCAATGAATAGGGTGGTTTTGAGCAATTTCTGGAAATCTTTTATATCTGTTGTTGATCTTAGATTATCTGGGAAGGACATTCCAAATAACGGGCAACAAGAGAGAAGGCTCGCATGGATCTGTCTGGTCTTTTGATTGCTTTGTTTACGATGAGTTCCTGTAGTATTCCTGCTGACATATTGTTTTTAATTTTGAAGATGGTGAGTGCTGATTTATATTTTGCCCGTGAAGAGATTGGTAGCCAGTGCAGATCATGTAGTATTGGCGTTATATGGTCTTGTATTGAGCGCCAGCAATAATACGGGCAGCGGTGTTCTGGACCATTTGTAGGGGACGGGTGGTTTGTTTAGGTAGACCTTGGAATAGAATATTACAGTAATCCAGCACAGGTGTAATGATGGCCTGGCATACTGTGCGGAAATGTTCTTTATTGAGGAGAGGTTTTAGTCTCTGGAGCACTGCGAGTTGAAGAAGGCTGTTTTGGATATCTTGTTGATATGCAGTTGGAGGGTAAGTTGCTTGTCTAGAGTCACTCCAAGATACCGAACTTCGTCTCTTATTGTAATCGGTGTATTTGAGATGTTGATTTTAGAAGTAGGAAGAGTGAATGTGGAGTCTCTCGTAATGATGATTGCTTCAGATCTTTTATGTTGATGTTTGTTGTTAGTAAGCCAGGTCGTTATTTCATGAATGCAGGTTGATATAGTGGTATAGTCTGGGGTGTCCAGGTGGATAGGGGTATATGCCATGATACAATATGCCATATATGCCGATGATATCTTGTATTTGTTAAATATTTTGCATATGGGCTGAATATAGATGTTGAAGAGAAGAGCTGATAGTGAGGAGCCTTGGGGAACTCCCTGAGTTGTACGGAAGGGTGCTGAGGTGAGGTTACCGGATGTTACTCTCTGCTGTCTGTCTTTGAGGTATGATTGAAACCATTTGATGGTGGTATCTTGTAGTCCATTCTCCATTAGGCGCTTCAATAGGATGTGATGGGAAACTGTCGAAGGCGGATGATATGTCAATAAAAATTAGTAAGAAGCCCTTCTTTATCTTGTCTATTCCTTTGATTATGATATCGAATAGATGTATGAGAAGTGTCTCAACACCATGTTTTGGACGGAATCCGTGCTGGTGGGGATCTAGTGGGGCATATTCGTCAATATGATCTTGGAGCTGTCTCTGAACAATTTTTTTGGTTATTTTTGCCAGGAATGGGAGGCTGGATATTGGACGGTAGGCTGAAGAGTCGGTACTATTAGTTGAGGTGATTTTAGGAATAGGACAGATAGTAGATTGTTTGAGTGCTTTGGGCATGTAGCCCTGAGTGAGAGAGGTGCTTACTATCTTTTGGATGACTGTGTTGAAATCTTCTTTGGTGGATTTAATCCAAGTCACCGGGCAGGGGTCCGATGGAGAAGTGGTGGTGTTTAGAGCAGTGATGGTTTGTTCTATTTGTTTAGTTGATGGAATGCTGAAGTTCTTCCATTGATTGGTAGTTGTGGAGACAGCATCTGTAGTTGGTGTGTCCATAAGAGGGATGTTCATATGGGGTGTGGTGGGACTGTTCTTGGCTATTAGATAATCAGCAAAGGTTTGTGGGTGCATCTTGCTTTCATCTTTCATGGTCAGGTCATTTGTAAGGGTACGAACTATGTTGAAGAGTTCTTTGGGTTTGTTACAGGCTTTTAGCACAAGGTTTGTGTGGTATTGTTTGTTTGTTTATTAGATTATTGTATTCTTTTTGCATCTCCTGGTATTGTTTCAATGTAGTTTCTGATTTGTTATGTCTCCAGCGGCTTTCCAGTTGTTGTAATTTTCTTTTGGATTCTCTTATTGTGTTAGAATACCATGGTGTAGATCTGGGCCTGTTTTTGTTGTGGTGTGAATTCTTTCGAGGTGGGAGTTGAGATGCGGGAAGGATGGTGGTATTCCATGCATTGACGGCCTTGTCCAAGTCTGTGAAGTCTTGGGGTAGGGACTGCACAGTGTCTTTGAGGAAGTGCTCTTTGTTAAAAGCTTTGAAGCGTCTGGTTGGCTGTTCAGTTTTCCGAGCTGTCTGTTGGGTATTGTGGTGGAGCTCGAATAATATAGCATGGTGATATGACCACGGTATTGGTGTAGTTTTAGGTGGTGTCATGAGACCATGATCTAGGATGTTAGTTGGCATGAATATGCGTTCTGGTGTAGAGCCAGAGCGATGGGATGGGCCCGATAGGACTTGCTTGAGTTGAATGGCTTCCATTGCTTTGTGAAAAGCCATTTCAATTGTTGTAGAGGCAGATGTGAGATTTAGGTCTCATAGCACAATGAGAGTCTTGTGTGGGGAGTTAGCTGCATATATCATATGCAGGATGTTGTATGTGTCCTCTTTTGGGGCATTTGGGGGGGTCGGTAGATCAGACAGATGGATAGATGCTTATTTTCAGTGCTGATGAAGTCGCAGTGTTCGGAGATTTTGGAGGTTGACGTCTTGAGCCTTAGGTCTGTTTGGCGAGGATTGATACTCCGCCTCCTCGTTTGTGGGTTCTGGGGCAGTTGTATACTGTGAATGACGGTGGTGTTGTTTGATTCAGTATCACCTGGTCTGTATTCTTGAGCCTTGATTCAGTAATGCATAGGATGTCAATGTTGTTTTCATGGATGTGATCGGTAATAGTGTTTGTTTTGTTGCATATTGATCTTGCATTTATCAGGCCTATAGTTATGCGGGTGGTATGTGGAGAGTGTGATTGAGATATGGATGTATGCAACGATGGCTCTATTTGAATGTATCTGGTAGGTCTCTTGCTGGGAGGTTTGTAGTAAGCAGATATGTGGATAGGTTGGTATATGGTAGGGAGGTATGATACATATATGGAGGAAGCTTGTAAGGCTGTAAAGTAGGTAGTGTAGTAATAAGCATTTGTTTGGTAAGAGCATAGGATAAGAATTAGTATAAAAGCATACATCTGTTGGAAGAATGTCCTTTTGTACATTTGATGTCTGCACAGGAGTTTGTTGGTTTTGTGTGCAGGAAGAGCATGATGGGGTTGATGTTCCATGTTAGTGTCCGCCGTGTGGAGTGAGCTATTCACCACTGGTTGGTAGTCTGGGGAGTTTCACTATCTAGTTGTAGAAGTTATCGGTTCATCATGGCGGTGTTAGCTTGAATGTTGGGATCTTCTTGTGGTGTGTGTTGGTTCCTGCTACAGGGCTCCCGCCTAAGGGCCATGCCAAAGAGCCCTCTGGCGCCCTCAGGCACGGGCCCGCCCGATGGCGCTCCTCTTTTGTATGGCTGTTGGGCCCCTCTGATTGGGGCAGCTCTCGGAGGCGGGAAGAGTTGGCTGAAGGCCCAGGCTCAACCACGATCGATCGGGGGAGTCCGTTGGTGTAGTCGGCATCTGCTGGCAAATTAAATCAAGGATGATATTATGCCTCTGTATCATCCATGGTGCGACTGCACCTTGAATATTGTGTGCAGTTCTGGCCACCATATCTTAAAAAGGATATAGAGGAATTAGAAAAGGTACAGAGAAAAGCCACAAAAATGGTAAAGGCAATGGAAGGATACCCCTAGGAGGAAAGGCTTGAAAGGTTAGGGCTCTTCAACTTGGAGAAGAGATATCTCCCCTCAGCCCTGAGGGAAGATATGATAGAGGTCTATAAATTAATGAACGGCGTGGAACGGGTAAATATAGGTTGTTTACGCCATCAAAAAATGGAAAGATTAGGGGACACGCAATGAAGCTGCAATGTAACCCATTTAAGAGTAATAAGAAAAAATTATTTTTTCACATAATGCGTAATCAAACTCTGGAATTCATTTCCGGAGAATATAGTAAATGCTGTTCCTTATCGTCCCTCCAGTCCAGTCACGAACCTCTGGGTAATGCACCCCTTCCAGCAGTTTGGAAACTGAGTATGTCATCATTTGATGACAGCAGTACTAATAGAGCGAGCACTGCCCCTTCTGACCTGTACACTCAGTCTCCAAGCAGCTGGAGGTGGTGAACCAGTTGGCTCGGCTCACTGAAGACAACTAAGGAGCTTAGTTTAGTTAGTTAAGACTTTTGGGGGTATTTTTCTTTAAATTTTAAGTCTCGCACTTTTTTTTTATAAACAAAGGAATCAGAAAGGGAAGGCTTGCTGAAAGGGCCCGCCCTCCTCCCCCCTCTTGATTCGTATCGGTGGGATGGTGAGATATATTGATTGCCTGGGGAGGAAGTGCACCTGATCCTGGTGGGGAGAGTGTGCCCGGCACTGCAGGCAGTCACAGCAGCGGCGCTTTCCCTCGGAGGCCCCAGCGCCGAAGCCTTCACTTCCGTGGCATAAATGTTCAGGGAGAGAGCCTCTTTCAATTGAAAGCAAGTTCTGCTACAAGGGGACATGGGATGAGGGTGAAGGGGGATAGATTAGGAGTGATATGCGGAAATATTTCTTTACGGAAAGAGTAGTGGATCCATGGAATAGTCTCCCAGTGGAGGTGGTAGAGATGAGGACAGTATCTGAATTCAAAAAAGCATGGGACAAACCCAGAGGATCCCTAAAGGTAAAAAGGGGACTGTTGTAGTTGTTGATATGGAAGGACAGACTAGATAAGCCATGTGGTCTTTCTCTGTTGTCATATTTCTATGTTTCTGAGCGCAGGGGTGGAAAGAGCTCTAAAGCACGGCCCTGGACAATTCATTTCTTCCAGCGGAGCAGAGCTTGTTCCGGCAAGTTTCCTGGTCTTGACAGGGTAGAAAGCAGGCCAGAGGAGCACAGCAGGCAGCATGGGGAGGCCGGCAGTTAACATGGGGGAGCAGAGCATCTGTTAACATTTTTTCCTGCGCAAACGGCAGCCGTGCAGGAAAGGTTCGCAGCTGTGCTGCCCTGTCGGAGAGCAGGTACGATTTCACTTTTCTTTTAAGTTTCTTTGATTTTATTTTGCTCAATTCTTCGGGGATTCAGCCTTAGGGGGCTGTTTTAGCTAAAGGCTGGCCCTCTGTTTCTTTTTTATTTACTTTTCAATGTGACAAAAAAAACCCAGGCTTCTGCAAAGATAGGCGGTGCTTGACACCCTACGCTCGGGGGTAGGGTTAGGAAGCCAGTTTCTGGATCCCAGTGGGGGGCATGCCTGCCAGACCACAGTGTCTGGTTTGCGGGACCAGGCGAGGCACCGTTTCAGAGGTGGGTATTTGTAGGGGGTGCATGCAGGAGGCCACCGCTATGGAACAGTCCCTTCAGGAAGTCCACACAGGGAGGCATTGAAGGCCCAATGAAGTGAGGGGATCCTGGGTGGAGGTACAGCCGCAGGGAGGGCGACTACAGGGCTTCTACTCCACCTGGGTCCAAATGACCTCCGATCAGTGGGTACTAGAGGTCATCCGAGAGGGCTATGCACTCGAGTTCGCTTGTCCGCCGGGCACCTTTTTTGTGAAGTCTCCGTGCAGGGCGCGGACCAAGGCAGTTGCAGTTCATGACACCCTGAAGCATTTGCTGCAGCTCAAGGCTGTGGTGCCAGTACCAGTGCCGCAAGACCAATACAGCTGCGGTTGGTACTCAATTTATTTTGTGGTACCAAAGAAAGACGGGGCCTTCCGGCCCATTCTTGACCTCAGGCATGTAAACTGATGTTTGCGGGTTCCGCATTTTCGCATAGAGACCTTGCAGTTTGTCATCGTGGTGGGGAGTTTCTGACTTCGCTCGACCTCTCGGAAGCGTACCTGCACATTCCCATTCGACCAGAGCATCAACAGTTCCTCAGATTTGCAGTGCCCACAGGACATTTTCAGTTCAGGGTCCTACCCTTCGGGCTCGCGACAACACTACGCACCTTTACCAAAGTCATGGTGGTGGTGGTGGTAGCGGCAGCATTACACAAGGAAGAAATCCTCGTGCGTCCCTATCTCGATGACTGATTCATAAGGGCAAAGTCCAGGCTTGAGAGCGAGCGGGCTACAGCCCAGGTGGTGCAATTCCTGCAGAGCCTGGGGTGGGTAGTCAGTGTGTCCAAGAGCCACTTGCACCCATCTCAACTGCTGGAATACCTCGGAGCCCGCTTCGACACGAGTGTAGGAAGAGGTTTCTTGCTGGAACCGAGAGCTCGAGAGCTTCAGCGCCTGGTGTGGGAGTTTCTAGGGCAGCCTACGGCGTGGCACTATCTTCAGCTTCTCGGTACCATGGCGGCTATCCTTTACCTGTTACCTTGGACGAGGGCACACATGTGGCCCCTCCAGAGGTCTCTGCTCTGACGTTGGTTGCATCAGTCCTCTTCTCTGTCCTAGGGGCTCCTCTGCCCGAGGGAGGTCAAGAGGGCCCTCTGATAGTGGCTCACGGGGGGGCATCTGGAGAAGGGAATGCCCCTAGAATCCCCGGATTGGATTCCGTTGGTGACAGACGCCAGCCTCTCGGGCTGGGGGGCTCATTGCCAGGACTACTTTGCTCAGGGGCAGTGGTGTCCGCAGAAGGCTGGTTGGTCCATCAACAGGCTGGAGATGCGGGCAGTGTTCCTGGCACTGCAGAATTTCGAGACCAAGTTGCAGGGGATGGCGGTGTGGGTGCTGTCAGACAATGCTATGACTGCAGCCTACATCAACCGGCAGGGAGGCACAGGCAGTGAAACCCTGGAGGTGGAGGCCGAGTCTTTGATGGAATGGGTGGAGACCCATCTCCAGGCGTTGTCGGCAACTCATGTAGCTGGAGTCAACAATGTCACGGCAGATTATCTGAGCCGGGTGAGAGTAGACCCAGGAGAATGGGTGCTCAACCAACAGGTGTTCGAGTTGATCGAAAGCCGCTGGGGGTCGCCAGTCATGGATTTGATGGCGAAGTTCGAGGGCGCCAAGGCAAGTCGGATTTTCAACAGGAAAAAGGAAAGGATGTTGGAAGGTCTGGATGCTCTAGTGCAGCGGTGACCTTCCAAAGGACTCATTTAATGTTCCCGCCCTGGCCGCCGATCGGCAGGGTGGTGTAGAGGATAGAGTCTCATTGGGGGATGGTGATTCTCATCGCCCCAGACTGGCCGAGATGTCCGTGGTACGCAGATCTGGTAAGGAATCTTGCAGATCGGCCATAGCGCCTCCCGATGCAAGCGGATCTCTTGTCGCAGGGGCCGGTGCTGATGCCTCAGGTGAATTGATTCTTGCTTACAGCATGGCTCTTGAAAGGGCGCGGCTGAGGCACAAGTGATATTCAGGACCGATGATTGCGACATTGTTAAAGGTGAGGAGGAGGTCCTTCATTGGCCTACATTAGGGTCTGGTGCCTTTTCGAAGCGTGGTGTGCCGGCAGACAGGTAAGGCCATCTTTGGCCTCTGTGCTCATGATTTTGGAGTTTCTTCAGGCCGGTTTCGACAAAGGTTTGACCACTAGTTCTTTGAGGATCCAGCTGGCAGCGACCGACTGTTATTACAGGAATATCCAAGGTCTGGTGTTGGGAGCACACCTGGATGTGGTGCGTTTTCTGAGGGCGGTTCTTTGTATTCGTCCTCCGCGTAGGGTTCTGTTTCCGCCATGGGATCTTAATCTGGTGCTGTCAGCACTGTGCGGGGAGCCGTTTGAGCCATTGGCTCAGGCTTTTATTAAAGATCTGACCCTTAAGACAGTATTCCTGGTGACTATCTGTTCGGCACGCCAGATTTCTGAGCTTCAAGCCTTGTGCCGGGAACTGTTCCTGAGTTTTTCGAAGGAGAAGGTGGTCCTACGCCCGGTTCCTTCTATCTTACCTAAAGTGGTTTCGGTTTTTCCATATGAATCAGGTAGTGTCATTGCCGGTGTTGTCTAGTGCAGAGGAATCGGGTACTCATCTTCCATTGCGGTTCTTGGATGTACGGCGGGTTCTCCATTGTTATTTGAAGAATACTAGAGTTCTGTAAGTCAGATTGTCTTTTTGTGCTGTTTGATGGTCCCCACAAGGGGGAGGCAGCAGCTAAGGTCTCTATTTCGTGGTGGATCAGAGAAGCGATCTCGTCGGTGTATCTCCTCAAGGGGTGGTCGGGGCCGGCAGGCTTACATGCACATTCTACCAGGGCACAGGCGGCTTCTTGGGCAGAATACAGTTTGGTTCCGCCAGTGGAGATTTGCAAGGTGGCCACGTGGTCATCATTGCATACCTTCGCAAAACAGTACCGTCTGGACGTCCAGTCTGCAGGGGATGCCTGTTTCGGTTCGGCGGTGCTCCAGGCCGGTGCAGCATATCCCTCCCATTTTTCTTAACTGCTCTGTTACATCCCAGAGGTTTGGGACTGGAGGGACGATAAGGAAGACGAAATTAGACTTACCTGCTAATTGTTGTTCCTTGAGGAACTCCAGTCCAGTCCCGCATCCCACCTGTTTTTGCACTTTTCAGGAAATTGGTCTGTGGTGGGTTGGAGGATGGTTTTTCCCGTGCAATGCTCGAGCTCGGGGCTACCTGGGGCACGGTAAGTTCTCTCACCAAGGGAGGGGGGAATTGGAGGATTCTCCTCTCTGGGGTGGGGGTGTTAGTTTTTTATGTATTTAGTTAGAATGTTAGATATTGTTGGTGTTAACTACTTATTTGTTGCTCCTGAGAGTCTGCTTTGTCAATTGGTACTGGTCAGAAGGGGCGGTGCTCGCTCTATTAGTACTGCTGTCATCAAATGATGACATACTCACTCAATCTCCAAGCTGCTAGAAAGGGTGCATTACCCAGAGGTTCGGGACTGGACTGGAGTTCCTCAAGGAACAACAATTAACAGGTAAGTCTAATTTCGTCTTAGTAAAGCTGTGTTTAAAAGAAAGGTTTGGACAAGTGCCTGGAGGAAAGGTCCATAAACCATTTGAGAGGACCTGGGAAATCCACTGCTTACCCCAGAACAAGCATTATGGAACTTGTGTACATTTTTGGGAACCTGCCAGGTATTTGTGACCTGGATTGGCCATCGTTGGAAACAGGATACTGGGCTTGGTGAACCTTTTTCTGATCCAGTATGGCATTTTCTTATGTTCTTATGATCCATCCCGCCCACAGGAAATCTCTAATTCGTCCTAGGGGAACAGCACTTCCAGTACTGTGTGCTACACTTCGGTCTGGCCTCAGCACCCTGTGTCTTCACGAAGTGCCTCAATGTGGTGGCCACCTTTCTCAGAACACTGACAGTGTTTGTCTTCCCTTATTATGATGATTGCCTCATAAAAGAGGGCCACTCCAGAAGGAATCTGGCAATCAATTCTGTTGACCAGTTAGGTGCTCGAGCTGATAGGGTTTATGGTCAGCTACCCCAGTCCCACCTTCAGCCCACCCAACAACTGGAGTTCATAGGGCTCTGCTGGACACAGCACGGGCCTTTCTCCAGCTGGACCGTCTGCTGCAGCTGATGACCTTGGTTCGCGATACCCAGCAGAAATGTCAGGTAACGGCTTGTGGGATGCTGACTGTCCTCTGTCATATGGCCTTGACTGTGCATATCACTCCCCTGGCTCATCTTTTGATGAGGCAAGCTCTTTAGACTGAGTATTCAGTGGAAGCAAGCCATTGGCCGCCTCTGGGGTTGGGTTGCGGTCACCGTACCTCTGGCCCAGCCTCTACACTGGTGGTTAAACCCTTCGAATCTACTCAAGGATCTTCCTTTCCAGAAACCAGCCCCTCAGCGGACTCTTGACGATGGATGCCTCCAAGCTGGGTTGGGGGGTGCATCTGGATGGTCCGCACCAAGGTGTTTGGTCCAAACAGGAGAGCCTCCACCAAATCAATTTCTTGGAGCTATGAGCCATAGCAAATGCCTTCTGAGCGTTCTGGGATCACCTAGCCAATCAGATTGAATCAGAACAATCAGATAGCAGACTAACAATGTACTACATAAACAAGCAGGGAAGTACAGGGTCGTATCTCCTGTGCTGGGAAGCAGCCCGCTTGTGGAAGTTTGCCATCGCTCACGATATGGAATTGAGAGCCCGGGGAGCTGAACTCCCCAGCAGACCAGCTGTGCTGTGTCCTCCAGCCACGTGTGGATTCTGAACAGGGAGGTCGTGGCCCGGATCTTTCAGAAGTGGAGTACCCCCTCGATAGACCTGTTAGCCACTCTGCGCAATGCCCAAGTGGATCATTTCTGCTCCGGGGTCACTTCAAGTTGCAGGATGGCGCCAGATGCTTTCCTCTTGCACTGAGGAATGGGCCTGCTATACGTGTATCCTCCCATTCCTCTCATAGTGAAGACCCTGTTGAAACTCCAGGCTGACAGAGGCACAATGATCCTCATTGTGCCATATTGGCCCAGACAGTATTGGTTCCCCCTTCTGCTTCAGCTCTTCCAGAGGGAGCCCCTACAATTGAGCTGTGCTCCAGACCTTAACTCCCAGAAGGACAGGAGACTGCTCCACCCCAGTGTCTGGTCCTTGGCCGTAACTGCATGGATGTTGAATGCTTAGTCTTGTCTGAGCTTAACCTGCCTGAGGGGATGCCCAGGTTCTGTTGGCCTCTAGGGGAGGGCTTCGATGAGAAGGTCTTACTCTTTCAAATGGAGGCGATTCACCTCTTGGTGCGCTGATTGAGCTCTGGGATCCTTTTTCTTGCTCTGTTGAAAGGCTGCTTGAGTACCTCCTGCACCTCTTGGAGTCAGGTCTCAAGTCCAGTTCTGTTAGTCCATCTCAACACGATTAGGGCCTACCATCATGGCTCTGAAGGGAAGTCCATATGAGCTCAGCCTTTGGTGGTTCAATTCATGCAGGACTTGCTCCTTAAATCTCCTTTCAAGCCTCCGGTGGTGACTTAGGACCTTAATGTGGTTTTGGCACAGCTCATGTTAGCTCCCTTTGAGCCGCTCGCTTCCTGCCTTCTGAAGTTCTTGACCTGGAAGGTCTTGTTTTTGGTGGAGGTTACCTTGACATGCTGTGTCAGTGAGCTCAGGGCCCTGGTGGCTCACACACCATATACCCGGTTCCACCATAACTGAATGGTCTTATCACATTTCCTCCTGAAGGTGATATCTGCTTTCCATCTTAATCAGTCGTGCTGCTTACTTTCTTTCCTAGGCCTAGGGAGGGAGGTGGCGCTGCACATGCTGGAGTGCAAGTGAGCCTTGGCCTTCTACCTTGAGTGGACAAAGGCCCACCGAAGGTTCACCCAGCTGTTTGTCTCTTTTGACCCCAGCACCTTGTCAATTTGGCTAGCAGACTGGATCTCTTTTGCTTATGCCCAGAGTGGCCTGAGCCTTGATGGTCATGTCATAGCTCATAACTTCAGAACCATGGCTGCATCGATGGCAAGCTTGCGCTCTGTTTCCATGGAAGACCAGGCCAGATCACAGTGGCAACGTGATCTTCGGTCCACACATTCACATCGCATTATTGTCTGGATGGGGATTCCTGATGCAACAGCAACTTTGGCCAATCTGTACTCTGGCATCTGTTTGGGGATTAGTATCCAACTCCATCCCACCAAGGCCCTATTGTCCATTTAGGCTACCAAAAAATAAACTTTACTTAGAGCATGATAAATGCTGCTGTATGTGAAGATACTGAATCAGATGAGTTGCCCCCCCCCCTCCCCCGGGGACTACCATTGCTGTACATAGTTGTTTTATTACCCCTGTTGAACTCAGCCTCCTTGGTTTTCGATAGCTTGTAGATTGGGAGTCCCATATGCGAGGACTTACTTCCTGCTTGTTCACGGAGAAAGCATAGTTACTCATCCATAGCAGGTATTCTCCATGGACAGCAGGAATAAGTCCTCACAACCCTTCCACTTCCCCAAAGAGTTGTCTTCTGCTACAGCTTTGATATCATATTGGAGAAGATGGTGCTGCGGCTGGCAGGAAGACAGGCGCAGGCATGATGGAGCCTCCCAAAAGCTTTCAATAGAAGCTGGGGAGCATTCCCACGCGGGGCTCCATCGGTGTTGTCACCCATACGTGAGGACTTATTCCTGCTGTCCACGGAGAACACCTGCTACAGGTTTGTAACTACGCTTAATTGCACAGAATAGTATTGTTTTTTTTATGCACCAGATAGCATTCCAGCACATACACACAAGTACCAGAAAGGGTTTTTTGTTTGTTTTTTATGTGCTTACTTAGCAGAATGGGAGGAGTAGCCTAGTGGTTAGCAAGAGACCAGGGTTAAATTCCCAGTAGCACTCCATATGGCCTTAGGCAAGTCATTTAACCCTCCATTGCCTCGGAAGAAAGGCCTGGCAATCTAATTCCGGTCACGCTGCCAAGAAATCCCAGGAACTGCTGGGTTGCCAGGAGTTGGCACTGACTCAACGACGCACATTGCATTGCATTTGCAATTCAGACTTGTGTGCACATGTCTTGCTTGCTCTCCTTATTTAGTGTAGAATTTTTATGCACAATTTATTGGTATGTTTGCTTACAGTATCAGAGAGCAAAACATTTGCATTAGACCTGGTATACATCCTGGTTAGGAAACTGCGCTGAGCTTTAGCACAGGGCTCTAATACAGAGTTTCTGCATGAGCCTTTTAGATTGTAAGCCCTCCAGAAGCAGGGAAATACCTGTTGCTTAGCCGTCTTAGGAATTTGGGTCTGCGTTAAAAATGGACTTCTGAAATGTTCATACCTTTGCTGCTATTCTGGACACTGGATACCTCACTCCTGTGATCCTGATGGAGAATTCTGAAAGTCATCAAAATAGTTTTTTTTGTGGGGTACTAAGAAGATAACAAAGAGTACTAAGCTATCTGTTGCATGGCCTATTTTAATCCTATGGGCGGTGTAGCAGAAAGTTCGAGCTAAATGTTAGTAAAAAGGGCCTCAAGTTGCCTTGCTTTAAATATTTAGGGGTATGTTTACTAAATGGTGGTAAGGTAGCAGGCGTTATCGAGTGTTAACGGCAGTGAAAAGTAGTTTTTCCATGTGCAAAAGGCTCTGGGCGGCTAGGGGGCGTTCCAGCAGTAGGGGCGCAATGGGCCACTTAACATGCACTAACAGGACATTGGGCGTTAAGGTCTCAAGCATGCACCTTAATGCCCGAAAACGGCTCTCACGTTATTGCTGGATAAGGGAGCCCCAGCAAAATCCAATGTAAAGGTGATGAATGGAAGGACAAGTGGGAGCTGAAGGGCCTGACAGATCAGTGGGCATCCGACAGCCAGCCAGTATGTGTGACAAGCATGTGGAAGAAAGCTGTACCTATGCACGCAGGGGGTGCCCATGTAAAATGTCGTAATGTCAGTGTGTGGCATAGGATGGGGAAGACGTGTCCCCCAGCAGAGTCAGAAGTGGGACAATGTGTATCTTGAAAGGAGGATGGAGCAGGACTGGTGACATGATCGGGCACAGGAGAGGCGTGTGTGAAGCATCCAAATGCAGAAAAGAGTACATGTGTGTAGGTCATGGTGTAATAGTCTGCATGAGAAGACATGACTGTACAGAACCGACAGAGGCAGATGGTTGATCTGAAGGCAGAATTGGAGCAGAGGAAGGGTGGTATGGACTGGCAGCATCAATGTGCCCTAGATGCCATCCCCAATGTATTTGTACTGTGTGGGGAAAATGTGTGTCATGCCACATGGAAGGCCTAATACCAGACATGTGGGTCTCACACCTGTCCGAGCCACACAACCACCATACATCACCCCAGACAAATGTGCAGATAACAGCTGCACAGATGTCATCCAAACTGGGCAAATGGGGCACTTACAAACATGAGATGATACCTGCAGGTGGCTACCCAAGGGGTAGGATATGTCCTCATGTACTGCAGAGATGTGATGGAGCCAAAGCTGTACAGTCAGTCATGATGTCATACATGACTAATGTCTCACATGTAGGTTACAGCTGTATGCATGTAACTGCCTGTTAGTATACTGCTGAGCCATTGGTGGGTTAAGTGACCTGCTCAAGGTCACAAAGAGGTGTTTGTCAGGCCATGAAGGTTGTGACAGACATAAAATGCGACAGTAACACATTCCAAAATGTCACATAAGGAGTGGTAGTGGGCCTCAAACCTTCGTATCTTGGCACCCAAGCCATTGCCATCACCATTACGCCACACCTTCTAGTAAGGGCCTGACATCTGCAGGGTGAACATGTCTGACCTCCTGCAGTGGGCTACAGCAGACAATAAAGCCTTGCTCTCAGAAGGGCATGATGGGGACTAGCATGTTCACTGAACCAAAGTGTGGCCAGAACTCATAACAAAGTAGAAGGATGAGTGTCTGCAAGTCAGCAAAGCCTAGACTGTTACAGGCAGGGAAAGGAGAGTAACACAAAGACGCAAAATGAGCAAGTGGGAATCGAACCCTTGACCCCTATGGAGACATTGCACTAATCAGTAAGCTACACCTCCATACCTCTCAACACAGCAATGTCTGGATTCAAAGAGTCTACGGGTCCCTGGCCAAACTGTCTGCTGTGTGTGCCGGTGTAGGTTAGGCCCTCCAGTACCTATGAGGCACTGCACATGCGGAACACAGTCTACAGCTTATTATTAAATGGAGAATGCTCTGATCCATCACATCAGCTAAGTATGATGCACTGACAGTGTGTACTCCAAGCACTTTACAGCTACAAACCGTGCTACTGCGCAATTTGAAAGGTCACCCTGTGGGTGAGGATGGGTGCTCAGCACTTGCACTGAGATAGTCTCTGCTGCAGATCCACATTACTGCCAGTGTGTGGCAGGTATAATGTGCAGCGTGTTATGCTAGTTGCATTGTTTCCTGCACAATTGCAGCATGCTGTAGACGCACGTTACATCTATGCCCTGTGTCCTGCCCCCGTTGGACAGGGACCCTCCTAGAACAGTGCCCAATATTAAACTGCTAATGCCATGGATACCAACTGCAGTGGGGGCCTCTAGGCTTGCATGGAGCTGTTGCTACAGTCCTGTTGGTCCTACCGTGACCATAGGGATTAGGCCAGGTACAACTGCTGTCCCAACCATCTAGGACTAACAGTTCATCACAGCAAGCACAGTCATACTGCACCTGCTGCCCACTACTGGGTTCCCAGCCATGCACATATCAAATGCAGCGAGTCCGCTGGTCAGCACACATTGCATGTGCACAGAGCAACCAGATGGCTTGGGGGGAAAAAGCATGGACACCCAGCATCTGGCTCAGTGATTGGGCTCCCAGAAGAGGAATTGCACCCACATCACTAGAGCCAGACACTATATAGCACTATGTAGATATATAGCCGTGTCATGGTCACTGCTTGGTCAGAGTGAGAGTGCCCTCTCAGCATGATATGCTGTGGCCACCCAGTTCATGCACTTGGCAGACGGGCACTACGAAGTCTCAGCCATTGACCCTACCTACAAAGCAGAGACATCCTGGCCAATCTGCTCTGTTTCAGGCCATACCCATAATCCACTGCTCCTCATCATGCACATTTGCAGACTGCCTAAGCTGTTCCCAGCATTAATGTGAGGCACAATGAGGTGCAAAAAGCCACAGAACAATGGACACACACACACACCTGTGCAAAAGTGAGGATGGTTAGCACACATACACACACTGGTCTCCATATTGGCTCAAGGCTTGTTAACATGTGCACGTTGTGCAGGTGCTAATGGCATGCTTTGACATTTAACATTGCCAACGCCCACTTAGTGTGCTGGTGCTATCAGGCTACTGTTCCATCCAGCTGTGGATAGTGGAGCCTTTCTTTGTGGCTGATGGGTGTTTGTACCCTTACTGGCCGATTCATTGGGAGTTGCATATGCTGGGGCTGTACCTGCACTGTAGGCTAAAGGTTAGCCAAAGAGACATTCAATACGTGATCCACAGCAGGATTGTGTGTTGAATCACTGTGCAGCCAAATGGATCTTTGCCTGTAGTGCCAGGACCCTTGGACAGCTCTTTCCGCAGGAACAGCATATCTGTGTGCTGCCACTGTCACTTTGGGATCATGCCGGACATCACAGATGGTAATGGGGATGGACAGATACCCCTATGAGGAGAGGCTAAAAAGGTTAATGCTCTTCAACCTGGAGAAGAGATGGCTGAGGGGAGATATGATAGAGGTCTATAAATTAATGACTGGAGTGGAACGGGTAAATGTAGATCGATTTGTTTATGCCTTCAAGATGTAGAACAACTAGGGGACATGCACTGAAACTACAGTGTAACCCATTGCAGACTAATTAGAGAAAATATTTTTACAGTCAACTCATCACACTCTGGAATTCATTACCGGAGGATGTAGTAAAGGCTGTTAGTGTAGCAGGGTTTCCTGGGGGAAAGGTGACCCAGGAAATCCACTGCTTGCCCCAATACAGGTATTGTGGAACCTGTGTGTCTTTTGGGGAAACTGCTAGGTAATTGTGACCTAGATTGGCCACTGTTGAACACAGGATACTGGACTTGATGGATCTTGGTCTGACCCAGTATGGCATATCTTATGTGCCACATGGGCAGCTGCCTGGTCCACCTTGTGCAACAACAAGCCCCGCTGCATGACCTATGTGCCGCCTCCTTTGCCCTATTTGCACCATCAACATAGTGCCCTTTCATACTTGGGCACTATGCTATTGCTGTTAGGGGAGCCCCAGACAGTGACAGTAGTGCTCCAGTGTGTGTGGATCACATTGCAGATAGATAAATAGTCTCTCTCTCCCCACTCCAAATACACCCTTTCTGCGAGGTTTTATTTGGCATTAGGGTTCCCAGCGTTAAAGGGCTTTTAAACACATTGCGCAACCAGTATTAAGGGAACACAAATTGTTGATGCCCACTCTCCATCTGCTGTGCCCTTAATGCCGCTGGAGCCTTTAACGCTCAGTTCCTTGTCGTCCCTTTAGTCTAGTCCCGGACATCTGGGGTATAAGCACCTTTTCCCGTAGCCTTGGAGACTGAGCCCGTCACTTTTTTTGACGACACCAGTATAAGTAGAAGTGGAACCGCCTCCCTACTCCAGTAAGCTCAGTCTCCAAGGCAGCTGAAGGAGGTGTGAGCCACAGAGGGGCTCACTAGAGGAATTAGTTAGGGAATTTCTTATTTGTTTAAAAAAAACAAAACAAAAAAAAACACATAGAAGAGAACTGGAACGGATTTAATTGGCATAGAGCTTTAAGTGAGCTTGGCGTCAGCAGCAAAAGGGCAGCAACTTTAAACTGTTCCTGCCTCTTTAATTTCCCGGCCAGTGCTTGGTGCTGGCTGGAGGACGGCTGCGGTCTCCTAAATAACTTGCTCCCCCTCTCTCCCCCCCTCTCTGGAGGTACTGTGCTCAGGGGGGAGTGTGGGAGTATCTGTTGGGGCCTCCGTCTCCCGAACCCGTATAGCGGGTGAGGAGGTGTTGAGAGAGCGCGCGCCGCGACGTCGGCAGATTTTGCTGACGCGACGGCGCTTCTGAAGCCGGAGGATCGCTGGTCTATGGCGCTGTGGGAGAAGCGCCAGGCGGTTGGACGTGCGGTGAGTGTCTGGAAGAAATCAGCGGGTGTTTTCGAGGCCTCAGAGCGTGGCAGGCCTAGGGGGAAGAAAGCGCGGCAAACTGCTGTGGCTGGCGTGGGCGGCGCGCAGGCCGCATGCACGCCGGGGGTTTCGGCGGGAAGCGCGGCAGGGCCTGTGCGGTTTGTTTCGCGGACTCGTGGCGCTGCGCGTACCCCCCCCCCCCCGTGTAACCTACTTGGGCACGGTTTACACAGGTAGTCTCATAGACTTACATTGGGGCTTCGCTAAGTATTGGTTGTAGGAAAGAGGGCTTCTCCTAGGGAAGGCAGTTCATTTTTGTGCTATGGCAGAGTAAGCTGTGGGAAGGCTTGCCGGCATGCCGTCCAGGCCCCAGTGCGTTGTGTGGGGTCAAACAGGGTTCTCTTTCCGATACCGGAGTCTGTAAGGGCTGCACGTTGGAGGTGGAGCCCACGGTGGTTGAGACAGCGGGAGCGGGACCGGGGGAGGGGGCGTCGGGCTCTCCTGAGCCGCTCTCTCCGGCAGGTCCTTCGTCGTGACCCTCCCAGGGGCCTCCCGTGTCAGCGGAGCCCTCCACATCCCTTCCTGGGTTACAGGGGGGTCTGGCACACATTTTCTCTCAGGATTTTCTCTCCTTATTGCATCAGGCCCTGGGGGGCAAGCAGGGCACTGCAGTGCTGGGGAGTAGCCTGAAGAGGCCAGGAGCACTGGCTGAGGGCGCGGAAGGTACCCCTTCTAAGCGAGCTAGGTTAGCTGCGGGGGTTTCAGAGGAGGTCTCCGACAGTCAGGATTCGGAGCTGGATATGGAGCTAGAGGACGGCAAGATTGCTGAGCAGGAGGACGAGGCTCGGGTGGTTAGAGTCTTCCGCTGGGAGGAGCTGGCGGCTCTTATTTCTGAGACTCTGAAGGCTCTTAATATGCCGGTAGCGGAGAGTTTGGTGGATTCCTCCTTGGAAGACCCATTGCTTCAGGCGACGCGGCAGTCCCACAAGGTGTTTCCGCTGCATAGGATTTTTAGGGAGATCATTCAGGAGCAATGGGACTCGCCGGAGGCTGGTCTCAAGGGTTCCAGAGTGATGGCTCGGTTGTATCCCTTGCAGGAGCAAGATAGGGAACTTTTCAAGTCTCCTAGGGTGGATGCAGCAGTTTCGGCGGTTACCAAGAAGACCACGATTCCAGTGGAAGGCAGTGCGGCCCTTAAGGATACTCAGGACCGTCGGCTCGATACGCTGTTAAAGCAGGTGTTTGAGGTCAACGCCATATCCTTGCAAGCTGCCCTTTGTGGGGCCTGGGTAGCTAGAGGATGTCTCCGGTGGGCTCAGCGGTTGTCGCGGGGTCGGGAGGACGAGATGGCGGATGAGGCGTCCCAGCTAGAGTCGGGAGCGGCCTATTTGGCAGATGGGCAGTATGACCTTATTCGCGGTCTGGCGAAGAGTATGGCATCCGTGGTGGCGGCGCGGAGGTATCTTTGGTTGCGTAATTGGGCGGCGGACGGGGCCTCCAAGGCTAGGCTGGGAAAACTTCCTTTTCGTGGCAAGCTTCTTTTTGGAGAGGATTTAGACAAGTTGGTGAAAGACCTCGGGGAGTCTAAAGGGGGTCGACTGCCGGAGGATAAACAGAAGCCTAATAGGCCGCTTGTGCCTTCCAGGAGTCAGCAGAGAGAGTTTCGTAGATTTCGAGCGCCTCGGTTCGGTCAGCTTCAGCGAGGACGGTTTCCGTATCGGTCCCAGACTTTTCGAGGTTTTCGGGGAGCGGAAAGAGGTTTTGGAGCCTCTTCGTCCTCGGCCCTCAAGAAGCCGCAATGAAGCCAGGGGGACCTGGGCAGAGGTAGTGGCCGTGGGAGGGCGGCTACGGCAGTTTTATCCTGCCTGGGTCCAAATCACGTCGGATCGATGGGTTCTGGAGGTAAAAAGGGAAGGGTATGCCTTAGAGCTTCATCGACCCGTTCCGGAGTCCTTTGTACAGTTTCCTTGCAGAACGGAGCCCAAGCAGCGGGCGGTGCGGGAGACTTTACGAAGGTTGCAAGTTCTAAACGCGGTGGTGCCTGTCCTACCCGCCCAGTACGGATGCGGTCGGTACTCGATTTATTTCGTGGGGCCCAAGAAAGAAGGGTCTTGGAGGCCGATTCTAGACCTCGAAGGGGTCAACCGGTGCCTCCGAGTTGCTCATTTTCGCATGGAAACCCTGCGGCCCGTCATCGTGGCCGTGCGGCAGGGGGAGTTTCTTACCTCTCTAGACCTCTCCGAAGCATATCTGCACATCCCCATTCGCGTGGAGCATCAACAGTACCTGTGGTTTGCGGTTCCGATGGGGCATTTTCAGTTCCAGGCGTTACCGTTCGGCTTGGCGATGGCCCCGCGGATTTTTACCAAGGTGATGGTAGTGGTAGCGGCGGCGTTGCGCAGAGAAGGAGTGTTAGTGCACCCATACCTCGATGATTGGTTAATTCGAGCGAAGTCGCGAGACGAGAGCACACAGGCCACTCGGCGAGTGGTGCTCTTTCTACAAAGCTTGGGTTGGGTAGTCAACGTGGCAAAGAGCAAGTTGACTCCGACCCAGGAGCTGGAGTATCTGGGAGCTCGCTTCGACACAGCCTCAGGCAGGGTGTTTCTTCCACTAGCCAAGGCTCAGAGTCTGCGTCACCTCGTTCGGGAATTTCTTCGAAGGCCGGCGCCTTCCGCGTGGCATTACCTGCAGCTTTTGGGGACCATGGCGGCCATGTTGGAACTCGTGCCCTGGGCCAGGGCTCACATGCGACCGTTGCAGGCGGCTCTGCTCCGGAGGTGGTCCAATCAGTCCGATCCTTTGTCGCGCAGGTTGAGTTGTCCGGGACCGGTACAGCTCTCTCTTCAGTGGTGACTGGATCCCAGGAATCTCGAGAGGGGCATGCCGTTGGAGTCACCGGATTGGCAGCCCCTGACGACGGACACCAGTCTTTACGGCTGGGGGGCGCACTTCGAGCGACAGTATGCTCAGGGTCAGTGGTCGGATCAGGAAAAGCGTTGGTCAATCAACCGGTTGGAGCTCCGAGCTGTTTCTCTGGCGTTGCGGGCCTTCCAGCCCCAGGTGCAGGGCAAGGCGATTCGAGTCCTGTCGGACAACGCCACAGTCGTGGCATACGTCAATCGGCAAGGGGGCACCAGCAGTGTGACTCTGGAGGCAGAGGCGGAGGAGCTTCTCTGGGCCGAACGAAATCTCGAGGCGCTATCGGCAGGGCATGTAGCCGGCGTGGAGAACGTGGCCGCCGATTATTTGAGTCGGAATGCAGTGGACCCGGGGGAGTGGGTCCTCAATCAGGAGGTCTTCGAGCTGATAGTAGAGCGCTGGGGTCTTCCAGTGATGGATCTGATGGCCACCTTTGCGTCCGCGAAGGTGGAGCGGTTTTTCAGCAGACGGGGAGAGCGAATGTCCGAGGGATTAGATGCACTTTTGCAGGGGTGGCCGACGGAGCAACTCCTCTACGTGTTCCCTCCTTGGGCCTTGATAGGTCGCTTGGTTCAGAGGATCGAGAAGCACAAGGGACTCATGGTTCTCGTGGTGCCGGATTGGCCAAGGCGGACGTGGTATGCCGACCTGGTACGGCTTCTAGTGGAGGCCCTGTGGCGGCTGCCGTACAGGGAGGATCTGTTGGGACAGGGTCCCGTAGTAATGCCTCAGGTGGATCGGTTCTCTCTTACGGCTTGGCTCTTGAAAGGGCACGGTTAATGGCCAGGGGCTATTCGGCTCCGGTAATTGCCACTTTGCTGAGCTCCCGGCGTCCCTCTACTTCGTTGGCTTATATCCGGGTTTGGCGCATTTTTGAGTCTTGGTGCGACCTGCGGCAAGTGGGAGCGCTGCGGGCTTCTATCCCGCAGATTCTGGATTTTTTGCAGGACGGTTTTGACAAGGGGTTAGCGGCTGCGTCCTTGAAGGTTCAGTTGGCAGCTCTTTCTTGTTATCGGGGAAAGGTGCAGGGCGTTGCGCTCGCGGCTAACCTGGACGTAAAGCGGTTTTTGAGGGCGGCTTCCCTATTGTGTCCTCCCTACCGAGCTCAAGTGGCGATGTGGGATCTTAACTTGGTGCTGGAGTCGTTGGTGCATAGCCCTTTGAACCTTTGTCTAAGTCGACTTTAAAGGATCTCACGTTGAAGGCGGTGTTCTTGGTGGCCATTGCGTCATCGCGCAGGATTTCGGAGTTGCAAGCGTTGTCGTGCAGAGAGCCGTTTTTGATCTTCCATGACCATAAGGTGGTTTTGCGCATAGTGCCCTCCTTTTTGCCAAAGGTGGTGTCTGTTTTTCATGTGAATCAAACCATTTCTTTGCCGAGTTTTGAGAAGGAAGCGTCAGCCCGTAATGGCGTGAAGTTGCATCGCTTGGATGTCAGTCGCGTTTTGAGGAGTTATTTGCGGAGAACGGCGGTTTTCCGAAAAACAGATAGATTGTTTGTTCTGTTTGGAGGTCCCAGGCGGGGAGAGTCTGCGTCTAAGGCATCGATTGCTCGATGGATTAAAGAGGCCATTTCGTCGGCGTATATTCTCAAGGGCAGGACCGTGCCGACTGGCTTGCGAGCCCATTCCACTAGGGCACAGGCGGCTTCCTGGGTGGAATACAATTTGGTTCCTGCGGCGGAAATTTGTAGAGCGGCGACTTGGTCGTCATTGCATTCCTTTGTTAAGCATTACAGGATCGATTTGCATGCAGACAGGGATGCTCGTTTTGGATCAGCGGTTCTTCAGGCTGGTCTGGCGGGTCCCTCCCGTTGATATCTTACTGCTCTGTTAAATCCCCAGATGTCCGGGACTAGACTAAAGGGACGACAAGGAAGGTGAAATTAGACTTACCTGCTAATTATTGTTCCTTGCGGAACTTTAGTTTAGTCCCGTGACCCTCCCTTCTGTTGACGTGGATCTGTGGCCTGAAGAAGTTTAACGATAGGTGGCTCTGCGCTGCAGTGGCGCCTGTATGGCCGGTGATCCTGCGGGGGGGCGGGGAGGTCCAGTAGTTCGGGGGTAGTGTTTACGGTATCTCTAGGGCGATCCTGGATAGAGGGCCACACAAGGCTGAGTGCATGCTGCCATGAGCCTTGGGTGGTGCATGACCACACTTGCTTATTCTGTACAGGTATTTGCTGTTAACTTTTCATAATGTTGTATCTGTTTAATTATTCCTCTGGTGAGTCTGCTTTGTCAATAGGTTACTGGAGTAGGGAGGCGGTTCCACTTCTACTTATACTGGTGTCGTCAAAAAAAGTGACGGACTCAGTCTCCAAGGCTGCGGGAGGAGGTGCTTATACCCCAGATGTCCGGGACTAGACTAAAGTTCCGCAAGGAACAACAATTAGCAGGTAAGTCTAATTTCACCTAATGCAGCTTTTTTGCAGCATTAAGGATGCTAGTGTGCCGATAACGGGTGTTAATGGCTCAAATGCTCTCTTACCACCGTTTAGTAAACATACCCCTCACTCTTCGCCCTAAACTTTTTTTTTTTTTTTTACTAATACATTTTGTGTACCTAATTCAGCACTAATTTTTGTACTGTTTTTTTTTCTGATTTTTGTTTTCTTTACTGCATATAAAAGCTATTTTGTGATCAATAAATTTTCACCAATATCTTTTTTTACAGAGTTTCAGACAAGGGAAAAACAGCTCAAGTCATTGAACTGGTAAGTGATTTCATATTTTACATGTCTTTTTTCTTTTTTTTTGCTGCACTAAAAACGCATGCTTCCTCATTCACATTAGCTGTGCAGATGAGTTGTGACCATTCATTTTGATTTCATTTGTGAGAAAAGCTTTATTTATTTATTTATTTATTTACATTCTCTTATATACCGCGCTATTCTGCATCAGTGCGGTTTACATTGAACAAACTGAAATTACATTGAACAGGGCATTATAACTTGGAGATAACTATTTTACAGGGAACATGGGCTATGGAGGGTTAAGTGACTTGCCCAAGACCACAAGGAGCACCTGTGGGACAGAAACCCCAGTCCTTCCGGCCCAAGGTTGCTGTCCTTTAGTGGGATTTGAACCCCCGACCTTCCGGCCTGAAGTACCTCGTCCCAACCACTAGGCCACTCCTCCACTCCTTGAATCGATAAAGGAGGCTCCTCTGGCCTTTTTCATCAAATTTGTGATATGTCACTTTGAACGGTGTAAGTAGTTTGAATCAACCTGAAATCATTCTAGTTTCATAGTAACATAGTATATGACGGCAGATAAAGACCAGCATGGTTATCTAGTCTGCCCAGCAAGGTGGCAAGAGTTAGTGCGCCCACCGCTCTGTGCAGGTCACCTCTACTTGTTGAGATATCAGAGACAGTTACGTCTATTTTGATTTTATCCTGTGCTATAAAGGGATCCACTGTGTCTGTCCCATGCCATTTTGCACTCTGTCACTGTATTTGCCCCCACCACTTCCATTGAGAAGGGCATTCCAAGCATCCACCACCCTTTCAGCGAAAAAGTATTTTCTGACGTTTCCTTTCAGTTTACCCCTTTGCAGCTTCATTTTATGCCCTCTAGTATTACAGCTTCCCTGTCTTTGAAAAAGGTTGGTTTGTTCATTAATACTTTTTAAGTATATAAAGGTCTGTATCATATCTCCCCTGTCCCTCCTCTCCTCTAGAGTATACATATTTAGGTCTTGTAGTCTCTTCTCATACGTCTTCTGGCACAGACTCCAAATCATTTTTTGTTGCCTTCCTCTGAACCATTTCCAGCCTTTTTATATCCTTTGTGAGATATGGTCTCCAAAACTGAAAACGATATTCCAAGTGAGGCCTCACCAGCGACTTGTAAAATGGCATTAGTACCTCCTCTCTGCTGGTAATTCCTCTCTGTATGCAGCCCAGTATCCTTCTGGTTTTGGCCACTGCCTTATCACACTGTTTCGCCACCTTGAGATCCTCAGAAACATTCACTCCGAGGTTCTTCTCCTGCTCCGTGCACACCAATATATTACCCCCTATCTCATACAATTCCCTTGGATTTCTGCATCCCAAATGCATGACACTACACAGGGAGAATGTTTATTTGTTTCTTAAAACTGGCTATACCGCTCTGTGCTATTCTGACTACAGAGCAGTTTATAATTCTAGACGAGAAAAAATAAAGAATTCCATTTAAAAAGCAAATCATATCTAAAACAGAAACAATAATACAATTACAAACAAACATATACATGGTGGAGACCCACAGATCTGCTGAGATGAAACACAGAGGCTCTAACTTGACAAAGCTAAAAATCCATTTTGAAAAAATAAGATTTCAGTAGGGTCTTAAACTTTTGCAAAGGAGGTTTTGGCTCAAAGAGAATTTGGAAGAGAGTTCCACATGGAGGGAGCCAAAAAATAAAATGCTGAGTGACGGGAGGCCTCCAGTCTTGCACGGGAGCCAGTAGGAATGCTCATGAGATAAGGAGGGAACATGATGCAAATATAGAGTTCTCAAGGCCTTCCATCCCCTGATTCAACACAGAGCAGTGAGGGAGCTGTTGGACAGCGCGATTGCGGTGGTCTACATCAATTGCCAAGACAACATGGGGAATCTGGTGTTGGTGAGAGAGGTGGTGCCCTTGCTAATATGGGCAGAAACCCATCTTCTAGTGCTGTTGGTGGCTCATGTGGCTGGAAAAAAAAATATACAAGCCGACTTCCTCTGCAGAAATCTTTTGGACCTGGGTTAATGGTCTCTGAGTCAGTATTTTGTCAGATTGTGCTTCATTGGGGGGTTGCCAACCATGGATCTCATGGCATCTGCTGTCAATGCCAAAGTGGCTCCATTCTTCAGCTGCAGGCGAGAAAGAATGTTTGAAGTTCTTGATGAATTGGTCCAAAGCTATTGCTTTGGCCTTTTGGAGGCCTTGGGGAGGCCCATTGTACATATTTCCTCTGTGGCTCTTCATAGGCTGAGTGGTCCAGAAAGTGGAGGCTCATCCAGGTCTGATGATTTTTGGTGATGCTAGATTGGCCTCTGAGACCATGGTATGTGGATCTAGTGTGCCTGACTGTGGACTGTGTGCATTTCCGGTAATGGGTGATCTCCTGTCTCAGGACCTAATTTTCATGCTGGATGCGGGTCGGTTCTCACTTACAATTTGGCTCTTGAAAGAGTGCGACTGAGGAAGAGAGGTCACTCTTTGTAGGTCATTGCAATGTTGCTGTGGGCACTAAGCGTTCTATGTCATTGGCTTATGTTTGGGTTTGGCAACTGTTTGAAAGTTGATGTGAGGAAAGGGTGCTTCTCCCCTGAGTTTGTCGTTGCCATTCCTGCAAATGGGACCGTCCAAAAGGAAGCACTCACACTTGCTAGAAACTACACCACATGGTGAAGAAAACAATTCATGAGGTAGATTTGCCTAATAAACTTCAACATTATACTATATATTGTTCCACCCCAGCACATTTTCTATAGCATTTCATGTGGTTTTTGAACAAAAAATGGAACCCCCCCCCCCAAATGATGTCATTCCTGTTTAATACTGCACATTAGCATATAATATTATGCACTATTAAGTAATAGTGCAACTGTGCACAGTAGTGAGCACCATTTGCCCACAGTACACACTATTGCATGAATAGTGCACACTATTAGCAGCATTTCCCCTCAAACTAAATTTAAAAAAATAAAGCAAAAGGCAAACAACTTGGGAAACGAAACAAAACTTTTGGGTCTGCACACCCTGTTTCTAACCTTACACCTTTTGGATGCATACTTCCATATTCTTATCCAGAAAGAACATTGGTGTTTTCGTCACTTCTATGTCCTGGGCCTCCACTTACAGTTCTAGGCCCTGCCCTTTGGTCTTGCCACAGCCCCTCACATCTTCTCAAGTTATGGTGGCCTTCCTGCACAAGCAAGGCATTCTAGTTCACTTGTAATTGGACTGGCTAGTTCAGTTTGACTTCCTGGAGAAGTCCAGGGCAGACATGTCCTAGATCAGGTATGTCCAACAGGTAGATCGCGATCTACCTGTAGATCGTGGAGGGGTCAGAGGTAGATCGCCAGCTCCACTTGGCTCCATCTCTCCAGCAGCTCGCCCCGTCGCTAGGAGAGAGCTCATGCCGGAAGGTCGTCTGCCGAGGGCTTGCCGCTGCTGCTGATCCTTTGCCTGTCTTTTTTCCCCTGCCTGCGGGAATCTTGCCTGTGGGTGTATTGGGGGCACTTGTTTTCGTACCAATAGTTTGTGGGTACCCCAGGGGGCCGCCGCCCGTGCCCCACGATGAGACGCCACAGGCCCAGCGTCATACCTGGTCTCCTGCCTCTCAGAATCACCCATTCCTGCTCCTGCCCCAACACCCCTTAGAAGTGTGTTATATACCGGGCGATATCCATTTGCCCGGGCTTTACCTGAATACACTTACCGTATTAGTTGTGTTGTGTGCTGGTCATTGGTCGCTTTATAGTTCGCTTTCATTAAACATTTTCGGGCAGACACAACAAAGTGTTAAGAATTTGGTGGTTTTGGTGGGCTTTTCCAATTTTGTTCTAACTTGCTTATGCCTTGCCTTCAAATTGGTTCAAACCACTGTGACTTTTGCTTGCCTCTGCAATTTTATTTTGCCTAGCCTTTGTGTTGATTCTACACTGCAATTTTATTTCGCCTTGCTGTTGCGTTGATTCTACACTGTGTGCAGAATTTATTAAATTGTGTTTGGTGGTATTTGAACTTGTTTGGCAGTATTTGATTTTATCTGGCTTGCTGGACAGGTGTTTGAGGTTTTTTTGATGATTGTTTGGTGTTATTTGATTATTGGTGCCAGTGTGATGAATTCTTATTTTTACTTTTAGAACTGCATGTGTGGTTTTGGCATCTCCAGTCCTTGTATTGCACATCATCCAGAGGTCTTCAGTTCCTGTTGATCTTTAATACTTTGGGACAGTGACAGTTTTGGAGCAGATTCAGCCAGCAGATTTGGCCTTCTTACATCCAGCCACCCCAGTATAATGAAGATCAGCGTTCCAAAGAAGAGCAAAACCTACCATTTTCATGATGAATGGGAAATGGACTACTTCATCATGGTGAAAGTGGTGGTGTTGTCTAATTTGTAACACCCCAGTATCCTTGCCCAAAAAGGCTAATCTGGAACGTCATTATAAGGCTCTGCATAGCAATAAGTTTTTGATGCTGATTTTCCATCCAAAAGTGAAATTCGTAAACTGAAGCTCAAAGAACTTAAATCGAAATTGGCTACTCAGCAACAGTTGATGGCGAAGCCAAGATCACATTTGGTTAATGCAACCATAGCATTCTTCAAGGTCAGCAACCTGATCGCAAAGAAATGCAAACCTTTCACTGAAGGGGAATTTGTAAAAGATTGTGTTCTTGAAGCAGCTGCCAATCTTTTTTAAGGATTTAAAAATAAGAAAGAGATCATAGCTGCTATTCAAGATGTACAATTGTCAAGAAACACCGTCGTGCGGCGAATAGAAAAGATGTGTGGAGACACAACTGAACAATTGTTGGAGGATGTTTCAAATTGTGTTGCTTTCTCACTCCAACTGGATAAATCTACAGACGTAAGAGACATAGCCCAGTTACTAGTCTTTATCCGGATGGCTTTTGAAGACTTCAGTGTTAAAGAAGAACTACTTGGAATGATTTCTGTAAAAGGGAGAACTACCAGTCAGGAAATATTCAGTTCTTTCCATTCTTTTGTGACAAAGTGTAATCTTCCATTGCACAGACTTGTTTCCATTGTTTCCATCACTACTGATGGAGCAAGAGCAATAACAGGTGAGGTTAACGGTTTCATAGCCCCCTGTAGACAGCATGACGACTTCCCAGATTTCCTTTCTTACCACTACATCATTCACTAGCAAGTTTTGGCGAGCAAGAGACTCAATACAAAGACTGTCATGGACATCACTTTCAAAATTGTAAATTCAGTTTGTGGAAGATCACTTCAAAGACGGCTTTTCAATCTTACTCTTGATGAAGGGGCAGCGGAAATCATTTTGCACACAGATTCTGCAAAGATTTCGTGATTTGCTGAATGAAATAAGTTTTTTGAAGGAGAGGGGAGATGACCAAGCAGAGTTGGAAGATGAGGAGTGGTTATGTGATCTGGCATTTCTCGCTGACTTTACAGGCGAGCTAAGTGATATGAACCTTGAACTACAAAGTAAAAACAAATGCATTGGCAAGATGATGAGTACAGTTTCAAATTAAATTTTCTTTCTCTGATGTTGAAGGGACTGAAAGGTCACCCTTTTGAGCTCCCTCAGAAGCTGGTATTCCTGATAGCTATTGTTTTGGCCAGGCAGATGCTGGAACTTCAGGCCTTATCCAGTAGGGAGCCCTTTCCGGTTATCTAGACAGCATCTGTCTCTTTGAGGACAGTACCATCCTTTCTCCCAAAGTTGTAGTCTTTGTTTCATTTTAATCAGATCATAATCCTGCCCTCCTTTTTGGAGGAGGACCTTTTGGTCCTACCCCTCTCTCTTTGGCAGATGTAAATGCTCATGACTAGATTTTTTTCAAAACACATGTAAGTTATACTGATTTATACCTTATGCATTTAAATTTGTGCTCTGTCCAAGCTCTACTCCATGTGCTCCCACAGTGAATGTACACATGATCATGCTTAAACATGCGCTTATATAATTGCAATGCCTAATGGACATGCGTATGTATCTTTACACAGCTCCTTATAAATATCTACTCCTAAATACTCGTAGCTAAATTATACATTTAATTTAGGTCTGCTGAATAGCATGCCTAAATCGAAATGCATAGTGCTGGCGCGGTCACCACATACAAGTATACAGTATATGTAGACTACTACAAAACCTCATATAACTAAAATAACCCCTCAACCCAAGACAAAAAAAATGGGCATTATATAGCTACCCCTTGATATCCTCCTTGGCAAAAAGTCTGTTCAACGAACCATGCTTTTTTTCTTTTTACAGAAACACTAAGCATTCTTCTGATTTCTTATGGTTGTATGGGAGCAAATACTGTAGGGATGGGACTTTATGTGAAAATAGAACAGATGTTGGGCCGGTACCGTTTTGTATATGGCCAGTTTTTTAACTTTGACTATGAGATAGTATATACTGTAGTTTCTATTCATGTTCCAGGGTGTCTGTCCGGTCCAGTCCAGATAAGTGGGTTATGTCTGCTGACCAGCAGGTGGAGACTGAGAAAACACTGTATCAGAACATTATAAATAGCCTGTGCTCACTGGACTGAGCCGGTATTTTTTCAGTCTCCAGCAGGTGGTGGACGTAGCCTGTGCAGGACTGTGGAGCATTGGTTAGTGGGCTGATTTGGGCCTGGGGTGTCCCTCCCCTAGTAGCTCCCTCCAGTGGCTCCCTCTTTTCCCCCTTCCCATCCTGTGCCATGTTTGCTGCCTCTGGCTTTCAAGGAAAACAAACAAACATACAAACAAACAAAATAAAAGCAGAAAAGACAGCAGGGGAGGCATACCATGCAGATTGAAGCAGGGGGACTGCTGATCCCAGCCCCCACTGGAGATGGGCACCCGGATAAGTCAGATTGTGGCTCCAGGGTTGTATTTGTTCTGCTTGTTTTTTGGCTGGGGGATTCAGCGTGCATGCAGTTACATGGATCGTGGCTGGTGTGCACTGTGCATCAGTGTGCATCGGCTGCCGAAAATCTGGGGGAATTGCTGCCCTGGCTCCAAGGAAGCCAGGAACCGCTCTGATTTAGATGAGGACAGCATGCTAGGAACGGTGGAGGCCTTGGCAGATGGCAGCGGGCCCGCAGTTTCAGTGGGAACTGCCACCATATTGGATTCTTCAGTGCAGATCTCTGGGTCTATTTCGGGGCCTCAAGAGTGACAGGTCCTCAGCAGGTCAGCAAGCACAGGGGCAGCGAGTGTTGCGCCCTTTTCCCCAGAATTTGTGCTTGTCTGATGAAGCAGGGTGCAAGGGATGCCCCCTCCCCCCCGAAGCCCCTATGGGATGGGGGAGAGGGTCAACGCCGGGCATATATCCCCAAAGGGACCGTGTGGCGGTAAAATAGGATTTTGTCTGTTGCCTCTGGTGACTCATTGGATCCCTTCGAGGGACCCGCGGACCTTCTTGAGCAGCTCCTGGAGGGAGTGGGAGATCCCAGGACCTGAAGATCCTTCTGCTGTTAGGATCTTTCATTGGGATGAGCTTCCAGCCTTGATATCTGAATCGCTGACTGTTCTGAGGATCGCGGAGCTGGGCTTGCCGGATACAGTCAACTGAGGATTCTCTCATTGAAGGGATCCGTAAGCCCTCTCAGGCTTTCATGGTGCACAGGGCGCTCAGGGCTATGATTGACGAGGTATACTCCTGATGCGGGACTTCAGGCGGGGCGCAGCATGATGTAGCTCTGCCCTATCCCGCCAGAAGAGGAGCAGCTGCGCCTTGCCAAAGTGGATACCTTGGTGGCTGCAGTTAAATGCAAGACCAACATCCCGGTCGAGGGAGGCATGGCTCTCCAGGCCCTGCTGGACCGGCACATGGAGGCTTTCCTCAAACAGGCCTTTGAGATGTCTGCGCTGGGTCTACAAGGGGCAATATGTGGAGCCTCTGTGGCCTGGGCCCATATTCAGTGGTCGCAGGGCCCACAGGAGGTGGGCTGCTAGAGCCACTGACTTGAAATTGGAGTTTGGGGTTGCCTTCTTGGCAGACTTGCTTTAATGACCTTTTGCTGATTTCTAAGAGCATGGCCATGGTAGTGGCTGCACAACTGGTTGGTTGGTGTGACCTCTAAGATGTGGCTTAGCAAGCTCCCCCTTGTGGGCAAATTGCTCTTTGGGGAGGATTTGGAAAAGTTGGTAAAGTCCCTGGGTGAAAGCAAAGTGCCTCGGTTGCCAGAGGATAAACCTAAGGCAGACAGAGGCGGCCCGTTTCAGGACCGGGGCAGGGACTTTTGGGGGTTTTGCCCCTCCCAGGCTGCCAACTCCCAGTTCACCTGCTTTCTCCAGTGAGTATTCTCCTTTTGAGGAGGAGTGCAGGGTGGTTGAGGTTTCTCCTCTTACCCCCCCCCCCCCCGGCACCCTCCAAGCCCCTGCAATGAGGGTGCAGGGGCCCCGGTGGGCGGTCGTCTGCAGAGCTTCCTTCCTGCTTGGACCCAGATTACATCCAATGCCTGGGTCTTGGAGGTCATTCGCAAGGGCTACGCCCTCAGGTTTGCCCAGCCCCTGGCAGACCTTGTCATGTTCTCCCCCTGAGGGTCTGCTCAGAAATTGCGGGCGGTGAAGGAGACACTCGAGCAGCTAGTATATCTGGTGCAGTGGTCCCAATACCTTGGGCCAGATGGGGATCTGGAAGGTACTCCCATCTACTTTGTAGACCCCAAGAAGGAGGGGTCCTGGTAGCCCATTCTGGACCTTAATGAAGTCAACATGGCCCTCTGAGTTCCTCGCTTCTGCATGGAAACTTTGCAGTCTGTCATTGTGGTGGTATGACAAGGCAAATTTCTTACATCCTTGGACCCCCTCACAAAGGCTTACCTTCATATCCCAGAGAGGGTGGAGCACCAGTGCTTTGCCATACCCAGGGGGCATTTTCAGTTCCAGGCGATGCCCTTTGGCCTTGCCACAGCCCCACAGGTCTTCATCGTGGTGGTAGTGGCAGTTCACCTCTGCAAGCAAGGGGTACTAGTGCACCTGTACCTGGACGACTGGCTGATTCAGGGGAAGTCCCTCGAGGAGAGTCAATGGTGGTCCGTTGTCTTCAGGAACTGGACTGGGTAATCAAGTTCACCAAGAGCCAGCTGCAGCCTTTTGGAATATCTGGGAGCCCGCTTCGACACAGACAGATATGGTCTACCTCCCGGAGGGTCATGTGGCAAAGCTGCAGGTCCAGATGCACAGCCTCTGCTGGTCATCATACCCTTGGGCTTGGGACTACCTCCAGATGCGTGGCCTCATTGGAGTTGGTGCCATGGGCCTGCGTGCATGTGTGGGCCCTCCAGTTGGTCGCCTCTCCTCCACTCCATGGAGGTTCGGCTCCTGTTGTCAGGAACAGTGAGGGACAGCCTGCACTGGTGGCTGGATCCAGAAAACTTGGGAGGTGCCTCTGGAGCCTCCAGACTGGGTGGTCGTCACTATCATTCAAGGGTGGCGCAGGGCGAATAGTCGGCTGAGGAAGGCCAGTGGCGACAGAGGTGATCCCGCTGCTGCAGTGGGCTGAAGTCCATCTGACAGCTCTCTTGGCAGTGCATGTGGCTGGGTGGTGAATGTTCAGGCGGATTATTTCAGTCACTACAACTTGGACTTTGGGGGAGTGGACCCTCTCACATAGGGGAAATTGGCAGAGCATTGAAGTATGCCCCTAGATTATAACATACTATAATTTTTGCACATATTTGAAAAATATAGGCACAGACATTTGCACTAGCTGTAGGGCTGGTGTTAATTCCTGTCTGCAGTGTAGGCACATGTTATGCTACTTGTGCTAGTATTTTCTAAAGGCAAGTAGGCATCTAGTTGTCTGCATAAAATAGGCTTAACATAGGCGCCTTAAAATGCATTTTAACTAGGTGCCCCCTTATAAAATTATGCTGTACATACATTTGCTTGATCTTCTTTAGCCAGAGACCTCAGATGAACCCAGTGATAGAGAAAGTGATGTGGAGACAGAACCAGAACAGGTTTCTGTGTATCAGAAGCTGCTGGACACATTAAAGACTGTATCTGAGGAAGACGAGGAGGAAGAAGATGCCCTTGAGCAAGATGACAGGGAGTCGATAGTAAGCAGCGAAGATGATCAGAAGGATGGCGACACAGAAAGTGAAAGGGACTCTGAAGAGGAAGGTGAGATTTACTTTTCTCTATGAGCGAGTCACTAGCTCAACAGTATGACAAGTAAGAAAACTGAAATGTATTCTTGGCAAGTCTATTCCAAAATGAATAGAATCTTTCTTACAAAGATAAGTTGCTTGGGACAAGCTGGTGGTAATTTTTAACAAGAAAACAAAATAACCAGAAGTAAGTTGTGTAATAATAATTATTAATTCTGTGTCCACATGGTTGTTATCAAATGGACTTTCTTAAATTTAATGAAGAAAGAATTGTTGATGGTCTGACATAACCGTAATTTGATAGTTCCTACAGAACTAGGTAAGCAACGACGATCAATTACTATATTCTCTGAGGTCTAGTATATGGGGATTACTTTGGATTCCAATTTGTCTTTTCATTCGCACATTAGGGATAGTGAGGATAATATTATAATAAGGCATCTACAGAATCATTATTTTATAAAGACAAGTGCCTCTGGGCTTTTTTTGAAGGGGTACACGGTGTTATGGCACCTCTTTCCTTACCTGCTAAAATTGACCCATTAATGAAAGAGTCTGCATATGAATACCAGCACTTTTTTTTTTAGGGAACATGCACTGAAGTGCCTACTTGTGTTAAAAAAACACTAGCTTATGTAGCAGAGAAAGAGTAGTTACTCACCTGTAACAGGTGTTCTCCAGGAGCAGCAGGAATCAGTCCTCACATATGGGTGTCATAGGCGCCGATGAAGCCCCAGCGGAGCATTTCCCCAGCTTTCTATGAAAGCCTTTGGGAATGCAGGCACGCATGCGCGGTTCCCTTCCCGCCTAAAGGTGCCATCTTACCTCAGTCAAATGACATAGCTAAGAACACCACACAAAAATGAAAAAATAAACTATGTACAACTGCAACTCCCAGGGGAGGAGGGAGGGTTGTGAGGACTGATTCCTGCTGCTCCTGGAGAACACCTGTTACAGGTGAGTAACTACTCTTTCTCCAGGACCAAGCAGGAAGTCAGTCCTCACATATGGGTGACTCCCTAGCTCTGGGCTACCGAGGAACCCAGGCTGAACAAGAGAACTCCCTGTAGTCCCAGCTGCAAAGAAAGGCTTTTCAAGGACACAACCTCCACCGGTAGCCCAACAGAGGGCAGGAGTTGCCTAAACCTCAAAGAGATTCCAGAGTACTGCTTGGCCAAAAGCACTGTCCCTACGGGACTCCCTCTCCAGGCAGTAATGGGCCGCAAAAGTCTGGCTTGAAGACCAAGTTGCAGCCCTGCAGATGTCTACCAAGGGCACAGAGCGGAGATGAGCCACTGAGGCAGCCATTGCCCTGACACGATGGGCCGTGACCCTACCCTGCAAAGCAAGGTCAGCCGCCTTGTAAGCCCAGGTGATACAGTCAGCCACCCAGATGGACAAGGTACGCTTGGACACAGCCAACCCCAACTTATTGGGGTCAAAGGAAATGAAGAGCTGAGTAGCCCTTCTACGTCCTTGCGTACGGTCAAGGTAGAAGGATAAGGCCCTCCTTCAGTCCAGGGTATGCAGGACTGCTTCAGCCTGGCTAGCATGAGGCCTAGGGAAGAATGTTGGAAGAACCACCTCCTGATTGAGGTGGAAAGAGGAGACAACCTTAGGAAGGAACTTTGGATGAGTCCTGAGGACTACCTTGTTCCTGTAAATCCTGGTATAAGGCCTGTCACAGACCAGGGCTTGAAGCTCACTTACTCGCCTAGCCGAGGTAAGGGCTATTAGGAAGAGTGTCGTCCAGGAGAGGAAGCGAAGTGGACCAGGTAGCCATCGGCTCAAAAGGTGGGCGAGTCAGCTGCTGCAAGACCACATTCAGCTCCCACTCAGGGGCAGGAGGACGGATGGGAGGCTTGAGCAGAAGCAAGCCCCTGAGAAAGCAGGACACCAAGGGGTGACCAGATAGAGACTGCCCCTCTACCAATGAGTGGTGAGCTGCTAGAGCTGAGAGGTGGACCCGAACAGAATTGGACTTAAGTCCTTGATTAGATAAGTGCAGCAAATACTGAAGCACCACTGGCACAGTACAGGAGAAAGGATCCTCTGTACGTAGGTGACACCACACAGAAAACCTCTTCCACTTGAGAGCATAGGTTTTCCTCGTGGACTGTTTCCTAGAGGCTAGGACAACCTCCTCAACTTCCTGAGGTAGGCCCCAGGGAGCCAAAACTACCCTTGCAGCCTCCAGGCCATCAAATGGAGAGACCTGAGATTGGGGTGCAGAAGGGAACCCTGGTCCTGTGTGAGAAGGTCGGGTTGCAACCCCAGAGGCAGTGGAGGATCCACCACCAGTTGAAGCAGAAGAGGAAACCAAGGCTGTCTCGGCCACCTGGGAGCTACCAGCAGGACTGAGGCCTTGTCCTGGAGAATCTTGAATAGGGTTCGGGCCACCAAGGGCGTGGGAGGAAATGCATAGAGGAGGCCCTGAGACCAAGATATCAGAAAAGCATCCGCTGCTATCCGCAGAGGATGTGGTTGCCTGGAGCAGAACTTTGGCAGCTGCTTGTTCATGGGGCTGGCAAAGAGATCTATCAAAGGGAGACCCCATTTCAGGAAGATCTTCTAAACTACTGAAGGATGGAAATTTTGTTTATTAACACATGCAACAGAAAAACAAACAAAAAGCAAACACAATCACCCCAACCAAGTCCCACACCCCCCCAAAACCCCCCCCCCGACATATCACAAAACAAATATCACAACCCCCCCGTGACCCACCTCCCCAAACCCACCACCAAACCCAGCAATCAACACACGTGCCCCTCCTCCCAACAACAACCCACAAACGTCTCTGACAATGTCCATGTCCCCTCCCCCCCTCGGTCCATTGTCCCTGCCCGACCCAACCCCTCCCTGCAAGAAAACCCCAAAGCAGTCCACACATTGTCCGTCTTGCAATCCCTGAAACCCTCCCCCACACAACAGTCCCCACCAGTCCAAATGTTCATGCAGTCCTCCAGTGTGTGGGAACTGCCAGACTCCCCCCCCCCCCAACCCCCTCAAAGACAGAGTCCCCTGTCCCCATCCTTCCCCCTGCAGCGGGAGCAGCAGCTCCCCCTCCCTCCACCCCAATCCCTGCCCCCTCCCCATCCGTCCCACAGAACCAAACACATCAAAAACAAGCCTCCCTACCCCCACCCCCCAAACAGAAACATAAGGGCATCTTAAGCCCATCCCCAACATAATCCCACCAAAACAAAGCATAACCAATCATACAAATCAAAGGCTAAAAACAAAGCAAAAATAACATAACCCCTGTGCTGCCCTGCGATCAGCCAGCGGAGCGGGATGCCCAGGACACAAAAAGGACATACAAAACCACTAACAACAACAACAATTGGGACAGCCCCCTCGAAGAGGAAAGGGAGAGCGGACAAGTGGTCTCACCCCTGAAGCAGCACCAGCTCGGGCCCCCGCGCCCCCCCCCGGGAGAAAAAACAACCCCAAAGTCATACTCAGAAATAAACCCCAGGGAAGGAAACCCAACCCCTCCTGCCACACCCCTCCCCTAGTGAAACAAAAACAAACCTCAGAGCCCTACAGGGACGATAACCCCAGGGAACCCCTCCCCCTCACGGGGGGCGGAGGGTGAGGTGACGCCACAGACGCTCCCAACGATGGGCTTCCACCACCCGCCTTTCACGTTGCGCCATGCTGGACACTTCCTCCAAAATGTCCCGCACCACCTCATCGAGGGGCAGGACCAACCCCCGGGTCGAGACATGACAGCGCGCTTGCCACAGGTGGTAGCGCACTACAGCCGTGACGAGGTAGAGGGTCCCGGAGTCCTGCCTTAGAGGAAAGGACCAGGCCCCGTACACCCACTCTGCATACGTGAGGAGGGAAAGGTCGCGCAGGTGAAGAGCAGCGGACACCAACCGGCAGGCCTCCACGTTGAAGGGACACTGCCGGAGGAAATGGTCCATGGTCTCCGTCTGCCCCTCACACCCGGCCCTCGGACAGACCCGCTCGGCCTGTGACCTGTACTTGAGGTTGTCCCTCACGTACAAACGCCCGTGGAAAGACAACCAGGCTACATCCCGAACCTTCTTCGGTAGCCGAGGGGAGTTCAACAGCCGAAGGCCCCGCTGCATCACATCCGCCGGACAGTCCCGCAGGGCCCACCTTGGTTGATAGTGAGAGGTGAGTACCATCCGGTATAATCCTTTCCGCCCCAAGGACTGGGCGAGCGGGTCGGTCACCCCCCACCGCCGAATGAGCCCCACCATCACGAATACGTACGATGGGGCCTGTTCCCCTCTCCGGCGCACACGTGGGACCGAGGACGCCCCCTCCCACTGCTCCCAGAAGCGGGAGAACCATTCCCGATAGGAGGCCACCCACCAAACCCCACCCCCTCCCCTCATCCTACCTAAGTGAAACGCCATAGACAGACTGACAGGAAAACAAGGGGGTGCAACATACCCAAACCACCCTCTGCCCGATCCAGGCAGACGATGTTGCGCTGGACAGGGTTCAAGCGGTTACCCCACAGAAAACAGAAAAAGACGGCACAGACAGACGCCTGACGGGACAACGGAAGGACGAAAACCGTGGCTACGTGCAGAAAGAGAGGAAGCAGAAACGTCCCGAGGAGTTTGATCTTCTCCTCGTACGTACACCTCCACCCCCTCCACCGCAGCACCCGACACTGTGCAGTCTCGAGACAACGTCCCAATTGGACTCCGCACAGTCCTCCGACCCGAAGACGAGGCCCAAAACGCGGACCTCCCCCACGGGAGGAGGAAAGGGGGCGCAGGAAGGCGGGGAGGCCTCCGAGGGGCCCAACCACAGCGTCTGGCACTTGCTGTGGTTGACAACAGAGTGGGCTACCTCCGAGTACTCCTCCACGGCCTCTCGCAGGGCCTCTACCCCTTCAGTGCCGTCCACGTAAACTGAGATGTCGTCAGCGTAGGCAACGACGGACACCGGGGGCGCACCAGGCGCCTCCAGGCCCCGCAACCCACCTGAGGACAATCTCCGGAGGAAGGGGTCGAGGGAGAAAACATACAGCAGGGGGCTCAAAGGGCACCCCTGCCGCACCCCCGAGGCGACACCAAATGGCTGTCCGAGCCACCCGTTAATAAACGGGAAGCTCACCCCCCCTCGGTACAGCGCCTGCACGACGAAGAGGAAACCTGCAGGGAGGCCGAAGTGCTGGAGCACCACCCACAGGTACCGGTGACTGACTCGATCAAAGGCCTTGGACTGATCCAAGGAGACCAACCAGTGGTCCCGTTGGAGCGACCGGCCTCTTTCCACCATCTCCCGGACTGTGGCGACAGCGTCCAGAACCCTCTCCCCCGAACGGAACAATACTGGGAAGGGGACAGCAAATCGCCCGACACCTCCACCAGTCGGTTGGCCAAACACTTGGCCAGGATCTTCCGGTCCGCGTTCAGAAGAGAGAGCGGCCGCCAGAAGTCCAAGGAGCTATCGTCCTTCCCCTTGGAGAGCAGCAGCAGGACAGACTCACGAAATGACCGCGGGAGAGACCCGTGTCCATGATCTCCTGAAATAGGGAGGTCAGGAAGGGGGCCAGCTGGGCGATGAACGTGCGATAGAACTCTACCGGGAGCCCATCGCGCCCAGGCACCTTCCCCAACGGCATGGCACGAATCGCCCTCTCCACCTCCACCTGCTGAATCGGTGCAGCGAGTGCATCAACCTGTGCCTGGACCACAGCCGAATATACCGGGGGAAGGCCCAGGTACTCTCGGATATGGGTGAGGTCCACGGGGCGATCCCCAAACAGGTCCGAGAAGTATTCCCCCACCATCCGCAAAAGGTCCTCCTGGGAGGTATGAATGGTACCGTCCTCGCCCCGCAGGGCCATGACCTCCCGACGCCGAACCCTCTCCCTGCAAGTCAGGAAAGGGTCTGGAGTGGCGACCCCACCGGCCGCCCCCTCGAAGCATAGGGAGGCATGGCGATCGTAAAGCAGGCCACGGAGCTGGACGCGCACCTCTTCAACCTCCTCCCGCGCTGCCCCTCGGGATACCAAACGATCCAGCGACCTCCGGAGGACAGTGTAGGTGAGGTAGCGGGATCGAGCCATGGAGGTACCCCGGGAACGGAAGAGTTGTCGGGCACGCGTCTTCACCTCATCCCACCAGGCGCCACGGGAAGGAAAAACACCCAACAGGGTCTCCTGGTCTGCGAGAAAGGCCAAGAACTCCTGGACCACCTCTGATGTTGCCAACAACTGCACATTCAGTCGCCACAGGCCAGGACCCCTGCTAAGCTCCTCGTGGTTAGCCAGGAAGGACACGGAGAGGACGCGGTGGTCCGAAAAGTCAACCGCCTGCAACTGCGGAGGGGAACACTCCACCCGGGCACTCACATATATCCGATCGATACGACTCCTGCAGGTCCCATGGTAGTAGGTGAAACCCGGCGACCGTGGAAAGGCCCGGTGGAAAACATCCACCAGGTCAGCCGTCCGGGTCATCTCGGCCAAAAAGAGGCCCTCGTAACTAGGTGGGCAACGCTCCCCCCCTCGGTCCTGCAAAAAGGTGGTGGTGTTGAAATCCCCGGCGAGGACCACCAAACGGGAGGTGTGTAGGTAGGGGCGGATGACCCCAAACAGGGTCTTCCGCGCCAACTTAGACTGGGGGCCGTAGACCACCACGAAACGAAACCGATGAGGCCCACAGTAGCCGTCTAAGAGCAGACACCGGCCCTGCTCCAGTTCCCACACGTACTGCACCTGAAATCGGTTAGACGTGAACAAAACCGCCACTCCTGCGTAGGGCTGTGCCGCAAGTGACCAGTACGAAGGGCCCCACCTCCACTCTCGCTTCGCCCGATGAAGGCTAACGAGCGAGGTGAGCCTGGTCTCCTGCAAGAAGATGACATCCAGCCCACTCGTAGAAAGAAAATCATAGGCCGTAGCCCGCGCCTGGTCTGAGAAAATGCTGGCCACGTTGATGGTGGCGCACGAGAACGCAGGAGTGCACGCCATGCCTATTTCGAGTGCAGTGACCCTTTCCTCCTCTTCTCACCAACCCCAGGATCCCCAGAATCCCGCTTGCAGGACAAGCCCGCGAGCTGGAGCACCTCTTCCTGGTCCACGTCGACCACCTCGAGGATCTCCTCCTCCTCCCGCTCGACCCTGTCACCCCAGGAGGTGCTGGCGCCCCCGGGACCACCAGGCAAAGCTGTCGCGAGGGCAGACCCAGCCCCCACGGGATGAGGAGGCACAAACGGGTCAGGGGTCGGAGGAATGACCTCCTCCGTGGGGTCCACCACCTGTACTGCCCCCCCTCCCCGGACAAAGACTGAGACAATACGACAGTGCCCACCCCCGCGGGGGAGGCCAGGGCGGCCGGGTCAGCAGGGGGCTCCTGCGAAGGCCCCGAACCCAACTGCGGGGGTACAAACCCATCCTCCCTCACCCGTCGGGCGCCAGTATCCCCCTTGATTGGAGGACCCTGACTGCGGCGCGCCTTCGGCATCTTTGAAGGTCGCCGCTGAGGAAGAGGGGCCGCCCCCGCCGCTAACCGCTCCGAGCGCCGCACAGGAAGCCCTGCCTCCACAGGCAAGCCCTCATCTGCCTCAGCCGCATCAGTAGCCAAAAAGACAAAACGGTTGATGTCCAACACGGGCTCTGCATCCGGCAACGGGGATGTCTCCCGTTTCTTCCTTTTGGACTTGCCACCCTTGGAAGGGACCGTAGTCCATTCCTCAGGTGGCACCACCCTCAACCCACTATCCTGTCGTGATACATTAACCTCCACCACATCAACCCTCTCCTCCTTCCTACCCGAATCCCCTCCCCCTGGTGGCTCCCTCGGCTCGATGGACTCCTCTACCCTAGGGCCCTCGGACTCCTCCTGATGGAGAGGGGCCTCCACAACCTCCTCCCGCACAGAAGCCCGAGGTGGAGTGACGGCATCCCCCCCCGGTCCATTGTGTGATGCGGAGGGGCAGCGGGCGAAGGGGTGGCCCAACTCCCCGCAAAGGTTACACCGAATTAGCAGACACCCAGCCGAGGCGTGACCCCGTCCACCACAACGGGTGCAGACCTGCTCGGGACAGTTCATGCTCAAATGGCGAAATGAGCCACAGCGGTGACACTCGCGGGGTTGCCCGGGGTAATAGCACAAGATGCGATCCCGACCGAGAAAACCGGCCGAGGGCACGTGCTGCACCACGTTTCCCACCTCACGCAAACGGATCCTGCCCTTCCACGACCCGTCCCACACCCCTAGGGGCCCAGCGCTCTTAACCAGGGGTGCGAGGAGCACCGCATGGCGCGACAACCAAAACTGGATGTCCTGCCCTGGGAGCGACTCATTCCTGGATAGGATGGTCACAGGTACCGTCCCCTGGCGAGAGATAGGCACAACACGAAAGTCAGCCCACCCTCCCTGCCCCCTCTGCTGCTGGTATCGGTCCCAGAAAATCTCCAGCCCCCGTCTCAGCATGAAACTAACATCATATTCAATGGTGTTGTTCATGTGGATAAAGGCGTAGAGATCTCCTGGGAGAAACCCCAGCCCAAGGACCATCCTCAAGACCTGTTCCCTGGCTGGAGGGGACCCCTCCCCAGCCCATCGGATCTGCGCCACGTTGCGCCGTCGGACCTCACCCCCTACCCCTCTTTGGAACCCTCCCCCACCTCCTCCCCCTCCTGCGGGACCATTCCCCTGGGAGTTCCCCCTCCCCCCACCTTCACCCGACTTCCCCGGAGTGGTGCCCGACCCCCTCAGAGCCTCCGCAAAGGTACGGGGGGGGGGGGAAGCCGACCCCCCAGCTACCCACCCCTGCCTACCATGGCCTTCCCCAGCTGCTACCTGCGGGGGATCCTGCTGCTGGTCTGCAGGATCCACAATCTCCGCACATGGGGCAACCTGAGAACTGGGCAAGATCATCTCTGCCAAAACCGAATCTGGAATGCTATCCTTTCCGGATCCCTGGGTGCCACCGAGAACCCCTGGATCACCCCCTGCCCCCACCTCCATCTGCTGAAAGGCAGCAAAGGCCCCAGGAGGGCCCGTCGGGGTCTCCAAGGCTAATCGCAGGGCATCACAAACCTGGTTCTCGGTGACACCCAGGGGACCGGAAGGCTCCCCCAAGCCTCCTTCCCGCGTTCCCGACCCAGCGCAAGGCTCCTGGGTCTCGGCCACCACTACCGGGGACGGACCCCGCTCCCCTTCATTCCCGGGAGCCCGGGGGACCACCGCCCCCCTGACCCTACTGAGGACAACTCCTTCCCTCGTTCCAAATCAGCCACTCCCTCCTTCCCCACTATATGACCAGTCGTCCGCCCCCCCCTTTCCTCCATCCGCCCTTCCCCTAACCCACCGTCCGCTACCCCCTTTACGGCTACCGACACCAAGGCAGGACCTGCCCGAGACAACAGGGCAGATCCCCCACCCAGAACATCCCCCACACCTCCACCCCCCTGCCCCTTGTCCCTCTCAGGTCCTACCTGGTTGTCGGTGCCAGACGTGGCACATGGGTCCAGAACCACCTGGCCGGTAGCCAAGGCTCCAGCAGGAAGGGCGGACACCCCCCTGCGAGCCAGGCCCCCTTCAGCCACACTGGCGGAAACTGCAGGCGCCTGTTCATCCCGCTCCGCTGACACAGAAGACAAAGAAACATTCTGTCCCTGCTCTTGACTCCCCTCAGGGGCTGCAGAAAACGAACAGCAGCCCCTACCCTGCTCCTTCCCTTGTCCTGCACCCCTCCAGCGCCAGACAGCCACTTCTGAAAAAGATGGGCGGCCATCCTGCAGCCGTCGAGGAGCAGGAAGAGCAGCCAAAACAGGGGAGTCGCTGTTCACAGCAGCCCCCCCACCCCAAGTCCGCACTGAAAATCCGGTATCCACTGCAGGGGAATGAACTCGGCGGTCAAACAGCACAGAGCCTTGAGATCCCCGACGCTGCTGCATCGGATCCGAGTGCGAATCACCACCTCGAGGACATTTTTCAGCGGAGGACGAGCGGGGAAATCCAGGCAGAGCCTCCTCAGACCGCCGACGCTGCTCCTGCGGCAAGGCAAAGACAGAATCCCGGCTCGCTTCACACTTCCGGGAATACCCGGAAGTGACGTTACACCCCTGGCGGCGGCCATCTTGGAGTGTCGATCGGGCTGGGGGAAGCCCTGCAGAGACCTCCTCCATCGGGGCAATCCTTGCATCGGCGGCAACGGTGAGAAGCCTGACGTCACGGGGAACTGCCTGGCAGCCATCTTGGGGCACCCCACCAACACACGCTGATGTCGGGAGAGCAGGAAAATGAACGGGAAAGGCCTGCTGATGGGAAAGATCAACTCCTCGGACACCCTGCTCACTGCCCCAATCATTAGTGCAGGAAATCGATGTCTGCAATCGGGTCGTCGGCGGGGCTGTCATCATTGGCTCCAAAGAATCTAGGTGGGCAGGGACCCCGCCCCCAAACGCCCAGGCACCAGCTTTCACCAATTCAACTTCACCCTGAAAGGGCAACAGAGAACGGGACTGTCGATTTCCTACCGGCTTATCCACCCCCGGGGGCCTCCCCTGGACTACAGATCTACCCTGCCATCTATCATAGTTGTGATACACTTCAGACAGGGACCCACAACCCTGGCTCCTCAGATAGATGATTTCCTGGTGTTTAGCCTTCAAGGCCCGCTTTACCCCCTTTCTATAGATGGTATAGGCCACCCACTCCTCACCGGGAATGGTGGCCTGCAGGCTCTCCAGGTGGGAGAGCTGAGTTTCCAGCTGGGCCGCCTCCTTCTGGAGACCCTGGAGCCGCCGTACTGCCACCACAATCTCCTCTGGGGCCCTAGCTGGTTTCTGGAAGGATGGCAGGCCCGACCCTCCGTCCTCATCCTCACTGGAAGAGGTAGAGGCCTTCTCCAGGACCCGAGGCGGAGGGGGGAACCCACCTCCTCCAGCACCGTACGGGGCAGGCTTCCAAGGCCTCCCCAGGGCCTCTCCCTGCCTCCACCCAGCCTCCACACCCTGCCTGGGGAGAAGAGAGGAGCCTCCTCCCTGGGGCAGTGGGCCCAAACCTCCGGGCAAGTGGGTCCCTGTTCCCTGACCATCTGTAGTCCTACCTGGGGAGGCCCCCTCCTGGGGTATCGGCTGAAGACAGGTCCCAGCATCCTCAGTAGTCTGCACCAAAGGAGGCCTACCAGGCCTGGTAGGCCTCTGAGCCTGGGCCTCTCCTGCTGGAGGTGGCCCAGGGCCCGACATCCAGCCACAGGAAGGAAGCAGGAACTCCTCCCTAACAGGAGCTCTGCAGAACAGGTCTGCTCACCACAACAGCTGAACAGGAAGTGGGAGGAGCTGCCACTCGTAGGGCTGCAGTATCCTGCTTAATCTGTCTGCCAGGTAGTTGTCCTGGCCTGGTAGGTACACAGCCCTGAGGAGCATGTTGTGCTTGAGGGCAAAAGAACAAAGGTCCTGAGCCTCCCGACAAAGGATCCTGGACCCAGTTCCGCCCTGTTTGTTCACATAAAACATGGCAACTTGGTTGTCTCTCTGAATCAGGACAGACTGTTGAGCCAGGGTAGGAGTGAAAGCTCGAGGAGATTGATCTGCTGTTCAGCTTCCCAGGGAGACCAGAGGCCCTGGGTACACTTGCCCAGGCAATGAGCTCCCCAGCCTTGCAGGGAGACATCTGTTGTCACCACTACTGTGTACCTTGGAATCTGAAAAGGCACCCCTTTCAGTAGGTTGGGTGGGTGCAGCCACCAGTTGAGGGAGTGCAGAAATGGTCTGGACACTCCTATCCTGTCTCTGAGGCTGCCTGTGGCCTGTGACCACTGAGTCCGAAGGCACCACTGTGCAGGCCTCATATGGAGCCTGGCATTGGGGGTGACATGTACTGTCGAAGCCATGTGGCCAAGCAGCCTCAGGCAGAGTCTGGCAGAGACCAGGGAGCTGCTGAGAAACTGACTTGCTAAGGCCATCAACCTTTGGGCTCTGTTTTCTGGCAAGAATGCCTTTGCCAGGAGAGAGTCCAACCTTGCCCCTATGAACTCCAAGTTCTGGGAAGGGAGCAAAGTGGACTTTGCGAAGTTTATGACAAACCCCAGGCGTTGTAGAAGGGCAATGGTCCTGAGGGTGGCTTGATTGGCCTCCTGACCTGTCTGTCCCCTGATGAGCCAGTCGTCCAGATAGGGGAAGACAAAGATGCCCTGATTTCTCAGGTAGGCCGCCACCACTCCTAGGCACTTTGTGAAGACTCTGGGGGTGGAGGTGAGGCCAAAAGGCAGCACTCTGTACTGATTATGGTTTCCTCCCACGATGAACCTCAGGTACTTTCTATGGTCTGGATGAATGAGGATGTGAGTGTACGCATCCTTTAGATCTAAGGAGCATAGCCAATCTCCCTGGTGGAGGTAGGGCAGAAGGGTTCCAAGAGTAAGCATCTTGAACTTTTCTTTCACTAGGAACTTGTTGAGGTTCCTGAGGTCCAGAATGGGACGAAGGCCACCGGTCCTTTTGGGCACCAGGAAATACCTGGAGTAGAATCCGTGACCTTGCAAGTGGGGAGGCACAGGCTCCACCGCCCTGTCCACTAACAGACCCTGAAGCTCCTGACGGAGAAGGTCTGTGTGCAGAGGAGGCCTTGGAGGCTCCCCTGGAAAGTATGGGGGTGGAAGTTGGTGGAAGTGGAGGGCATATCCTTTGTGGATTATCTCCAGCACCCAACTGTCCCCGGTGATAAGGGGACACTGGTGGGCAAAGAGGGCTAGGCGACCTCCTGTGCAGGGTTGGGAGAGCAGTGGAGGAGAGGCTATGCTCAAGGAGTCAAAACCCCCCACCCTGCGGAGTGGTAGCAGGGCCTGAGGCTTGGGGGTCCTCTGCCTACGGGGCCCATTACCCTGGCCCTTGGCTTGCTGACCCTGGGGGGCAGCTTGGGCAGCCTGATATTGCGGGTACTGTTTGTAGGCAGTGCCCTTCCTCGTGTAAAAGGGCTTTTTACCCGAGCCCTTCTTTTTATGAGAAGGGGCAGAGGTCTTCCTCGACAGCCTTGTCCGGGTGAAGTGCTCGGTCTCGAGCTGAGCGGCCTTCTCGGTCATGGGCTTGCCAAAAAGGTTTTCAGCTCGGCAAGGGACATCGACCAACTTGTCCTGAACCCATGGCTCGAGGTCCGATGACTGCAGCCATGCCTGGCGTCGAGCCGCGATGCCGGCTGCCGCAACCCGAGCCGAAGCCTCAAAGCCATCGTAGGCGGCGCGGGACATGAACTTCGAGCAGTCCCGAATCCCCGAGGACAAGGACTTAAATCTCTGCAAGGGTTCCCCCAGAGACCAGCAGAGAATCCGGCCAACTCCTTGGCCAGATCCCGCAAGTACATGCCCATGTACAGCTGGTAAGACTGGACACTGCAAGCAAGCATCGAGCCCTGAAAACACTTTCTACTGACGCCATCTAGGTTTCGGGCCTCCCTGCCAGGAGGCACCGCGGAGTGCATCTTCTGACTCTTCAGACGATGCATGGCCGATTCCACAACCATGGAATGGTGTGGTAGCTGTGCCTTCTGAAAACCAGGGCTCTTGCGGAGCCGATAGATCGAATTGACTCGCTTGCTAAGAACCAGCGCCGAGGCCGGTGCTTCCCACATACGGAAGAAGAGCCGTTCCAGCATCGGAGGAACCGGGACAGTAAAGGCCTCCTTCGGAGGAGAGTCATACTGCAGTGCCTCGAGCTCTTCAGCTCGAGGCTCTTCCTCGGGATCCGCCGGAATAGCCAAGGCAGTGGCCATATCCCGGACGAACTCCGAGAACCGGGTGTCCTCCAGGGGGACCTACTCCGGGGCTCAGACTCGGTGAGTCCGAAGGGACGCACCGAGTCTTAAAGGTGTCAGGAGATTCCTCGTCCTCCGTCTCCCAAGCCGACTTGTCCGAGGAAGAGTCGGGGTCTGACCCCGCGGGGCCCTGGAGCACCCGCCCCGACGCCGGAAGCACCGGCGTCGACGCCCTCGGTCCCGAACGGGAGGTCGAGGGGGACCGCGACTGAGGTCGACTCCGAGCCACGATGGACTCGAGTATCGGCTCGGTCTCCGGGGTCGACTTTGACGTCGATGTCCCGGTGGTCGGGGCAGATGCGCCAGACAGGCTGGCCATCAGTGCCCGCTGCTGCTCCATGAATGTAGACATTCTGCTCTCCAAGGCTGTCATCCTGAGACTCAGCTCGGGAGACGCAGCAGCCACCGACTCGGGCCCCGGCGGCAGCTCCCTGGGAGGAGAGTCCACGAGGACTACGGGACTTACATGTCCAGCAGACTCCGGCTCCACACGAGGAACTTTGGCAGGCTTCTCCGGTTCCACAGGCCCGGGGCGACGGTCGGGGATCTTAGATCTGGCCCTCGAGGAGCCAGGGACCTCTTCCGATGACGCCCTCGCGAGCCGTTTCTTCCTCTTGCGTTCCCGTTCGGGGACCCCCTGTCCGAGGAGCTTCGGCACTCGGGTTCGGAATCCCGAGATGTCGAGGCCTCAGACGAGGTCTGGGCCCGGCCGGAGGCTGAGTCCGAGAAAAGCCTTTCCTTTTGCTGCTGGCGACTTCGTATCGTGGTCGGGGCCCAGGCACCAAAGGCAGCAGTCGTGTGTGTCGGTGAGAGACATTAGTTTCTTACACCGATCACACTTCTTAAAACCACTGGAAGCCATCGGGGAAAAAAGAGTCCCCGCGAGGTCAAAAGACCGGCCTTCCAGGGAAAAAGAGAAAAAAGGGCGCGAACGCCAGCCATGAAGCGCAAAAACCGAAAAAGAAGAATCGGGCTCGATACCTGTGTACCGAACCCGGCGGGAGGGGAACCGGCGTCGAACCGGTAGAAAAAGAGCAAAAAATCGCTGAAAAATCTAATTTTAACCGGGAAAACTGGACACACGTCCGGTGGGCTTCACGGAAAAAAAAAAAGAGACTGAGGTAAGATGGCACCTTTAGGCGGGAAGGGAACCGCGCATGCGTGCCTGCATTCACAAAGGCTTTCATAGAAAGCTGGGGAAATGCTCCGCTGGGGCTTCATCGGCGCCGATGACACCCATATGTGAGGACTGACTTCCTGCTTGGTCCTGGAGAATGCACCATCACTTACACCTGCTCGTGCATATTTTATACACATATGCACATAGATTGATGTATTTTATAATCTATGCATGTAGATGAAAATTCTCCTCAGACTGCACCCCTAGCTATGCCTACCAGCAAATTATGCACCTTGTCAAAGTGAGTAATTTTTACATTGATTGGTATTTTACGATAGGTCATTTACACACGTATGTAGCCACATAGTATGGGAATGACTTTATACAATTACCTCTATTGTGCCTAAATAATTTTTTAAGTTATGATTATTTCATAGATTAACATCTTATCTAGAGTTTAATGATTTTACAACTGCACTGCAATTCGATCTTTTATAGGCTTTGGGCATCTTCTATTAAAGCTCTTCAGATGTTTCAATATGTAGTTGCCCATCTTTTGACAGGAAAGAGGAAATATGGTCATCTTGTATTATATTCTCTTCATTGGCTCCCTGTGGAGTGGCACATTTTATTTTGAGATTTGGGTTTATTTGGCCTTTTGAATTTTCACCAAAATTGGTCCCTCTGACCCTACATTGACCTCCCATGCCTATTGAAATTTCAGACCCAAGGGTAATTATCTCTATTGTTACTGAATAATGTGTGTGGGGTAATGATCTGTAGCAGGATGATGTTTGTTTGTTTTTTTTCAGGTCCAATTATTTAGAATCAATTGTCTCTTGATATCAGATTGCTAAATTATTTGTTAGATTTTCAGAACAAGGTCATTTTGCACAGATGTTTCTGGAAGACTATAATTTAATGTAGTTCTAGATCAATTGTTTCTGAGTATTATTGTCTGATTTTGTTTTTGACTAGATTTTTAATATTTCTTAAGTTTTACTGTAATAGTGCCTAGAACAGTTCTTGATTGGCAGATTATCAGTGTTTTTAAGTAAATACATTTTCCTGATCGTCCCTCCAGTCTAGTCCCGGAATCTCTGGGGTTGTCATCCTCTTCCAGCAGCTTGGAGACTGAGAAACGTCACTTTTGTGATGTCACTTCTACATAAGCCCCGGATCCGACTCCTCAGACCAGTTATCTCAGTCTCCAAGCAGCTGGAGGTTGGTGAGCCCGGGACTCGGGGCTCACTGGAGAGACAATTAAAGAGAGTTAGTGTGAGAGTTAGGGATTAGTTTAAAAAAAAAAAAAAAAAGAAAAAGGAATTTATAGAGAGAAGTGCTCTGGTGCTGTTTTTTCCCTCCTGTGAACGGTCCTCAGTTAAGTTTTGCTTGCTTCCTCCCTCCCCCCCCTCCTCCTTATCTGGGGATGGACTAGGGACTTCGGGGAGACTCCTTTCTGGGGTAATCTCAAAGGATCAGAGGACCAGACCGATTACCGATCCCACTGTGCAAGGGAGAGGAATCGGCAGCCGGCAGGGCTCATCGCTAGCAGAAGAGCTGCCTGCCAATGCGATTAGAGCCGGCGGCCTCAGTAACAGCTCTGCAGAGGAGGAGGAAAGGCTTAACACAGAAGTTCTGCGTTCCAGCCCGTTTTGCCAGCTTCAGAAGCAGGGGTAAGTGCAGGAGAGGGTGCACCAGGCGCCGTTCAGTGAAGTGAGACAGTTAGAGGCGTTTAGAAGTGCGGGAAGAGTAGAGGGAGCGCGGGCCCAACGTGGCAGGCCGGACCGCGTGTCTCTCGTGCGGGAATCGCGGCTTCCCGTTGTGATTTGTAAAGCCCTGTAGTTTCATCAAGGAACCTCGTTTCGGGTTCCCGTCTTCATATTCTAGCTGGGACAGCTTGGCTAAAGGCACTGTACCTTTGGAGATTGTGTAAAAAAAACAAAACAAAAAACAAAACCTCGGGCCTTTCTCAACGCACGGGGTTTTGTTGAGAGGTCTGGGTGCGAATTCAAAGTGAATCAGGGGGTTCACCATGCCTTCTAGGCCGCTTTGCCTGCTGTGCGGCTCCAGGAGGGGTGCTGTGTCTGCGGATGGGGTCTGCAGAGGCTGCAGCCAAGACTCAGGAGCCCTGGATAAGGGCTCTGATGCTGGGTCGGGGGTTCTGGACAGGGCTACTGGCCCTGCGGAACCAGACGTAGAGTTGGTGGCCACAAGGGAGCCGGGGCCCAGTACATCGGCAGTTCTGGAGCCTCCGGCGGCGCAGCCCTCCTTGCCAGGGGGGGTTTGGCAGCCATCTTTGCGCCAGAGTTTGTTACCTTGATCCAGCAAGCCTTGTCCGGTTCTCAGGTTAGGACTCCAGTCAGTTCTTCGCCAGCAAGGCTAGGGCAGAAGAGACCAGGGTCGCCTGTAACAACAGCAGTGTCAGGCGTAGGTACGAAGAGATCCAGGGAGGTCTTGAGCCGGGCAGAGGAGTCGGTGATTTCGGAGGATCTTCGGTTGGAGGACCTGGATCCGGACGTGGGCCTGGATGAGGATCTCGAAGAGGGCGAGATTGTGGATCAGGAGGATCAGGCGCGGGTGGTCCGCATGTTTCGTAGAGATGAGTTGCCAGCTCTGATCACGGAGTCGCTCAGAACCCTTAATATGCTGACAGAGGGACCCGCTGAAGAGGCTACGCTTGAAGATCCACTATTGCAGGCTGTTCAAAAGACTCAGAGGGTCTTTCCAGTACATAGAGTGTTTAAGGAGATGATACAGGAAGAGTGGGATACCCCTGAATCTGCGCTTAAAGGGTCTCGTGTAATGACGCGTCTTTACCCGCTTCAAGATCAGGATAAGGATTTGTTTAAGTCTCCTAGGGTAGATGCGGCGGTGTCGGCGGTTACCAAGAAGACCACAATTCCTGTTGAGGGCGGTGCAGCGCTCAAGGATGCTCAGGACCGTAAGTTAGAGACTTTGTTGAAGCAAGTATTTGAGGTTAACGCGCTCTCGTTACAGGCTTCTATTTGTGGGGCCTGGGTGGCGCGGGCCTGCCTCCGCTGGGCGCAGAGGATGCAGGGGAGTCCTTGGAAGAAATAGCCAAGGAGACGTCTAGATTAGAGTCTGGAGCGGCTTATCTGGCCGACATTCATTATGACCTTATTAGAGGATTTCCAAGAGTATGGCTTCCGCAGTTGCGGAGTGCAGATGTCTTTGGCTGCGCAATTGGGCAGCGGATGGTGCTTCCAAGACAAGGTTGAGTAAGCTCCCTTTTAGGGGAAAGCTGCTGTTTGGTGAGGATTTGGAGAAATTGGTGAAAGATTTGGGAGACTCAAAAGGCGGTAGATTGCCAGAGGACTAGCTGAGGCAGGGTCGGTCCAATCCCGTGCCGCGCAGTCAACAACGGGATTTTCGCCGTTTTCGTGCCCCGAGGTTTGGCCAGGCTCAGCGGGGGCGTTTTCCCAGTAGGAACCAAGGCTTTCGTGGATTTCGAGGAGCGGGTAGGGGTTTTGGGACCTCCCCCTCTTCCTCGAACTTCAAGAAATCACAGTGAAGTCAGGGGGGCCCAGATAGGGGTGCTTCCTGTGGGGGGTCGGTTACGGGAGTTTTACCCCGCCTGGGCCCGAGTCACGTCGAATCAATGGGTGTTAGAAGTTATCCGAGATGGTTATGCGTTGGAATTTCAGAGGCCAGTAGCCGATTCTTTCATGCAATCCCCTTGCAGAGCAAGAGAAAAGCGCAAGGCTGTGCAGGAGACCATTTTGAGACTGCTCGCCCTCAAGGCCATAGTGCCGGTTCCCCCCGACCAGTGCGGGTGCGGTCGATACTCCATTTATTTTGTGGTTCCAAAAAAAGAAGGGACCTTTCGGCCAATTTTAGATCTAAAAAAGATAAATCGTTGCCTGAGGGTGTCTCATTTTCGGATGGAGACCCTCAGGTCCGTCATAGTAGCGGTGAGAAGGGGCGAATTTCTCACGTCTCTGGACCTCTCGGAGGCATATCTTCACATTCCGGTTTGGCAGGAGCATCAAAAGTTTCTCAGGTTCGCAGTGACTATGGGTCACTTCCAGTTTCAGGCGCTTCCTTTTGGCCTAGCTACGGCGCCACGTACGTTCACCAAGGTGATGGTGATGGTGGCAGCAGCCTTGCGAAAGGAGGGGATTTTGGTTCACCCTTATCTGGCCGACTGGTTGATCAGAGCGAAGACCCGAGAGGAAAGTGTGGCGGCTACAGCCAAAGTGGTGTCCTTTTTGCAGAGTCTAGGTTGGGTAATCAACATGGCGAAGAGCAAGCTGGAGCCGTCCCAGAGTCTGGAATACCTGGGAGCTCTCTTCGATACGAAGCTGGGACGAGTCTTCCTACCGCGGCAGCGGGTGCTGGGGCTCAGATCCTTGGTCAGATGTTTTCTCCACAACCGGTGTCCCATGGCCTGGGACTATTTTCAGGTACTGGGGACCATGGCAGCGACGTTAGAGTTAGTCCCGTGGGCAAGGGCGCACATGCGACCGTTGCAGAGGGCCTTGTTGAGGTGGTCACATCAGAAGGATCAGCTGTCTCAGAGGATGCCTTGCCCGCCGCAAACATGCAAAGCGCTCCAGTGGTGGCTGCGGCCTGGGTGTCTGGAAAAAGGGATGCCTTTGGAATCGCCGGAGTGGATATCTCTGACGACGGATGCCAGTCTTCTAGGCTGGGGAGCTCACTTCCAAGGTCAGTTTGCGCAGGGACAATGGTCGGAGCTGGAGAAGAGTTGGTCGATCAACAGGCTCGAATTGAGGGCGATAGCTCTGGCATTGCAGGTGTTTCGTCCGATGCTACGCGGAAAGGCCATTCGAGTGTTCTCAGACAATGCGACGGCGGTAGCTTATGTCAATCGTCAGGGAGGCACCAGCAGTGTAGCTCTAGAGGAAGAAGTGGAGAGTTTGTTGGAGTGGACCGAGAACAATCTAGTGGCTCTGGCGGCGGCGCATGTCGCAGGAATAGACAACGTGGAGGCCGACTTCTTGAGTCGGGTAAAGGTAGACCCGGGAGAATGGGTCCTACACCCCGACGTCTTCGAGATGCTGGTGCGTCGCTGGGGGCAGCCGGTGATGGACCTCATGGCAACCTTTCGGTCGGCGAAGGTCGATCGCTTCTTCAGCAGAAGGAGAGAAAGAATGGCGGAAGGCCTGGACGCTCTTATTCAGGCATGGCCGGAGGAGCAGCTCCTTTATGTATTTCCACCCTGGGTGCTGATCGGGCACGTACTGCAGTGCATAGAGCGACACAAGGGTCCGGTAATCCTGATTGCTCCCGACTGGCCGAGGAGGCCGTGGTACGCGGACCTAGTGCGTCTGTTGGTAGGGGACCCCTGGAGGCTTCCGGCTCAGCGGGATCTTCTGACCCAGGGGCCCCTATGCATGCCTCAGGTGGATCGGTTCTCGCTTACGGCTTGGCTCTTGAGAGGGCTAGGATGAGAGCGAAGGGTTATTCGGCGGGGGTGATTTCCACCTTGCTGAGAGCTCGATGGCGGTCTACTTCTTTAGCTTATGTTAGAGTGTGGCGCATCTTTGAAGGATGGTGTGAGCAAAACGGGTGCGTTCCCTTAAAGGCTTCGGTTCCACAGGTGCTGTCATTTTTGCAGGACGGTTTTCAGAAGGGTTTGGCGGCCGCTTCCTTAAAGGTGCAGTTGGCGGCGCTGTCCTGTTATAGGGGTAAAGTGCAGGGCGAAGCGTTAGGAGCACATGCAGATGTTAAGCATTTTTTGAGGGCCGTGACCCTGTTACGTCCGCCGCGGAAGCAAGTTGTGCCGTCGTGGGATCTGCCTTTGGTGTTGGGGGCTTTGGGGAAAGCGCCCTTTGAACCATTGGCGAGAGCGTCTCTGAAGGATCTCACACTTAAGGTGGTGTTCTTGGTGGCAATTGCTTCTGCAAGGCGGATCTCGGAGTTACAAGCGTTGTCCTGTAGAGAGCCCTTTCTGTCTTTCTTCGATACTAAGGTGGTCTTGCGGCCAGTCCCTTCCTTTTTGCCCAAAGTGGTTTCCGTGTTTCATCTGAATCAAGTAGTGTCTTTGCCGGTGTTCGGCGGAGAGCGGCAATCGGTCCGCGGAACAGTTGCATCGCTTGGATATTCGCAGGGCGTTAAAAAGGTATATCCGTACGACGGCCAGTTTCCGGAAGTCGGATAGATTGTTTGTGCTGTTTGCTGGAGCGCGTAAGGGTGAGGCAGCATCTAAGGCTTCTATTGCCCGATGGTTGAAAGAGGCAATCGCGTCAGCGTATATGTTGAAAGGCCGGGTGGTTCCAGAAGGGCTTAGAGCTCATTCCACTAGGGCACAGGCAGCTTCCTGGGCAGAGTGCAGTCTGGTGCCGGCGGTGGAAATCTGTAAAGTGGCGACCTGGTCTTCTTTACACTCGTTTGTGAAGCATTACCGTCTGGATGTTCAGGCGGAGAGGGATACCTGTTTTGGATCGGTGGTGCTTCAGGCTGGTCTACCGGGGCCCTCCCGTTGAATATATAGTCACTGCTCGGTTACATCCCCAGAGATTCCGGGACTAGACTGGAGGGACGATCAGGAAGATGAAATTAGACTTACCTGCTAATTGTAGTTCCTGGAGTAACTCCAGTCTAGTCCCGTGTCCCGCCCTAATGATGAGTGGACCGTGGCCAGAAGCACGGATGAACTAACAGGTAAGAGTTTCCGGGGGCGAGGTTGCGGCCTAGTATCCTACGGCAAGGGGGGAAGCATAGGGATGACCGGGAGGTCAGTTTACTTCACAGGGGGGGAAGATCAGGACCTCAGCGAAGAGGTGTGGTGCAGAACCTGTGTACATAGTTAGGATTGCCAATTTTTAGTGTTCAGTTAGTGGTTTTCAAATGTCTGAAAGTACAGTTTGCTTCTTAATGGTTGCTCCGGTGAGTCTGCTTTGTCAATAGGTAACTGGTCTGAGGAGGTGGATCCGGGGCTTATGTACCAGTGACATCACAAAAGTGACGTTTCTCAGTCTCCAAGCTGCTGGAAGAGGATGACAACCCCAGAGATTCCGGGACTAGACTGGAGTTACTACAGGAACTACAATTAGCAGGTAAGTCTAATTCTCCAGGACCAAGCAGGAAGTCAGTCCTCACTTATGGGTGACGTCGGCGCCGACGGGGCCCTCGCGGAGCAATTTTCCCCAGCTTTCAAAGAAAGCCTTTGGGAATTGCAGCGCGCATGCGCGGTCGTCTTCCCGCCCGAAGGTGCCATCTTAGCCAGTCTTCTTTTTTCCGCGGAGCCCTGCAGACGTCCCCGTCTTGTCCCCGCGAAAAAGTTGATTTTCCTCTTTCTTTTATACTTTTTTCTTTCGGTTCGACGCCGATCGTTTTCCCGCCCGGACTCGCGACGCCGGTCTCGAGTCCTCTAGCGTTTTTTCGGTTTTTCTGACTTAGTCAGCTTTCATTTTCGTTTTCCCTGGCAGCCCGGTCCTTTGACCTCGCAGGGGCCCTTTTTCCCCCGATGGCTGCCAGTGGCTTTAAGCGGTGTGGTCGGTGTGACCGAAATATGTCACTAACCGACACACACGACTTTTGCCTCCGCTGCTTGGGCCCGGATCATGAGGAACTGATCTGTGGGCCCTGCAGCAAACTGTCCTCGAAGGCGTTGAGAAGTCGGCGGCATCAGCGCGAGAGAATCTTCGCTGACCCCAGCCGTACCCGGACCTCGTCGGAGGCCTCCGTGTCAAAGGGCTCCAGCTCGGACCGTCGCCGGAGCTCCTCCGACCGGGGTTCTCCCTCCGGGGACCATCGTCGGAAGGAAAAACCCGCGAGGGCGGCGTCGGTGGACGCTCCTGGCTCCGCGAGGGCCAGGTCGCATAGCCCCGACAGCCGCCCCGGGTCCTTGGAGAAGGAACATCTCCCGAAGCGACCTCGCCTGGAGTCGGAGATGCCTGCCCGGGTAAGTCCTGTAGTCCTTCTGGACTCGCCTCCGCGACAGCCGACGTCGGGCCCGACGCCGTCGGGGCCCAAGTCGGGGGCTGCTGGGTCACCTGAGCTCGGACTCAGGTTGACGGCCTTGGAGAGCAGACTGTCTGCCTTCATGGACCAGCAGCGGGCACTGCTCGCTGGCCTCGCTGGCGCCGCTGCCCCGACCGCCGGGACGTCGACGTCCAAGTCGACCCCGGAGACCGAGCCGATCCTCGAGTCAATGAGAACTCGAGTCGATCCTCGGTCGAGGTCACCCTCGGCCTCCCGTTCGGGACCGAGGTCGCCGACGCCGACTCCCTCGACGTCGGGGCGGCTGGCGCCGCACCCTGCCCGGGCCGACCCCACCGAGTCCTCGTCGGAGTCGGTCTGGGAGTCTGAGGAGGAAGAGTCACCTGATTCTTTCCGGACTCGGTGTGTCCCATCGGACTCACCGGGGTCCGAGCCTCGGAAGCAGTCCCCCCCGGAGGATGCCCGGTTCTCGGACTTCGTTAGGGATATGGCCAAGGCTTTGGCCTTCCCTGCGGATCCCGAGGAGGAGCCTCGAGCCGAAGAGCTCGACGCCCTCCAGTATGACTCTCCCGCGAGGGAGCACTTTACTGTGCCGGTTCCTCCTATGCTGGAACGACTACTCTTCCGCATGTGGGAGAGTCCGGCCTCCTCGCCGGTCCTGAGCAAGCGGGTCGATTCTATCTATCGGGTCCGCAAGAGCCCTGGCTTTCAGAAGGCACAGCTGCCACACCATTCCATGGTAGTGGAATCGGCCATGCATCGTCTTAAGAGCCAGAAGATGCACTCCTCGGTGCCTCCTGGAAGGGAGGCCCGTAACCTGGATGGCCTTGGCAAGAAGTGCTTCCAGGGCTCTATGCTCGCATGTCGTGTCCAGACTTACCAGCTCTACATGGGCATGTATCTCCGGGATCTGGCTAAAGAGCTAGCCGGATTTTCCGCTGGTCTCTCCGAGGAGCCCTTGCGGAGGTTCCTAGCCTTGTCCACGGGCATTCGGGAATGCTCAAAGTTCATGTCCCGAGCAGCCTATGATGGCTTTGAGGCCTCGGCTAGAGTGGCCGCAGCCGGCATCGGTGCCCGCCGACAGGCTTGGCTTCAGTCGTCGGACCTTGAGCCCTGGGTACAGGACAAGTTGGTCGATGTCCCCTGCCGAGGCGAAAACCTCTTTGGCAAGCCCATGGCGGAAAAGGCTGCACAAATTGAGACTGAGACTCTCACCAGGACCAGGCTTTCTAGGAAGACCTCCGCCCCTTCCCAGAAAAAGAAGGGCTCGGGAAAAAAGTCCTTTTACCCGAGGAAGGCGGCTGCCTACAAACAGTACCCCCATTATCAGGCCCCTGCAGCTCCCCAACAGGGCCAGCAGGCCAAGGGACGGGGTAACGGGTCCCGTAGGCAGCAAGCCCCCAAGCCTGCACCACCAGCCCCTGCTCAGCAGGGAGGGGGTTTTTGACTCGCTCAGCATAGCCTCTCCCCCCCCGCTGGTCCCTCCCAGCACCGGAGGCCGGCTGGTTCACTTCGCCCACAGGTGGTCCAGCATCACCGCAGATGCCTGGGTGCTTCAGGTCGTGCGAGAGGGCTACCTTCTCCACTTCCATCAGGTCCCTCCCTCCTATTTTCCGGGAGAACCTTCGCGCCCCCCTCTGCACAGGGAGTTGCTCCTTCAGGAGTTAGCAAGTCTTCTGCAGGAACAGGCGGTGGAACCGGTGCCCCACCACCTGAGAGGTCAAGGTTTTTATTCAAGGTATTTTCTGATACCAAAGAGAACAGGGGGCCTCAGACCCATCCTGGACTTGCGCAACCTCAACAAGTTCCTGATGCGGGAGAAGTTCAAAATGCTTACCCTTGGAATCCTTCTGCCCTACCTCCAGCAGGGAGATTGGCTATGCTCCTTGGATCTAAAGGATGCCTACACGCACATCCTCATCCACCCAAGCCACCGCCAATACCTAAGGTTTGTGGTGGCAGGAAATCATTACCAGTACAGGGTACTGCCCTTTGGCCTGTCCTCCGCACCGCGAGTCTTCACAAAATGTCTCGCGGTCGTGGCGGCCCATCTCCGGCTTCACGGCCTCTATGTCTTTCCGTACCTCGACGACTGGCTCATCAGAGCAGCGTCCGCTCAGGAGGTCACCAACGCCACGTGCCGCACGGTGACTCTGCTGCAGCACTTGGGCTTTGTCATAAACTTCGCAAAGTCCACTTTGCTCCCCTCACAGGATCTCGAGTTCATCGGCGCAAGGCTGCACACTCCTCGGGCACGAGCGTACCTACCGCTCGACAGGGCTCAACGGCTCATGGACCTAGCCGACCGCTTTCGCAGCCAGCCCCTGGTCTCCGCCAGGCGCTTCCTGAGACTGCTTGGCCATATGGCTTCCACCGTCCATGTGACCCCCAATGCCCGCCTGAACATGCGGTCTGCTCAATGGTGTCTCCGCCAGCAGTGGCGACAAGCCACAGGCGGCCTGGCAGACCTAGTGCGCGTCTCCGAGCCGCTGCTCTCGTCTCTCCGGTGGTGGCTCCGGCAGCCGAACCTGATATTCGGAATGCCTTTCCAGTCACCTCAGCCGACCCGGGTGCTGACCACCGATGCATCCCTCCTGGGCTGGGGAGCACATTGCCAAGAGGCACGTACTCAGGGCCTCTGGACCACGTGGGAGTCTGCTCAGCAGATCAACTTCCTGGAGCTCAGGGCGATCCGCCTCGCTCTCAAGGCCTTCTCCCACCTGACTTCCCAACAGTCCGTCCTTGTCCAGACGGACAATCAAGTTGCCATGTTCTACGTGAACAAGCAGGGGGGCACGGGCTCCTTCCTCCTCTGCCGGGAGGCACAGAAGCTCTGCTCTTGGGCCGTCAGTCACGGCATTCTCCTCAGGGCTGTTTATCTCCCGGGCCAAGAAAATTGCCTTGCAGACAAACTCAGCAGGGTCCTCCAGCCGCACGAGTGGCGTCTGGATCCCTTGGTAGTTCAGAAGCTCTTCCTCAAGTGGGGTCTCCCCACGGTGGATCTCTTTGCCAGTCCTCACAACCGGCAGCTTCCTCGCTTCTGCTCTCGTCAGCCACACCCCATTCGGGTTGCGGCGGACGCCTTTCTGATCTCGTGGTCGGGGAGCCTTCTGTACGCTTTCCCTCCCATCCCGCTGGTCTCTCGGACTCTTTTCAAGGTTCTCCGAGACAAAGCCTTCATGATCCTGGTGGCCCCTCGCTGGCCCAGGCAGCCGTGGTTTCCTCTCCTGCTGCAACTGGCGGTGGAGGGCCCAATCCCTCTGGGGATACAACCGGATCTCCTCACTCAGGATCAGGGGTCCCTTCTGCACCCCAACCTCAGGTCTCTCAACCTTATGGCCTGGCTGCTGAGAGGGTAGTCCTTGCTCCCCTTCTCCTGCCGGCGGAGGTGGAGGAGGTCGTCTTAGCTTCGCGACGGCCTTCTACCCGCAAATGCTACGCCCTTAAATGGCGTCGCTTTGCAGTCTGGTGTACCCAACAGTCTCAGGATCCCTTCTCCTGCCCGGTGTCGGTGATCTTGCAGTACTTGCTGCACCTCTCTAATCTGGGACTTAAGTCCAACTCCGTCAAAGTTCACCTCAGTGCTCTTTCAGCACATCATGTGCCAGTGGACGGCAGACCTCTCTCCAATGACCCTCTCGTAGCGAGGTTTCTCCGAGGTCTCCTTCTACTTAAACCACCTCTGCGCCCGCCAGCGCCTGACTGGGACCTGAATGTGGTTTTGCAGCGGATCACCTGTCCGCCTTTTGAACCTATGGCTACCTGTTCTCTACGTTTTCTGTCTTGGAAAACACTGTTCTTGATAGCCCTCACTTCCGCTAGGCGCGTAAGTGAATTGCAGGCCCTCGTGTCTGATCCCCCCTACACTCGATTCTACAAGAATAGGGTAGTCCTACGGACTCACCCAAAGTTTTTGCCTAAAGTGGTCTCCCCTTTTCACATGAATCAGGAGGTGGTACTTCCAACCTTCTTTCCCAGACCACACTCCAGCCGAGCTGAGACGGTCCTCCATACCCTGGACTGTAGAAGGGCTTTGAACTTCTACCTTGACCGTACACGGGAGCACCGTAAAGCTGCTCAGCTTTTTGTGTCTTTTGACCCCAATAAATTGGGACTCCCGGTCTCCAAGCGTACTCTGTCCATCTGGGTTGCGGACTGTATCTCTTGGGCTTATGGGGCAGCCGGACTCTCCTTAGAAAGTCGAGTCACGGCTCATTGTGTTCGGGCAAAGGCCACGTCAGTGGCTTACCTCCGCTCTGTTCCGCTGGCAGACATCTGCCGGGCCGCTACTTGGTCTTCGAGCCAGACTTTTGCGGTCCATTACTGTCTCGAGAGGGAGTCCCGTAGGGACAGTGCTTTCGGACAGGCAGTCCTCCGTAATCTCTTTGAGGTCTGAGCAACTCCTACCCTCCATCCCGGATGTGGGCTACCGGTGGGTGATAATTCAGCGAAGATTCTATCCTTCTGTGCTGCTGAGCTAGAGGGAGCTCATTTTTGTGCTTAGGGTCTCCGGTAGCCTTGAGCTTGGGAGTCCCATAAGTGAGGACTGACTTCCTGCTTGGTCCTGGAGAAAGCGTAGTTACTCACCTGTAACAGGTGTTCTCCAGGAGCAGCAGGAATCAGTCCTCACTACCCTCCCTCCTCCCCTTGGAGTTGCAATCGTCTGCTTATGTTCTTTTTGCAAATTTTTATGCTGTCTTTTTTAGCTATGTCATCTGACTGGCTAAGATGGCACCTTCGGGCGGGAAGACGACCGCGCATGCGCGCTGCAATTCCCAAAGGCTTTCTTTGAAAGCTGGGGAAAATTGCTCCGCGAGGGCTCCGTCGGCGCCGACGTCACCCATAAGTGAGGACTGATTCCTGCTGCTCCTGGAGAACACCTGTTACAGGTGAGTAACTACGCTTTTCATCTTTTAATAATGATGGAAGGACTTGGGGAGATGCAACTTAAAGTATTGTTGAGGCTGCACATTTCCCAAATTCAAACATTTTGATCTTGGACTACCCTGGGCATTTTGGAGCGACCACTTTGTCAAGAACGTAGTGGATCTAAATTGATGAGCATTTTGGATAACCCCTGGGCCCTGAGAGTAAAGGGGAAAGACCAGTATTTATTGGAGAATTTATTTATTTTATTTAGCTAGGCTTATATAGCGCTTTTCTCCGAGTCAAAGCGGTGTTCATTCAGGTACGGAATATATTTCCCTTGTCCCTGAAGGGCTCACAATCTACATTTTTGTACCTGAGGCAGTGGAGGGTTAAGTGGCTTGTCCAAGGCCAAAGGAGTGCCTGTGGAACTAGAAACCTCAGTCCCTTGGGCTCAAGGTTGCTGTCCTCCAGCAAACCCCCAACTCCAACCACCAGGCCACTCCTCCCTAATAATAAGAGAATTCTTGTAAATGGAAAAGTTCAGATTTTTCCTCTTACTGTCCATGAAAGAATTTTATTTCATGATCAGATGCAGATGGAGAATCTGGCTCTTGAGGGTTTCTGAGGAAATTAGAAATGCTTTTGTGGATATGTAGGGAGCATATTTTGATTCATTATCCCCAGAAGCACAAGGTGTTGGCCATAATTTCTAGTAGCCACAGGTCCAGGTACATTTCTTGGAGTCAACTTAGGATACTGGTATGGTCGCAGCTAGGGATGTGCAGACCAAAACATTTCATTTCATATCATTTCGTTTTTTTTTTTTTTTTTTGCATCATTTCATTTTTTCCAATAGTCTGCACTATTGCGCAATAGTGCACACTGTTCGAACACTCATAAGTAGTACGCACTAGTGTGTTCTATTGCACAACAATGCACACTATTGCCACTTTGGTTGTGAAACAAAAGAACATCCCTAGTCTTGACCTGTGGGGTGGGGGTGAGGTTTGTTGATGGAGGGATTTAGGTGTTCGACGTTGCAAGAGGAGTAAGAACTGCAATGCACATTTGAACTTTGTCTGTTAACATTGTTTGTACACTGTACTCTTCATATTTGCGTATTGTTGAATAAACAAATTTAATATCAGTAGATGGTGAAACGACTGCAGATATCCATGATAAAACCCATACATCTTGCAATCCAGCACCTGATACAACAGAGGATTTCATGGACATGAAGCACGAGTCTGAATTTAGCCTGGAAACTAACTTCCTGGAGGCCGAGAGTAGAGATCATGGTACAAATGAGAAGGGAAGAAGTTTTTCTATATGCAATATGGAGGGTGAGCTGGATTTTCATTTATTGAATCATCTCTTGGGGAAATTATTTTAATCTGCGCTTGTGTAGATGGATCTGGGAAAAGGTATGCGTGAGCTGTCTTCAGTCTCAGGGTTGTTAGCATACTAAAGAGCGAGAATGAAATCAGCAGTGCTAAATGATTGCTGAACCATTCGTGGCAGTACTCTGCCTGCCAGCATGATTTGACCTAAAAGGCTACAGCAAATTAAATAAGGATCAAATTGTCAAAAATAACAAGTAAGGTGCAGACAGATTAGGACACAAAGTTCACCATGGAGGCACAATTTATTTCCAACAGAGAGGTAAGCCGATCACGTGTTTCGGCCGGGGGCCTTCTTCAGGAAACAAAAACCTCTGAGAATATAGAAAAAAACAATAAACATATATATGAACGATAAAACATTATTAAAAATTAAGTTACAATATCAAAAAATACTAACAAGCAGAAATATGAAATACAGATGTATACAAACATACATGTTAAACTAGAAAGAACATATTATGTCACTTCTATACACAGTAAAAATACAGTAAAACTATTAAAAACAATGTAAAAACATAATCATCTCAAGTTCTATACAAAACTAATATTGCACTGGGCTGAGATGCAACAAACATATAGAAGATATATAAAAAGAGGCATGTAAAAGAAGTACAAAAGAGAAGCCTAGTACTCATGGAGTAAATCATCAGCTGCTACTTTGAGCAGTAACCGATATAGAACCTAAAAGCACAATATGGTGATAAAAGTAAAAGAATAATAAATACATAAAATAATAATAAAAGCACAGTAACAAAACCTTTGAGGTGTCGGGCTTATCCCTCTGTTGGAAATAAATTGTGCCTCCACGGTGAACTTCGTGTCCTGCTCTGTCTGTACCTAGTGTCACTACAGGAAGGGCTGCCCCTCCCCCCCCCCCCATTGCTCGAATACTGACAAGCAATACATGATAAACTAAAAGTGATATGGGGGGGGGGGGTTGGAATGTATACATCTTTGACAAGTTCGAAATAAGTACATCCAGTCTGGTCATATGTTCGGTAACTTTTACCAAATCATCCCTTCTGTAGTTGATGATGCCATAAGCCTAAATTTGTAGGTATTGAAAGTTTCACCATTTCCATTTCTTCTCTTACTTCTGATTTAGCCCAGCTGTTGCAGCAGCTAGAAGGCATGAACCATGGTGCCCTCTGGAACCTGGGAGAGGTGTTCTCTTTCAGCCAGCCAGTAGATTTCTACAATAGCTGTACATTTTTTCCTCCCTAGGTACTGACTGCTGCTTCTGCAGCATCCTTGGCACATACTGGCCCAAAGAACAGAAACTGCTGCTAGAAACTGAACTTGAGTCTTCTACATAGCATCAGCCTGCCCCTCCCCTCCCCCAAACTTGATAGTTTAGTGAAATTCTATGAATTTGCATTTCCAGTGCAGCATGCTAGACCAGTCCAGACAAATGGGTTGTGTCCCCCTGTCAGCAGATGATGAGAGAGAGAAAATTCCAGGAGCTTAGTGACATCACCCCTTATAGATAAACCTGTACCTCTAGGGGTGAGCTTCAGTATTTTCTCTGTCTCAGCAGATAGTGGACTCCTGTTTGGTCTGGCACTCCGGTTTGCTGCCCTCGGGATTCCCTTGTTCTTGGAGGAATCCTTGGCTTTGGGCGTTTGCCTTACTTTTCTGGAGGTATTCTTGGCCAAGAGGGTCAGTGGGCCAATGTGGAGGATTTTCTTTTGTGGCAGCTGAAGCTGCGGGGCCTTCTTTAGTTTCCCACTGAAACCTCAATCCGTCATTTTCTCAGAGGTAGGCTGCGGTCTCTGCAGGATCCATTTTCTCTGCCACGGCAGAGTGCGGGATGCCTTTGACGGGGCGATGATGCCTCGGGTGTGGTAGAAAATGGAGTTTTTTGCCAGGGGATCTGTTTTCCGTTTGCAAGGTGGATCAGGGAGGCACTTCGGCGGCCACAGCAGGCCCTTTTGCAGCTGCTCTCCCGGTCCCACTGGTTCCTGCCTCTTTGGGTCCCCAGCTTCCATTTGCAAGCTTTCTCCCTCCCGTTCTCCTGCCTGAAGATCAGTCCTCTGCCCCCTTGCAGCCCAAGCCTTAGGTCCTATGCAGCCACCCCTACTTCAGGCGCCCATCTGCAACAACCTTTGCTGCCACAGTCCTCCAGCCCTCAGCTATTGGGCCCACTACCTCCTGCAGCTTCCATGGATCTGCACTTCATGGATTTTTTCCGATTTTGCCTGGGACCTCTGGCGTTCTGGAGCTGCAGTGAGTCCGAGGCTTCCTGTGCCTCCAGGGCACCTGGTTCATCCTCTGCAGCAGCCCTTCCAGCAACACTCTGCTGTGCCCAAGTTGGCTCCCACACCCTCAGGGGACTGGCACCCTGGTGGGGAAGATGGGGAAGGCCTCTCAGATGTCTGCTCCCCGATGCACGCTCCGATAGGGAGGAGGGTAAACTCTCGCCCCCTGAGGATGGGCTGGAGGCAAGGGAAGAGGAATAGGACATAGGCTTCTTTTGTAAGGAAGAGCTACTGGCCCTTATGCGCAGATTGCGGAGGTTCTTCACCTCTCGGACATGCAGCAGCCGCAAATACCAGACATGGATTAGTGTCAGGCAGATCCCATCATTCTGGGCATCAGGAGCTTTTCCCTTCCCTCCGGAATTGCAACAGATGGTCAGTGTCGAGTGGGACTCTCCAGGAGCCTCCTTGCAGTCTGGTTGGTGCTTGGGTCACACTTATTTCTGGAGCCCTGCTGACCAGGACAGGTGGCTCTGTTTTCCGAAGGTAGATGCCTTGGTGACTGTGGTCACCAAGCATACCACCATTCTGATTAAGGGTGGCATGGCTCTCTGGGACCAAATTGATCACAAAGTCGAAGGCCTCCTGAAGACAGCCTTTTCTTCCTTGCCCCTAATGCTTCAGGCCTCCTTCTGTGGCGACTTGGTGGCACATGCATTGCTGTGTTGGCTTCAGCTGCTCCCTGAGGACCCTGTGCTGGCTTGCTTGGAATCCATCACTACATTCATGGCAGATGCTTTCTATGACCTGTTGCATTTGTCGGCTCGAACCATTGCAGCCTCTGCCGTTGCTCAGAGGTGGCTTTGGCTCTGCCACTGGAATGTAGATGCTGCCTCGAAGGCACATCTAGCCAGGCTGCAGCTTCTATTTGTTTGGGGAAGACATTGACAAGCTGGTCAAAAACCCGGGCTCGGTTAAACCGCAGTGTTTGCCGGAGGTTAAGTCCAAGTCGGGATCTCGCCATCCCAGAGCGTGCAGGGCCCTCCTTCCTCTTACATGTCGTGCAACAGGGATACACGCTGCTGCCATCCAGGTCTCTGCTCCTCTTACTCGGCTAAGGTGGGCTCTAAGACTCAATCTTTTTGGGGAGCCCGTCGCAGGGACACTTTCTCCGCAACCAGCAAGTTCACAGGGGCCTCAAAGTCCTCCCGCTGACTGTCTTGGATCTCATTCCGCGGCGTCACCTGTAGGCGGCCGTCTACAGTTCTACTCCCGCGAATGGGCCCGAATCACCTTGGACAAGTGGGTTCTAGAAATTGTCACTCAGGGGTATGCTCTCGAGCTTGCAAGACCTGTCCCACCCATGTTCCTGGTCTCCCCATGCTGCGCCCTGGCCAAACAGGAAGCTATCGGCTCCTTCTGCTGCTCCAGGCAGTCTGCTCAGTCCCTCTGGCCGAGTATGGTTTGGGACATTATTCGATCTACTTTGTCGTTCCCAGGAAGGACAGCTCTTTCCGGTCGATTCTGGGCTTGAAAGGGGTCAACAAGTGCCTACATGTGTCGCACTTTCGGATGGAGATGCTCCGGTCGGTGATTCAAGCAGTCAGACCAGGTGAATTCCTGGCATCTTTCGACCTCGCCGAGGCCTATTTTCACATTCTCACCTGTCCAGCGCATCAGCAATTCCCTCCACTTTGCAGTTCTAGGTAGTCACTTTCAGTTCAGAGCTCTGACGTTTGGCTTAGCCATGGCTCCCCGCACTTTCACCAAGGTCATGGTGGTTGCGGCTGCCACCCTCTGTCGCCAGGGCATAAGGATCCATCCTTACCTGGACGACTGGCTAATCCGGGCAAGATCTCATGGAGAGGTGACCTTGGTGGTGGAGCAAGTGGTCACCTTCTTGGAGCGCCTCGGCTGGATAATCAATCGGGCCAAGAGTTCCCTCCAACCATCCTAGTCATTGGAGTTTCTGGGGGCCTGATTCGACACACGGGTGGGGCGTGCTTTCCTTACACAGGACAGGGCCGAGAAGATCTTCTCTCAGCTTCAGGGGCTCCTTCGGGTCCCAGCTCCTGCAGCTTGGGACTACTTGCAGATTCTCGGGTACACGGCGGCCACCTTGGAGGTTATTCCATGGGCACAAGCGCCCATGCACCCCCTTCAACAATCTCTCCTGTCCCGCTGGTCTCCCTGCTCCCAGGACTATCAGGTCTGGCTCCCTCTCCCCTTGTCGGTGTGCTGCAGCCTTTGGTGGTGGATGTGTCGTCGGAATCTATTGCGAGGAGTCCCTGTGGAGACCCCGCAATGGGTGCTGGTCACCACCGATGCCAGCCTGGTGGGCTGGGGAGCTCATTCTCTGGGTCGAATGACACAGGGTTCGTGGTCCACACAGGAGGTGTCCTGGCCAATAAATCACCTCGAGGCTCGGGCAATGCGGCTTGCGCTCCTTGCCTTCCCTCCCATGCTTTGCAGGAAGGTGGTCTGCATTATTTCGGACAATGCCACTACAGTTGCCTACCTGAATCGGCAGGGGGGCATGAAGTGCCCAGAAGTGGCACGGGAAATGGCCCTCCTGTTCCCTTGGGCGGAGGACAATGTGCTAGCCCTCTTCACGCAGTATATAGTGGGGGTGGAGAATGTCCGCGTGGATTTTCTCAGTTGCCATCTCCTGGACCCCGGCGAGTGGGAACTCTCCCCAGGGGCCTTGCAGAGGATTGTGAATCGCTGGGGCCGGCCAGCGGTGGACCTGATGGCCACTGGCTCCAAAGCCAAGGCAGCGTTCTTTTACAGCCACCACAGGGAGCCGAAATTGCAGGGATCCGATGCCCTAGTCCAGTTCTGGCCTCCAGACTGCCTGCTATATGTCTTTCTGCCATGGCCACTGGTAGGCAGGACCCTCAGGTGCATCAAGACATACTCCGGCAGGGTCATCTTAGTGGCGCTGGACTGGCTGTGATGGCCCTGGTACACTGACCTAGTTCGTCTCTCCCTAGCAGCTTCGCTGTATCTTGGCACCCGCAGGGGACTTCTGAGGCAGAGGCCCATCATAATGGACGACCTGGCTCCTTACTCGCTTACAGCCTGGCTATTGTGTGGAGCCGCTTGCCTCGGAAGGGCTGTTCACCTCAGGTGGTGGCTACCCGCCTAAAAGCACGGTGACTGTCTATGTTGTGGACCTATGCTAGGGTGTGGTGGCGCTTTACCTCCTGGTGTGCTCGCCGCATGTTGTCCCCGTGGAAGACACAGTTTCCTGACATTCTAGCCCTCCTTCAGGGTGGGCTTGATCAGGGGCTTGCTCTCGGTTCGTTGAAAGTTCAAACAGCAGTGATGACTTGTTTCTGAGGGACTCTTCATGGTCATTCGCTTGCCTCTCATCTCAATCTGGTTTGTTTCCTGCGGTGTGTGTGGACCTTACGCCTCCCCATATGTTCCATAGTACCACCTTGGGACCTTCCTTTGGTGCTTAGGTAGCAGTCACTTCCGCTAGATGTATTTCTAAGCTTCAAGCTCTCTTGCCGGGACCCCTTCCTGGTATTTTCCCCAGAGGGCATCACGATCCTTTCGGTCTCCTTTTTGCCTAAAGTCTTGTCCATTTTCCATGTCAATCAGTCGGTCTTTCTTTCCTAGTTCACGGGAAGGGCATCAGGGGACTCACAGCCTGCATTTGCTAAATGTTAGCAGGACGTTGCACTGCTACCTCAAGGTCACTAATAATTTTCAGCTCTTCGATCAACTCTTTGTGCTTTTCGGGGGCCACCGCAAGGGGGCAGCTGCATCTGAGTCTGAGACTACCATTGCACGATGAATCAAGCAGGCCATTAAGTCTGCTTACATTCTCCAGAATAAGCCGGTGCCCTTGGGGCTCCGGGCTCATTCCTCTAGGGCTCAGGCAGCAACTTGGGTGGATGGAGCGCAGGTCGCCCCTCTGGAGATCTGCAGGGCCGCTACCTGGTCGTCTCTCTCTACCTTTATCAGGCACTATTGCTTGGACCTCCATGCTCGGGAGGCAGCTCATTTTGCAGCCAGTGTTTTGGCTGCCGCCGTTGCTTCCCACCTGGAGGGGATATAGCTCTGGTACTCCCCATTTATCTGGACTGGTCTAGCAGGCTGCACTGGAAGGAGAAATTTTACTTACTTTTAATTTTCCTTTCCTGTATCCCTGCTAGACCAGTCGAGAACCCTCCCTGCTACGCTGATTTTGATTGACTTGGCCGTGTCAGTGCCCAAGAGTCCATTGGTTTAGCTGCAGTTTGGCAGGTCTCTCCTTGTACATACTTTGGCGTTCCGGCGTATAGAGAGTTATTTCCTGTTGCTGTTTTCTCAATTCGCAAATCCAGGCCACTCTGCCTTTTATGGTACAGTCAAACCTCGCTTAACGAGCACCTCGCATAACGAGCAAAACAAATTGTAAAAAATTACTCCCTTAACGAGTGACGAGGAGACAATGTGACGTCACATGCAAGATCCTGCCTGCATCTCGGCTATCAGTCTGTGTTTAGCGCTTGTTTAGCTAGCATCTTACTGTCGCTTGTGAAAGTTGCATTCAGACACATTATTATGTATTTTTTTTTTTAGTGCAAAGTTTAAGCATGTTTGCATGTTTGTCCCCAAAGAAAATGCCGCAAGAAGACAGGGGTAAGAGAAGAAAAATCACCGTAGAAGTCAAACACCAAATTATTGAGAAACAAGAACAAGGTGTGAGTGTGGCTGACCTAGCATGCACATACAATCGGTCTACATCAATGATTTGCACTGTTCTCGAAAACAAGGATAAGATTAAGGAGATCGATGTTTCAAAGGGTGTCACAAGAATTTTTACGCAACGGCCACGTATTCTCGACGATGTTGCAAGATTGCTTCTCATATGGATCAACGAGAAGCAAATGCAAGGCGATGCTATTAATGAAAACATAATTTGTGAGAAGGCGAAACTAATTTTTGCCGACCTTATTAAGAAGACGCCAGGATCATCAACGGTCGAAGAAGCATTCAAGGCAAGCCATGGGTGGTTCAAAAAGTTTAAGAGAAGAACCGGCATCCACAGCGTTGTGAGACACGGAGAAGCAGCAAGCTCAGACATAAAGGCAGCTGAGAACTTCATCGGTGTATTCAAGAAGCTTGTGAATTCTGAGGGTTACCTGCCGCAGCAGGTTTTTAATTGTGTTGAGACGGGTCTCTTCTGGAAAAAGATGCCGAAGCGAACTTATATCACAGCAGAGGAGAAGGCATTGCCGGGCCACAAGCCAATGAAAGACCATCTCATGCTGTTTTGTGCAAATGCAAGTGGTGATTTGAAAATTAAATCGCTGCTCGTTTACCATTCGGACAATCCACGAGCCTTCAAGAAGTATAAAGTCCAGAAGAGCAGGCTGAATGTCATGTGGAGGTGCAACAAGGCTTAGGTGACACATGACCTTTTACCTAGGGCATTCCACTCTTCTGGCAAACCGCTTCTATCTGTGCCCTTTTCTTGCTAACTCCTGATTTCGCTCCTTTCACCTTTATGCCTGATGTGCAGACTCGAGTAGTTTGTTCCAGGCATAAAGGTGAAAGGAGCGAAGTCTGGAGTGAGCAAGAGAAGGGCACAGATAGAAGCAATTTGCCAGAAGAGTGGAATTCCCGAAGAGGGGTGTAGAGAAAGATAAGAGAGGAAAAGTAGTGAGGAGCTGCAGAGTGAATGCACTTAGGTCAGCAAGAGAAATTTGAACTAGATACGGAAACAGATAGGGAGCCAATGAAGTGACTTGAGAAAGGGGTAATGTGAGCATGACGAGACTGGCGGAAGATTAGCTGCGCAGTAGAGTGTTGAACAGATTGAAGAGGGAGACCATCAAGGAGTAGGTTACAATAGTCAAGAAGGGAGGTGACTAAAGAGTGGAAAAGTGTCCTAGTAGTGTGCTCAAAAAGTCGAGGAAACAGGGATGAGTAGAGAGTTATCCACAGAGACTGAGAAAGGAGGAAGGGGAGAGGAGGGTTTAGGGAGAAAAATAAGAAGCATCTGGCTCACAGTCTATAGTTTGGATCCTCTTGCATTATACCATGGCTTACCTATAAGGAGTATTTAAAGATTATAACTCCATACAAGATACAGCAGTCAGAATTTTAAAAGGGACAAAATCAAGTGGGCCTTTCACTCTGAAGGATCTCCACTGAATGATGGGGTTTGTATGGGTATATTTTATTTATTGTAGGTCTTAGTATGGTCAGTGTAGTTGTATGTTGCAAGTATAATTAACTGCTGTTACTTTGTTCCCCTGCCTACCTGTCTTCCAATTGCTAGGAATCTAAAGTTCAGTTATGTTCGATGTTAACCTTACAATTGTTCCATGCAATTAAAGTTCAGTTGTGTTCGATATAAACCGCTTTGATACAATTGAAAGGTGGTATATAAGAAAAGTTAAATAAATAAATGTTATATTGGTGACTTCATAATTTGTTGTTTGTTTTGTAAAAAGAGTGTGCAATAAAATACAAACAATAAATAATAAGACTATAGCAGTGGTAGTCCAAAACCTTTGTCTTTTTGGGCCTGCCACAATATGCAACATGACTACTGACCGGTGTTTTATTTACTTAGATCCATTTAACCAACATGTCAACAAGGAACTTAAAGACGAAGAAATTAAGTTAATCACAACACATTCTAAGAGTACAGCTCAGATGAAGGTACTGTGTTCCCTGTCAACAGGTGCTGTTCCTATTAATGAGTCTGTGTGTAATTAAATTGTTTGGAATTCAGTGTCCATACATGCTGTCACCTAATCTTAAATCTGCGTTCTCAGTTGGTGGCTTATTTAATGAATATATTGGTAACAAAAATGGAAGCACATTTTTTCCACTTCAAATTTTTTACACGTTCCAAAAATGTATGACCCCTCACCCTGTAATAGCGAAGTGTCCGCAACCAATAAAACCAGGAGTCTATTGACGAGAATTCAAGCCGGTTTAATGTGCACAGACTCAGACAATGACACATACAAAATGGCTGAGCCCAGAGCTCAGAAAAATGACAGTTTATATACCTTTCTTCTCCAGTCTAATACAGGCAAAACTTCTCATTGGTCTTGGTGGCCCCCCTCTCTCTCTCCCAATAGTCATCTCTGATCTGGCTTGTACCTGTTTTTATTCTGTGCAGGCATTTCTAACAGGGGCTCAAATGCTTAGACAAAATACTTTTGCTACAGTATACAGTATATTTCGCTACTCTTGCAAGGTCAGTTAGCTTGCAAAGATAGTGGAAGGCACAGCTGTGAGTCATAACAGAGGAAAAGTTTACTTTTTGTTTATCAGAAGCATTCTTATCAAAAGCAAAACAAAGCAAGGCTAAACAAAGCAAGGCTAAGAAGTGTCTCTAACAGCTACTGGTAATTTCTGTAATATTTCAGAGTCGGCTATAATACTCTGAGGAGGAGGGGGGAAGACTCAAGCAGAGCTGACAGGCAGAGACAGAGACAGGCAGAGACAAGCCTCACATAACATATTCTTACATTTACAAGATGAAGTAGGCCATCGCCTATCACATTCCTTCCTTTTAATTATTCACACCCGCGAGTGAATAAGGGTGAAAATCAAATCACACATAGATGTATATATGGCAGCACTTTAAACTATAGTAGAAGGAGCACTTCGAGGTATTGGGTAGTAATCCCATGTTGCTAATATTTGTGCTGCCTCCCTGCGGTCAAGACTATTATCAATAATGGAGCGTAGCATACGCAAGCAGAGGGGAAGGAAACATGGGATACATATGCAAACAGTTACAATCAGGAATACAAGTATAACAAGTGTTTTCAGGCCTCCTAGGCTTGAAAACCAAGAACCAAACCAGCCATCTAGTTGCAAGCCATGCCACGTTTGGACTGGAACATACGTTTGCTTTCTCATGTGATTGGCTATGTCTTCTACAACCTGTCCTTCATTATCTATTTGCAAGCAGCAGTTAGTTAAATTCAGCTTGCCACATACTCCTCCCTCAGCTGCAAGCAGATAATCTAAAGCTAAGCGGTTCTGGTAAATGGCTGTACGCATCTGTGTGGCTTGTTTAGCTAACAAGGTTAATGCTCTACTAGTTTCATTGGTTATAATTTCAACAACAGCTTGCAAACGTATAATACGATCTAACATATATATAGGGGTGCGGTAGCCCCAAGAACCATCTTGCGCCCAGGTAGCAGGTCCATAGTAAGAAACAATTCTCTCTGATGGCCATTCTTCAGAGGTTGCATCCCATTTGTCCCACTGGCCAATTCTCAGAGCTTCCCGTTTCTGTCGACTTTTATATACAGGGAACCCCAATTGTTCTCCGTGGGAAAGGGGCAAAAGAAAGAAAAATGGCCGTATTGTTCCAAGAACACACGCTCCTCCCCATTTGGCAGGGAGTTTAGCATATGCTCGGGTGCCACAAATCCAATATAGTCCAGGTGGAGCTTGCCAAGTGCTGTGTGTAGCCAGATCTGTCCATATCCTGGCCAAATAAGGAAAGATGATCAGGGGATTAGAAGGTTCTGGAGTATTGGCACCTGACCACCAAGAAGTCTGTCCAGTTGTAGCATTGTAATATTTTTGGTTCAAACAGACCAATTGTCCTTCCAATGCAGTCAATTGTGGTCCTGCTAGTACAAAACACAGTCTACCCACTATGGAGTGGGCTAGGACCCATTCATTGGTAGTGTTATGCACATCAGTTTGGTTATATGGCACAGAATAGTTCAGTTCTTGTGCTTCCCAAGGCCACTGGTCTCCCATTTGAGTTCCTCCACAAAAGAGACTGTCCGAGATCTGGAGGCTGGATGCTACAGCTCCAGCTAGTTCGATGAACAAATTCTGTGAAGCATGGGGAACTACAAATTCTGCCTTCATGGCCTCATGGAAGGTATGATGTATGCGATATGGTGAAGAAACATGAGTCTTTACATTCAGCTGGATGAATATAATAGTTCCAGGATCAGTTCCACCTCCTGCTATGCGCAGGCCGAATCGAAATCCTTGCTTCCACTGGCTGGGGTCGAAGAGCTGAAGTCGTAGGGGATTGCAGGCGCTTTTCTTGCACTGTTCAGGTTTCAGTAAAGGTAATCTCTCCAGCAGCGCCTTGCGATCATCTCCGGTCTGTCCTGTAGGGCTACCAGGCCAGGTAGCATAGTACACACAATCCCATTTCGGACAGAAGTAATCTGCTTCTGATGATTTGCTATATGTTGTTGGGGAATGTATCCCAGTGCATATTCCCCAGTTGTGCGCACCTTCAGGACACATATACTTCTCATCATAGTAGTAGGCTTGCTCCCATGATCCACACCTGTAGTAATTATTTCTATTAATCAAGTCACAAGCATCAAAATACAGGTAAGCAGGTTGACTGGGATCAGAGAGTTGACTTGTAGCATTGATAAGGGCTCCATCTTCATCATTCCATCTCAGTTCCAGGACATAGTAAGATGGATTCTGACGAGGTCTGAAGCAAGTACGAGTTTTTCCCTTTGTGCAGACATTCAGTTCTGTACTATTATAGATACACTGGCTGACTACACCGGTGCAAGTATAGTATGAGTGATAAAGCAAAGTCTGAGTAACTTGCATACCAGTTCGGGTGGTGGTTACACAGGCTGCACAAGGGGGCAAGGCAAGAGTGGTTCTCAAGAGTCCCAGGGCTACCGCAAGAAGGAAATAGCAGCAATTGGTAATCATCATGGTTTTAGTCTCTGATGATTGCTGAGGTAGATGTTGGTTGATTGAGGTAGATAGGTAAGGATTGACAGGGTGATACAAAACTGAAGGATGTCTCTTTCAGGAGCAGGTTGGAAAAGTCTTTACGATGACGGATCTTTTCTTTGCAGCGTGAGTCGCAATGGTGCTGCAGGATTAGCGATCGAAGTCCAGGGACGACTCTCAGGTACTGTGGCTGGTTTCACTCGACTGTGGTGGATCCAGGAGTCGATCTCGGCCACTTTAACTGCTGTTGGGGTTGATAGCAAAACGATGTATGGTCCCTTCCAATGAGGCGCCAACGGTGTCTTCTTCCACTCCTTTACACACACCGAGGCTCCAGGCTTGAAAGGATGCAATGGCTCTGTTAGATTGATAGGCAACTGGTCCTGCACCCAGGTATGAAGGCTCTGCAAAACAGAACTTAGAGCCAACAATTCTTGCCTAGTGATTTCTGATCCAATCTGATTCATATCCCCTCTTATCCCCTGTATTATAGGCGGGGGCCTCCCATACAAAATCTCAAACGGGGATACTCCTAATGGCGTGATGGGGGCTGAACGTATTCGGAGAAGGGCAATGGGAAGAGCTTGGGGCCACTTCAGGTGGGCTTCCTGACAAAGTTTGGATATCTGAGACTTCAGGGTACGATTCATTCTCTCTACTTTCCCTGAACTCTGGGGCCTATAGGCTGTGTGTAACTTCCATTGTATTTGCAGGGTATGGGCTAGCTGCTGAGTTACTTGTGATATAAAAGAGGGCCCATTGTCAGACCCCATAGTCAATGGTATTCCAAATCGGGGAATGATCTCATGGAGCAAGGCCTTAGTGACTTCTCTGGCCTTCTCAGTTCTGGTGGGAAAAGCTTCCACCCATCTAGAAAAAGTACAAACTAGGACTAGCAAGTAACGATATCCATTTGCTCGTGGCATTTCTGCAAAGTCTATTTGGATATTTCCCATGGGGGTAACTCCTAATGACTGAACTCTTGGGGGTGGTACAGGACCTTGCCAGGCATTGTTCTTGAGACAAGTCACACATCGTTAGGCTACCGAGGTGGTCAAAGGACCCAACAAGGAGATATAAAAATATGGCTTCAGAGCATCTGCCATCTTTGTTTTTCCATAGTGTGTGGTTTGATGAAAGGCTTGGACAAAAGCAGGGCCTAGGGCTTCAGGGATCACGGTCATACCAGGGGTGGAGCTCCTTCCAGTAGCTCCCACAATTGTAACAGATCAAGAGGACACAGGGGCCACAGGCTTGGCTACTACTGAATGCTCAGCCCCTGTGTCTACCATAAACATAAGAACATAAGATATGCCATACTGGGTCAGACCAAGGTCCATCAAACCCAGTATTCTGTTTCCAACAGTGGCCAATCTAGGTCATATGTACCTAGCAGTTTCCCCAAGAGACACAAGTTCCACAATGCTTGTACTGGGTCAAGCATTGATATCTTCGGTCACTTCTTAATAATGGTTTATGGACCTTTCCTCCAGGAACTTGTCCAAACCTTTTTTAAACCCAGCTACACTAACAGCCTTTACTACATCCTCCGGTAACAAATTCCAGAGTTTGATTACACGTTGAGTGAAAAAATATTTTCTTTTATTAGTCTTAAATAGTTTACCCTGTAGCTTCATTGCATGTCCCCTAGTCTTTCTATATTCTGATAACGTAAACAATCGATCTACGTTTACCCGTTCCACTCCGTTCATTAATTTATAGACTTCTATCATATCTCCCCTCAGCCGTCTCTTTTCCAGGTTAAAGAGCCCTAACCTTTTTAGCCTTTCCTCATAGGAGTATCCTTCCATCCCCTTTACCATTTTGGTGGCTCTTCTCTGAACCTTTTCTAAAATCGCTATATCCTTTTTAAGATATGGCGACCAGAATTGCACACAATATTCAAGGTGCGGTCTCACCATGGAACGATATAGAGGCATTATAATATCTTTTGTTTTATTTTCCATTCCTTTCCTTATCATACCTAGCATTCTATTTGCTCTCTTGGCTGCCGCTGCACACTGGGCTGAGGGTTTTAACATGGTATCCACAATGACGCCTAAATCTTTTTCCTGGGTGGTGGTTCCTAATGTGGAACCTTGCATCGTGTAACCATAGTTTGGGTTGTTCTTCCCTAGGTGCATAACCTTGCACTTGTCCACATTAAATTTCATCTGCCATTTTGATGCCCAGTCTTCCAATTTATCAAGATCCTCTTGCAATTTTTCACAATCCTCTTGGGTTTTAACAACTTTAAATAGTTTTGTGTCATCTGCAAATTTGATAACCTCACTCGTTATTCCACTTTCCAGGTCATTTATGAATATGTCAAAAAGCAGTGGACCCAGCACAGATCCCTGGGGTACACCACTATTCACCTTTCTCCATTGGGAAAATTGGCCATTTAGCCCTACCCTCTGCTTTCTATCTTTTAACCAGTTCCTGATCCACAATAGTACACTGCCTCCTATCCCATGACTCTTTAGTTTTGCCAAATGTCTCTGATGAGGAACCTTGTCAAAGGCTTTCTGAAAGTCCAGATACACAATATCAACCGACTCACCTTTGTCCACCTGTTTATTCACTCCTTCAAAAAAACATAACAGATTAGTAAGACAAGATCTTCCTTGTCTAAAGCCATGTTGGCTGTCTCCCATTAGGTCGTGACTATCTACATGCTGAGTAATTTCATTCTTTATGATGGTTTCTACCATTTTTCCCGGTACTGACGTCAGGCTCACCGATCTGTAGTTTCCCGGATCACCCCTGGAACCCTTTTTAAAATTGGTGTTACATTGGAGATCCTCCAATCTTCAGGTATTAGAGATGATTTTAATGATAGTTCACAGATTACTAATAGCAGGTCTGCAATCTCATATTTCAGTTCTTTCAATACCCTTGGATGTATACCATCCGGCCCAGGTGATTTGCTACTCTTCAGTTTATCTAATAGTTGTAAGACATCTTCCCGATGTATCGATATTTCCTTCAATTCTTCCGCACCTTTAAATACCACTTCAGTCATGGGTAACATCCCTACATCTTCCTCAGTAAAGACTGAAGCAAAGAATTCATTCAGTCTCTCCGCTATCGCCTTGTCGCCTCTTAGTGCTCCTTTAACCCCTTTATCATCTAATGGACCAACTGACTCTCTCACAGGTTTTTTGCTACGAATGTACTTGAAAAGGTCTTTATTTCGTGTTTTTGCTTCCGCAGCAAGCTTCTTCTCAAATTCTCTCTTTGCCTGCCTTATCATGCCTTGCATTTGACTTGCCAGTGCTTGTGCTGTTTCCAGGTTTCGTCATTTGGCTCTTTTTTCCATTTCCTGAAAGATGCTTTTTTGGCAACAACAGCCTCTCTGACCTCACCTTTAAACCATGCTGGCAGTTTTTTGGACTTCCTTCCACTTTTCTTAAAGCGTGGAATACAGCTGGTCTGGGCTTCCAAGATAGTATTTTTCAACAGCATCCAAGCTTGATGTACGTCTTTAACCTTTGCAACTGCTCCTTTTAGTTTTTTCTTAACTGTTTTCCTCATTTTATCATAGTCTCCCTTTCGAAAGTTAAAGGGTAGTACTGTGGATTTCCTTACTATCCCTCCTCCACTAATTAAATCAAAGGCGATCATGCTATGATCACTATTGCCAAGTGGCCCCAACACCCTTATCTCTTGCACTAGATCTGGTGTTCCACTAAGGACTAGGTCTAATATGGCTTCCCCTCTGGTCGGTTCATGAACCAGCTGCTCCAAGAAGCAGTTATTTATTTCATCTAGGAACTTTATCCCCCTAGCATGTCCTGCTGTGACACTGACCCAGTCGATGCCGGGGTAATTGAAATCACCCATTATTATTACTGCACTGTAACTTTTGCTAGCTTCCTTGATTTCTTTGAGCATTTCATCATCCATTTGTTCATTCTGGCTAGGCGGACGATAGTACACCCCCACTGCCATCGCCTTCCCCTTTTTACATGGAATTTCAATCCATAGAGATTCTACAGCAAATTTTGTTTCTTGCAAAACTTTAATCCTTTCTGACTCAATGCCCTCTCTAACATAGAGTGCAACCCCTCCACCAATTTGATCAGCTCTATCATTACGATATAGTTTGTACCCAGGTATCACAGTGTCCCACTGGTTGTCCTCCTTCCACCATGTCTCTGATATTCCAATCATATCTAACCTCTCGTTTAGTGCTATATATTCTAACTCTCCCATCTTGTTTTTTAGACTTCTAGCATTTGCATACAGGCATTTTCGAGACTGTATTTTATTCATATTAATTTGGCTATTGGTAGACATGGGTAATTTGGGATCTTTAAGCTCTGTCTGCTCCATACTCGAGGGCATTTGGGCTACTTTACTCTGTTTTGGAACCTCTCTGCTTTTTGTAGTATCCTTCAAGGATACATTCTTCCGAACCATGCACTCTTGGGCGACTGTCGGCTTTCCCCTATTATCTAGTTTAAAAGCTGCTCTATAAAGTCCATATGCTGGTCTCCAATTTTTACATTGACCATAGGCTCCTAGAGACCTAAGAAGAATTTGGAGCCCGGTCTGGCCTATTCCTCATCATCCATGAAATCTGCTTCGGTGACTGCCACTCCCTGCATGGCAGTCTCATTTTGCTGGAACTGTTGAAACTGTGCGCGCTGCATCCCCCCTTGCTGCTGGAATCGCCCCCCCGCTCTCCTGGCGCTCCCACGTCCCCTCCAGGGGGTGGAGCTCATGTTCGGGCATGTATCCTTCCAATGTCCTTCCTCTTTACAATAAGCGCACTGATTTGCACCTAAGGGGGGCCGAGAGCTCCTTCGGCCCCTTCCCCATCCTCTGGCTCTTCTATTAGGATATCCTCCTCCGCGTCCTTCCACTAGTGCTGCAGCGAGCAAATCCACTTTCTTCCTCATCCTTCTTTCACTTTCCCGTTTGCTTTCTTGATCTCGATTCACATATACCTTTTGTGCGACTTCCATTAGCTGTGTTGCATTCATGCCCGCAAATCCTTCTAATTTCTGCAGTTTTCGCTTTGTCTCCCTGGGACTGACTCACAAAAGCGTTATTCACCATGCGTAAATTCTCCTCGGCTGCTGGGTCATAGGGGGTGTAAAGTCTATAGGCTTCAGTTAATCGTTCATAGAAAGCAGCTGGACTCTCATCTGGGCACTGAAGAACGTCCGCTACTTTTCCAATATTCCTACATCACTATTTGGGTCCCATCCGGGATCTTCATTGGGGAAATCTGCGGCTGCTGCCTGTCGGGGGTCTAGATCTAGGTTTCTTCCGACTTCAGGGTTCTCTTCCAACCATTTAGTGGTGGCTCGCACTATCCGTGCCCGCTATTCAGTAGTAAAGAGGGTAGCCAAGAGCTGGCGACAGTCAGACCAGGTGGACTGATGGGTTTGCATAATACTATTCATTAACTCTGTCAAATCTTGGGGCTTATCAGTATAGGAGGCATAATGCGTTTTCCAATTCAATAAATCTGTTGTGGAGAAAGGCACATAGACTAGACTGGTAGGTCCGGGCACAACCTGACCCTCTTCATTTTGAATGGGTAATCCTGGGACCTGCCGCAGTGGCAGTTGGCGGACCTCTTTTGCTTTTCTGCTTCTAAGGGCGTAACGCAGATTAGCGGCTCTGGGGGTAGCTTTACTACTGGTGTCTGGACTAGTGGATGGCCCTGGACTGGCATCTGACCCTCCACTAGCGGATTCCTCGGGGGATGATTGTTCCTCATCAGAGCGCTGCTCGGGACTAGGGCTCCGACTTCTGCGCGGAGGGGTCTGCTCTTCAAGTTTTGGAGGTGGTTGCTCTGGCGGAGGCACCTCGGCTGGAGGTACGCTCGCTTGCTCCGGCTCTACTCGGGGTTGGAGTACTGGCGGAGCTGATGGGACAGGAGTATACAGGAAGGCGGGTGGATACTTTGGGATCTCTGGAGACTCTTGGGCTACATAAATAGGGGGCTTCTCTTTCTTGGCAGGGACTCTCGTGGTAGTTGCTAACATAATCTTTCTCTGTCCCTCACTGCAACTCTTCAGCCAGGAGGGCTGCTTCTCACATATACCTAACCAGGAATCTATATAGGGAAACTGTTCGGGACTATAGCTGCGCACTACCTTGTGCACACGGGACACAATTTGGATATCAAAAGTACCTTCTGGTGGCCACCCGGCGTCCAGCGCCGGCCACACCCTACTACACAATATTTCTAAGCGGGTCACTGTCATTTTTATCCCATAATCACCACTAAAACCTTTCTTAAAATTCGTGATCATACAGTTCAGCGGAGTTTGTACGGACTCCGCCCCTCCCATTATAACGTATAACGTACAAGACAGCAAACAGAAAGGGTAGGTAGGATGGCTACGGGTGAGGGGTCCGCGTAGCCCACAAAACACTGAGGGGGACAAACAACAATTGCTTCCTCCTGTTCACGATCTGGACGAGGTCGCCCTGCCAGAAACTGCGCTACTTAGGAGTCCGCTCTCGCTTGGCCTGTATTGCAAGGCCTTTCAAGCACACTTCACACAACCAAACATGCTAGCATTTCCCAAATTCCAAAACTCCCGGGCTAACTGACTAAACCAGAATTACCAAAGCAAAAGGGTGAGCAGCTTCGCCCCGCGCATACTCATGCAGGGTAACTAGTGTCACCTTGGAAGTTGATCAGACTTCCTTTACCTGTTACTGTACCAAAGTTGTCTCGAGACGTTCCCAAAGCTAACTGACTAAGAACCAGAAAAATCAATACTCACCGGATCCGGTAGCTAATGCGCTGCGCAACCAGTTCCACCTTGGGTTGAATCCTGGACTCCCCTGGGTTCGAGGTGTTGGCCAGCTGGACCCAGCAGGCCGCTGAGGCAGGGTGGAACCCTCAGATACAAGGGACCGGTCGGCGCCTGGGATCCTCTCCACGTCGGTCGGCTGCAGTCCCAGCCAGACCAAACCTGGAGGCGGTAATACGTGGTAGTATCACTTGCGGACCATTCGCGCATTACGCCTTCCCAGCCAATGCACCAAGAATATGTAATAGCGAAGTGTCCGCAACCAATAAAACCAGGAGTCTATTGACGAGAATTCAAGCCGGTTTAATGTGCACAGACTCAGACAATGACACATACAAAATGGCTGAGCCCAGAGCTCAGAAAAATGACAGTTTATATACCTTTCTTCTCCAGTCTAATACAGGCAAAACTTCTCATTGGTCTTGGTGGCCCCCCTCTCTCTCTCCCAATAGTCATCTCTGATCTGGCTTGTACCTGTTTTTATTCTGTGCAGGCATTTCTAACAGGGGCTCAAATGCTTAGACAAAATACTTTTGCTACAGTATACAGTATATTTCGCTACTCTTGCAAGGTCAGTTAGCTTGCAAAGATAGTGGAAGGCACAGCTGTGAGTCATAACAGAGGAAAAGTTTACTTTTTGTTTATCAGAAGCATTCTTATCAAAAGCAAAACAAAGCAAGGCTAAACAAAGCAAGGCTAAGAAGTGTCTCTAACAGCTACTGGTAATTTCTGTAATATTTCAGAGTCGGCTATAATACTCTGAGGAGGAGGGGGGAAGACTCAAGCAGAGCTGACAGGCAGAGACAGAGACAGGCAGAGACAAGCCTCACATAACATATTCTTACATTTACAAGATGAAGTAGGCCATCGCCTATCACAACCCTACAATTGTCACCTTTATACTCTTTGTTCAGATTCCTAGATGGTTCACCCTTATGAAATTCCTGATTCAATGGATGGAATTGAATGTATTGAAGAATTATGTTTGCAGCCTAGTGTAATTTTTTGATTTAGTACACTTAGAAATGTTTTCATCAAATTTTTGAATTTTGCAAAAATCTCAACTTTATTCTGCTAGACACATGTATTTTTGTGTGTGTTTCTTTCTGAGGTAGCAGTGTTCGGTAATATCTTTCATTTGTAATATTGTAACATAGTATATGACGGCAGATAAAGACCAGCATGGTCCATCTAGTCTGCCCGGCAAGGCGGCAAGAGTTAGGTGCACCTGCTGCTCCGTGCAGGTCACTCCTCCCCATGCCTTTGTTTAGGGATGTACCCACCGCTCCATGTAGGTCACCCCATTTGTCTGATCATATTTGCCATGTGGTTAAAACATGAGAAATTCCTATTCGTCTCTCCGGGGCAGTCCAGGAACATTAGGGTAGTCAACCTCCTCTAGCAGCTGAGGACTGAATTCTGAAAGTCTTGCTGACAGCCTATCCCGGTCCCCCTGCTGTCAGACTGTCTTTCAGTCCTCAGCAGCTGAACAGGGCATGTGGCTGACAGGCTCCCTGGAGAGACGTATAGGAATAGAGTAGTTAGGTTTAAAAAAAAAAAAAAAGGATTTAACTGGGTTGCCCTAGCAGGGCAGTTACTCAGTGGAAACCTCCCTGACAATAAAGTAAAAAACAAAACAAAATGGAGAATCTGAGACGGGTCTCTGCTGCCAGGAGGTGTAGTTAGGCAGCGCAAGAGGCAGAGCCTGCTTCATTTTTGGAGGATCCGTCGCTCCGGGGTGGGAGAAGGAGCTGGGAGCCCCAGAATCCACCTTCCTACCCTCGACGCCGCATTCTCTATGTTCCGCTAGCAGCGGAGCGATGGAGATCCGGCGGCCCGACTCACTACAGGAGGTAGGAAACCTTTGTTAGTGACGAGGCAGGTGTTTTCTTCGGTGGGGATTCTCTGCCTGCCGCCGCAGTTCTTAGGCCGGGGAGAACTTTATTTTTGGGGCAGGCTTTAAGTGGGAGGTCCCAGTGCCGGCAGCGTGCGCTCGGCAGAGGAATCGCAGTGCTTCCAGGGGCCGGACTCTGCCACTTTTGATTTCCGTGTGTAAGCAGTTGGGGACACTTTTTCAGGCATAATGGAACTTAAATCAGCATTGGGGGATTTGCCCGACAAACCGCAAGGTATAGCAGAAAAAGCGGGAATGGTGGCCATTTTGTCAGAGCCTGTTTTTTCTCCCGCAAGGTAGATCAAGGCAGGAAAAAGAAAGGCGAAGTCTAACAAGGCTTCTCCTGTAGAAAGCCAAGACCAACAACAGTTTCATGGATCTCAGGAGGGGGTAGAGTCCTTGTTTTCGGCAGATTTTATATTGGCTATGCATAAGGCATATTGTTTGAAAGTGACACAGGCATTAAGCAAACCGGTGGCTCCCAGTTTGTTAGAGGCACAGAAAGGAGAATCCAATGTGACGGATCCTGGAGAGGGATCCTCTCAAAAAGATAAAAAGTTCAGAGACAGGCTTCGATGGCTTAGGGCCGCAGCTCTCTATACCTCAGGTAGAAGAAGAGGGAGAGATCCTTTCAGAGACACGTTAGGACTCCCGGGCAAGTGAATTGGAGGAAGGTGAGATTGGAACAGGCGACGACCCGAATGTTTTCAGGGTTTTTCGCAAGGAAGAGTTAAGAGCTCTTATTGCCCAGTCTCTCGCGGCTCTAAATATTATTCTGCCGACAGTGCAACAGGAGCCATTAGAAGATTCGTTGCTACAAGGCTTTAAAGCGGAGCAGCACTATTTTCCAAGTCACAGAGTAATTAAGCAGATGATAGTATCAGAATGGGAATGCCCTGATGGAGGGGGCGCACCATTGGTAGGCTTTACCCGGTTCCGCAGGAAGAGAAAGAGTTGTTGCGGATGCCTAAGGTGGATGCATCCATGGCGTCAGTAATTGCTGCTAGAAGGTTTCTTTGGCTGAGGAATTGGGCGGTGGAGGCATCTTCAAAGACTCGCCTCAGTAAGCGCCCCTATAAGGGCAAGCTGCTCCTTGGGGAAGCCTTGGAGAAAATTGTAAAGGATTTGGGTGATTCCAAAGGAGGCAGGCTTCCAGAGGACCGGCCAAAGGCTACGAGGCCTGGTACTATGCAGGGTGGTCAAAGTAGAGATTTTCACAGGTTTAGGGGACCTCAATTTGCACCTTATCAAAGGGGCCATTTTGTGGCCAGAGGACAATCCTTTCGAGGGGCTCGAGGCTTCAGCAGGATCTATTTTAATGCCCAGCAGACCTCTTCTAAGAAACCACAATGAAGGGCGGCTGGTCCAGGCGGAGATCCCGGTAGGGGGTTGGTTGCAGGGGTTCCTCTCCGCCTGGGCCACCATAACTTCGGATCGTGGGTGCTGGAGATCATCCACGAAGGGTATGCACTGGAATTTGCTCACCCACTGGTGGAAGCTTTTCTCGTGTCCCTGTGTGGACCACAGGCGAAGAGGAAAGCGATAAATGACACGTTGCAACGTTTGTTGCATCTTCAAGCGGTGGTGCCGGTGCCCCAAGATCAGTGCAGCTTAGGTCGATACTTGATTTATTTCGTGGTCCCCAAGAAAGAAGGGTCTTTTCGGCCAATTCTGGATCTCAAGCATGTGAACCGCTGTTTAAGGGTGCCACATTTTCGGATGAAAACCCTAAGATCAGTTATTCGGGCGGTAGAGCCGGGGGAGGTGCTTTCGTCTATCGATCTGACAGAGGCTTATCTGCACATCCCGATCAGAGTAGATCATCAAACGTTTTTGCGCTTTGCAGTTCCCATGGGTCATTTTCAGTTTCGGGCATTGCCGTTCAGGCTGACTACGGCGCCGCATACGTTCACGAAGGTCATGGTGGTGGTCGCGGTGGGGCTGCAGAAGGAAGGTATTCAGGTACATCCCTACCTGGAACTTGGCTGGGAAGTGCGTCGGAGGCACTCGGGTCATTCGTTTGGCCCCTGGGACTGCTGCCGTTGTGCAGTGTGGATCTCGGACGCTTGTGGCTTCCCCGGAACAGCGGACAGGCATCGGGGAGAGAGCCCGCAGGCTGTGAGAGGACCTCCCTTTGTGGTTTTGTTTGGTTTGGCCCTATAAAGTGCTGTCCTTCTTTGCCGCGGATCGTGGTTCGAAGGGGCGTGTTCAAAGGGGCAGTATTAGCCCCTTTGGTGTTACAGCGGCGTCACAGTGGTACGCTGCTCTGGTTACACGCTTCTGCTCGGCGGTAAGGAGGGGGGAAGCCTTGTTAAATCTAGGGGACCTGTTATTTTGTTTGGGGTTTTTTTACCCTTTCTTTTTATCTTAGTTGTTCTGTGTTTCGTTCGCTTGGTATGGGGAAACGGAAAGCAAAGGGAGGGGGTGCTGCGGGGGGAGGCGTTGCCGGTGTAGTAAAGCCAGCCGGCCCCCTCAATAAGCATTTCTCTCCCTTACAAATCGCACAGTCGTCACCTGAGGGCGCCTCTCTAAGTTCAGGGGGAAGATCTCCCCCCACCCTGTCCTCTTCCGTCAGTGCTCTCTGCTTCTACCGAGGAGCCCTCTGAGAAGGTAAGGGGATCTACTATTTCTTTGTCTTTACCTACCCCAGTTGTTTCAGATATGTCGAGTTGTGCTGTGTCACTCCTGACTTTATCCCCCGATACTGAAATTACACTGAAAGTTGTCTGGGGAGTTTTGAAATCGATTGATGGTAAGATTTCTAATACTTTAAGTGCTTTATCTTCTTTTTCCCAGGAGACTGTGGTTTCATTGCAGCAATTAGATGACAAAGTTTTATTACTTGATACCGCAGTCTCTAAATTGGAGAATCGGGTTGTGTCTATACACGCAGCGCAGGCTGCGAGTATTAAAGACTCCTTGGTCCTTCATAATAAGATTGAAGCGATGGGGAATTCTGCACGTTCTTGTAACCTCCGTTTTTTAAATTTTCCTTATTCTACTCTCCTCGCTCCAAAAATTCTATTAGATAAGTACCTGAAGGAAGTTCTTTTGTTCACTGATTTGATTGAAGTTTCTCAGTTATATTATATTTCTCCCAGCTCTAAGAGAGTTAATCCCATTGAGGGGGAGTTTGATGCAGTTGAGCCTACCATTTCCAATCTAACTGCCTTCTTAGAGGACTCCCTGGATACAATTAGTACGCGATCAACTTTGCTGATGACTTTTTTGTCTAGAGACGTTAAACAACGTATTCTAAGAGCTTTCTTTAAGCATAAGACTGCCAAGTTTTGTGGTTCTTTTGTTAATGTCTTTCCTGATGTTTCACGCAACACCCAGCTCAGGCAGAGGCATTTTCTAGCTTTAAAGCCTCAGATTCTGTCCTTGGGAGCTGCTTCTTTCTTTTTGTGTTTTCCGTGTAAATGTATTGTTAATTTTGAGGGTGCTTTTTATGTTTTTACAGAAGTCACCCATTTGGAAAGTTTTCTTTTAGAGAAGCAGAGAGCATCGGTAGAAGTTTCGGGTGTTCAGGCGTAAGCGGCCTCCTATCTATGGGCTTTGCCTAATTTTTCTAAAATCCTGATTTCTTTTAGTTAATGTCCAGCTGGGTTCCTTGACGTGGACTATATCTGGGTTTCTTTTGATTTTTGCCTATATTTTGTGGTTTCCTGTATTTTGGATTTACTTTTTTTCTATACTACAATTGTATTTGGAAATAAAAAAAAAAAAAAAAAAAGTACATCCCTACCTGGACGATTGGTTAATCTGGGCGGGATCTTTAGCGGAATCGGTTGCAGCAACCGTACGAGTAGTGCAGTTCCTGGAACAGCTCAGTTGGGTAATCAGCCGAGCAAAGAGTCATTTACAACCAGTAAAGCAACTTAAGTACCTCGGGGCCTTGTAGGGTCTGTGGTTCTGTCAGAGGACAGGGTGCTGAAGATTTTGGCTCAAGTAGGGGCGTTCTTACGAATGTGGATTCCGACAGAGTGGAGGTACTTGCAGTTGCTGGGTTCCATGGCGGCGGCCTTGGACCTGGTGCCGTGGGCCAGGGCCCATATGCGACCTCTTCAGCGGGCGTTGCTATCCAGATGGTCTCCGCAAGATCCTCCTCTATCTTGGAAGCTGGTATGTCCGGAGGAAGTGCGCAACAGTCTACAGTGGTGGTTGGTACCTGGCCATCTTCGTGCGGGGGTGCCTCTGGAACACCCAGAGTGGGTGTTGGTCACAATGGACGCCAGCCTGTCCGGCTGGGGAGCGCATTGCTTTCACAGGTAACGCAGGGGAGCTGGTCTGGGGAGGAGAGCGGTTGGTCGATCAATCGTCTGGAGCTGAGAGCGGTGCGTTTCGTGCTTCAAGATTTCATTGGGCTACTCGAGGGCAGAGCAGTACGCGTGTTCTTTGACAATGTGGTGACGGTTTCCTATATCAACAAGCAAGGAGGCACAGGCAGTGCGGTCTTGCTAGAAGAGAGTCAGCAGTTGATGCAGTGGACGGAGGTCCATCTTGTGGCTCTCTCGGCGGCGCATGTAGCAGGAAAGGACAACATACAAGCAGACTATCTCAGTCGAAATGTTCTGGATCCCAAAGAATGGGAACTGAATGCGGCTGTCTTTCACGACATTACGGTGCGTTGGGGTCAGCCGGTCATGGATCTGATGGCGACTTGGCAATGCCAAGGCGTTCCAATTTTACAGCAGGCACAGGGAGCACTTGTTGGAAGGTCTCGACGGCCTGGTGCAGCCCTGGCCGGCGGGAGAGCTGCTTTATGTGTTTTCTCTGTGGCCGATGATAGGTCGGGTGGTTCGGAAGATAGCAGGACATGATGGGAAGGTGATTCTCATTGCCCCGGATTGGCCCAGAAGGCCCTGGTATGCGGATCTAGTGCGGCTTCTGGTGGATCGTCCTTGGAGGTTGCCCAATCGCATCAACCTGTTGAGTCAGGGTCCATTGTTAATGCCGCAGGTGGATCGGTTCTTGCTTATGGCTTGGCTCTTGAAAGGGAACGGTTGCGACGCCGAGGGTACTCGGCGCCGGTGATAGCCACGATGTTAAAGTCCAGAAGACGATCGACGTCTCTAGCGTATGTGCGAGGGTGGCACATTTTTTAAGCTTGGTGTGAGGAGCACGGCATTAGGCTGTTTGCGGCGGTGTTGCCAGACATCCTGTCGTTCCTTCAGGGGGGACTAGAAAAGGGACTAGCCCTCAGTATGCTCAAAGTTCACCTGGCGGCCCTAGCTTGCTATAGAGGAGCAGTGCAGGGGAGCGTTTTGTCATCCATCCCAGATGTTCAACGCTTTCTTAGGGCAGCTAGGAATATAAGGCCGCCATTGAGACAGGTAGTACCTGCTTGGGATTTGAACTTAGTGCTAGAGGCCTTGACGCGGCCTCCGTTTGAATCGACGTCGACGGGGAGTTTGAGAGAATTGTCTTGGAAGACCGCCTTCCTCGTGGCGTTGTGTTCCACACGAAGGATCTCGGATCTGCAGGCACTCTCGTGTAGGAAGCCGTACATTCAGTTTTCGATGGAAAAGGTGATGTTGAGGCCGGCGCCATCCTCTCTCCCTAAGGTAGTGTCCAGCTTTCACTTGAATCAGTCGGTTTCGCTTCCGACGTTTTCAGGTCAGGAAGGGGGTAAGATAGATCAGTCTCTTAGGAAGTTGGATCTGGGGCAACTGCTTCGTAGGTACCTCAAGGCAACCGAGCCGTTTCGGAGGTCAGATAGGTTGTTCGTGCTTTTTGGTGGATCACGTAAAGGGATGGCAGCTACCAAGGCTTCCATTGCCTGATGGGTGAAAAAGGCTATAAGGACGGCTTATGAAGCAAAGGGGAAGTCGCCTCCCGAGGGGCTCAGCTCATTCTACTCGAGGACAAGCGGCTTCTTGTGCTGAGTTTGCGTTGGTTCCGCCGGTGGATATTTGTCGGGCGGCAACATGGTCATCGTTTCATACGTTCATGAGGCACTATAGGTTAGATGTTCAGGCGAGGGGAGACGCGAAAGTAGGGGCCTCGGCCATTGTGGCGGGGCTCACAGGACCCTCCTGAGTTTAGGTACTGCTTTGGTACTGCCCTAATGTTCCTGGACTGGCCCGGAGAGACAAATAGGAAGGAGAAATTAGACCTTACCTGCTGTCTTTCCTTGAGTTCTCTCCGGGCCAGTCCAGGACCCACCCAGTTCGTCTGCGAGTTGCTTTGCGGATCTAAGGGCTCGGCCGTTAGTTCTGAAGTAGACTTTCATTATGTCAGTGTTGACCAGACGTGGTAATGGCGTGGATTTTGGGGTTCCTTCTAGGGTAAAGGGGGTTCTGTCTGTGGTATGTGGGTGGGGGGGGAAGAAAAGAAGAAAAGGAAATATACATAGGTGAATGCTTAAAGGCATAAAGGCGTTATAGTGGAAAGAAAAAGGAAGTTTGTTTGTTATGTTTCATAGTTTTTAGTGTTAAGGTTAGGCTGCTTTCACAATAGAAGACTGAGTCTCTGACACCAGTGGGAGCGGGATAGGCTGTCAGCAAGACTTTCAGAATTCAGTCCTTAGCTGCTGGAGGAGGTTGACTACCCTAATGTTCCTGGACTGGCCCGGAGAGAACTCAAGGAAAGACAATTAGCAGGTAAGGTCTAATTTCTTCTTATGCACAAATGTTTGGTATAATAGATGCTTGCATTGATCCACACCTTTTATGCTAAAACAGGAGTTCTCAGCTATACTCTGGGGACTCCACAGCCAGTCAGATTTTTCAGGATATCTACAATGAATACTAAGTTTTCAATATATGCATTTATGGCATGCTTAGTCATCGTGGATACCCTGAAAAAGTCTGGTTGTGGGTTCTCTTGAACAAGTATGGGAATCGCTGTACTAAAATTATAGCTATGGATGAGAGAATCTGTTTTCTATAGGCATAGTTTGGGGTTGGGCATGGAGGGGGGGTGTCTCCCCTTGATATTGTGGGTGCTAATGCTGAATAAGTCTCCCCCAATTATCAATATGGCTTCCTTATCCTTTGTTCCCACCACCAAAGTGATCAGAAATATCTTGAGTACAGGAAGGAATGACACTCAAGCAGTAATTACTGAGAGCAAAGATCAGTAAAGAATGCTATAGAAGATTAAAATCATTATTGAAAAGTACCTTAACATCGTGGAATAAGATACAAGCCATGAATTAGCTGGCAATTTCTGTATTCTCATACAGCTTTGGGATTGTAGACTGCCCTCTTAAAGATCTTGAAAAACCTAGATGTGCGAACAAAAAAATTTTTACATGCCCATTGAGTAACTTACAAGAAGCAGTGTATGCCAAGACTGTAATCCCTAGAGCTGAAGGAGGGCTAAGCCTCATAAGGTTGATTACACAAACAGAGCTATTATCATAGGCCTTCAGGCCTACCTTAAGAGCATTATCGGATCCCAATATGCAAAAAGTGCTGAAATAAGAAAATTAATGTCTAGAATCTGTCTCCGTCATCAAACTAGGGAAAGCGTTCCAACAACTAGAAGGAATGAGTGAGAATCCACTAGCACACACAGGAGGAAGCAACAGAATTTGCAAAACAAGAGGAAAAAATACTCTTCAAAGAATTAGATCAGCAGTGAGGAAAAACAGGTGGCAAATGCACAAATATAGTGGAAATACAAAGTGTTACTTCAGGAATGCTTTGTCAATCAAGAATGTACACATGGTTAAGGAGAGATGAACTGAAACTGAAGGATGAGAAATTGATAGTTACAGCCCAGAACCGCAGATTACAGACGAGATTGTTTACAATCAATTCTGTAAGAGAGAGCTAGAAATAGTGACTCCACTCATAGCTGGCTGTGAAGTCTGATGGCAGAAACTTTTTATACAGAAAGGCACAACAAAGTAGCATGCCTTATCCATTGGGAACTCTGTAAACACTGCAACATCACTGTGCCTGAAAAGCACTGGGATCATGACCCTAAGAGAATTACAGAGAATGAAAAGGTTATGATCACCTAGGACATTCCCATTCTGACAGTTAAGAAACTGGATGTGAGGAAACCCAACAGTAGTAAAGGAGAAAAACACCAGAACAGCATTGATAATAGAGGTGTCTGTTCTGAATGATTATTCTGTGAATCGTGTGGAGAGGCAGAAAATCCTGAAGTACCAAAAAATGCAGTCAAAGACCAAGAAAATGTGGCAGAAAGATACAGAAATATTTCTCACTGTATTGGGAGGCACAGGCGTGATAAAGAAGAATTTCCAAGCACATCTTGATAAACTACCCATACATGTTTCATCTTACGAATTCCAGAAGGAAGCTCTCTTTGGCACAATACAAGTTCTACGCCAAGCCTTAGCAGTAAATTTGAGAGACTGAGATCATACTCCACATACCCTGGCTTAGAAGTGAGGTTCATGACTCATGGTATGTGCAAAACTAGCCCATTTGGAGAAACTGCTCCACGACAACATGCACAACACCAACGCAACACATACAGAACATACACTCAACACAACACCACACTACTCAACGTACACACAGATCATACCTTTTATAGCTACACTTTGTGTGTGTGTGTGTGTGTGTGGTGCGGAGGTTGCCGTGCCTGTGTATGTGGGATGCCTATATGTGTGGTGTGGAGGTGGGGTGCCTGTATGTGTGTGCCCGTGCATAGTAGCATAGGGAAAAGCAAGGAGGGGATATGGAACGGTGATGTTGGCCAGCAGGTTAAAGGGAGACTATGGGAAAATGCTGGACTTGGGGAGGGGCAGACAAGGAAGATTCTGGACACGGGGTATTAAGGGAAGAATGACATGTAGGACATGGGGGTAATAGGGGGAGAGAGGGGTGAAGATAGACATGAGATAAATCAATTGAGAAAGAGAGAGAGATGCTGGACATGTGAGTAATAGAGCGGGGATGGTATGGTATGGAGATAGGGTAGATGCTGGTTGCAGGGGGATAGGAAGTGAGAGCAGACATGGAAGGATGGGGGAGAGAGCGGAGGTACTAGATGGAAAGAAAAAGAGAGCTAAAAAGAGAAACTGGATGGGGGTGAGAGATGTTAGACATGGAAGGGGAGAGAGACATGGAGAATAAAGGACTAGCGAAGAAGAGCTGGGGAATGGAAGGACTGAGTTGAAGGTTTGAAAAGCGTTAGGCAGATGGCATAAAAAAAGGGAGATTGAGAACTAGATAGGAGGGATTGGTGAAATCTGGGTGGACAGAGAGAGAGAGAGAGAAAAATGTAAAAAAACGGAAAGGAAAAAAAATCAAAATCCAAGATGGAAGGAAGTGAAGAAAATAAAAGGAGAGACAAGAAATGGCAGATGGACTAGAGCTCATAGAAAGAGACCTAAGAGAAGATGGAGGAAAACAGAAGCCTCAGATTGGAACCAGCATGATCAGAGAATAAAATGGTCAGACAACAAAGGTAGAAAAAATAATTTTATTTTCAATTTAGTGATTGGACTTTGCGCTATCTATATATTTTACACTGTAGGGGGAACTGTATCTTTTATTTCTTTGTTGCATCGCATGCGGAGTCTGCCTTCTTGGGATTTCAGTTTAATTTTTGTCTGCATATTTTTATTTTTACTTTAGGTTGTGTCACTTATTCTGTACTTGGTGAGAGTCTGTGTTCTGAGAGTGTGACCGAGGCCAGGCATTCTGTTAACATGGAGTTTGTATGTAGGGATCTGTACTGTAGTAATTTGACTTTTTCAGGTTTTCAAATAGATGTTCTAGGGCCCGCTGCAATATTTATAGTGCTGCTCTATTTTTGGTAGGCCCCTTGTTTGAGTTTTGGAAGTTTATGATGGTAGATTTGGCCTTGTAGATCTTTGCTGACTTTTGTAGGGTTTTATATAAGTTCAGAATATGCCTGGTACTGGAGAATGTGTATATTGTTAGTGAGATCAGAATCAGATTTTTTTTTAATATAGAGTTTTGGGGGTGAATGTCCTACTTTTGCTCTGCACCATTTGTTGAAGCAGAGGTTTCTGTGGATGGCAGAATATATATTTAAAAAGAAAAAGCAAGAACCATAACACAGTTTATAACCAAATAAAATGAGTTATAATGTTATAATTTGGTGTTATAAACTGCGCTGGGGTTCTCACCTTTTCTTTTAGTTCCTTGGTGTGCGAGCATCTTGCATTTCCTTTGTTTTTTGCGGAATATGTATTTACATTAACAACATGCAGGTCCATTGTGCAGTTCAGGAGTTATGTTGGGGTTGCCAAGCTCTTCTTGGTGTTTATGTTGGAGTGGGAGGTGTGGTGGTGGTGTATTGGGGGTCACAAAGAACTTCTTGATTTTCAGAGGGTGGGAAGTGCTGTGTTGGGGCGCTTAGTCGCTCTTGTTTTTGTGGAAGTGGGAGATGCTGCTTGGCTGCCATTGAGCCCCACTTGTTTGGCATATTTAGCAGCATGTTTCCTAAGCTCTGCACTGGTAAAGTATGTGTGGGTCAAATTTACCAGTGCAGGACCGTAGGATAACTGCAGGGAGGCAGTTGCATCCCCCTACAGTTACCACATTTCAGTGTGGCAAAATGGCTGCCGATGCAACTAAGGCCTTCCACTGAGGTGTCAGTTGCACCCACACTACTTGCGCTGAGCAATTATGTTAGTTTCTGCCGACAATGCAGAGGCCTGCATGTGAGTTCTTTTTTCTCTCTCCTCACTCTGGAGTAAAGTATAATTTTGGGAAAGAAAGCCTGAAAATCTAAGAGTAATGTGTAAAAACGTGGAACTTATGTCTTCGTCTGGCTGGAAAGTGGTCATGTTATTCTTGCTTTCTCTCACCAATTTTGCTTATGGTTTCTAAATGTTCATTGACTGCATGGTTATGTTTTTGATTCCTTCCTTCTGTACTAAATCTTTCTCCGGCATATTTTTCCAATGAGTAAAATATTTCTGAGCTGTCTGTAGAACTGAGTTTTTTTGCTTTTGATCCATATCTAAAATTTAGCATGCTCTTGGACTAGCGTAGCCTATTCATAATGATGCTAAGTGTTTACTGCTCAGTATTTTTTTATTCTGGCTATGCATTTGCCTTTTCACTGCAATTTTCTTACAACATTGAATTTGAAAGATGAATACTAGTATTACATGAAAAGAGTTCACAAAGGAGTTTTGGGAAAAAAGGAGGGTGAGGTGTAACCAACATTAATAATAATGAGGGAGGGGGTGCCGATTTATAGGTTGCAGGTTAGTGCCGGAAACCCTAGCATTGGCCTTGTGCTGGACAATGGAGAGGGGAATCAGGAAGACGAAGGCTGGACATGGGAGGGGGGAGGGAAAGAGGACACGCTCGCCATGGGATGAGGAGCATATGGTGAAGAAACATAGGGGAAATTGCAGATACTGGACACGGGTGGGGGGAGATGAGCGATTCTGGGAATAGGAGGAGAGATGCTGAGTACAGGGGGAGGGAAAAAGAGGAAAGATGGTGGGCTCTTGGTAGGGAGGAGGAGAAATAGGAGGAAATGCTAAAGAAAGGGAAGAGGTAAAATTCTGGACATGGGTGTGGGGAGATGCTGGACACTGGGGAATGGAGACAAAGAGGGATATATTGGACACGAGGCAAGAATAGGGAGAGGGGAGAATGGTGGACATGGTAAAGTAGGGTGAAAAAAGGGGATGAGGTGCTGGTTGGAAGAGAGAGAAGGGAGAGATGCTGGATGTAGTGGGAGAAGAGGTGTTAAAGACTGGGGGAATAAGAGGCTGGGAAGGAGAGGACTGTGTTAGGGGTTGAAAAGTGGTAGATGCACTATCAAGCTGAAATGAGATAATAGAGAGAGGAAAAAATAAATGGGGAAAAAAGCTAAAAGGAAAAGATAAATTCCAGAGATGTAAGGAAGTGAAGAAGACAGGAGAGAGAAGTGACAGGACTGGAGACCTAGAAACAAGATAAGAGAAGACAGAGGAAAGCAGAAACCAGAGACTGAGATAACATAATTAGAGAATAAAATGGCTAGTCAACAAAGGTAGAAAAAATAATTTAATTTTCAATTTAGTGATCACGATGTCAGTTTTTTGAATTTACATGTTCTGTCTATATATTTTGCACATTAGAGGGGCATATGCATCTCTTTCTATTTTCCTGGTGTTCAATTGCATGCAGATGGGTGATGGCCCCTTCACTCAGGAATCAGGCCCACCCAGTCAGTGGCAGTGGAACAGTCGAATGAGAGGATAATTAGAGGCAGTGTCATCATTCACTGCTTTGTGCCCATATGTGTTAATTACAGGCCCAGGACCGGTGCAACCCTTATTCTTGATGTCCCCTCCCATCCCATCCCATCCCTGCTCCCACTGGCACTGCTGTTGCCACAGATGCCACCCTTCTCTGGGACCTGCAGCAGCAATAATAACATTAGAACACATGTTTAACTATAAAATCTCCAATGCTTTGCTTGACCAGCCACTTCTGCCCCCAACAACACAGACTTCCTGTTTGCATGCAGGCGGAAGCTTCTGGTCAAAGCATAGCATTGGAGGGTTTGGGTAAGTGCTGTGTTTTAATGTTACTGTCACTGCTGCAGGTCCTGGAGAGGGGCAACAGTGGGCTGCCCTCAGAATGTTGGCGCTCTAGATGACTGCCTACTTTGCCTAAGAGGTAGTGCCCGTCCTGCCCAGGCCCCACCAAAAAATCTGTCCTGGCTATGCCACTGATGCAGAGACTGGCTTCTTTGGTTTTCAGTTAAATTTTTGTCTACATATGTCTATTTTTAGTTTGTGGTGAAGATCTATCTATGTTCTGCCTGTGTGACTGAGGCTTTTTCTGTTAGCATGGAGTTTCTATGTAGGGAGCTGTAGTAATCCGGCTTGTTCAGTTTTCCGAATAGGTATATGAATATTCAAGGGCCCACTGCAATATTAATAGTGCTACTCATTTCTGGGTAAGTGCCTTGTGTGAGTTTTGGCAGTTGATGCTATTATGGTATGAGATTTTCTGTATAGGTCCTGAGTATTACTTCACAATGTGTCCAGTACTAATGTGGGTTTTTATTGCTGTTAATTGAGATGACACCAGAATTAGAAATTTTTTTTGGTATGTTGAGTTCTGTGGAAAATGTTCTAGTTCTGCTCTGTGCCCCTTGCTGGGAGAGGGGTCTCTTTTAATGTAGAATATATGTTTGAAAAGAAAAAGCAGAAACCACAGCACAGTTTCCGAAAAACTCCAGACAACAGATCAAGAAGAACACAGCATCAAGACTCACTTGCAAGCTCCACATCCTGCACAGAAATATCCCAGAATATTCTAAAGCAGCGGTTCTCAACCTGTGGGTCGGGACCCCCACGAGGGTCGCCTCAGGATTTACCAAGGGTTGCCTGACAAATCCCGGGAATTATTATTTCTTTTCTAATTTATTGTTCTAATTTGATCGCAAAGCCTAAAATGCCAAGTACTTTGAATTTAATCAATTTATATATTACTTAGGCTATCCTTACTTACTTTTAGCTGTTTGCCAGAAACGATGCACCTCGCGACATTATTTAGATCACTTCCGGTTTTGTAATGGGGGACATGGGTCCTACTAAAATTAAATTTTCTATATAATATTATATAATACCAGCTACTCCATTGAAAATGAATGACAGAGAGAAGAATACCAAGAAAAGAAAATATTGTGATGACTTTTTAACCCGTTTTGGACCAGCATATGTTTTTACTTACATAAGGTTTCCATATTTACTACTTGTTTACTAATTAATGGTTATAAATTCAATGGAACTATGTTTAGCTATTATCATTATGTCAAAAAGCGTTATATACAGATTTTTTATCTGAGATCTAGTTAGTTTAATAGGTATTTGAAGTTTGCTGATTTTGGCAGTACTGGCGGCTCAACATAAAAAGATCACAAAAAATAGTAAGTAGCTTATAATGCTGTAATAGCTACTATTTTGCAAAGTATTTGTAGACTTTAGAAAATAGGTTAAGATAACTGTAAGTTCCTTAGCGTCCCTCCAGTCTAGTCCCGGAACTCTGGAGTTGTGAATCCTCCTCCAGTAGCTTGGAGACTGATCCATGTCACTCTTTGATGACACCGGTATAAGGACACAGGCACCGCCTCCACACTTCAGTTTAGATCAGTCTCCAAGCAGCTGGAGGATGCGAGCCGGAGTTCCCGGCTCACTGGAGGAATGGTTAAGGACAATTAGGAAGTTACATGGCAGTTTTAGATTCTTATTATTTTATTTTCAGGAGTTTCTAGTGTGGGGCAATTATTTTGGAGGGAGGTTTTAAATTTAAGGTGATATCCTTTTAAGTTTACCGGTGAAGGACCTCTCTTCCTTTCTTCCTCTCTCTCTCTCTCTCTCTGTGCCAAGGACGGACTGAGGAGGAACGTGTAGACCACGGGTGTAGGCTGCACGATAGGAAGTTAATTAAGACAGTTCTGGTGATTCAGAGAGGAGCCCTCCCCCAGCGCTACACAGAAGATATTGCCTGTTTGCGCTTGGGGGACCGGGCAGAAGGGAGTCGCGGGCCCTTGCTGTTTCTCGTCATCCGGTGAGAGTAGACCCGATGAGAGACTCAGCCAGCAGATCTGGAGCCTTTGAAGTGGGCTGAAATCCAAAATGGAGGAGCAATAAGGTAAGCCGTGGAAAGGAGTTCACGGCCGGGTGTTTGATTAGGAGCCGGGGAGGTAGGCCGGCCCGTGCCGCGTGTGATTTCGGCTTGAAACGCCGGTAGTGGCGGCGGGGGAAACAAACGGTCCTATTTCCGTGGAAAAGCTTCGTTTTGAGTTTTTTCTTATGGAGTGCAGGTCGGGGAGTGCCTTGCTCGATTTTGTGTAAGTTATAAAAAAAAACAAAAAACAAAAAAACAGGCCCGAGTTAGGCAGGCTAGTTCAGGACAACTGCCGTTGGGGGTCCCTTGGAAGGAGGGTTGACTTCAAGGGAGGCCTTAAGAGCAGCAGGCCCAGGTGACTAGGGGGTCAAAATGCCTACTAAAATGTTGTTATGTTTACTCTTTGGAGTAAAACGATCTGCAGTGTCAGAGGCTGCTATCTGTAAAAGCTCTAGTCAGGCGTCTCTCGCGGAGCACAAAAACTTGGATACGGCAGAGGAGCAGGAGGTGGCTTTAGAGGGGCCCCGGTCTCCGGTAGTGATCTTGGAGGAGTTGGTACCAGGACCGTCCACGAAGCCAGATGGGCCGGTTACTCAGTCCTCTTTCCCGGGGGATTGGTCTTCGGTTTTCTCCCCAGACTTTGTAGCTCTGATTCAGAGGGCGTTTGCCGGTTCTCAGAGAGAGCTTTCCTCTTCGGCTGCTGGTCCCCTGGGTGGGAACTTGGGACAGAAGAGGCCAGGTTCTCCGCTGTCAGTGGCTGCTTCGGTGGGGCTGCCGAAGAGAGCGAGAATGGAAAGTGAGAAGCAAGGACAGTCGGAGTTTTCGGAGGATTTGCGCACGGAAGACGGGGAGAATGACCCGGAGTTAGATGAGGAATTGGAAGAAGGTGAGATTGCTGAGCAAGAGGATCAGACCAGAGTGGTGCGGATTTTTCGGAGGGAGGAATTGCCCGCACTTAAGATGCTTAATGTACTGGTGTCAGGGCCGGTGGAGGAGGCGGTGTTAGAGGATCGGCTCTTACAAGCATTTAGGAAAACGCAGAAGGCTTTTCCTATGCATAGGGTGATAAAGGAAATGATTCAAGGGGAGTGGGACATGCCTGAGGCAGTTCTCAAGGGCTCTAGGGTAATGTCTCGCCTATATCCATTGGTGGAACAGGATAAGGAGCTATTTAAATTGCCGAGAGTGGATGCAGCGGTTTCGGCAGTAACTAAAAAGATGACCATTCTGGTGGAAGGGAGTGCGGCTCTTAAGGATACTCAAGACTGAAAGCTAGATGCTTTGTTGAGGCAGCTCTTTGAGGTTAATGCTCTTTCCATTCAAGCCTCTATTTGTGGTGCTTGGGTGGCAAAAGCCTGTCTGCGCTGGGCTCAGCAAGTCCATGGAGAGAGGATCGAGGACTTGGTCGGTGAGGCGGCTCGTTTGGAGTCCGGAGCAGCATATCTTGTGGATATCCATTATGATCTGATTCGAGGCCTTTCGAATAGTATGGCTTCTGTGGTAGCAGCATGGAGATACCTTTGGCTGCGCAATTAGGCGGCGAATGCGTCTTCAAAGGCCAGGTTGAGTAAGCTTCCCTTTAAGGGTAAGCTGCTGTTTGGTGAAGATTTGGACAAGATTGTTAAGGATCTGGGGGAATCTAAAGGCGGAAGGCTTCCGGAGGATAAGCGGCAGCCGGAAAGGTTTCCGGCAATGTCTAGATTGCCGCAAAGAGATTTTCGACGTTTTCGGTCACCCAGGTTTCCTCAGAGTCAGAGGGGGCGTTTTCCCTATAGGAACCAGGGGTTTCGAGGCTTCTGAGGGGTGAGCAGAGGTTTTGCGGCCGCCTCTTCGGGTCCCAGGAAGTTTCAATGAAGTCAGAGGCCCAGGTAGACGTGGCAGTGGGAGGTTGTCTGCAGGAGTTTTACGCTGCCTGGTTCAAAATTACATCAGATCAGTGGGTGTTAGAGGTGATTCGAGAAGGATATGCGTTAGAGTTTCAGAAACCGGTAACCAACTCGTTCGTACAATCCCCTTGCAAGGCGCATCGCAAACGCGAGGCGGTTTTTCAGACATTGAAAAGGTCGATAGCTCTCAATGCGGTAGTGCCGGTGCCTCAAGACCAATGTGGATTAGGTCGATACTCCATTTATTTTGTAGTCCCGAAGAAAGAAGGAACTTATCGACCAATTTTGGACTTGAAGAGGGTAAACCGCTGTCTCAGGGTGTCCCATTTTCATATGAGTCGCTGAGATCGGTTATCATGGCAGTCAGAAAAGGGGAGTTTCTAACTTCCCTCGATTTATCAGAGGCATATTTACACATTCCAATTCGTCCGGAACATCAACAATTCGTCAGGTTTGCAGTGCCGATGGGGCATTTTCAGTTTTGGGCTCTGCCTTTTGGTCTGGCGACGGCACCACGGACCTTTACCAAGGTCATGGTGGTCGTGGCGGCGGAGTTGAGGAGAGAAGGTGTTCTGGTTCATCCGTATCTCGACGACTGGTTGATTCGAGCGAAGTCAAGGATGGAAAGCAAAGAGGCTACTGCCAAGGTCGTCAGCAGTCTTCAATGGTTAGGATGGATGGTCAATGTGGCCAAGAGCAGTCTAGTACCATCTCAGAACCTCGACTACCTAGGGGCGCGTTTCGATACCGTGGTGGGCAAGGTTTTTCTGCCTCTGCATCGGGCAGTGGCCTTATGAAAGTTGGTTCGAAGGTTTCTCGACAGGCTGCGTCCGACAGCATGGCATTATTTGCAGCTTCTGGGAACAATGGCAGCGACGATCAAGTTGGTCTCCTGGGCGAGGGCGCACATGAGGCCATTGCAGAGAGTATTACTCAGAAGGTGGTCGCACCAAAACGATCCGCTGTCTCGGCGTCTGGTCTGTCCGGAGGAGACTCGGGAAGCATTGCGCTGGTGGTTGCTTCCGGAGTCTTTGACAAGGGGGATGCCCTTGGAGACGCCGAGTTGATTACCACTGATGACGGATGCCAGCCTCCTCGGGGGGTGCATTTTCAGGACAGGTTCGCGCAGGGTCAGTGGACGGAGCAGGAGAAGACCTGGTCGATCAACAGGTTGGAGCTGCGTGCAGTAGCATTCGTGCTAGTGGAGTTTCAGCCGTATCTAAAGGAAACAGCGATCAGGGTGTTTTCGGACAACGTGACCGCGGTGGCCTACATAAACAGGCAAGGGGGCACCGGCAGTCCTGCCTTAGAAGAAGAGGCAGATCGGTTGTTCCTATGGGTCGAACAGAACCTTCAAGCTCTGTCGGCGGCGCATGTGGCAGGAGTGGACAGTGTGATGGCCGATTTTTTTAAGTCGAGTAAAGGTAGACCCCGAGGAGTGGACTCTTCACCCGGAGGTGTACGACATGGTGGTGCAGCGCTGGGGTGTGCCGATAATGGATCTCATGGCGACATTCGAATCAGCAAAGGTCAGTCGGTTTTTCAGCAGGCGGAGAGAGAGAATGTCGGAAGGACTGGATGCTCTCATCCAGGACTGGCCGGTGGGGCGGTTGCTGTACGTGTTCCTGCCCTGGGTGTTAATTGCACGCGTAGTGCGGCGCATCGAAAGCCACAAAGGATTAGTGATACTAATCACGCCGGATTGGCCGAGAAGGCCATGGTATGCGGATCTGAGAAGGATGGTAGTGGGGAAGCCTTGGCGACTACCAGTCAGGAAGGACCTATTAATGCAAGGCCCGTTGTATATGCCGCAGGTAGCTCGATTCTCGCTTACGGCATGGCTCTTGAGAGGGCAAGGCTAAGGACGAAGGGCTACTCGGAGGCGGTGGTCACCACTTTGTTAGGAGCTCATAGGCGGTCTACTTCCCTAGCTTATATTCGCGTGTGGCGCATTTTGAAGCTTGGTGTGGTGACAGGCATTGTGAGCCATTGCGGGCGTCAGTGCCGTGGATTTTAGAGTTCTTGCAGGATGGTTTCCAAAAAGGATTAGCGGCTTCTTCCCTGAAGGTGCAGGTGGCAGCGGTGTCGTGTTATCGGGGGAAGATCAAGGGGCAAGCCCTGGGCGCTCATCCAGATGTTAAGAGATTTTTGAGGGCGTAGTCAAAGTGCGGGATTATTAGCGCTTGGTAGACTGTTCGAAAGTCTTCCGGTTCTAGCAGTTGTCTCATATGGCGAAGCATCCTTATTTTGTTGTATATTGCCTTGACCATGTTGCTTATTTGGGCCTTCATATTGAGCTGTTGATCCAGCGTAACCCCGAGGTACCGAATTGTGGGCTTGCTTAGGAGCTCCGCGTCCCGCACCTTCAGTGAAGTTGGAGGAATGAAAGTGGTATTCCTTGTGACGAAGAGAACTTCAGTTTTCTTAAAATTTATTCTTAGTTTCTGCTCGTGTAGCCAATCATTGACAACATCGAAGCAGGCGGATAGAGGTGATAGGTCTGGTTGGTCTGTCAGGAAAGGCATGTAAAGTAGCACATCATCGGCGTATATTAGACAGTTGATGTTGAAAGAGCGGATGAGGTTACAGCTCCCGACTTGCAGCCAAAGCTCTCCCCTTACCTGGGGATCGAGCCGACGAAACCAGGAGGAGCCTGCAGCGTGGGAAGGCCCAATCGGGGCTCAGCAAAGCAGCAAAAACCTTCGCGCCATCGGGTGCAAGGTCTTTCAGCTCCCGACTTGCAGCCAAAGCTCTCCCCTTACCTGGGGATCGAGCCAACGAAACCAGGAGGAGCCTGCAGCGTGGGAAGGCCCAATCGGGGCTCAGCAAAGCAGCAAAAACCTTCGCGCCATCGGGTGCAAGGTCTTTCAGCTCCCGACTTGCAGCCAAAGCTCTCCCCTTACCTGGGGATCGAGCCGACGAAACCAGGAGGAGCCTGCAGCGTGGGAAGGCCCAATCGGGGCTCAGCAAAGCAGCAAAAACCTTCGCGCCATCGGGTGCAAGGTCTTTCAGCTCCCGACTTGCAGCCAAAGCTCTCCCCTTACCTGGGGATCGAGCCGACGAAACCAGGAGGAGCCTGCAGCGTGGGAAGGCCCAATCGGGGCTCAGCAAAGCAGCAAAAACCTTCGCGCCATCAGGCGCGCCCGCACCGGGCGGGCCCGCGCCTGAGGGCCTCGCCAGAGGGCCCTTTGGCGTGGCCCTTAGGCGGGGACCGATAGAAGGGGCATCAAAAATCAGCGGCACAAGCAAACAGCTCCAAACAGCAACAATCCTGCCACAAATAACAACGAGGGATTTTCGCCGGCTGCAAATCTCACATGACTACATGCAGCTTGAGCCCCTTTTAAGTTGAGCTCACTGATACCTTACACGAAGGACTTCCTGATAACACCTCTGCCTACACAGAGTCACACAGCCGCACTACCTAATCGGGACTGCATCTCAGTCGTAATAGAGAGACAAAGGACCGTCAAATCGCAGCAAGTATAATTCAACCCAAGCAAAAACTTCTACTTTTCTGGTTTAATATTGCAAATTACTCTAAAATTTCATAACAAAATCTCCGGTTAATATATTCATTATCTCATCTGTAACTGCATCGAAATTGAAAACTTAACCCATAATATTAATTCTGAAAATGTACCTACAAATAGCTCTGCTAGTAATATAGTACTGTTGTCAGTATTTCAAGCCTTAGCTGCAAATAACATTGCTAGTAATATAGTACTGTTGTCAGTATTTCAAGCTTTAGCTCCAAATAACATTGCTAGTAATATAGTACTGTTGTCAGTATATCAAGCTTTAGCACATTGCTAGTAATATAGTACTGTTGTCAGTATTTCAAACTTTAGCTCCAAATAACATTGCTAGTAATATAGTACTGTTGTCAGTATTTCAAGCTTTAGCTCCAAATAACATTGCTAGTAATATAGTACTGTTGTCAGTATATCAAGCTTTAGCACATTGCTAGTAATATAGTACTGTTGTCAGTATTTCAAACTTTAGCTCCAAATAACATTGCTAGTAATATAGTACTGTTGTCAGTATTTCAAGCTATAACTGCAAATAACATTGCTAGTAATACAGTACCGTTGACAGTATTTCAAGCAACAACTGCATATAACATTGATAGTATTATAGTACTGTTGTCAGTAGGCCAAAACTGCACTTATACTCACTTTAAGCCGAGCCAAAAAACTGAAAATGCCTCACCCTAACAACATGCTTATACGAGTATCATACTCCTGTATATTATTAACAATAATAATAATCGACCTATCCCTATGTTTAAACCACAAAGACCATATGACTATACCTATAATACATACATACAATCGAAATGATTGCCATATGGGGCACACTCATCAAAACTACCCAAAAATTAATTATCACAGACTAATTCACATACAATAAACTAATACACAACAAATAGACAAGAAAATCTGTTCTAACTACTCTTCTTCCCTATCATGCATCCTCATTAACGCACGATCAATGAAGAATAAATTGCCCATATTTAACGACATGATAGCTGACTTAAAACCTGACATTTTATGTGTCACAGAGACATGGCTCACTGAAACAGATACAGTCTATCTAAACCAACTTGATAAAGAGAACTACGATACATTCTACAAACACAGACCTAATAAAAAAGGTGGTGGAGTTCTAATGATGACAAAAAAAACACTAAACGCCAAGCCAATCCAATCAAATATCAATACTAACATAGACACATTATTAATAAGAATCAGCCACTTAAAAATTTGCTTAATATATAGACCCCCAGACAATAAATCAGATGGCCTGGATTCTCTTATTGAACTCCTCAGTTCATCTACTGGCCAAAATCCTGTGATCATGCTAGGTGATTTTAACCTTCCGTCACTCCCAACACTAGACTCTAAATTATTCCTAGACGCCATAGCAGACATAGAGTACCATCAAATAATTAAATCTGCAACACATATCAAAGGAAGAACACTAGATTTGGTTCTACTCCCCGAAATACTCTTCAAGCTAGTACACTCTAATTCCATTGAATGCACAGAGACACCTTGGTCTGATCATTCTATCATCAAAATAAATATCCCATATCCCATCCCCAGCATCAATAACTACATAAGGAGTACCCCCACTACAAAATTCAAAATGTTTAATGAAACAGACTTCCTTGACTTAACAATCCCCTACTTCTTATCAACATCTAATCTGGATGATGCTGTTAACAACTGGAATGATACTATCAATAATGCAGCTAAAAATAATCAACCTAATAAAAAGACAATATACACCAAATCAAATAGTTCACCATGGTTTAATAGCACTCTAAGACAAATGAAAAAAGAACTAAGAAAACTTGAAACAAAATGGAGAAAATCCAAGCTGACTGTACACAAAGAAATATTCAATAACTATCTATCAAAATATAAGGAAACAATTGACAACACAAAGAAAAACTATTATGCAGCAATCTTAACAAACTCATACAATAGACCAAGAGAGTTATTTTCTATAGTCAGAAAATTAACTAATAACGAGCAAACTTCCAGCAACGAAATCACAGACATCTCAGTTCAAACCCTAGCTAATCATTATCAAAGCAAATCTAAGAAACCTTCCATGCACGCAGATAATATCAACATCTCTTATCAACCTGTAGATGAATGGTCAGAATTTTACCCCATTTCAAAAGCATCATTAAAAACAATCATCTCCAACCTAAATACCACAACTTCGTACTTGGATCCATGCCCAGTTTCATGGATAAAAAACACACTACAAACTCTAATATCCTATATTCTCCCAATAGTAAACCTCTCACTCACCCAAGGATACCTTCCATCCCCGCTCAAACATGCACAAATACGCCCAATTTTAAAGAACTGCAAACTAGACAAAACATTGCCAACATCATATAGGCCCATATCTAGCATACCATTCTTGGCCAAAGTAATTGAAAAGGTAGTGCAACTTCAGACACAGGAATTCATAGACTTATCTTACCCACTCGATGAACAACAATATGGTTTCCGACCTCGCCACGGAGTAGAAACACTCCTAGCAGTATTAATAGACACACTCCTAAAAGGAATTGACAATCACAAACAGGCATTCATTCTCCTTTTCATTGACATATCAGCAGCTTTTGATAGCGTGCATCACTCAATACTGCTCAACAACTTAAAACAGTTAGGCATAAATTCCACCGTACATAAATGGTTCACTTCATATTTACATAACAGAACACAAAATGTAAGAATAGGTAATCAAACATCAAACACATACAAACAAGAAATAGGTTTACCACAAGGTTCAGCACTGTCAGCCCTACTCTTTAATATCTATATAAAACCGGTTTGCAATATTTTTAAAAAATTTGGAGTACAATATCACCTTTATGCGGATGATATCATGATGTACATACCTTTCACAATTCCTAACCTACCGACTCAACTTCTATCTGACTGCTACAATGAAATTACATACTGGCTAAAAACCCAAAACCTCCATATAAACCATGCTAAAACCGAAGTCTTAATCGTAACAAAAAACCAAACGTTCACCCCGCCAACTCACATAATACTACAGAACCAAGAAATTAAAATAAAAAATGAAATAAAATATCTAGGTGTCATTTTAGACACACACCTTACTATGGAAACGCACATCAGAAATACCTTGAAGAAAGTCTACTTCAAACTTAAAATCCTCAAACAATTACGCCCCCTTGTATTTATACAAGATTTTATCAATATAACACAGGCTACCATAACTCCACACTTCGATTTCGCCAACTTAGTACTTATAGGCATTTCAAAACAAAACATCAAAAGGATCCAACTCGCGCAAAATGCTACAGCCAGAATCATATTAAAGATAAATTCACTCCAACACATTACACCGATACTAGCATCCCTTCACTGGTTACCAATACAAAGCAGGATAACATACAAAACAATTATAACTACATTCAAAGCCCTAAAAGACATGGCCCCGAAGACACTCTGTAATCTAATAAGCAAAGAACCACCTAAGCCCACTTATAGAAAAGGACAATCAAATAAACTTAAGATGCCAAAAGAATATATAAGAACTCACAAATTAACAAATAATAGAGCCTTTTCCCACGTAGCCCCAACAGTCTGGAACTCTTTACCAGAGGACTTACGATCACTAACAGAGATAACAGAATTCAGAAAAAAATTGAAAACCTATCTATTCACTAAACACTATAATACCATAGAAAACCCTCCAATCAACTTAGATAAAGGCTAAACAAGAACCTGTCTAAAATCAAGATTATACTCCCTATTACAATAATACGTACAACTTAAATGAATATTCAATCCATTCCAATGCATTGATACCCCACTTGTATATAGTTAAAATTGAGTTAGAGACAGTACTTCAGTTCAAATTGTTACACAATCTGTGTTAGTTGATTTATTGAACTATTCCGCATAGTTTTTACATACACTTTGTTGTTCAAGTTAAGATGTTCATTGTAAAAAGTTATAACTGTTCTATGTAAAACAAGCTCTGCATTGTTAATTGTTGTTAAATGTACACCGCAACTGATCGCTGGAAGATGCGGTATATAAATAAGTGTTAAATAAATTAAATAAATAAATATAGGCTGCAGATACACGTTGAATAGTAGGGCCGACAGAGATGAACCCTGTGGTACGCCTTTTTCTTGAAGGAAAGGTGATGAAGCGGAGGAACCGGTGCGCACATGCTGCCATCGATCTGTTAAGTACGAAGCACACCATGCTAGTGCGTTGCCCTGGACGCCCTTCTCTCTGAGACGGGTGAGAAGTATTTCGTGGCAAACAGTGTCAAAGGCCGCTGCAATGTCTAGGAAAATCAGCGCAAACCCTTGTCTGATGTTATCTATCCCAATAGTCAAAGTGTTGATTAATGTGGTCAGCAGCGTTTCAACCCCATGTGCTTCTCGGAAACCGTGCTGGCAGGGGTCGAGGGGTGAGCTGTCCTCAATATGTTGGTGAAGTTGCCGTTGTACGACCTTCTCAATGATTTTTGCCATCAGTGGGATGCTTGAAATCGGCCTGTAGGAGTCCATCTTTGCTAGGTCCAGCTTGTTATTTTTTAGTAGCGGTCTAATGGCCGTTTGCTTCAGGCTATAAGGGAACGACCCAGTTGAGAATGAAAGTCATATCAGGAACTGCAAGACAGGAGCACATCACACCCACCTTAAAGGACTTACACTGGCTTCCAATCGGTGCACGCATCAAATACAAAACTATCATAAACATATTCAAGATAAAACACCATACATCAGCCAACAGCCTACACACCCTCATACAATCAGACACCAGTACGCGTCCCAGAAGAAAACAAACCCACAACAGAGTCAGCACCCCAAGTGAATACAAACACACACGCAAGGACACAACAGACAGAGCACTCTCAATGGCCGCTCCAACAATATGGAACAAACTCCCGGACGACTTGAGGGCCACTACAGACCTTAAAAGACTTCAGAAAACAGCTGAAAACCATACTGTTCATAGAACACTATGGACACATCACATAACTTCAGAGAATGAACAACAGCACATGATCCCGCCTAACCAATGTATGCATGGAACTTGTTTTTGCACCACTGTATATAGCCCACCACTGTATATAGCCCACTCTGTAAATAGCTCACACCAATCTAGCACACAACACAACACACACTCAATTTCCCCCCACTGCATGTATAACACACTCACTTGACCTGATTGTTTGCTGTGATACCACCTTGATTATTAAGATAAGGCGTTTTAGAAATACTGTTAAATAAATAAATAAATAAATAAATGAGTTTGGAGAGGAAGGGGCTAAGCTCCACCCGCAGGGATTTTATCCAGAATGCTGGACAAGGGTCGTTAGGTGCTGTGGTGGTATTTATGGTGGTGATAGTGTCTTGTATGCATTTTTCTGTTGGGGCAGAGAAAGCAGTGATAATATGCTTGAAGCCCTTTGAGGAATCTGTTGGGGTGGGTGGCTGAGTTGGTTGGGGAGGGGTATATGAGGAGAATGCATTGGACTGGCCTGTCTTGGCACGTAGGTAGTCCACATACTCTTGAGGGTCAGGGAGGTTTAGATGTGTGGGAGATGGCTTCTTCGCTAATGTTTTAATTAGGCTGAAGAGCTCATGTGGTTTGTTTAGGGATCGCTGTAATCTCTCTGCATGGAATTGTTTCATCCGTTTTGTGACTGCTGATCGATGACTTGCCAGGTGGGCATTGTGTGATTAGAGGCTCTCGGCTGATCTTGAGCGGCGCCAGTGTCTTTCGAGCTTTCTGAGAATAAGGAGTGACATCCGGAGTTCAGGGGTGAACCAAGGTGCATTCATTTTTCCAGTTGTCGATTTTTTTAGTGAGGGATGGTTCGACTATTGCGTCCAGACTTGCATTCCATGTGGTGATCATGTCATCAAGACATTGATCCGGAGGGTTTAGGAGCTGTTGAGCTCTGTCCATGATTTCCTCCTTTTTGAAAGGTAAGGAGCGTCTTGATGATGGTTTGGTGGATTCACTTGAGGCCTGGGATCTATTTTTTCAGGGATGCGATGGTATCTGGAACTTTATTAGGCTGTGATCAGACCATGGTACTGGGCTTATGGATAGATCCAGCTTGTTCATTGGGTCGATGATATCTTGTGGGGCAAATATCAGGTCCAGTTTGTTACCCTTCACGTGTGTGGGGGCGTTGACTAGTTGGGTATAACCTAACTCATTAAGGGCTTCAATGAAGGCCTCGGAGTGAGTGTCCTGGAGAGTTGGAAGGTTGAAGTCTCCCATCACCCAGTTAGATGCCCGAGGATTCTGGGGGTTCCCGGCGATGTCTATAATAGTGGATAAGCCCTCAGGGGAAGGGGATGGAGCCCTATAGAACAAACTAATATTGCTGTGTTTATTTGATATGGTGATTGAGTTCAGGTAGATAGTGCTGCTGGCTGCAGTTAACTGGTATTGTAGTTCCATCTTCGTTAGGATGAGTGCTCCTCCACCTCTTCTATCGGACTTGTAGCAAGGGTGAATGTTGTAGTTGAGGGGGACAAGTTGGTGCAGGATGACCGCGTCTGATGTGGAAAGCCAAGTCTGTGATGAGTAGGATGTCCAGGTCATGGGTGGACAACGGGTTGGCCACGGCTGGCCATTTCTTTCGAATCGATCGTGCATTTATGAGGGCGCACTTCAGATGTTGGGGGTGGATGAATTGATCGCCTTGGGGCGATTTGTTTTGCTGGAGGGTCACGTAGATTAGGTGTGGGCCTGATGGGCGTCCAGCTGCACATGAGCCCTGCAGCACCGGGATGGGGTTATTAAGGGAGGTGAGTGCAAGGGCTCTGTGCATCAGCGCTATGAGTATGTAGCATATGGCGAGGGTGAAATGATAATGAGCTATCATGGGAGTTAACATTGTGGGATGCTGTACAATCGATTACTCCATGCAATAAACCTTTAACCTACACAGTTAGCACCCTCCAATGATGATCCTTTGACCTCCCCTCAAGTATTCCATATATATATATTCATAGATAACTTGTATATAGTTTTTCACACTGTTCGGTATTATACCACATTATTTGTTCTATATTTCATGATATTCCTTGTAAATAAGTTCTGTTATATTTCATTGTTCCATGTAAAACAAACTTGATTTGTAAATTATTGTTACCTGTAAACCGCAACTGAACTTTGGAAGATGCGGTATATAAATGTGAATTAAATAAATAAAATAAATAAAATAAAGTATGCTTGGTTTTTTCTTAGGACACTGCAGGTAGGGTGGGATGCCTGTCTAATTGAAAAGTGTCGATAAACCATGTGCAGTCAGCCTGTCAGGGAGGGAAGGTAGCAACATGCAGTGTATGACGTGTATGAGGATTAGTGTATCATTCAGTCGACATCATGCAGTATACTTATCTAGGTGATAACAGGCGAGGTACTATGCATTGGATACACTGTATAAAGAGTAGCAAGGTAGACTATTATACCATAATAAAGTGTTTTAAATGAAAACTGCAGTTTCAATAGTATCATACAGTATGTTTATGTCAATGAATATTGGAACTGAATCCTATCTTTTCTGAAGATGGACAATATACTATATTGGACCAGTGTATGAAAAACATACACTATGTGAAACTTCTATTTTCTGCAAAGTTTTAATATTTTTTATTATTGCTGGTATTTCATAGTTGTTTGAGTATAGCAAATGTAATAAATCATCCAGAACAGAGAGAGAATATGCGAGCTGTCCAAAACGTGTTAAGGTATGGTTTCACTTCCATATTTTCAGCAGGGATTGAGAAACCACAATGTGTTATTTGTAACGAAGTTCTATCAGCGGAATCCATGAAGCCAAACAAACTGAAACGGCATTTTGACAGTAAGCATCCCACCTTTGTAGGCAAGGATATTTGGTATTTTAAGAACAAAGCTGATGGAATCAAGAAAAGCAGACTTGATATTGGAGGAAGGTTCCACCATCAAAACATAGCTGCTGTTGAAGCTTCATATATGGTGGCTCTCAGAATCGCCAAAGCCAAGAAAGCTCACACTATTGCCCTTCGTCAGTCTTTTTGAATAAAGCATACTAAAACCGTTGACTACAAAATCATAATAATTTTGAAATCAAATATTGTTACTTGTTATTGTGATTAATTATTGTGGTTTAACTAAGTAAATTTTATAAATGAAAACATATTGCAAAGGCTTATAATATATTAATAATTCAACAAATGATTACAGCGACAATGCGTTGATGGTAAAGGAAGAGAGACGCATTTGATTTTATCATTGGGGGGTCGTCACAAGTTGACCAATGGTAAAAGGGGTCGCGGTACAAAAAAGGTTGAGAACCGCTGCTCTAAAGAGAGCATTCAAACTCTACATCCCTGCACTCTGGAACTCCCTCCCCCACCCCTTGAGAGCCACCACAGATGTCTCTACCTTCAGGAAGCTCCTGAAAATGCACCTATTTACCGAATACTTCTATACTCCACCAACCTCGTAACGGACTGCCTACCACCTCAATAGACCGAACCCTAAGCACCATGCAGAGCACAAACTTATGTAAATAGTTAAACAGTTAAATGTAAACACAGTCAACATTGCTGTATATAATTTTGAAAAAAGTTCTATGTAAACAAAGTTCTGTTCTTTGTAAACCGCCTTGAGATTCTGAAAGGTGGTATATAAAAAAATGTTAAATAAATAAAATAACAGTTTAAAATGACAAAATATAATTAGTTATAATAATTTTATTTTGATGTTATAAACCTCATCGTGGTTCTCGCTTTCTATTTTTGCTCCTTGGTATGTGATCACCTTGCATCTCCTTTGTCTTTTGCAAAATATATATTTACATTAAATACCTTTCCGGCCCATTGTGACGTGTCAGGAGTCTATATTTTTTATATTAAATTCCCAGGCTAGATAATTAAACTGCTACAATTTTTGCTGCATATAATCTCTGCAATGTTTTAAAAATAAAGAAATCTAGCCTGGGAATATATTCTTTTCCTCTTCGTCCCTCCAGGCCAGTCTAGGGATCCATGTACGCTTGGGTAGTCGCCATTCTTTAGCAGCTGAGAACTGAGCATGTCAGCTTTCTGACACCCAGTAGAAGAGCTCCACCTCGAGCCCTTACCTCCAGTCCATCAGTTCTCAGCTGCTGAAGAAGGAGCTCTCTCTGGCCTCGTGTGTTGGTGAAGGTGGGCTAGCTTTCAGGTTTGGCCTTAGAATAATTGCAAAGGAGCCTGCTGTCAATGGGACTGCCAAAAAAAAAAAAAAGATCAAAAGGAGAGAAATTTAATAAGGAGGTGCTAAGGCAGCTCAAGGGAGCAGGCGGTGAGGGGCAGGGCCTGTCCTCTCACCTTGCCTGGGGTCAAATTACCTGGGAACCCCAGGTCCCTTTCCCCCTCCTCTGCATAGAGGCCCCACTCGCCCTGTTAGCTACTGGGAAGGGGGGGGGGGTCCTAAAGCTCCGTTGTGCTGGGCGTCTTTCTTGTGGCTTAGGTTGTTTCGGCTGCACCTCCGTTCACGTGGGAGCTGGTGCGTAACAGGATCAGCTCGGTGCATGCTGCCCTCGTCCGTGTGCTGTGCCATTTTGCGCGAGCAGCTGTGGTGTCACGGCATCGGGGTTGTGCCGGCGTTGCGGTTATGAGGGGCAGCTGCTGCATCAGAGGTTGTCCTTTCTCGGCTCGGGCATGGCTTCGGGACTGGGGAAGGAGTTGAGGTGTCTGATGAAGTTGAGGCCGATTTGGTGGGAGCCACGGCCATTATAGAGATGGCAGCCATTTAAAAGCGGTCAGGTGCTAAGAGCGGTAAGAAGAAAAGAGGAAAGTCAGCAGATTCAAAAGTAGCTGTTTCGGAGCTGGGACCTCCTGCTGAGATGCCGGAGGTCTGTTTTTTTTCGCCTGATTTTATTCATTCCCTCCACAGGGCCTATTGCTTAAAGAGGGAGCAGGCCCTGGAGGAGCCTATCCCTGACAAGCACGGCCATGTAGGCCTGGAGTGGCCACCTTCGGGGGGCACAGCTATGGCTGGACAATGCAGGTGACATGGATCTCTCAGGGGAGATAGAATCTTGGGGAACTCAGGTCTCCCCGCAGTCACAAGCAGCAGAGGATCTGGGTGAAGGTCCATCAGATCTCTGGGGAGAGCAATCAGGTATAGGAGAAGATGTGGGTTCTTTGTCCTTTCGGTGCATCCTGATATGGTGCGGTTCTTGCGAGCGGTGCAACATTTGTGGCTGCCTAGAAGGCCAATAGTGCCTCCGTGGGACCTTCAATCTGGTGTTGACAGGTCTGACGATAGCTCCCTTTGATCTGTTAGTGCAGGTGTCACTCAAGGATCTCACCCTGAAGATGGTGTTTTTGGTAGCACTGTGCTTGGCCTGCAGAGTCTCGGAGCTTCAGGCTGTTTCCTGTAGAGAGCCCTTTTTGCGTTTCTCCAGGGAGAAAGATGGTTTTGCGCTGTTCCTTTCTGCCCAAGGTAGTATCTCATTTTCACGTTAGTCAAATGGTCACCCTGCCGGCATTCCCAGAGCTCGGGGACTCGGAGGAAGAGAGGCAGCTACACTGCCTGGCTCTGCGTTGCATCCTGCAGAGATATCTTCGAAAGATGGAGGATCTGTGCAAGCCGGATCGGTTGTTTGTATTGTATGGAGGTCCTTGGGCAGGGGAGGCAGCGTCCAAAGTGACAATTGCCCCTTGGGTGATGTGTACAATTGTTGAGGCGTATGTGCGCACGGGCTATACCCTGCCAGCGGGGCTTAGGGCACATTCGATCCGTTTGCAAGTGATGTCCTGGGTGGAGGCAGGGCTGGTTCCTCCAGTGGACATCTGCAGAGCAGCAACTTGGTTGTCGTTGCATATGTTTACTAGGCATTATCGCTTGGATGTGCAGGCGAGAGATGATGCGAGATTTGGTTCAGTGCTGCTTAGATCTGGTGTTGAAGGGCCCGCCTGGCTTTAGTCATTGCTTTGATACGTCCCAAGCATACATGGATCCCTGGACTGGCCTGGAGGGATGAACAGGAAGGAGAAATTAGACCTTACCTGCTAATTGTCTTTCCTGGAGTCCCTCCAGGCCAGTCCAGGACCCTCCCTTCCGGAGATCAGGATTGGCAGAAGGGGCTGCAATTAAGAAGTACAGCATGCCATAGCAGCAGGAGCCATTCAACAGGAGTTAGGAGTCCTGGCGGGTGACTTTCCCGTGGGCTCACTGCAACTATTCAAAAAAAAAAAAAAGAGAAGGAACGAAGGAAAAGAGACAGGAGTAATGTGAACTATACTGTCTCCTGTAAGATATACATAATTGGTGTTGGAAGTATTCTTAGAATAGATTTAAGCTGCTTGGTTATTACGAGATTGGAGGTAAGGGCTCAAGGAGGAGCTCTTCTACTGGGTTTTAAACTGACAAAGTCAGTTCTCAGCTGCTGGAGAATAGCGACTACCCAAGCGTACATGGATCCCTGGACTGGCCTGGAGGGACTCCAGAAAAGACAGCAGGAAAGGTCTAATTTCTCCTTCTTTATTCTTGGGGCAACCACCTGACCAGTGTTCTGAGTGGGGGGACCCCGTTCCCTGACTAGAGCTCTGGAAAGGCCCTTCCATTTTGGCTGCTGGGTGGGGGGGGGAGTGCCAGCTCATCTTTTGGTTCAGACGGCAGATTGTCTTGAGCTGCCCCTGTACACACGCGCACCCACACACATCCCCCTACCCTCTGTCATCTCACCCTCAGATTTTCACAGCGACATAGCTAACTCTGTCATGGAAATAAATATACACATCATATCATTGTGCTATCCTGCTAAGACACACTTTACCATGATTTTTTCATCCAAGTTACGAAAGCTGACGCTCCTAAGTTTTCAAAAGAAGGAGAAAGGAAATGCGCCATTGTGTCGCACAGTAAGGTACACTTTCAACTTGTTTATGGTTGAGGAGCGAGAATTTAAGAATCTTAACAAATGCTTTTTTTTTAAGTCATTAGGTAAAGTAACAGGTGATTTAGTGCTTGAATGTGTTTAGGGGGGGTTCCAGTAATTAATTTTGCAAAACAGATCAATGGAATTACATTATTATGAAGGATGTGTGCTTTTTAAATGGATGTGATAATATCTTTTTTAAAAACATATTTTTGTTTTGCTTTATTTTAAGTGGTTGGCTCTAGGCAATGTGGTTATTTCTTCTACACTAGAGAAAGTCAAGACTTTTAAGCCAGAAAAAGAAGTTGATCTGAAAGCCTTTTGTCTTCACAAGCCTTTAGAGACCACATGGCCAAAGGTGAATGAACATTTCAAGCCCATGCTGGAGAGCAAGCCAAACTTTACTGCCCTACAGAAGGAACTGTTTAGTGTCATGAATTCATACAAAGACTTGTTCTATCCCGAGCGGATAGCTACTGAACAGGGCGAAGAAGTGCGACACACGTATTGCCTCCATGCATTGAATCATATCCTTAAGGCAAATGCCCAGGTGCTGAGCAATAACGCCAATAAAAGAGATCAAAAGCTTGGAGTGGATGATGATGATCTCAGGGACCAAGGATTCACAAGACCAAAGGTCAGAAATTCAGTTGCCTATTTGTTTTCCGTGCCTTTCTTTACTAGACTTGCAAGCCACCACATGTTGCAGACCTTTGTTAAGTTTGTGTAAATATGTCATCTCCTTATGCATTTATATCAAAATGGAAATGACAGAGAGAGGATTTTAGGGGATAATTTTATAAGTGTCTGCATTAGTGAAACTTATGTGCATACTTTACACTGTGCAGATTCTTTTGGATTTTTCAGAGTGAAAGGACATGCATAGTTTTTGCTTTGAAAATTATGCCAGGAAAACTGTGTACATATTTGCATCTGCTATTTAGTACACATGTTATTTTATAGGTGAGATAACATGCATACGTTTTGGAACTCCAAAAGCATAAGCATGCTATATTGCCTTTTACTGGGGCAAAGCAGTGTACAGGCAGGTACGGTATATAGTCCCCGAAGGGCCCACAAGCTACGTTCTTTACCAGATGCAAAGGAGGGTTAGGTGACTTGCCCAAGGTCACAAGGAGCACCTGTGAGACTAGAAACCCCAATCCCTCCGGCCTGAGGTTGTTGTCCTCCAGTGGGATTCGAACCTCTGGTCTGAGACAATGTGCCCCAACCACTAAGCCACTCCTCCCCACTGTCCAAAGTGGTGCAGGTTGACACTTGTCTGCCCCTTAGGCCTCCTTTGATTCTCCACCATTGTCAATGCCTTCTCAGTGTGCCGGTGCTATTAACAAACTCTGCCATCCAGCCATAGGTGATGCAGCTTCTTAGTGTGACAGTTGAGTGTGTGGACTCTTGCAGGACGAAATGTTGAAGGTTGCACATGCTGATATAGTTCTGGAAACTTAGGATAAAATTAACACACCTGGACATACAATTCCTGATCCACAGGCTGATCTTGAACCTGTGACCCTTTTCTCATACACACACTGGTCATGTGTTTGGAGCCACAGAGCAGTCATGTGGGTTCATCAGTCCATGGGTATATATGTGGTCATTGTCAGGATGCATGCAGGTATAAGTTGGGGTATGCCTATATCTGCTTAGATCTCTGCAGGCTCTCCGCCATACTTGTCTGACAAGGTATGTTTGGCAGGTGTGGGAGAGGGACATCTTGTTAAGTCTGTATGTTGCACTGCCTTGCTATTCTGCTTATTCAACTTACATTCATGTCTTACATATGGGATCTGTCCAGTCAAAGGGTCAGGCCATGATACATGAACACACACATTGCAGACCAAGGGTCTACTAGCAGAATGACCAGCGTTCCCATTTCCTGGTCTGTGCTTGTGGAGCAGTCATGGAATAAGCTCGTATCTTGCAAATTAAAATAGCTTATTTGGATTCATATGTGGCTCAGATGGTTGTAACTGACTGAGTACTTACTTATGGAGGGGTCAGAGGTTCACGCACAGCTTATGTTCATCATTTGGAAGGTGAGGGGTAGGGTGGGCATTTTTCCTCTGACATGGGCTGTTATATTATTGTATACTATTCCTGCCTCAGTGGCATATTTTCCCCCCACATGCACATATCCACTCAATATGTGTGTGTGTGGGGGGGGGGGGGGGGTGGCGGCATCCTGATCCCAGGGCCAGCCCATCCATGTAGAAATCTAGCCGGGTGCCAGAGCCCAATGATCATGGTGGACAGCATGCCGGCCAATCCCTGCCATCATGGCACAGCTGCCGCTTCAGTGCTGCAGTCAGCCTTATCGAAGTTGCACACATGCAGCTAGGCACACCTTGCCACTCCTGCCCCCCTCCACAAGGGGATATGGGTACATGTGCTGCTGCCTTAGACCTCTGTAGGGAAGGATCACCGTATGCTCCGCTATACCTGCTGCTGACATGCTTGCCATCCCATTGACTCTGGCAACTGCAGCATTTCACTGGATACACAGGGCTGGGACAACGTTTTGTCTGCAGCAGGTCGCAGCTGCTATGACTGCCACCCCCACCTTCACACAATGTTGGCATGGTGGCAGTGGGGGTGGCACAACTTCTTTTTGACTGAGGCAGCATATATGTGTGCTGCCACTGTCACACAGGAGTCATACCAGACATCACAGATGTACACCCTTGACAGCGATCCTGTCAGCTTTGTGGACCAGCTGGCCCCACTGCATCACCCACGTGACACCTCCTTTGCCAACTTTGTACCAACAACATAGTGCCCTTTCTTAATATGGCACCATGCTGTTGCTGCCAAAGGAGCCACTACTATCACAAATTTGGGAATTCCGGTGGGTGGCGCACATTGCATATATTGACATAAGCTCTCTTCCCTCAGAAACAGCCTTTATCATGAGCTTTCAGATGACCTTAGGTTTCCCAGCACTGGCAGCTCTAACGCACGGTAACTTACCCCACTGTTAAAGGAGCACACGCTATCCCCACCCCTCTGCATCCCATCAACGCCCACTCTCCACCTCCTTTCACCTTAAGGCTAGGGGCCCGGCTTCCGCACATTAATCCAGCGTTATCGGCGCTTTCCGTAGCGTTAACCACACATGGGCGCTGATAATGCCCATTAATGGCACCTTTACTCCCTTACCGCCCTTTAGTAAACATACTCCATAGTATAGAAAAAGTTAATATTGTAAGTGAATTTACAGTTATTAAACAAGTATTTTTTAATAAGTATTGTAGTGATTAATAAAAATTTGTCTGGACGGAGGCGTTTTTAGACCAGTGATGCAGTATCAGGCAGTTCCACAATGATAGTTTCTCCAGGACCAAGCAGGAAGTCAGTCCTCACATATGGGTGTCATCGGCGCTGAAGAAGCCCCAGCGGAGCATTTCCCCAGCTTTCTATGAAAGCCTTTGGGAATGCAGGCACGCATGCGCGGTTCCCTTCCCGCCTAAAGGTGCCATCTTACCTCAGTCTCTTTTTTTCCGAGAAGCCCACCGGATGTGTGTCCTGTTCTCCCGGTTAAAATTAGATTTTTTTCGACGATTTCGCTATTTTTTTCTCCCGGTTCGACGCCGGTTCCCCTCCCGCTGGGTTCGGTACACCGGTATCGAGCCCGATTCTTCTTTTTCGGTTTTTGCCCTTCGTGGCTGGCGTTCGCGCCCTTTTTTCCATTTTTCCCTGGAAGGCCGGTCCTTTGACCTCGCGGGGACTCTTTTTTTTCCCCGATGGCTTCCAGCGGTTTTAAAAAGTGTGATCAGTGTAAGAAATTTATGTCTCTCACCGACACACACGACTGCTGCCTTCGGTGCCTTGGCCCCGACCACGACCCTAAGTCGTGCGGGCCATGTGGAAAGATGTCTTCCAAGGCACTCCGAAGTCGACAGCAGCAAAAAGAAAGGCTTTTCTCGGACTCAGCCTCCGGCCGGGCCCGGACCTCATCTGAGGCCTCGACATCTCGGGATTCCGATCCCGAGCACCATCGAAGCTCCTCGGACAGGGGGTCCCCCGACTGGGAACGCAAGAGGAAGAAGCGGCTCGCAAGGGCGTCGTCGGAAGAGGTCCCTGGCTCCTCGAGGGCCAGGTCTAAGACCCCAGACCGTCGCCCCGGGCCCATGGAACACGAGAAGCCTGCAAAAGTTCCTTGCGTGGAGCCGGAGTCTGCTGGACACATAAGCCCCATAGTCCTCGAGGACTCTCCTCCCAGGGAGCCGACGTCGGGCCCGGCGCCGCCGGGGCCCGAGTCGGTGGCTGCTGCGTCTCCCGAGCTGAGTCTCAGGATGACAGCCTTGGAGAGCAGATTGTCTGTCTGCCTTCATGGAACAGCAGTGGGCACTGATGGCCAGCCTGTCTGGCGCATCTGCCCCGACCACCGGGACATCGACTTCGAAGTCGACCCCGGAGACCGAGCCGATACTCGAGTCTATCGTGGCTCGGAGTCCACCTCGGTCGCGGTCTCCCTCGACCTCCCGTTTGGGACCGAGGGCATCAACGCCGGTGCCTCCGGCATCGGGGCGGGTGCTCCAGGGCGCCGCGGGGTCGGACCCTGACTCCTCCTCGGACGAGTCAGCTTGGGAGACAGAGGACGAGGAGTCTCCTGACACCTTCAAGACTCGGTGCGTCCCTTCGGACTCACCACAGTCTGAGCCCCGGAGTAGGTCCCCCCCGGAGGATACTCTGTTCTCGGAGTTCGTCCGGGATATGGCTGCTGCCTTGGCTATTCCAGCGGACCCCGAGGAGGAGCCTCGAGCTGAAGAGCTCGAGGCCCTACAGTATGGCTCTCCTCCAAAGGAGGCCTTTACTGTTCTGGTTCCTCTGATGCTGGAACGGCTCCTCTTCCGTATGTGTGAGGCACCGGCCTCGGCACCGGTTCTCAGCAAGCGAGTCGATTCGATCTATCGACTCCGGAAGAGCCCTGGCTTTCAGAAGGCACAGCTACCACACCATTCTATGGTTGTGGAATCGGCCATGCATCGTCTGAAGAGCCAGAAGATGCACTCCGCGGTGCCCCCTGGCAGGGAGGCCCGGAACCTCGATGGCGTCGGTAGAAAGTGCTTCCAGGGCTCGATGCTTGCTTGCTGTGTCCAGTCCTACCAGCTGTACATGGGCATGTACTAGCGGGATCTGGCCAAGGAATTGGCCGGGTTCTCTGCTGGTCTCTCCGGGGAACCCTTGCAGAGATCTAAGTCCTTGTCCTCAGGGATTCGGGACTGCTCGAAGTTCATGTCCCGCGCCACCTACGATGGCTTCGAGGCTTCGGCCCGAGTTGCGGCAGCCGGCATCGCGGCTCGACGCCAGGCATGGCTGCAGTCATCGGACCTCGAGCCATGGGTGCAGGACAAGTTGGTCGATGTCCCTTGCCGAGGTGAAAACCTTTTTGGCAAGCCCATGACCGAGAAGGCCACCCAGCTCGAAACTGAGCACCTCACACGGACAAGGCTGTCGAGAAAGACCTCTGCCCCTTCTCATAAAAAAAAGGGCTCGGGTAAAAAGCCCTTTTACCCGAGGAAGGGCACTGCCTATAAACAGTACCCGCAATATCAGGCTGCCCACGTTGCCCCCAGGGTCAGCAAGCCAAGGGCCAGGGTAATGGGCCCCGTAGGCAGAGGACCCCCAAGCCTCAGGCCCCTGCTACCACTCAGCAGGGTGGGGGTTTTTGACTCCTTGAGAGTAGCCTCTCCTCCACTGCTCTCCCAACCCTGCACAGGAGGTCGCCTCGCCCTCTGCCCACCAGTAGCCCCTTATCTCCGGGAACAGTTGGGTGCTGGAGATAGTCCACAAGGGCTATGCCCTCCATTTTCACCAACTGCCTCCGCCATATTTTTCAGGGGAGCCTCCAAGGCCTCCCCTGCACACAGACCTTCTTCTACAAGAGCTTCATGGTCTGTTGGTGGACAGGGCGGTGGAGCCTGTGCCTCCCCACTTGCAAGGTCACGGTTTCTACTCCAGGTATTTCCTGGTGCCCAAAAGAACCGGTGGCCTTCAACCCATTCTGGACCTCAGGAACCTCAACAAGTTCCTAGTAAAGGAGAAGTTCAAGATGCTTACTCTTGGGACACTTCTGCCCTACCTCCAGCAGGGAGATTGGCTATGCTCCTTAGATCTAAAGGATGCGTACACTCACATCCTCATTCATCCAGACCACAGAAAGTACCTCAGGTTCATTGTGGGAGGAAACCATTATCAATACAGAGTGCTTCCTTTCGGCCTCACCTCCACCCCCAGAGTCTTCACAAAGTGCCTAGCAGTAGTGGCGGCCTACCTGAGAAATCAGGGAATCTTTGTCTTCCCCTATCTCGACGACTGGCTCATCAGGGGTCAGACGTGCCAGGAGGCCAAACAGGCCACCCTCAGGACTATTGCTCTTCTACAAAGCCTGGGGTTTGTCATAAACTTCGCAAAGTCCACTTTGCTCCCCTCCCAGAACTTGGAGTTCATAGTGGCAAGGCTGGACTCTCTGCTGGCAAAGGCTTTCTTGCCAGTAGACAGGGCCCAAAGGTTGATGGCCTTGGCAAATCAGTTTCTCAGCAGGCCCCTGGTCTCTGCTAGGCTCTGCCTGAGGCTTCTAGGCCACATGGCTTCAACAGTACATGTGACCCCCAATGCCAGGCTCCATATGAGGCCTGCACAGTGGTGCCTTCGGGCTCAGTGGTCACAGGTCACAGGCAGCCTCAGAGACAGGATAAGTGTCCAGACCATTTCTGCACTCCCTCTCCTGGTGGCTTCACCCACCCAATCTTCTGAGGGGGGTGCCTTTTCAGATTCCAGGGTATACAGTAGTGGTGACCACAGACGCCTCCCTGCAAGGCTGGGGGGCTCATTGTCTGGGCAAGTGCACCCAGGGCCTGTGGTCTCCCTGGGAAGCTGCACAGCAGATCAATCTCCTCGAACTCAGAGCTATTCGATTAGCACTCAAAGCTTTCACTCCTACCCTGGCTCACCAGTCTGTCCTGATTCAGACAGACAACCAAGTTGCCATGTTTTATGTGAACAAACAGGGCGGAACTAGGTCCAGGATCCTTTGTCGGGAGGCTCAGGACCTTTGCTGTCTGGAGAGGGAGTCCCGTAGGGACAGTGCTTTTGGCCAAGCAGTACTCCAGAATCTCTTTGAGGTTTAGGCAACTCCTGTCCTCCTGCCCTCTGTTGGGCTACCGGTGGAGGTTGTGTCGGTGAAAAACCTTTCTTTGCAGCTGGGACTAGAGGGAATCCTCTTGTTCAGCCTGGGTTCCTTGGTAGTCCAGAGCTAGGGAGTCACCCATATGTGGGGACTGACTTCCTGCTTGGTCCTGCAGAAAGAGTAGTTACTCACCTGTAACAGGTGTTCTCCAGGAGCAGCAGGAATCAGTCCTCACAACCCTCCCTCCTCCCCTTGGAGTTGCAGTTGTACATAGTTTATTTTTCATTTTTGTGTGCTGTTCTTAGCTATGTCATTTGACTGAGGTAAGATGGCACCTTTAGGCGGGAAGGGAACCGCGCATGCGTGCCTGCATTCCCAAAGGCTTTCATAGAAAGCTGGGGAAATGCTCCGCTGGGGCTTCATCGGCGCCGATGACACCCATATGTGAGGACTGATTCCTGCTGCTCCTGGAGAACACCTGTTACAGGTGAGTAACTACTCTTTTCTGCCACATAGAGGGATATTCTTTCATCCTGAGGTCTCTTCTCCTCCTCTTTGAACAATAAGTATGCTGGCTGATGCCCTGGTAGTCGGCTCTGTAGGGCTTTCTATAATGTATAGCTTTGGGCAGTTTTGTTGTTTTTAGATTAAATTAGAAAAATATTATTTTAAAGATGGGGATTGTCTAATTAACTGTTGGCCGAGAGTTAATGGGTAGCTTTCCTACTACTTCTTCAGTAAAGACCACCTAATGGTCCAACTGTCTCTCTCTCACAGGTGTTTTGCTACAAATATACTTGAAAAAGGTTTTATTATGCGTTTTAAGGATTATGGTTTGTGGTTTATTAAAATTTGCTATACTGCCTTTCAAATCAAATTGCTTCCACGGCAAGCTTCTTTTCAAATTCTCTCTTTGCCTGCCTTATCAATGTCTTGCATTTAACTTGCCAGTACTTTGTTTCCTGTTTTCGTCATTTGGCTCTTATTTTCTGAAGGATTTTGTTTTAGCTATAACAGTCTCTTTGACCTAGCCTTTAAGCCGTGTTAGCTGTATTTTGGCCTTCCTTCCACCTTTCTTAAAGCGTAGAATATATTTGGTCTGGGCTTCCAAGATAGTATTTTTAAATTATGTCCAGGCCTGATGTAAATTCTTAACATTTGCAGTTGCTCATTTTAGTTTTTTCTTAACCATTTTCCTCATTTTATCATAGTCTCCTTTTTGAAAGTTAAATGATGGCACAGTTGATTTCCTCCATTTTTTTAAATCAAATGTATCATGTTATGATCACTATTGCCAAGCGGCCCCAACACTGTTTCCTCACACACTAGATCCTACATTCTACTAAGAACTAGATCTAAAGTAGCATCCCCTTGTGTCAGTTCTTGAACCAACTGCTTCATGAAGCAGTCATTTATTACATCTAGAAACTTTCTCTCCCTAGCATGGCCTGATGTAACATTAACCCCATCATTACTGAGGTAATTGAAATCTCCCACTACTGTGTTATAAACTTTACAAGCTTCCCTAATTTCTTTTAGCATGTCATCATCTGGCTGTTCATTCTGGCCAGGCAAGCGGTAGTAAATCACTACTATCATTGCCTTCTCCTTCTCACATGGAATTTATTTTTTTTTTTTTTAACTGTATGTTTTCCTGATCGTCCCTCCAGTCTAGTCCCGGAATCTCTGGGGTTGTCAACCTCATCCAGCAGCTTTGGAGACTGAGAAACTTCAGTGCTGTGATGTCACCAGTATATAAGGGCTGGCACCACCTCCTCACATCAGTTTTTCAGTCTCCAAAGCAGCTAGAGAGGTGGTGAGCCCAGGGATCCCGGGGCTCACTAGAGGAACAATTAAGTAAAGTTTAGAGGAGTTTATATATATTAAAAAAAAAAAAGATCATCAGTTAAGGGGGATAATTACATCGGGCGCTTTTGTTTTGACTCTGCCTCTAGTCTGGGAGGGCAGCGGTTTTTCCATTGCCTGGGGAGCCTCTGCTCCATTACCCGCCCTTTACCTCAGCCAGGGGACAGTTAGGAGCCCGGCAGTGGGGTCTGGTCGACGGCGGAGAGAGGATCTCCAGCTGGTTTCCATCCTGGCCGCAGGGGACCGGAACCGGCTTGTTTTGAGGGGCGCGGTGAGTGCAGAAGTGTTTGCCTGCCACTGCCGACAGCCTTAGGAGCAGTCCCAGCTGTTTCGTCTTTCATCGGAGGCATCTAAAGGTAATGGGGCCTATTAATTTTGCCGGTATGGGGCACGGAGTGTGACTGCCGATCCGGCAACAGTTGCGCAGGGCCGCAGGCTGTTTTTCGGCGGGAAACAGCGGTGCGTAGCGATCAGGCCAGACCGCGTGGCCTGAGGGCGGGAAGATCGCTGGTTTCCCGTGTGGGGCCTTGGTGCTTCCTAGCTGGGCCTAGAAGCTTCGTTTTGGGTTTCTTTCTTCGGGACTCCGCTGGGGGAGCCTTCCTGCAGGGGGCAGAAGTAAAAAAAAAAAAAAAAAATGTTGTTTCATTTGAGGGGGGGTTTTGCACCCTGTGTGGATCAGGTTGGCATGCCTTCCAAGCAGCTCTGCCTTTTGTGTGGAGCTAAGCGCAGTTCCGTTTCACAGGATGGTGTCTGTAGGGGCTGCGCTCCCGAGTTGGAGGCCAGAGAGGTGGTTCCCAATTCAGAGTCTGGGGGGCCTGAGGTTTTGGAGGATATGATTGAACCCAGCCATCCTTTCCTACCGCCCCCTGAGCCAGGGGTCAGTGCGTCGGCGGCCACAGTACCTCCACTCTCGCAGCAGCCTCTAGCAGGCAGTCTAGGGGCAATTTTCTCGTCGGATTTCATTGCACTGCTCCAGAAGACTTTGGCGGACTCGCAGGGAGCTCCTGCAGCGAGTTCCTCAGGAGCGGAGCTGGGACTGAAGCGACCGCGGTCACCGTTGTCAGCGGCAGCTTCAGGCATCAGTGCCAAGAGGACCAGGCCAGGCAGAGATCTCCTAGCGTCCTCCGTCGTGTCAGAGGAGGGGCGTTCAGAGGACGCGGACATGGATGGAGATTTAGAGGATCTAGAGGAAGGTGAGATTAGGGAACAAGAGGATCAGGCTCGGGTATTTCGTAGAGAGGAGTTACCGGCGCTCATTTCAGAGTCTCTTAAAGCACTTAATATGCCGGACGCGGGACCTGTAGCAGATTCTACCCTGGAGGATCTGCTGCTACAGGCGGTGCGGAAAAATCAGAAGGCTTTCCCGGTGCATAGGGTGTTTAAGGAGATTATACAGGAAGAATGGGATATGCCGGAGGCTGCTCTTAAGGGCTCTCGAGTGATGGCGCGATTGTATCCTCTCTTGGATCAGGACAGAGAGTTGTTTAAGGCTCCCAAGGTGGATGCTGCCGTATCAGCGGTAACCAAGAAAACTACCATCCCGGTGGAAGGTGCCGAGGCTCTTAAGGATGCGCAAGACCGCAAGTTGGAAATGTTGTTAAAGCAGATTTTTGAGGCCAATGCATTGTCTTTACAGGCATCAATTTGTGGAGCCTGGGTAGCGCGGGCCTGCTTGCGGTGAGCTCAGCGAGTGCAAGGTGACCTGTTGGTGGAAGTGTCCGAGGAGGCGGCAAGATTGGAGTCCGGGGCGGCTTATCTCGCAGACATTCACTATGATTTGATCCGCGGGTTGGCGAAGAGTATGGCCTCGGTAGTCGCCGGCAGAAGGTATCTGTGGCTGCGAAATTGGGCAGCGGATGGTTCTTCGAAGGTGAGGTTGAGTAAGCTCCCTTTTCGGGGGAAGCTGCTCTTTGGAGAAGATCTGGAGAAGTTGGTTAAGGATTTAGGGGAGTCGAAAGGCGGCCGTTTGCCTGAGGATAAACAAAAACAGAGCCGCACTGGGCCCGGGTCTCGGGGGCACAGCGGGAGTTTCGACGATTCTCTTCCTCGAGGGGGGCCCAGGCCCAGAGAGGTCGCTTCCCTGGTAGATCCCAGGGGTTTCAGGGGTTTCGAGGCGCGAACAGGGGTTTTGCGGCTGCGTCCTCGTCCTCCACCTTCAAAAAGTCACAATGAAAGGGGGGTCCGGGGGGGTTAGTTCCCGTAGGGGGTCGGCTACGGGATTTTTACCCTGCCTGGGCCCGACTCACGTCCGATCAGTGGGTGTTGGAGGTGATTTGCGAAGGTTATGCGCTCGAGCTGCAGCGACCGGTATCTGATTCTTTCGTTTGGTCCCCGTGCACTGTTCCCGCGAAGCGCAAGGCAGTACAGGATACGGTGCAGAGGCTGTTGTTGCTTAAGGCCATTGTCCCGGTTCCTATCGACCAGTTAGGGTGCGGTCGGTACTCCATCTACTTCGTCGTGCCAAAGAAGGAAGGGACGTGGCGGCCCATTCTAGATTTAAAAAGGGTGAATCGCTGTCTGCGCGTGACGCATTTTCGGATGGAAACTCTCAGGTCAGTCATTGTGGCGGTACGGCGCGGAGAGTTTCTAACTTCCCTGGACTTATCGGAGGCGTATCTTCATATTCCGATCCGCCGGGAGCATCAGAAATTCCTCAGATTTGCGGTGCCGATGGGACATTATCAGTTTCAAGCACTTCCATTTGGCCTGGCGACGGCGCCGCGAACGTTCACCAAGGTGATGGTGGTAGTGGCGGCGGCGTTGCGGAAGGAAGGAGTGTTGGTCCATCCCTATCTGGACGATTGGCTGATCAGGGCGAAGTCCAGGGAGGAAAGTCTCTCGGCTACGGCCAGGGTGATAGCTCTTTTGCAAAGTCTCGGTTGGGTGGTCAACACTGCAAAGAGCAAGTTGGAGCCATCTCAAAACCTGGAATACCTCGGGGCACGTTTCGATACGAGCGTGGGCCGAGTGTTTCTGCCTCAGCAGCGAGTGCTAGCCTCAGGCGATTGGTGAGTCAGTTTCTCGGTCTCAGCTGTCCTACAGCCTGGGAGTATCTGCAGCTGTTAGGGACGATGGCGGCGACGCTGGAGTTGGTGCCATGGGCGCGGGCCCACATGAGGCCGTTGCAGCGGGCTTTGTTGAGAAGATGGTCGCATCAGGAGGACTCCCTGTCCCAGAGGTTGGCTTGCCCTCCGCACACGCGTCGGGCGCTGCGCTGGTGGTTGAGACCAGAATGGCTAGGAAAGGGGGTGTCGTTGGAGGCGCCAGCTTGGGTGTTGCTAACGACGGATGCCAGCCTGCACGGCTGGGGAGCTCATTGTCAGGGGCACCTGGTGCAAGGTCAGTGGTCTGACCTGGAAAAGCGGTGGTCCATCAACAGACTGGAGTTGCGGGCAGTGACATTGGCTCTTCAGCGGTTGTGCCCTTTTCTACAGGGAACGGCCGTTCGGGTGTTCTCGGACAACGCAACGGCGGTAGCGTACATAAATCGTCAAGGAGGCACCAGCAGTGTAGCGCTGGAGGAAGAAGCGGACATTTTGTTCGAGTGGGCCGAGAGGAACCTGGTGGCCTTGGCGGCGGCGCATGTCACGGGAGTAGACAATGTGGAGGCCGATTTTCTGAGTCGGGTAAGGGTGGACCAGGGAGAGTGGGTCCTGCACCCCGAAGTGTTTGCACTGCTGGTTCAGCGCTGGGGGACGCCAGTAATGGATTTCATGGCGACTTCTCAGTCCGCAAAGGTCGATCGGTTCTTCAGCAGAAGAAAGGAGAGGATGGCGGAGGGCCTAGACGCTCTCATTCAGAAGTGGCCCGAGGGGCAGCTGCTGTATGTGTTTCTGCCGTGGGTGTTGATCGGGCGGGTTCTACAGCGCATAGAGCGGCACAAATGTCGAGTGGTTCTAATTGCTCCGGATTGGCCAAGAAGACCTTGGTACGCAGACTTGGTCAGACTGTTGGAGGGGCAGCCCTGGAGGCTTCCTGTTCGCAAGGAACTTCTCACCCAGGGACCTCTCTGCATGCCCCAGGTGGATCGATTCTCGCTTACGGCATGGCTCTTGAGAGGGCAAGGTTGAAAGCGAGAGGTTATTCGGCGGCAGTCATTACTACCTTGCTGAAGTCGAGGCGGAAATCTACTTCCTTAGCATATGTCAGAGTGTGATGCGTCTTTGAGGCTTGGTGTGCGGATAGGCACTGTGTTCCTTTGAAGGCGTCGGTCCCGCAGATTCTATCTTTCTTGCAGGATGGGTTTCAAAAGGGCCTAGCGGCATCTTCCCTGAAGGTGCAGTTGGCGGCTTTAGCCTGTTATAGAGGGAAGGTACAAGGCAGCTCGCTAGGTAGTCATCCGGATGTTAAGCGGTTTTTGAAGGCGGTGGCGCTTCTCCGGCCGCCGCATATGCGTATGGTTCCGGCGTGGGATCTACCCTTAGTCTTGGAGGCCTTAGGTGGAGCGCCTTTTGAGCCTTTGGGGAAGGCTTCTTTGAAAGATCTTACGCTGAAGGTAGTGTTTTTAGTGGCCATTGCCTCGGCTAGGCGACTTTCGGAGTTACAAGCGCTGTCCTGTAGGGAGCCTTTTCTCTCTTTCTACGATTCTAAGGTGTTGTTGAGACCGGTTCCGTCGTTCTTGCCTAAGGTGGTCTCGGTGTTTCATTTGAACCAAGTGGTGTCGTTGCCCGTGTTTCGTGTTAAGGGTAAGACTTAGGTGGCGGACCGACTTCATACTTTGGATATTCGCCGGGCGTTGAAGAAGTATGTGGCGAGAACAGAGCCCTTCCATAAGTCGGACAGGCTGTTCGTTCTGTTTGCGGGGCCTCATCGGGGGGAGTCGGCCTCGAAAGGTTCCATTGTTCGTTGGATCAAGGAAGCGATCGCATCGGCTTACATTCTCCGTGGTTGCATAGTACCGGAAGGGCTGCGGGCTCATTCCACTAGGGCACAAGCGGCATCGTGGGCGGAGTCTAGCTTGGTGCCGGCGGTGGAGATCTGTAAGGCGGCTACTTGGTCGTCGCTGCATACCTTTGTGAAGCATTACCGTCTGGATGTGCAGGCGGACAGAGACTCCTGTTTTGGATCGGCGGTGCTTCAGGTCGGTCTAGCAGGACCCTCCCGTTAATGTGTTTTACTGCTCTGGTACATCCCCAGAGATTCCGGGACTAGACTGGAGGGACGATCAGGAAGGTTAAATTAGACTTACCTGCTAATTGTAGTTCCTGGAGTAACTCCAGTCTAGTCCCGTGTCCCGCCCTATCGAGTTCTTTTTACCGCGGCCTGAAGCAGGAGCTGTATTACTGGTAAGCAAACTTCTCAATGCGTTTGGGGGGTTGGAGTGCATGCACAGCGGATTTTTTCCCAGGGCGGGGCGTGGGGGGTTCCTGTCCCCTGTAGTAGGGTACTGGACAGGGGATCTCCTGGCGTACGATCCGCAAGGGTCTTGTATATAGTTGGGTTGGCAGGCCTATATAGGTTAGTTCAGCGGTGCTTTAATACTGCATTTTGTTACTTACTTGTTGCTCCGGTGAGTCTGCTTTGTCAATAGGTAAACTGATGTGAGGAGGTGGTGCCAGCCCTTATATACTGGTGACATCACAGCACTAAAGTTTCTCAGTCTCCAAAGCTGCTGGATGAGGTTGACAACCCCAGAGATTCCGGGACTAGACTGGAGTTATTCCAGGAACTATAATTAGCAGGTAAGTCTAATTTAACCTTTTTATTAAAAAACAGCTAATAAACAGACGTGAATAATACACACTGTTTTCAGTAATTCCGAAACATGTTCCCTCCCCACCTTGCCCTCCTCCCAAGCTATAGCTACTGAAACTATTACCCCTGCACCCCCCCTCAATTAACCATCCTGCCCTTCCCTCTGCCCTCCTTTTGAAGCCATGTCCACACCACTCTCCATTGGCTTTCCATCTGTGCCACCCTCCCTTTATGTAATATAAGAACATAAGATATGCCATACTGGGTCAGACCAAGGTCCATCAAGCCCAGTATCCTGTTTCCAACAGTGGCCAATCTAGGTCATACGTACCTAGCAGTTTCTCCAAAAGACACAGGTTCCACAATGCTTGTACTGGGTCAAGCATTGATATCCTGGGTCCCTTCTTAATAATGGTTTATGGACCTTTCCTCCAGGAACTTGTCCAAACCTTTTTTAAACCCAGCTTCACTAACAGCCTTTACTACATCCTCCGGTAACAAATTCCAGAGTTTGATTACACGTTGAGTGAAAAATATTTTCTTTTATTAGTCTTAAATAGTTTATCCTGTATCTTCATTGCATGTCCCCTAGTCTTCCTATATTCTGATAACGTAAACAATTGATCTACGTTTACCCGTTCCACTCCGTTCATTAATTTATAGACTTCTATCATATCTCCCCTCAGCCATCTCTTTTCCAGGTTAAAGAGCCCTAACAGTTTTAGCCTTTCTTCATTGGAGTATCCTTCCATCCCCTTTACTATTTGGTGGCTCTTCTCTGAACCTTTTCTAATAACACTATATCCTTTTTAAGATACGGCGACCAGAATTGCACACAATATTCAAGGTGCGGTCTCACCATGGAACGATATAGAGGCATTATAATATCTTTTGTTTTATTTTCCATTCCTTTCCTTATCATAACTAGCATTCTATTTGCTCTCTTGGCCGCCACTGCACACTGGGCCGAGGGTTTTAACATGTTATCCACAATGACGCCTAAATCTTTTTCCTCGGTGGTGGTTCCTAATGCGGAACCTTGCATCGTGTAACCATAGTTTGGGTTGTTCTTCCCTAGGTGCATAACTTTCCGCTTGTCCACATTAAATTTCATCTGCCATTTTGATGCCCAGTCTTCCAAGTTATCAAGATCCTCTTGCAATTTTCCACAATCCTCTTGGGTTTAACAACTTTAAATAGTTTTGTGTCATCTGCAAATTTGATAACCTCACTCGTTATTCCACTTTCCAAGTCATTTATGAATATGTCAAAAAGCAGCGGACCCAGCACAGATCCCTGGGGTACACCACTATTCACCTTTCTCCATTGGGAAAATTGGCCATTTAGCCCTACCCTCTGCTTTCTATCTTTTAACCAGTTCCTGATCCACAATAGTACACTGCCTCCTATCTCGTGACTCTTTAGTTTTGCCAAAAGTCTCTGATAAGGGACCTTGTCAAAGGCTTTCTGAAAGTCTAGATACACTATATCAACTGACTCACCTTTGTCCACCTGTTTATTCACACCTTCAAAAAAACATAACAGATTAGTAAGACAAGATCTTCCTTGTCTAAAGCCATGTTGGCTGTCTCCTATTAGGCCATGACTATCTACATGCTGTGTAATTTTATTCTTTATGATGGTTTCTACCATTTTTCCCGGTACTGACGTCAGGCTCACCGGTCTGTAGTTTCCTGGATCACCCCTGGAACCCTTTTTCAAAATTGGTGTTACATTGGGGATCCTCCAATCTTCAGGTATTAGAGATGATTTTAACGATAGTTCACAGATTACTAATAGCAGGTCTGCAGTCTCATATTTCAGTTCTCTCAACACCCTTGGATGTATATCATCTGGCCCATGTGATTTGCTACTCTTCAGTTTATCTAATAGTTGTAATACATCTTCCCGATGTATCGATATTTCCTTCAATTCTTCTGCACCTTTAAATACCACTTCAGTCATGGGTAACATCCCTATATCTTCCTCAGTAAAGACCGAAGCAAAGAATTCATTCAGTCTCTCCGCTATCGCCTTGTCGCCTCTTAGTGCCCCTTTAACCTCTCTATCATCTAATGGACCAACTGACTCTCTCACAGGTTTTTTGTACAAATGTACTTGAAAAAGTCTATCTCCAGGAACAAGCAGGAATGAGTCTTCACATATGGGTATCGTCGGTACCGACGGAGCCTGCGCGGGAACGCTCCCCAGCGTCCAGTAAGAAAGCTGCCTTCCCGCCTTTCCTAACCGCCTCTCTTCAGTTCTGCTTTTCCGCGGAGCCAGCAGGTCGTGTTCCTGTCACCGCTGAAGAATTTCTTTATTTTCTTTTATTTCTTTGGTCGCGTGTCTGCCTTCTCGACGCCGGACCGGTACCGCCGGTCTTTTCTTTCTTTATTCTAAAAAAAAATAATAATAATAACTACTGTTTTTTCTCACTTCAGTGCATTTTTTCTTTCTTTGGCCTTAGGCCTATGAAAATTTTTCCTCATGGAAAAGCCCGCCTCCGGGTTTAAAAAGTGCACGAAGTGCAGCGGCACTATTTCTGTCACCGACACCCATGACTGGTGTCTAAAATGTTTAGGTCCTGACCATTCCATTACGGATTGTGAGTCCTGTTTCATGATGTCTAAAAGAGGTCTACAGAATCGAGCAGCCAAGCTCAGTACCCTGTTTCCCTCTGATGCAGCTTCGGTGGCATCAACGTCTTCCAGGGCTGCTTCTTCCTCCCATGGATCTCAGGTAACCAAACTTAAGTCCAGTCGGTCCTCGAAGAGTAGATCTCACTCTAAGTATCGAGATGCCTCCGGGCTTGCTCTCGAGGAATCCGCACTGGCAAAATTACCCCGGCGGGAGGCTCCGGCTTCCAAAGCTTTATCTATGGGGTCACAGGTTGACATCGATGGCTCAGCCTCGACCTATCACCTGTTGCCATGTTCTGGGGTACCGCTGGTTCCCACTGGTACCGACATCCAGACATTGGCGGCGTCAATGGATCAGAATATTCTGACCATGCAGCGTGCCATCACGGCATTCATACAAGCTGCGACGCCTTCAGTACCGCAACAAAGTCCGTTGTCGGTACCGACTCCGATTATCGGTTCCGGTGCCGGTACAGATTGCATCGACATCGGCTTCGTTGTCGACTGCAGCGGTACCCTGTTCTGTGATGCCCATCGGTACCGAATCGGTACCGATCACTCCCGATGTCGATACCACCCGGTACGCGTATCGGGCTCTGCAGGAGCATCCAGATAGGCGATACTTCGATTCCTCTGAAGACTCTGATGAATCAGAGGCCTCTATCGAAGCATCGGGGATCCTTCCTCAGGAGCCCTCTTCCCCAAAAAGGAGAATGTCTCCTCCAGAAGACTTGTCTTTTCAAGACTTCATTAGGGAAGTGACCAGGGGCCTCTCCATCTCAGTGGCCCCTGAGACAGAGCCTAGAGCCAAAAAATTAGATATTTTACAATATCCTAAGGCTCCTAAAGAGGCAGCCACTTTACCAATACATGAGATTCTTTATGATCACATGTTGGGCATATGGGAGACTCCTTGTCCTGGCTTTCATAAGACTCAGCTTCCTCACCACTCCATTGTGGTGGAGTCTGCTATGAAAAAGATCAAGAGTACAAAAAGGCACTCTTCTACTCCTCCAGGAAGAGAATGCAGAACCTTGGATGCCTTTGGCAGGAGAATTTTCCAGGCCAATATGCTTGTTGCCAGAATCAACTCCTATAGTCTCTATATGGGGATGTTTCTAAAAGAAGTTACAGATCATCTGCAAACTTTGTCTCCTTTTATTTCAGAAGATAAAAAGGGAAGAGTTTCTCACCTGGCTCAAACATGCCCAGGATGTTTCCAAGTTTTCCAACCGTGCAGCCTTTGACTCTTTTGAAGGTGCCAGCAGAGCCTCAGCTATTGCCATAGGTGCACGCAGAGTGGCTTGGTTACAAGCTTCTGATTTGGAACCCTGTGTTCAGGATGGACTAGGAAACCTTTCTTGTACAGGTGAAAACCTTTTTGGCAAAGATTGGCAAGCAAAGGCTACTCAGATGGATGCTGAAAATTCTGCTTTAGATGGACTTTCAAAGTCTACTTCTGCTCCTTTTAAGAAAAGGTTGTTCAAAAAGGGATTTTTCCCCAAAAAAGGGAAATGTTATTCTGCTTATGGTCAGCAGGCATCTTCTGCAGGTCGTTTTGCTACAAAGAGACAGCAACAACCGAAACAGGCCAAGTCTAAGGCTGCTAGGACTGCTATGGCCCAACAGCCTCAGCCTCCTCAGGGCCTTTGACTTACAACTAGAGAACTTAGCCTTTCTGGCTCTAGAACATCCAGAGCCTCTCACCATTCCAGGAAGGTTAGCTCACTTTGCTCCCAGATGGGAACAAATCACAGCAGAGCAATGGACCCTCTCCATCATAAGGGAAGGGTACAAGCTTCATTTCTTAAACCTTCCCCCTCACACCATGGTGAGACAGTTCAATTCTCCAACATCTCTCCTCGACCTTCTGGGTCAGGAGATTGCTATCCTTCTTGCCCAAGGGGCAATAGAAGAAGTACCCCTTCTTCAACAGGGCTCAGGGTTCTACTCCCCCTACTTTCTCATCCTAAAGAAAACAGGGTGCTACAGACCCATCTTAGATCTCAGAGAATTGAACAAGTTTCTATGCAAGGAGAAATTCAAGATGACTTCTCTCGGTACTCTCCTTCCATACCTCCAGAGTCAGGACTGGCTTTGTTCTCTAGATCTCAAGGATGCGTACACCCATGTCCTCATCCATCCAACACACAGAAGATTCCTTCGGTTCCTTTTCCAAGGAAAGCACTATCAGTATAGAGTGCTTCCCTTCGGCCTGGCCTCTGCCCCAAGGGTGTTCACAAAATGCATGGCAGTAGTAGCTGCATTTCTACGCACTCTAGGAATATTTGTATTCCCATATCTGGACGACTGGCTCATCCGAGCTCCATCCCAGTCAGAGGCCCAGGCTTCCCTGGCCTGCATAAGCCGTATCCTTCAGTATCTGGGACTTGTAATAAACATCCCAAAATCCCATCTCACCCCTACTCAATCTCTAGAGTTCATAGGGGCCTTACTGGATACCACCACTGCAAGGGCCTATCTTCCCCAGGCCCGTTGCCTACGCTTGGTGCAGTTAGCCTCCCAGATTCAGTTAAAGTCCCATTTAACTGCTCGAGAGATGTTACAACTGTTAGGCCACATGGCATCCACTGTGCATGTGGTCCCTTATACTCGCCTTCACATGAGGGCAGCTCAATGGACTTTGTCCACCCAATGGACCCAGGCATCAGGGTGCCTGTCAGACAAAATAGCAACCTCCAGTCGCCTTTTTTGCTCTCTCCAGTGGTGGAGGTCCACCCAAAATCTGTTGCTGGGGTCCCCCTTTCAACAGGTGTTACCCCAAGCAACCCTCACAACAGATGCCTCCCCAAAGGGTTGGGGGGCTCATCTACAAGATCTCTCCACCCAGGGCATCTGGTCTCCACAGGAGACATCTCTACATATCAACCTCTTAGAGCTCAGAGCAATTTTTCTAGCTCTCATAGTCTTCCACACCCTGCTCAGCTACAAGACAGTCCTCATCCACATGGACAACCAAGTAGCCATGTTCTACGTGAACAAGCAGGGGGGGACTGGCTCTCTGTCGCTTTGCAACGAAGCTCTGAGATTGTGGGCCTTCGCCAGAGAGCATCAAATTGATCTCATGGCAGTGTATTTTCCAGGGGTTCAAAACTCTTGGGCAGACAGACTCAGTCGAGTTCTGCTTCCACACGAATGGTCCCTCCATGGGGACCAGATAACCAGGATCTTTCAAATTTGGGAAACCCCAGACATAGACCTGTTTGCAAGTCCGTGGAATGCCAAACTTCCCCGGTTCTGTTCTAGGATTCCGTGTCAGGGAGTTCAGGCCAGGGATGCCTTCCTCCTTCATTGGGGGCAAGACTTCCTCTATGCCTTTCCACCCATTCCCCTAATTCCCAAGACACTGTTCAAGCTTCAGAGAGACAAGGGGTCTGTGATCCTCATAGCACCACGTTGGCCACGCCGTGTGGTACCCTCTACTTCTGCATCTCTCTCAAGCTCCCTCCCGGGACTTGGGATCTGCTCCATACCTCCTATCCCAGGAGGAGGGAATGTTGTGGCACCCAAATCCCCAGTCTCTTCATCTCAGGGCCTGGTTGCTGAAGGCCTATACCTTCAAGATTTGCATCTTTCTCAGCAAGTGAAGGATATCCTTCATGCTTCCAGAAAGCCTTCCACCAGACGTTCCTATGCTTTTAAATGGAAGAGGTTTACCATTTGGTGTGCAGAGAAGGGTCTTAACCCTCTTGCAATACCTCTGAATTCTTTACTAGAGTATTTGCTGCATTTATCCCATGCAGACCTTAAAACGAATTCAGTAAGAGTCCATTTGAGTGCTATTGCAGCATCCCTTAAGCCTCTCAATGGACAGCCTATTTCCTCTCATCCTCTATAGCAAGATTCATGAGAGGCCTTCTTTTGACTAAACCTCCCATTAGACCACCTCCAGTGGCATGGGACTTGAATCTGGTTCTTGGCCAGCTTATGAAGCCACCCTTTGAACCCTTAGCCACTACCTCCTTGAAATTTCTTTCCTGGAAGGTTATTTTTCTCATTTTAGTCACTTCAGCTCGCCGCATCAGTGAGCTGCAAGCCTTGGTGGCTAATCCTCCTTATACAAGGTTCCATCATGACAAGGTAGTCCTCAGGACCAATCCACACTTTATGCCTAAAGTGGTTTCACCTTTTCATCTAAATCAGGAGGTGTATTTACCTGTCTTTTTTCCAGGACCTCATGCATCAAGTGCAGAGAGGAATCTCCATACCCTGGATTGTAAAAGAGCGCTCGCTTTTTACTTACAAAGGACACAGCAACATAGAAAGTCCTCTTAACTCTTTGTTGCTTTTGATCCCTCTCATTTAGGACTTCCAGTCTCTAAGAGAACTCTGTCCAATTGGATTGCTCAGTGTATTTCTTTCGCCTACCAGAGTAAGAACCTTTCTCTAGAGGGCCATGTCACAGCTCACAATGTGAGGGCCATGGCAGCCTTTATGGCTCATCTAAACTCTGTGTCCATCGACCAAATCTGTTGAGCGGCCACCTGGGCCTCGGTTCATACCTTTGCAGCCCATTACTGCTTGGACAAGGACTCCCGCCGGGATGCCTTGTTTGGTCAGGCTGTTCTCAAACATCTGTTCCATGCTTAAACAACTCCTACCCCCCATCCCTGGTTGGATGCCCGAGATCCATGGAGGGAGGTAGAGCCCTTCTCAGGGACTCACAACCTTGGGGATCTCCCTGGCATCTCCAGATGGGGAGTCCCCATATGTGAAGACTCATTCCTGCTTGTTCCTGGAGATAGCACAGTTACTTACCTGTAACAGGTGATCTCTGGGAACAGCAGGAATAAGTCTTCACAACCCTCCCACCTCCCCAGGAGTAGTATCTCTATCTATCTTTCCTTTCCTCTTTCTCTCTTTGTCTCAGCTTTAAAACTCGAACTGGAGAGAGGCGGTTAGGAAAGGCGGGAAGGCAGCGCGCAGGCGCTGTGGGATGCTCCCAAAAGCTTTCTTACTGGACGCTGGGGAGCGTTCCCGCGCAGGCTCCATCGGTACCGACGATACCCATATGTGAAGACTTATTCCTGCTGTTCCCAGAGATCACCTTTTACAGGTAAGTAACTGTGCTTTATTTCGCGTTTTTGCTTCCGCAGCAAGCTTCTTCTCAAATCCTCCCTTTGCCTGCCTTATCAATGCCTTGCATTTGACTTGCCAGTGCTTGTGCTGTTTCCAGGTTTCGTCGTTTGGCTCTTTTTTCCATTTCCTGAAAGATGCTTTTTTGGCAACAACAGCCTCTCTGACCTCACCTTTAAACCATGCTGGAAGTTTTTTGGACTGCCTTCCACTTTTCTTAAAGCGTGGAATACAGCTGGTCTGGGCTTCCAAGATAGTATTTTTCAACACCACCCAAGCTTGATGTAAGTCTTTAACCTTTGCAGCTGCTCCTTTTAGTTTTTTCTTAACTATTTTCCTCATTTTATCATAGTCTCCCTTTCGAAAGTTAAAAGGTATTACTGTGGATTTCCTTACTATCCCTCCTCCACTAATTAAATCAAATGCGATCATGCTATGATCACTATTGCCAAGTGGCCCCAACACCCTTATCTCTTGCACTAGATCTGGTGTTCCACTAAGGACTAGGTCTAATATGGCTTCCCCTCTGGTCGGTTCGTGAACTAGTGCTCTAAGAAGCAGTCATTTATGTCATCTAGGAACTTTATCTCCCTAGCATGTCCTTTCTTGACGCTGACCCAGTTGATACCGGGGTAATTGAAATCACCCATTATTATTACTGCGCTGTAACTTTTGTTATCGTCCCTGATTTCTTTGAGCATTTCATCATCCATATGTTCATTCTGGCCAGGCGGTCAATATGGTCAATCTATGCATGCTATACAGTACACCCACCCTCCTTTCATACCCCTTCCATTCCCTTCCATTGAGCCGCCACCACCAAGTGCCACCACAGGCCCCTTTGGCCTAGTGGACACCCTGGTTCCTGTTTATGGAGGAGGTACACCACCATGTCCCTTGAAAGGGCCAATCCCAGTACTCTCTTGCGCACCCCTATAATCCTTTCCTGGTACCTTTGCATCTCTGGCATGCCCACCACATATGGAAGAAATCTTCTTGGTCCCCACTGTGCCTCCAACATGCCACGGACCTAATGGTGTCCGCCCTCTGCATCCTCACCAGGGTCAATAGAGCACGTTATAGACTCCACCAGGTTTGCCGACAGCGACAGCTTCCCTATTGTTTTGAATATCTCTTCACATTCCCCCCACTCCCCATGTAGTTCCCAAATCACGCTCTTACAAGCATAAACCCCTCTTTTTCCCTCTCCACGGCCTTGAGTCCTCTGTATTGAGAGCATTCCCCTCCTGCCCAATAGCCCCAGGCACAATGCTTCAAAACCAGTCCACTCCTTGCCGAAGTCCTCATGTACCTTTTTTTTTTTTTTGGCAGTAAAAAGTGCCTAAGTTGTAGATACCCATAGAAATCACGATCCCCTAAGGTGTACATGTCGCAGAGTCCCTCGAAGGGTAAGAGTAACCCACTCAGGAATAGCTGGGTGACTCCCACTAGGCCCTTCTGTTCCCAGTCCCCCACCAATTATTTTGGGGACCCCAACCCCTCGGAGAAGCAATCCCTCAGCTGCTGCAGAGGCAAGTACACCTTTCCCGCAAGCAAGAATTTATGATGCCTTGCCCAGATGCTTAGTGTGTGCCATGCCACCGGGTGGTCAACTTCCCATCGCCCTCCCTGGGCCCCATATTACCACCTCCATGGCCTCAACTTCCTCAGCTCCACCCATTCCATCTTCACCCAGTGCTTCTCCCTCTCCCGGAGCCACGTGTAACCCCCCCCCCCCCTGTAGCTGGGCCACCGCATAATAACAACCAAAGTCCAGAAGCCCCGAATCCCATCCCCATGGTCCTGCTTGTGGCTTTGTAGTACTTGCCTTGCAACCCTCGGCGGTCTACCCAACTACAGAAAGCGTTCTGCCTTCCTCTGAATGCGCTTCAGCACCTTCTCTGCCTGGACCAGGTTTCAAAACTTCAGTAAAGCCATCATCTTGATCACTACCATCTGTCCGGCCCACATAAGGTGCATTTGCCTTCAACGCCTCATCACATCAAGCTCGCCCAGGAGCCTCAGGTAGTTAGGTTGAAAGATCCTTTCCAATATATACTCCCAGATATTTAACCCCCTGCGGCGCCCATTGGAACGGAAAATGCAATTTCAGTTGTTCCTCCAGGGAGGCTCCTACCGTAAGGCTGAGGATCTTCGATTTCCACATGTTAAGGCTAAACCCCATAATCCCTCAGCTCCCACACTATAATGGATAGCGAGATCAGTGGCCGGGTGACCGCAAAATTAATGCCATTGGCAAACGGGGAGATACAGGATTCCTCTCCTCCCATCTCTATCCCCCTAATGTCCAGGCTTTGTTAACCCTGTTGGGCTAAAGGCTCCACTGTAAGGGCGAATAGCAGTGGGGAGAGGGGGGTAACCCTTTCGTGTCCCTCTACCCAGGGAGAAAAAATCCAAGCAGCTCCCATTTACCTTAACTCGAGCTCTCGGGTCCTGGTAGAGTGCATGCATCCAACCCCTAAATCCTTTCCCAAAGCCCAGCCGCTCCAGGACTTTAAACATGAATCCCTAAGCGATTTGATCAAAGGCCTTTTTGGCATCAATTGTCAAGAGCAGTGTGTCCCCTCGGTCCCGCCTCGCCCCCCCAGATTAAGTTCAGCACCTTTCAGACATTCTCCATCGCTTGCATCCCCGGTAAAAAGCTGGCCTGATCTGGATGTATTAAGCGGGCTATCACCTTATTAAGAAAAGCCACCAAGACCTTTGCCAAAATTTTCACATCAAGGTTTAGGAGGGGAGATCGGCCAATAGATTGCACAGTGCTGCAAATTCTCACTCTTTACATATAAGCGAGATTCTTGCCCAACCTATAGTTTCTGCCAGGTGGTCTCCATTCAGTACTGAGTTGAAAACTCTTGCCAACTGCCCTGACAGCTCCTTATCAAAGCACCTATAAAATTTAGCTGTAAAGCCATCTAACTTGGGGCCCCCTCTAGCTTTAAAGATTGGGTGGATGTGCTAATCTCATCCAACGAAATTTCACTATCCAAACTACCGGCTTCCTTTGCCTCCAGAACCGGTAGATCGACTGAGGCCAGTAGCTGTCATTTTCTAGGAACAAGCAGGAAGTCAGTCCTCACATATGGGTGATGTCGGCACCGACGAAGCCTGCGCGGAGCATTTCCCCAGCTTTCAAAGAAAGCCTTTGTGAATGCCACCACACATGCTTGGTCCCCTTTCCGCCCAAAGGTGCCATCTTACTCAGTCTCCCCTTTTCCACAGAGCCCTTCGGACGTGAGTCTCACCCCTAGAAAAATTTTCTGTTTCCAACCGGTTTTTGCTCTACCGGCCTTCGCTGGTCCTCTTCCCGTCTCGCTAGCACCTCTGCTTCGGCTCTGGTCTCGGGGGTTTTCTTTTTTGCCTTTTTTTTTGTTTTTACCACGCTTCGCACACTTTTTAACCGCTGGCCGCATTGAGGATCTTCAACCTTGCAGGAGTTCTTTTTGCCCCATTTGCCTCTGGTTTTAAGAAATGTGATAGATGCTGTAAAAACATGTCGCTCATGGACACTCATGACTATTGTCTCAGGTGTCTAGGAGCCGACCATGACCCAGAGCTATGCTCCCTCTGTAAGAAGATGTCCTCCAAGACCATCCAGAGTCATAAGCAGAAGCTGGATGATCTCTTCCATAAGGCAGCCCCAGTAGCCTCCCGCTTTTTGGCCCCGCAAGCTCCGGAGCCTCCTAGGGCCTGGCGTCACTCTGACCAGGGGTCGCCTGAATGCGAGCGGAAGAAGGCGGCGGCAGCCTCAGACTCTGTCGGGGGCGCCAGACAAGCATGAGAAGTCACATGCCCGGTCTCTCAACCCCCCTCGGCAGTCTCTGGAGTTGGAGAGGGGAGCAGCCAAGTAACGTACCTCGAACCGATAGGAAGGCCACCGGCGAAGGTGCCTGGTCTACCGAGGGTCGTCCTGGCGAGGGCCCCCTCTCCTCCTAGACTCTCGTCCTGGTCACCCCAGCATCGGTGTCGCAGGGCTCCACTCCCAAGTAGGAGGCCCGGATGCTGGCCTTGGAACACAGCATTTCTGCGTTCCTCGCTGCCTAGCAGGCACTGATGCCCGACCCCGCCAGCATGTGCTTCGAGACTGCAGGGACCTCGACCTCGAGGAGGACTCAGGTTGCCGTTGTGACCTCCGAGAGCCAGGATCCTTGGTGCGGGTCTCGATCTCCATCCCGTTCCTTAGACATGAGATCTTCGCAGGTGAGTGCCTCCAGTTCTGGGCAAGTTTGGGCCTCTGAGATCTAGCGTGGGCTACCGACCCGTCTTGAGCTGTCCGATCTCGAGTCCTCCATGGACTACTCAGACTGAGAGTCCAATGGAGAGACCTCCCCGGAGACTCGGCCCCATCGAGATCTCCCCTCTGACCCCTCCCTGCTGACCCAGAGGTGGCAGTCACCTCTCAAGGACACCTCCGTCCTGGAGTTTGTCCGGGATATGGCACAGGCCCTAGCGCTCGCCACTGAGTCGGAGGAGGAGCCCCGCGCTGATGAGCTCGGTATTCTGCAATATGAAGCTCCTCCAAGGAAGGCACTCTCGGTGCCGGTTTCTCCCATTCTGAACCACCTCCCTACTCCACGTGTGGGAGACTCCGGCCTCTGTCCCAATTTGTGAGCAAGCACCTGGATGCTATGTATAAGGTCCAGCGAGGTCGGGTTTCGGAAAGCCCAGCTTCCCACACCTCAATGGTGGTCAAATCAGCCATGTGGAAACTAAAGAGCCCAAAGACTCATTCATCGGTCCCCCCGGCCAGAGAGTCTCGTACCCTCAACGTCCTAGGGTGCAAGGCTTATCAGGGCTCCTTGTAGTCATGCCGCATCCAAGTTTACCAATTATACATTGGGATGTTCCTCAGTAATCTTGCTAGGGAGCTCGGAGGCTTCACAACGGGCCTTAACAGAGACCATCTCTGGTGTTTTCAGGCCCTCTCAAAGTCTGTTGGGGAATGCTCGAAATACCACTCGCGAGCAGCGTATGACAGCTTTGAGTCTTCAGCCCGGGTGGCGGCGGCTGGCATCAGAGCCTGCCGACAGGCTTGGCTGCAGTCCTCTGACCTGGAATAGTGGATCCAGGAGAAGCTGCTGGACGTCTCTTGCCTTGGGGAGCAGCTATTTGGCAAGCCCATGGAGGACAAGGCTGCGGAGATCGAGACGGAGTACGTGACTCGTACTCGTACTCGCCTCTCCAGGAAAACTTTCTCCCTCCCCAGGAAGAAGCAGCAGAGCAAGAAGCCTTTCTTCCAGTGAAAGGGGCTCCCGTACAGGGGCTACCCAGCCTATCTGCCAGTGTTGACCCCCATTCAGGGTGGCCCAGGCAAGTCCATGGCCCTCGTTAGCCGAAGGGCCCCAAGACCCAACCCCTGGCTCCAGGGTTTTGATGCCATCAGCATAGCCTCTCCCCCTCTTGCAGGGCAACTGTCGTCGTGGGACATCTGGTCCATTTCTCCCACAGGTGGGAGTCCATCTTCACTGATGCCTGGGTTCTTCAGGTTATTCGGGAGGGCTCCATCTGGACTAGGCCTCTCCTCCATACTTTCCCGGGAGCCACATCAGCTTCCCGAGCACCAGGCCTTCCTGAGACAGGAGCTCGCAGGCCTCCTCGAGGACGGCATGGTAGAACCAGTCCCACCATACCTCCGAAGATGGGGGTTTTGCTCCCGATACTTCCTTGTCCCGAAGAGGACAGGAGGCCTTCGGCCCATTCTCGACCTGCGGAACTTCAAGTTCCTGTTGCGGGAGAAGTTCAAGATGCTCTCTCTTAGAACCCCTCCAGCAGGGCAATTGGCTATGCTCCTTGGACTTAAAGGATGCCTACGCTCACATCCTCGTCCACCCCAAACACAGAAAGTACCTCCGCTTCACGATTCAGAGCAACCAGTACCAGTACAGGGTACTTCCCTTCGGCCTTGCGTCCGCTCTTCATGAAGTGCCTGTCCTTGGCTGTGGCCCATTTGCAGCTGCAGGGCACCTTCGTCTATCCATATCTAGATGACTGACTCATAACAGGGGGCACGGCCTCTGAAGCCAGGCAGGCCACGGACCGCACCATTTGCCTCCTGGAGCACCCAAAGTCCTACCTTAATCCAGTTCAATTCCTGGAGTTCCTCGGGGCTTGCTTTTCTTCCTCAGGACAGGGCATACCGCCTCATGTCCCTGGTGTCTGAGGTGTGGTGCCGCGATGCGTTCCATCCCGGACGATGCTTCGCCTTCTCAGCCACATGGCCTCCATGGTCCATGTTGTGCCCAATGCCAGTCTCAAAATGTGGGCGATGCAGTGGTGCCTCAGAGCACAATGGGCACAGTTGGCCGGCCGCCTCCAAGACCCCATCTCGGTCTTTCCCAGTGCAGCGAAGTCTCTGGTTTGGTGGCAGGAGTTTTGGAACCTTCTTCGCGGTATGCCCTTCCAAGCCCTGCTGCATCAGATGGTCTTGACTATGGACGCCTCCTTAACGTGCTGGGGAGCCCACTGCAAGGAATGGCGCACTCCAGGGGTCCTGGTCCCTCAAAGAGTCCCGGCAGCAGATCAACCTGCTGGAACTCCGGGCAATTCGCCTCACTCTCTGGGTTTTTAGGGACCGCTTGCAGCACCAAGCAGTGGAGATCGAGGACATTCTTTTGGCCTCACGAAAGGACTCGACCAGACAGGCTTACGCCTTCAAGTAGCATCTGTTTTCGGTGTGGTGCTCAGAGCAGACCCATTTTCATGCCCTACCAGTTTGGTCTTCCAGTACCTGCTCCACCTCTCTCAGTCTGGGCTGAAGTCTAGGTAAATAAATAAAATAAATAACTTGGTCAGGGTTCACCTGAGTGCCATCTCAGCGAACCACCACCCCATTGAGGGCAAACCTCTTTCGGGGCTACCGCTTGTGTCTCGTTTCATGCGATGCCTGCTTCTTTCCAAGCCCCTACCCGCCCTCCTCCGGCGGAATTGGACCTCAATGTGGTCTTCACTCAGCTGACCAAGCTGCCCTTTGAGCCCATGGCTACCTGCCCGCTGCGGCACCTGTCGTGAAAGGTGGCCTTCTTGATAGCTTTCACCTCTGCCCGGAGAGTGAGTGAACTCCAGGCGCTGATGGCCGAGGCACCCTACACGAGGTTCTGTAGGAACCGGGTGATCCTGTAGACTCACCCCAAGTTCCTTCTGAAGGTTGTCTCAGATTTTCACCTCAATCAAGAGTGCTGTCCACTTTCTTCCCGAAGCCCCACGCTGACTGGGCGTCGGCGATTCTCCACACCCTGGATTGTAAGAGGGCTCTGTCCTTCTACCTGCAGCGCCCTCGGGACCACAGCAGATCCGGGCAGCTCTTTGTTTCCTTCGACCCCAGCTGCTTGGGACTGATGGTCACCAAGCGTACCTTGGCTATCTGGATGGCAGACTGCATCACCTTTGCCCAGGCCCAGGCCGGATTCCACCTGGAACGCCGAGTCATGGCTCACAATGTCCGAGTGATGGCAACATCTTTTTCTAGTCTGCACTCTGCCACTGGCAGACTAATGCCAATCCGCCATCTGGTCTTCCACTCACACCTTCACGGTGCATTACTGCCTGGAGAGGGAGTCCCGTCAGAACACCGCCTTCGGCCAAGCTATATTCAGTAATCTGTTCGGGATTTAAGCAACTCCTGCCCTCCGAACTTTCTTGTTCTGGCTACTGGGTACATGAACATCCATGTATCGAGGGTCCTTGGGCTGCCTTCGGCTTTCACTGGCAACTGCTCACGGCGATGCTGTGCCTTTTTCTACAGGTCCCCGGTAGCCTGTAGCTAGGGAGTCCCATATGTGAGGACTGACTTCCTGCTTGTTCCTGGAGAAAGTGTAGTTACTCATCTGTAACAGGTGTTCTCGAGGGACAGCAGGAATTGGTCCTCACTACCCTCCCTCCTCCCCTTGGAGTTGCTGTATATTTTTTGCCATCTTCTTGAAGGGGCTATAGCTATGGCACCTGATTGAGTAAGATGACACTTTTGGGCGGGAAGGGGCTCACGCATGTATGGTGGCATTCCCAAAGGCTTTCTTTGAAAGCTGGGGAAATGCTCCCCGTGGGCTCCGTCTGTGCCGATGTCACCCATATGTGAGGACTGATTCCTGCTGTCCCTGGAGAACACTTGTTACAGGTGAGTAACTACGCTATATCCCCCATCGGGGGGCCAGGGCGAGCCGAATACAAAGCTTCACAATATTCCTTGAAGACCTTCCAAAGCTGCTCCTCCGCAGTGAGGAGGCGCTTCTGCAGGTCTCGGAGCTCCCCTTTCTGCGATCGCATCTGTCTGCTTGCGAAATCGGTAGGCCGATTGTTTCCCGGCTTTACTGCAAAACTCAAAATGAATTTACCACACCTTCTGCACGTTATGCTCAACCTCCCCCAACAGCAAGCCATTCAGTTTGGCTCTGGCCACTTCCACCCATCTCTGGGACCACTCTTAGGGCCTGAGTTAAGAAGATAAGAACATAAGATATGCCATACTGGGTCAGACCAAGGTCCATCAAGCCCAGTATTCTGTTTCCAACAGTGGCCAATCTAGGTCATACGTACCTAGCAGTTTCCCCAAGAGACACAGGTTCCACAATGCTTGTATTGGTTCAAGCATTGATATCCTGGGTCCCTTCTTAATAATGGTTTATGGACCTTTCCTCCAGGATCTTGTCCAAACCTTTTTTAAACCCAGCTACACTAACAGCCTTTACTACATCCTCCGGTAACAAATTCCAGAGTTTGATTACACGTTGAGTGAAAAAATATTTTCTTTTATTAGTCTTAAATAGTTTACCCTGTAGCTTCATCGCATGTCCCCTAGTCTTTCTATATTCTGATAAGGTAAACAATCGATCTACATTTACCCGTTCCACTCCGTTCATTAATTTATAGACTTCTATCATATCACCCCTCAGCCGTCTCTTTTCCAGGTTAAAGAGCCCTAACCTTTTTAGCCTTTCTTCATAGGAGTATCCTTCCATCCCCTTTACCATTTTGGTGGCTCTTCTCTGAACCTTTTCTAAAATCGCTATATCCTTTTTAAGATACGGCGACCAGAATTGCACACAATATTCAAGGTGCGGTCTCACCATGGAACGATATAGAGGCATTATAATATCTTTTGTTTTATTTTCCATTCCTTTCCTTATGATACCTAGCATTCTATTTGCTCTCTTGGCCGCTGCTGCACACTGGGCCGAGGGTTTTAACATGTTATCCACAATGACGCCTAAATCTTTTTCCTGGGTGGTGGTTCCTAATGTGGAACCTTGCATCGTGTAACCATAGTTTGGGTTGTTCTTCCCTAGGTGCATAACCTTGCACTTGTCCACATTAAATTTCATCTGCCATTTTGATGCCCAGTCTTCCAATTTATCAAGATCCTCTTGCAATTTTCCACAATCCTCTTGGGTTTTAACAACTTTAAATAGTTTTGTGTCATCTGCAAATTTGATAACCTCACTCGTTATTCCACTTTCCAGGTCATTTATGAATATGTCAAAAAGCAGCGGACCCAGCACAGATCCTTGGGGTACACCACTATTCACCTTTCTCCATTGGAAAAATTGGCCATTTAGCCCTACCCTCTGCTTTCTATCTTTTAACCAGTTCCTGATCCACAATAGTACACTGCCTCCTATCCCATGACTCTCTAGTTTTGCCAAAAGTCTCTGATGAGGGACCTTGTCAAAGGCTTTCTGAAAGTCCAGATACACAATATCAACCGACTCACCTTTGTCCACCTGATTATTCACTCCTTCAAAAAAACATAACAGATTAGTAAGACAAGATCTTCCTTGTCTAAAGCCATGTTGGCTGTCTCCCATTAGGTCATGACTATCTACATGCTGAGTAATTTTATTCTTTATGATGGTTTCTACCATTTTTCCCGGTACTGATGTCAGGCTCACCGGTCTGTAGTTTCCCGGATCACCCCTGGAACCCTTTTTAAAAATTGGTGTTACATTGGCGATCCTCCAATCTTCAGGTATTAGAGATGATTTTAATGATAGTTCACAGATTACTAATAGCAGGTCTGCAATCTCATATTTCAGTTCTTTCAACACCCTTGGATGTATACCATCCGGCCCAGGTGATTTGCTACACTTCAGTTTATCTAATAGTTGTAATACATCTTCCCGATGTATCGATATTTCCTTCAATTCTTCCGCACCTTTAAATACCACTTCAGTCATGGGTAACTTCCCTACATCTTCCTCAGTAAAGACTGAAGCAAAGAATTCATTCAATCTCTCCGCTATCGCCTTGTTGCCTCTTAGTGCTCCTTTAACCCCTTTATCATCTAATGGACCAACTGACTCTCTCACAGGTTTTTTGCTACGAATGTACTTGAAAAGGTCTTTACTTCGCGTTTTTGCTTCCGCAGCAAGCTTCTTCTCAAATTCTCCCTTTGCCTGCCTTATCAATGCCTTGCATTTGACTTGCCAGTGCTTGTGCTGTTTCCAGGTTTCGTCGTTTGGCTCTTTTTTCCATTTCCTGAAAGATGCTTTTTTGGCAACAACAGCCTCTCTGACGTCACCTTTAAACCATGCTGGCAGTTTTTTGGACTTCCTTCCACTTTTCTTAAAGCGTGGAATACAGCTGGTCTGGGCATCCAAGATAGTATTTTTCAACAACAGCCAAGCCTGATGTACGTCTTTAACCTTTGCAACTGCTCCTTTTAGTTTTTTCTTAACTGTTTTCCTCATTTTATCATAGTCTCCCTTTCGAAAGTTAAAAGGTAGTACTGTGGAGTTCCTTACTATCCCTTCTCCACTAATTAAATCAAAGGCGATCATGCTATGATCACTATTGCCAAGTGGCCCCAACAACCTTATCTCTTGCACTAGATCTGGTGTTCCACTAAGGACTAGGTCTAATATGGCTTCCCCTCTGGTCAGTTCATGAACCAGCTGCTCCAAGAAGCAGTCATTTATTTAATCTAGGAACTTTATCTCCCTAGCATGTCCTGACGTGACACTGACCCAGTCGATACCGGGGTAGTTGAAATCATCCATTATTATTACTGCACTGTAACTTTTGTTAGCTTCCTTGATTTCTTTGAGCATTTCATCATCCATTTGGTCATTCTGGCAAGGCGCTCGATAGTACACCCCCACTGCCATTGCCTTCCCCCTTTTACATGGAATTTCAATCCATATAGATTCTACAGCAGATTTTGTTTCCTGCAAAACTTTAATCCTTTCTGACTCAATGCCCTCTCTAACATAGAGAGCAACCCCTCCACCAATTTGATCAGCTCTATCATTACGATATAGTTTGTGCCCAGGTATCACAGTGTCCCACTGGTTGTCCTCTTTCCACCATGTCTCTGATATTCCAATCATATCTAACCTTTCATTTAGTGCTATATATTCTAACTCTCCCATCTTATTTTTTAGACTTCTAGCATTTGCATACTCTTCCTCCCATCTCCAAAGCCTGCCTATCGACTTTGCCTATCGACTTGCTTCCTGCTCCTCCCTTTCTCTCTTTAGCCTGGCCTCTCATTTCACCAAAACCCTGCAAATTGTGACTTTAAAGCCATCCCAAACCATTGCCCCTCTCACTTCCTCCCCAGTAGTGCTGAATGGCCAGCCACACCTTCTGCAATATCCTATCCTCTTCCAGCAGGGAGTCATTGAGTTTCCAAAACATATTGCCCCTCTCCTGTCTCTTCCTGTCAGGACCGCTATCACAGAGGCATGGTCAGACCAGATTATTGAATCTATATCTGTCGCCCTAACCCTGGCCCTGCTTTCCCGCTCCACCCAAAGAATTTCAGCCCGTGACCATACCATGGATTGCCAAGTAAAAGGTATAGGACCGCGATGAAGAGTGCAGCACCCACCAGGCATCCAGAACATCCACCTTACCCACACATTTGCGGAACAGGACTCTGTCTCTCCCCCACCCCTGGCTACCACCCATGGGGTCTTTATCTCCATCCCAGACCACATTGAAGCCCTCGCCCCTACCACCAGGGTACCCGAGCCCTTTTTTTTAATCAAGCCTCCCAACTGATCATAGAAGTCCCCCTGTGGACTATTGGGAGCATAGATATTGACTAGCATGAACCACTCCTGCCCAAGCTATACCCTCATCAGAAGGTATCTACCCCCCTTATCCCGGAGTACCTCCCCTATTTCCACCTTCAGTGCATTAGAGAACAAAATACCCACCCTTCACTTCTTTTTTGCAAATTATTAGAGGCAAATAACTTTATACTGTAATTCCTACAGGAGACCAGCTGTTCGTGCGCCTTAAGGAGGTGCATCTCCTGTATGAAATACACAAATGCTGCCAACCACTGCATCTCTTTATACAACTTCTGTCGCTTCATAGGGGAATTCAGGCCTTTGACATTGAGAGTGACAAATTTTAGATCATCCCTCATCCAATACCCCCCTCCCCTAACACCCCCATCCTGTCGGCTTTCAACCCAGGACATTTTCAGAGACCAAGTGACCTGGCCTTCTGACCCCTCTCCAATAGCCCAATTGCCCCACGCCCCCTGCAAACCAGCCCCCTTCCTCCTCCTCCTTATCCCCCCTTGTGTCACCTCCTCCCATGTACCTGGCCCCCTTCGCCTGACACCCCCCCCCCGCCCGGCGAGCAATCCCACCGCATACCCCATACAGATCATCAGTGAAACACCCCCTCTAAACTTCACCAGCTTATTGTCCTGCAAAAAGTCATGTATTGTTCTAGGCCTGGCGTGGTCCCTCCTCAGCTGACTGGTGGCACAGGTGTCTGCAGCCCAACGTGACCTGCTGCCACAGAGTCCTGTGATGCCAGTCTTTGTCGGGATCTTTGCTGCTTCTCCTCTGGTCCTCACCGGGCACCTCTATCCCATCAACATAAAGTTCCGGCCAAATGGAAAGGCCCAACTGTTGTGCACATCCTCTGCTCTGAGCTTGGGCCAAGTCTGCAAACACCTCTAACCCGCAGCTCTCTCACTGAAGGGACCCCACCGCTCAATTTGCTAGCAACTCATTCTTTCATACCATAATCATGGTAGCAGGCCCTGCGGCCTGTTAAGCCCCACCAGGCCCAGCACACTCTGGGGGTGATCTATGTGCGAGTCCAGCTGTGCCCACTCCACATTGGTTGCCTGCAGGATTGCCTTGGTAATCTGCATCACCACCTGCTCGTAGTCCAAAAACTGTGCCCCCTCCATGATACCTCTGAAGTGGAGGTTATTAAGCCAGGAACAATTTTCCAGATCCTCCAGTTTATCTTGCATTTCCTCCCGCTAATGGTCCAGGTCCGCTATGTACTGGATCAGGCCTGCTATGATCTCTGCTTCTTCCTCGATTCTGGACTCTGCAGGCTCCATTGTGCCTCCCAAATCAAGGGTCACGGTGCAGCTCCTCTAGCCCAGTTTTAAGGTCCTCCCAAACAGTTGTCAAATCTGCCAGCCTGGGCTCTGTTTGATATTGCGGAACCATGCCAAAACCTCTTCCTGGAAACCGGAGGCTAGCGTTTGAGGGCCTCCTCTCCCTTCTCCAGTGCCCAGATTCTTTGGGCCACTGGAGTCACCTCCCTTACTCGCCGGGGCTCGTCCTGCTGCTGCCTGTGCTGCTATCTTGTCCCCTGCTCCTGCAATAAAGAGGGGCTTTTATACACAAAATCCTGCAGGTTGGGGGGGGGGGGGTGGAGGTTCGCAGCCATAAAGCCAGATAGGGGGGGCCAAGGAATTGCCACAATCGGCATCTGCTGCTCGTACTGGGGGTCAGATGGGCACTTTCTTTTCCCGGGCTTCGCAGAGCTCAAGCTGCGACGGCCATGTTGGTGGGTAGACTTACTGGACTCCTCTACATGAAATTTCTGTCCATAAAGATTCTACAGTGTATTTTATTTCCTGCAAAACCTTTATCCTGTTTGACTCAATGCCCTCTTTAACATACAGCGCCATCCCTTCACCTATGTGATTTGCCCTATCATTGTGATATAGTTTGTATCCTGATATCATAGTGTCCCATTGGTTATCCTCCTTCCATCAGATCTCTAAGATGCCAACTCGTATATGTAACTTTTAGTACTGGCTATCGGATGACCAGGATAATTTGGAGTCTTCCAACTCTCTGGTTTTTACATAAAGGCACCTGGGTTACTTTTACCTTTATTGGAAACTCTCTATCAGGATGTCCTAACTGCTCTGTTTTTGCTAGTAAGTTAGGAGGAAATTTTGTATTCTGTATGACAGTTAACTGTGTGCTTCTGGTTGGTGTCTAACTCACACTTTTAAATTGATTGTAAAGCAGAAATATGCAGGAACTCTGCCTCTTCTTCCTGTGAGGGATTCAGCTCTGGTGGCAGAATACAGGGATGAGTGGCCTAGTGGTTGGGGCAAGTTGCCTTGGTTAGAATCCCGTTGGAGGACAGCAATCTCGGGCCGGAGGGTTTCTGGTCCCACAGGCCCTCCTTGTGGCTTTGGGCAAGCCTCTTAACCCTCCATTGCCTCAGGTACAACATGCAGATTGTGAGCCCTTCGAGGACAAGGGGAAATATATACCTGAATGTACTCGTGGAAAGCGATATATAAGCATTGCTAAATAAATAAATACTGTCTCATTTTATTTCTTTATTTTATTAGTCAATATATGTGTAATAAAAACAAAGCATTAAAAAATTACTCTGGATTAATTTTTTACAGTAGTATTAAAGTAATTTAGAACTTCATGCAAATATATACATGTGGAGAAAATGTGAGAAAAGCTTAAAAGATGAAATTGTTTAATATTTATGTACATTTCACTGTATGTCGTGGCATATCCTTGTTGAAGGAACTTTTTCCCCATTGCTTCTGTCTTCACAGGTACTGATTGTGGTGCCTTTCCGTGAGTCAGCCTTACGGGTTGTGCAGATATTCATCAGTCTTCTGGAACTGGAAGGTAAAAAAATAGATGTGAGTAACAAGAAGCGATTTAAGGAGGAATTTGGTTCTGATCCAGAAGACAAGCCACCTAACCTGAAAAGACCTGAAGATTATGAAACTATCTTTGCAGGCAACATCGACGACCATTTCAGGATAGGTAGGATGGGATTAATGTCATTGCTTGAGAGAAGTGGACTGATCATACAGTACTTTGAGAATGGAGAAAATGTGTAGCAGAATCTGAACAGGATGAAGGGAAGAATCAAGAGAGGCCAGTGAGGAGACTTTTACAGTAATTCAAGTGAAAATGAAGGACGCGTATGAAGAGAAGTAGGACTAGTGTCAAAAGTTAAAGTTAATGTCAGAAAAAAATCAGAGGTGGGAAATGGTATGCAGAAAAGGATAGAAAGAGATTTAAAAATAACACCAGAGTTCCAGGCTGCAGCAGAAAAGGGAAGTAGTGAAAAGTAATTACAAAGAAATTCCAGAGGGTGGAGCAGGAGTCGGAATGTAAGGACAAAGGACTTCTTTTTTGGATGCATTCAGCATGAGACATTTGAACTGTTATAAGGCAATAAAAGAGGAAGAGGGAGAGGGGAGAATACAAAGGAAACTAGGGAGGTAGGGGAGATATAAAGTTCTCTTTTAGCTGCAAAACAATGATAAACATCCATAGGAAGAGATGAAAGAACAGAGACCAAGGATCAAGCTTTGATTGATTGATTTTTTTTACTGACTTCATAAACCGCCCTTCTACTAAGTATAAAACAAACAAAAGATAATATAATTATAAAACAAAAGAGAATAATAAATCATGTATCCAATCTAATAAGAACAATCAAAGTTCATATATCAGTTTGTCTCTCAAGGAAGAGCTAATACTTCAGGAGAAGTCTGCTGCTGTAAAAAAAAAAAAAATAATAATAATTCTGGGAGAACAGCCAGGTTTTCAAGTCGCTTCTGAGAGATAATTGCTAGCCTGAGAGATAGGGAGTTCCAGAGATGTGGAACAGCATACCTGAAAGCTTTGCTCCTAGTCAAATATAGTCTAAGTTTCCATTTCATCCTGCTAGACCAGTCCAGACAAACTGGTTGTGTTCCCCTTCCAGCAGATGTTGGAGACAGAGAAAGACTTTCAGAGCCCTGATTGGTTGAGCTCTGGCAGGTAGTGGCATACCCGTAGGAGTCCTCCTCAGTATTTCTCTGTCTCCAGCAGATGAAGGAGTGTTGTTGTGGGCCATCTCTCCTCACTTTTATTTCTTTTATTTCTATTTAGGTATTCCCTTAATTTTTCTGGGTTCATTGCCCCTTGATGTACCCAGGCTTCACATGAGGTGTTGCTCTGTGTTTTCCCAGTAAGAGTCAGATTGAGCTTTCCTGAGATGAGCTCCTGACTAGAGATCAGTGCAGCTCTGTCCACCGAAGGACCTCAGCCCTAACCAAGAGGGTTAGCAGGCTGTATGGAGATCGTCTAACTTCGGGGGACTTAATAAGGATGTGCTATGCTGGCTGGCGTCGTCGTCTAGACTGTAAGTGACAGCTTTCCTGACTTCTAAGCTCCTCATAAGCAGCCGAGCAGTGGGTGGTACTTCTACCAAACGAACAGGAGCTGCAGGCTCGTTTTAAACCTACGGGCTCTTCCTGACTGTCTTCCAGGCTAGCGCAGGTCATCGGCTGTTAGATATTTTTATTATTTTACGTCTTTGAAGATCTCAGCCGTGTTTTCACCTTCGCGCGCTTTTTGAGCCGGCGGCCATTTTCACGAATGCGCGGTCTCATTCCCGACGGCCATTTGCGATAGCGCAGCATTCTGCCTTCCTGATCTGCCCTTCCGTTCTTCTTGCCTCAGGCTTGTGGGCTTCTGAAGGGCCTCTATAACTCAGTTTCATAGTAAAAAAAAAAAAAAAAAAGGCGTGGTCATGCCTTCCTTGGGGCAACGCTGCCTGGGCTGTAATAAAAAGCAGAAGGATTTGGCTGACAAGATGTGTTCTGCCTGCCTTTCCTATCCCAGGGAATCTTCTCGAGGCCCTTCATTGGCGGGCACGTCCCTGGATGCTCCCCAGAGTCCGCCAGGCTCAGCCCTTGACGCTCTACATGGTTTGCCTCCTCAGGCTGCGCCCTGTTTAACTCCACAGCCCACGTCCTTATGACAAGAATCTCAGACAGTGCCTTCAGAGGCTCAGTTTTTGGCGCTATTTTGCCAAGCATGGACTCTCTGGCAGACGGACTCCTTGGCTGGGGGTCCTACGTTAGTGCTAGCCTCAGAAAAGGATACAGAGGCAGTTTCGCATCGTAAGCGGACCCATAAGGAGTCAGACCGCAAGGCAGGATGTCCTTCCAAAAAGGTTCCTAGTAAGTTATCTGACAGCTCTGCGGTTCCGGGTGTTGATGGATTTTCTTCGGAAGACAGCCTAACTGACTCAGACCCTGAAGATGGTGAATATTCTCCTTCTGATTCTTCTTTCACTACAATGGATGATTCACAGGATATCCGTCTTTTCCGGAAAGAGGAGTTGGCTCCTTTGATAGAGCAGGCTGCTGAGGCTCTGCGGCTCTCCGATCCGCCTGACTCCGATGCTGCTCTTCCGCAGTCTCAAGCGGACCCGATCTTGCAAGGCATACGTAGACCTTCTAAGGCTTTTCCCTTCCCTGCGGAATTGCAACAAATGGTTTCTCGAGAGTGGGACACGCCTGATTCTCCTCTCCGGGCGGTACGCCGTCTCGGTCAGCTATATCTTTGGCCTCCGATGGAAATTGACTGATGGCTGTCCTATCCGAAGGTGGATGCCTTGGTATCGGGCATAATTAAACATACCACCATCCCTGTGGAAGGCGGCGCAGCACTCAAAGATCAACAAGACCGCAAAGTCGAAAATCTTTTAAAGACAGCCTTTTCATCATCCACTATGACGTTACAGGCGACTGTTTGTGGCGGGTTAGTGGCCCGAGCGTTATTGCGCTGGATTCAGTGTCTGCCAGATGATCCGGCCTTGGGACGTCTGGAATCCGCCACAGCTTTCTTAGCGGATTCGTTTTATGATTTTGTTACGTCTTTCAGCTCGTTCCATTGCAGCCATTACAGTGGCACGGAGGTGGTTATGGCTGCGACAGTGGGCAGCAGATGTCGCTTCCAAAACACGGCTCTCGAAACTTCCTTTTAAGGGGAGGTTTTTGTTTGGAGAGGATCTCGACAAGTTGGTAAAGGATCTTGGAGAGGTTAAACCGCAACAGCTGCCAGAAGATCGCCCGAAGCCCGCTCCACGGCAGTCCTTTCGCTCCTATACTCAGAGCTCTCAACGTTTTTCAAGACCTCGCGACTCCAGGAGATTTCGTTCTTACAAACCGGCTGCCTCCTCACTTCCCTCTAGCCGAGCTGGGCAAAGGGGTCAGTCCTTTTGAGGTGCTCAGAAGGGCAGAGACTCCTATTCGGGAACAGGGAAGTTCTCTGCGACCGCGCGTTCTTCCCACTGACGGGACGAGCAGCCCACTCAAGATTCTCCCCCCAGTGGGAGGTCGTTTGGCCTTCTTTTCTTATCAGTGGGCAGCTATAACCTCCGATCAAGGGGTTCTCAATGTTGTTTCCCGTGGTCTGTCCCTCAACTACTGCCGTCCTATTCCCGATGCCTTCCTCCTCTCTCCGACGGGATCACCTGGGAAGAGGCTGGCCATTCAGGCGACCTTGCGACGGCTTCTCCTGCTCAGTGCCATTCGTTCCGTCCCAGCTCCAGAAAGGGGACTAGGCCGTTATTCCATCTATTTCATGGTGCCCAAGAAAGATGGTTCCTTTCGCCCAATCCTGGATCTCAAGGGTGTCAACCGCAGTCTTCAAGTGCCTCACTTCAGAATGGAGACGCTCCGATCGTTCATTCAGGCAGTCCGCAAGGGAGAATTCCTCGCGTTGCTAGATCTTGCAGAAGCTTACTTTCACATTCCCATTCGGCTGGAGCATCAACGTTTCCTCCGCTTCGCTGTTCTCGGGCGGCATTTTCAGTTTCAGGCAATGCCCTTCGGCCTAGCATCTGCTCCACGGACCTTTTCAAAGGTAATGGTGGTAGTAGCAGCAGCTCTGCGCAAGCAAGGCATTCGAGTACATCCCTACCTAGACGATTGGCTTATTCGAGCAGATTCCCTTCCGGAGGCCTGCAGCACAGTAGCGAAGGTTGTTTCCTTTCTGGAGAATTTAGGTTGGGTCATCAATCGCGCCAAAAGTTCTCTTCAACTGTCTCAGCAAATCGATTTCCTCAGGGCGAGATTCGACACCTGTCAAGGTCGCGTGTTTTGATGAGGGACCGATTTCTCAAGTTGTCAGCTCAACTTCGCCTGTTCCTACTTCAGTCCTCCCCGCGGGTTTGGGATTATCTGCAGGTTCTGGGGACGATGGCGGTCACCATTGATCTAGTTCCCTGGGCAAGGGCTCATATGCGTTGTCTTCAGAAGGCGCTTCTCTCGCAGTGGTCCCCGGTATCAGAAAATTACCAACTCCGTCTCCCACTTCTGCCTGAAGTCAGGAACAGCCTTCGTTGGTGGCTCTCTGCGAGAAATCTCCTTCAAGGAGTCCCTCTGGAGAGTCCACGCTGGGTTCTAGTGACAACAGACGCCAGTCTTTCCGGCTGGGGGGCTCACTGCCTGACTCACACAGCGCAGGGTACCTGGACGCCTCACGAAGCAAGTTGGTCGATCAATCAACTAGAAGCTCGAGCAATTTGCCTCGCCTTACGGTGCTTTCTACACGTTCTCAAGGGTCAGGCTGTTCGCATCCTCTCCGACAATGCAACCATAGTGTCCTATCTCAATCGCCAAGGAGGCACAAAGTGTCCAGGAGTAACGAGAGATGAATCTTCTGCTTCCATGGGCGGAAAAACACTTACTAGCCATCTCGGCACAGCATATTGCGGGAATCAGCAACGTCACGGCCGACTTTCTCAGTCGACACACTCTTGATCCTGGAGAATGGGAGCTTGTTCCAGAGGCCTTTCAGGACATAGTGCACAGATGGGGGTTACCTGCAATGGACCTCATGGCCTCAGCAGCAAGGTACCAGTTTTTTTCAGTCACTGGAGGGAACACGGGTCCAACGGGATAGATGCGTTGGCACAGCCTTGGCCGAATCACGTCCTTCTATACATTTTCCCTCCGTGGGCCATGATCGGCAAAGTTCTCCATCGCATCATGGATCACAAGGGTCCTGTGGTTCTGGTAGCGCCAAACTTGGCCCAAAGACCGTGGTACGTGGATCTGGTGCGCTTGTCACAGGGAGTCCCTCTGCCGTTGACGGCGTCCTCCTCCCTCCTCCGTCAGGGTCCGGTGTTCATGGAAAACGTCGATCCCTACTCGCTTACGGCTTGGATCTTGAACGCCGCATGCAAGTTCGCAAAGGCTACTCAGGTGAAGTGGTGTCTACGCTCCTCCAGGCTCGTCGGACCTCGACGTCCCTGGCATATGCTCGGGTGTGGTGTATTTTCGAGTCCTGATGTTCGAATCGTAAGCTTTCCCACTGGCGTACAGCGGTTTCGGATATCCTCGCATTTCTGCAGGAGGGGTTGCAGAAGGGCTTAGCCCTTGGAACGCTGCGAGTTCAGGTATCTGCCTTAACCTGCTTCCGGGGCCCAGTGCGTGGCTGTTCGTTAGCGTCGCATTCCGACGTGTCTCGTTTTCTCAAGGGAGTAAAGGTGTTACGTCCGCCCTTACGGGGGCCGTAGTACCCCCTTGGAATCTGTCCTTAGTTTTAAAAGCCCTTGTGGTTCGACCTTTTGAGCCCATTAAAGAGGCTTCTCTTCGAGACTTGACGCTCAAGACGGTGTTTTTGGTAGCAATAACTTCGGCTCGTAGGATTTCCGAATTACAAGCTCTTTCCTGTCGGGATCCCTATCTTTCTTTTTCGTCAGAGGGAGTCTCGGTTAGAGCGGTTCCCTCCTTCTTGCTGAAGGTTCTTACGTCCTTTCACCTCAATCTGCCACTGTTTCTCCCCTTTTTTTCAAAAGATCAGTGCGCAGGGCAGCATAAAGACCTCAGAACATTAGACCTCAAGAGAATTCTTTGTCGGTATCTGAAGGTTACCAATTCTTTTCGAGCATCGGATCATCTCTTTGTTCTGTTTGCAGGGCCTTGAAAGGGCCTCGCGGCCTCTAAGTCTACTATTGCCCGATGGCTCTGTCAGGCCATTGAGGCAGCTTATATTGGTCAGGGTAGACCGGTGCCTAAGGGTATTCGAGTGCACTCCACCCGTGCACAGGCCGCTTCCTGGGCAGAACGCTCGCAAGTCACTCCTATTGATATCTGTCGAGTGGCAACCTGGGTGTCATCGTCGACTTTTGTACGGCATTACCGGCTGGATGTCCAGGTGCATGAAGACAGTCAATTTGGTGCTGGGGTGCTTTCTGCAGCTCTCTCTTCCCACCCGGGAGGTCATTAGCTTGGGTACTTCCCGTTTGTCTGGACTGGTCTAGCAGGATGAAATGGAAGGAGAAATTTTCCTTACCGTTAATTTCCTTTCCTGGAATCCTGCTAGACCAGTCCGGTTCCTGCCCAGCTGTCAATTGCAGTTTACTGGTGCCGTAAGCCAACCATCCTTTGGATGTCCTAAAGGAAGTTTAACATACAGGGATATCCGAAAGTCAGCTCATTTCAGCAAATTTTCTTCGTGTATATAGTTGAAGCAGGTTTTTTTTTTTGGGGGGGGGCCCTGTTGGCCGGGGGGTTTCTTTTTCTTAGTTACATTCCATTGGCTATACAGACTATACTGAGGAGGGCCCCTACGGGTATGCCACTACCTGCCAGAGCTCAACCAATCAGGGCTCTAAAAGTCTTTCTCTGTCTCCAACATCTGCTGGAAGGGGAACACAACCCGTTTGTCTGGACTGGTCTAGCAGGATTCCAGGAAAGGAAATTAACGGTAAGAAAAATTTCTCCTTATCCGCTGGTGGAAGCTGAAACAGATGTTGTTGTGACAGCCATAGTTGACAGGTTGGGGAATATTCAGGTAGTCATTCTGCAAGACAGAGGAGTTTGCCTCTGTAAAAAAGCCTTATGTAGTAAGCCTAGCACCTTAAAGGATATATGAGCAGCTACAGGGAGCAAGTGCAGCTATCTGAGCATAGGTGTGATGTGGTCAGATTTCTTTGTTCAGGTTATCAGCCTGTCAGCCATATTTTGAGCAAGTTGTAAGCACTGTAGGTTGGGTCTGATATAAGGAATTCCAATAATCCAGGCCACCGGTCACCATGGCATGAACTATCTTGATCAGATATTTCTGGGATATTCTGGGGTTAATGATAGCTGATGAAAACAGTAGCAAATGACTGCCAATTTATTTATTTATTTATTTATTTAACATTTCTTCTATACCGCGCTATTATAATCAGTGCGGTGTACATCGAACAAAACATACTACAATGCATACAAGCAACATTGAGTTTACATAGAACAGGAAAAGAAACATAGGACAACCGGGGTAACTATTCACAGGGTAACTATTTACAGGTTAAATTAGTATTGTCACCAATACTCTAAGCTAATTTGGTATCAACTTCATTTTGTGGACAGGCGTAAAATTAGTGGGTGGGCAAGAGTATAGGCTAACCATTTTCTGGTTGTAATATGGTGCTATGGTAGCTGTGACATGAGAGAAGTGTAAATGTGACATGAGAGAAGTGTAAATGTCAGTTGGGCAGAACAGCAGACTCCTAAACTTGCATTATCCTCCAGGAGCTGCATTTATCTCCCTATTAAATAGGTTATTGCCAGTAGAGAGGAATTTCTTCGAGAGAACAAAAGTGCTGACGATTTCTCAAGATTGAGTACCAGAAAGCACTGGTGGCATCACTTCTCGATTTGGAACAAAGTTCCATTGAGTTGCTGAATAACTTCCTGCTGGTCATTTTTCAGGAAGCATACTATCTGAATATCATAAGCATATATATATATATATGAATGAAATTCTACATTTCTAGTATTCAGAAATTCACCTAGGGATGATAAATACAGGCTGAAAAGCAAAGGTAACAGCAGAAAGCTCAGAGGGACCCCTCGGTGCAAGATCTCGAGGAACATCAGCAGTTATGTTTGTTTCTTTGATGCTTGCTATACCGCCCTTCTTTTGCATTTCAGCCATTCACAATATACTAAGATAAAATAGTAAAAAAAAAGGAAAAAAAGATAATCAGAAATTAGAATAAGGAAATCAAGAAAAGTTTCAATTGTGGGAATACAGTTGCAGAATCACAGGATAGAACAAAATTCTGTAGTTTGAAATGCAAGCTACCTCTGTCACAGGTCATAACTTCACCCAAATCAATGATTATGGATGAGGATATGTCAGTTCAAAATAAAAGGTTTTAAGACTGTCTTGAATTTGGAAAAAGATGTCTCTAATGTAATTTCCTGTGTTATGGAGTTGCAAAGTGCTGGGGCTGAATACTAAAATGCTGGTGATATCAAGATGTGCCCTGGAACCAGAAGGCATGTTGTAGAGAAGGGTCATACCTGGAACATATGGAACCAGTAAATTGGAAAGATAAAGAAGCATACACATATAGAATCCCTTGGGATCTTGAATTTGACGCAATAATAAATAGCCAATGATCTTCCTTAAGAAGTGATGTAACCCAATCAGATTATCTAAATTGTGTCACTAATTTGATGGCCATCAACTGTATGCTTTGTAATTGCTTCAGTGAAGATTGCAGTAACTCACAATGCAGCCAATAGTCAAGGTGACTTATCACAAGTGAATGCACTAGCATAAGCAACGCTGGTTTGTCTAAATTTAAGCAAATAAATAAAATTCATCTCGGAGCCAGAAAGCAGGAGTTGGAAACTGCAGCAATTTATGGCTTGAAGGTTAATTGAGAATCCAGATGGCAAGCAAAACTTTTCATAGTAGTCACTGGGAGTACTTTTTGCCCCTGAGTGAGAGGTGCTTCATCGGTAGTCTGAGTATGTTCTGTAATCCACATTACATGAGTTTTTGTGAAATTTAATTTTGAGATCATTTTCTGTTAGCCAAGTAGATACAGATATAAGACAGCTATTAAGTTTAGTCAAGTTGGGATTTAATGGATTTCTATAGAATTACATCATCTACAAAGAAATAGCTACTTATTCCAAGGGAATGAATCAAAAAAGCTAGTGGGCGCATGTATAAATTGAAAAGAGTGGGGGATAAAATTGACCCTTGAGAAACTCCACAGGTTAGGTGGTATTTCACAGATTTAGAAAAGCAGTATAGGAATGATCTTGTAGAAAAGATTGGAACCACATTAAAACAATATCTTTAATTCCTAAGTCCTCCAATTGTTGAAGTAATATCAAGTCTAGAGATATGATAAGTGCAGCTTGGCCCTTATCAAGAGTCTCCCTAATTTCATTAATTGTGGCTATAAGACTGTACTATGTTTTGAATGAAAGCCCAATTGATGGGCATGGAGAATATTTCTTTTCTCTAAGAAATTTGACATTTGAAGGAATATAGTCTTCTCAATTACCTTCGCAAGAAAGGCAATATTTGATACTGGTCTAGAACAATCTAAGCTGGATGGATCAAGATTAGCCTTTTCCAAAGGAGGCGAATAATGACATGTTTACATACTTTAGGTAGACTTCCAGATTCAAAGCTGTTAACTGTTGCTAGAAGGAATGGGCAAAACTCTTGCAAATTGTTTTTAAGCATTTTGATGGCACCAGATGTAGATCCGAAGTTGTAGGATAGAGAGGGGTCTGGAGAAGAGTCACTGGACGTGACCTTAAAGGAACAGTCAGAGATTAGAAGTGGTAACTAGAGTATACTCTAAGATGAAAGTTTAGAAATTGATCAGAGGAAATGTGAGGAGACTTATTACGGCATCTCTCACCTCTTTTTAGTTTCTCCCTATTTTGTCTTTTTAATTTTACAACCAAATCGAGGTACGTAGGATGAGAACAAAACAAAATTAAAAGCAGATATTGGTGACTTGGTTTAGAGAATTCAGGGGATGAGAAGGAAGGGAACAAGAGGTGCTGTGATGTGAAATTCCATGTGTTCTCCAGGACCAAGCAGGAAGTCAGTCCTCACATATGGGTGACGTTGGCGCCGACGGAGCCCTCGCGGAGCAATTTTCCCCAGCTTTCAAAGAAAGCCTTTGGGAATTGCAGCGCGCATGCGCGGTCCTCTTCCCGCCCAAGGGTGCCATCTTGCTCAGTCTTCTTTTTTCTGCAGAGCCCTACAGACGTTGTTTGTGAAAAGTTGATTTATTTCTTTTTTTCTCTCTCGGTTTCAACGCCGGTTCTTTTCCCGCCCGGACTCGCGACGCCGGTTGCGAGTCCGTTCTTTATTTTTTGTTTTTTTGTCCTTCGTGACAGATTTCGCGCCTTTTTACTTTTTCACTGGCAGCCCGGTCTTTCGACCTCGCAGGGGCCCTTTTTCCCCCGATGGCTGCCAGCGGGTTTAAAAAGTGTGACCTCTGTAAGAAACTCATGTCTCTTACAGACACACACAACTTCTGCCTCCGCTGCCTCGGACCCGATCATGACCCGATGATCTGTGGTCCGTGTGGCAAAATGTCCTCAAAAGCGTTGAGGAGTCGGCAGCATCAGCGGGAACGGATCTTCTCTGACTCCGGCCGGGCTCGGACCTCGTCAGAGGCTTCGACGTCTCGGGACTCTGGTCCTGAGCATCGTCGAAGTTTCTCTGAAAGGGGGTTTCCTACCCGGGAACATCATCGGAAGAAGAAACCCGCGAGGGCGGGATCGGTGGACGCTCCTGGTTGCTCGAGGGCCAAGTCGCATAGCCCCGATTCCCGTCCCGGGTCCTCGGAGGTGGAGAGACCTTCAAAACATCCTCGTCTCGAGATGGACTTGCCCGCTCACGTGAGTACTGTTGTCCTCGTAGACTCACCTCCGAAGGAGCCGACGTCGGGCCCGACGCCTTCGGGGCCCGAGTCGGGGGCTGCTGGGTCTCCTGAGCTCGGACTCAGGTTGACGGCCTTGGAGAGCAGTCTGACTGCCTTCATGGACCAGCAGCGGGCATTGATCGCTGGCCTCGCCGGTGCTTCTGCCCTGACCGCCGGGACGTCGACCTCCAAGTTGACCCCGGAGACCGAGCCGATCCTCGAGTCCATGAGGGCTCGAGTCGATCCTCGGTCACGGTCTCCTTCGGCCTCCCGTTCGGGACCGAGGTCGTCGACGCCGACTCCCTCGGCGGGGCGGATGACATCGATGCCCGCCCGACCGGAGCCACTCGACTCCTCCTCCGAGGAGTTGGCCTGGGAATCCAAGGACGAAGAGTCACCTGGTTCCTTTCGGACTCGGTGTGTCCCATCGGACTCCCCCGAGTCCGAACCTCGGAGACGGTCCCCCCCGGAGGATACCCGGTTCTCGGACTTCGTGCGGGATATGGCCAAGGCCTTGGCCTTCCCCGCGGATCCCGAGGAGGAGCCTCGAGTCGAAGAACTCGATGCCCTCCAATATGACTCTCCCCCGAAGGAGGCCTTTATTGTACCGGTTCCTCCGATGCTGGAACGACTTCTCTTCCGCATGTGGGAGAGCCCGGCGTCGTCGTCGCCGGTATTAAGCAAGCGGGTCGATTCCATTTATCGAGTCCGCAAGAGCCCCGGCTTCCAAAAGGCACAACTACCGCACCATTCCATGGTGGTGGAATCGGCCATGCATAGACTTAAGAGTCAAAAAATGCACTCCTCGGTGCCCCCCGGTAGGGAGGCCCGAAGCCTGGATGCCCTCGGTAGGAAGTGTTTCCAGGGCTCTATGCTTGCTTGTCGAGTCCAGACCTACCAGCTCTACATGGGCATGTATCTCCGGGACCTGGCTAAAGAAATAGCCGGGTTCTCTGCTGGTCTCTCCGACGAACCTTTGCAGAGGTTCCAAACCTTGTCAACTGGTATTCGAGAGTGCTCGAAGTTTATCTCTTGAGCAGCCTACGATGGTTTTGAGGCATCGGCTCGAGTAGCCGCAGCCGGCATCGGTGGACGCCGCCAGGCTTGGCTTCAGACGTCCGACCTCGAGCCATGGGTGCAGGACAAGTTGGTCGATGTCCCCTGCCGAGGTGAAAACCTCTTTGACAAGCCCATGGATGAGAAGGCTGCACAGATCGAGACCGAGACTCTCACCAGGACTCATCTCTCAAGAAAGACCTCTGCCCCTTCTCAAAAGAAGAAGGGCTCGGGGAAAAAGCCCTTTTACCCGAGGAAGGCGGCTGCCTATAAATACTATCCTCAGTATCAGGCCTCAGCAACTCCCCCACAGGGAAAGCAGGCCAAGGGACGGGGTGATGGGTCCCGTAGGCAGCAAGCCCCCAAGCCTACACCACCGGTCCCTGCTCAGCAGGGTGGGGGTTTTTGACTTCATCAGCATAGCCTCTCCCCCTCAGCTGGTTTCTCTCAGCACAGGAGGCCGGCTGGTCCACTTTGCCCAAAGGTGGTCCAACATCACCACAAATACCTGGGTACTTCACATAGTTCAGAAGGGCTATCTTCTTCACCTTCACCAGGTACCTCCCTCCTACTTTCCAGGGGAGCCTCCGAGACTCCCTCTGCATAAGGACTTACTCCTTCAGGAGTTAGCAAGTCTCCTTCAGGAACAGGCGGTGGAACCGGTGCCCCATCACCTGAAGGGTCAAGGGTTTTACTCCAGGTACTTTCTGATACCAAAAAGAACAGGAGGCCTCAGACCCATCCTGGACTTGCGAAACCTAAACAAGTTCCTGGCAAAGGAAAAGTTCAAGATGCTTACCCTTGGAATCCTGCTGCCCTACCTCCAGCAGGGCGACTGGCTATGCTCCTTGGATCTAAAGGATGCGTATACTCATATCCTTATTCATCCAGACCACAGACAATATCTCAGGTTTGTTGTGGGAGGAAATCATTACCAGTACAGAGTACTGCCCTTTGGCCTATCCTCCGCCCCCAGAGTGTTCACCAAATGCCTGGCAGTGGTGGCGGCCTATCTAAGACTTCAAGGCCTTTTTGTGTTTCCCTACCTGGACGACTGGCTCATCAGAGCCCAGTCTTCCCAAGAGGCCACTCAGGCCACTCATCGCACTGTGACTCTACTCCAGCACTTGGGATTTGTCATAAACTTCGCAAAGTCCACTTTGCTCCCCTCTCAAAATCTCGAATTCATCGGCGCCAGGTTGGACACTCTTCAGGCGCGGGCCTTCCTCCCTCTGGACAGGGCCAAGAGGCTCATGGACCTCGCCAGCCACTTTCACAGCAATGCCCTGGTCTCGGCCAGGCAATTTCTGAGACTGCTCGGCCATATGGCTTCCACGGTCCATGTGAACCCCAATGCCCGCCTGAACATGCGCCCTGCTCAATGGTGCCTTCGCACACAATGGCATCAGGCCACTGGGAGCCTAGTGGACTCCGTACAGATATCCGACAAGCTGGTCTCTTCTCTACAATGGTGGCTTCATCTGCCAAACCTAGTACTAGGAGTGACTTTTCAGCCCCCTCCGCATTCTCAGGTCCTGACGACCGATGCTTCTCTCCTGGGTTGGGGAGCACACTGCCAAGGGACATGTACTCAAGGTCTCTGGACTCCTTGGGAGTCTGCTCAGCAGATAAACTTCCTGGAGCTCAGAGCCATCCGCCTAGCGCTCAAAGCATTCCCTCACCTGATTTCTCACCAGTCGGTGCTGGTACAGACAGACAATCAGGTTGCAATGTTCTACGTGAACAAACAAGGCGGAACGGGCTCCTTCCTTCTCTGTCAGGAGGCACAGAAACTATGCTCTTGGGCCGTCCACCACGGCATCATCCTCAAAGCTGTCTATCTCCCAGGTCAAGAAAATTACCTGGCCGACAAGCTAAGCAGGATCCTCCAGCCCCACGAGTGGAGATTGGATCCGATGGTGGTTCAGCGGATCTTTCTCAAGTGGGGCCTCTCCACCATGGATCTGTTTGCCAGTCCTCTGAACCGGCAACTTCCTAGATTCTGCTCTCGACAACCGCATCCTCTCAGAGTAGCGGCGGATGCTTTTCTGATTCCATGGTCCACAGGCCTCTTATATGCCTTTCCTCCCATGCCGCTGGTGTCTCGGACACTCTTCAAGGTTCTCAGAGACAAAGCCTCGATGATCCTAGTGGCTCCCCGGTGGCCGAGACAACCTTGGTTCCCGCTTCTAATGCAGCTGGCGGTGGACACCCCTCTTCCTCTGGGGTTTCAGCCCGACCTCCTGTCACAGGATCAGGGGACTCTCCTGCACCCCAACCTCCGGTCCCTTCATCTGATGGCCTGGCTGCTGAAAGGGTAGTCCTTGCTCCCCTCTGCCTGCCTCCAGATGTGGAGGAGGTCGTCTTGGCCTCCAGGCGGCCCTCCACCCGGAAGTCCTACGCTCTTAAGTGGCATCGGTTCTCCGCCTGGTGTGCTCAGCAGTCTCAAGATCCCTTCTCCTGTTCAGCATCAGTGGTCTTTCAGTACTTGCTTTCCCTCTCCAATCTTGGACTTAAGTCCAACTCGGTCAAGGTCCACCTCAGTGCTCTTTCTGCGCATCACATGCCGGTGGATGGCAGACCTCTTTCTAGCCACCCTCTGGTGGCTCGTTTTCTCAGAGGCCTCCTTCTCCTTAAACCACCTTTGCGCCCACCAGCCCCGGACTGGGATCTCAATGTGGTTTTACAGCAGATTACCTGTCCGCCTTTCGAACCTATGGCTACCTGTCCTCTTCGTTTTCTTTCTTGGAAAACCTTGTTCTTGGTAGCCCTCACTTCTGCTAGACGCGTTAGTGAGCTGCAGGCCCTGGTGTCTGATCCTCCGTACACTAGGTTCTACAAGAACCGGGTAGTCCTACGGACTCACCCTAAGTTTCTTCCCAAAGTGGTTTCCCCTTTTCACATCAACCAGGAGGTGGTGCTTCCGACCTACTTTCCCAGGCCACACTCCAGCCGAGCTGAAATGGTCCTGCATACCCTGGACTGTAGAAGGGTGTTAACCTTCTACCTTGACCGTACGCGGGAGCACAGAAGGGCTGTTCAGCTCTTCGTCTCTTATGACCCCAATAAGTTGGGGCTCCCTGTCTCCAAGCGTACTCTGTCCATCTGGATTGCTGACTGTATCGTTTGGGCTTACGAGGCAGCCGGCCTCTCGTTGGAAAGTCGAGTCACGGCCCATCGTGTTCGGGCGAAGGCTACGTCAGTGGCTTACCTCCGCTCTGTTCCATTGGCAGACATCTGCCGGGCCGCTACTTGGTATTCAAGCCAGACTTTTGCGGCCCATTACTGCCTGGAGAGGGAGTCCCGCAGGGACAGTGCTTTCGGACAGGCAGTCCTCCGTAACCTCTTCGAGGTATAGGCAACTCCTACCCTCCATCCCGGATGTTGGGCTACCGGTTGGAGACGTATTCAGAGAAGATTCCTTCCTTCTGGGCTACTGAGCTTGAGGGAGTTCATTTTTGTGCTTAGGGTCTCCGGTAGCCTTAAGCTTGGGAGTCCCATATGTGAGGACTGACTTCCTGCTTGGTCCTGGAGAAAGCGTAGTTACTCACCTGTAACAGCTGTTCTCCAGGAGCAGCAGGAATCAGTCCTCACAACCCTCCCTCCTCCCCTTGGAGTTGCAGTTCTATGCTTTCGTTTTTTTGCTAATTTTTTGCTGTCTTTTAGCTATGTCATCTGACTGAGCAAGATGGCACCCTTGGGCGGGAAGAGGACCGTGCTTGCGCGCTGCAATTCCCAAAGGCTTTCTTTGAAAGCTGGGGAAAATTGCTCCGCGAGGGCTCCGTCGGCGCCGACGTCACCCATATGTGAGGACTGATTCCTGCTGCTCCTGGAAAACACCTGTTACAGGTGAGTAACTACGCTTTCTCCAAACCCCACTAATTCTTTAGCTTGAGCGCCATCTCTAACTTTGCTGTCCTATTCCTAACCAACTGACTTGGTGATACCTGTCTTCAGACTTATCTAGTCAATGCAAATTCCAGTCTTCGAATGTGTAGGAAGTCTTGCTGCTTTAAGGTGTGAATTTAAAGCTAAGCGTAGCAATAAAAGGTAAACTGTTCTCATATTTATTGGGTTTGGTGCTGGGTTCTTTTCACTTTCTGGTTGCAGTAAACAGGAAGTACAGTTGCTGCATCTGAAACCATGCTAGAGCACACAAGCAAATAAAAATCCTCGACTTACCTTACAGACAATGTTCCCTCTAATTTTCTGTAGGCTGTGTGCGCATAAAATATCAGCTGTGTGCAGCTTTTGAAGGAAGGTTAAATTTTTGTGCGTCACATAACGACACTCGGAGTTATATACTTTAAAATTTGACTACACATCAGAATACAGTATGTACACCACTTTGATTGCACTAGAAAATATTGTAGAACTTGTGAAAACCGTAAATACACAACAACTTTTAAATTTTAAGACGTCTGTGTTGTTTTCTATCAGAATCAGAACCGTAATTTTTGTGCGCTCGCTCGGCAAGGGGTGCGCGCGCGCACACGCACACAGCTTAGAGGGAACAGTGCTTACAGAACACTGCTTTTGTTTTTTTGTTGACCAGGCATTGCTATATTACAGAAAAGTATGAGATTATATTCACCGTTTTACTCCTCTGACATCATCATTGCCTCTCCCCTTGGCTTGAGAACAATTATTGGAGGAGAAGGAGAGAAGAAAAGGGACTTCGACTTCCTGTCTTCTATTGAAATACTGATTGTTGATCAGGCAGACATTTACCTAATGCAGAACTGGGAACATGTTCTGGTAATACCTTTTAATTGTACCTATTTTAGAGCTAGGTTTACTAGCATACGTTATTTAATGTAGGTCTCATTATTGGCAGTGGGGCCTATTTGCTAATACCGCTTATAACTCTCATTAACACATTTTAGGTCCTTTTTATTAAAGTGTGGGAGAAATTTGCAATTACCATATACACTAGTTGAAAACAATTAATGTGTGATAACAGCAAAGCTTCTGCAGCAAGTGTTGGGGATGTTCTCAGCATCTTCTCTTACAGTTAATATAAAAGGAATATACTTGCATTGCAAATAAAATGGCTGCTCTTAAAACCACCTGTTGAGGTGGTGGTAAGTGAATTGTTACCATCTGCTGTGGTAATAGTTAATGTGCAGCAAATTACCATGTGTAAAATGCAAGAAACAGTCTCTGCCCACCTTTTTCCCCATTTCACAAAATAATGTTAATGCATAGGGGGTGGGGTGTATTTTAGAAGCCTTATTTGCTTATACAAACCAGTACTTCTATGTGCATAAAAACATAGAAACCACGTGCCCTGTCTTGTTTGTCCTTCCATATCATCTACAGTAGTCCCTTTTTTCCCTTTGGAGATATTTTGTATTGGTCCCATGCTTTCTTGAATTCAGATACTGTCCTCGTCTCTACTACCTCCACTGGGAGACTATTCCATGCATCTTTCTGTAAAGAAATATTTCTGCATATTACTCCTGTGTCTATCCCCTTTCATCCTCATCCTATGTCCCCTTGTAGCGGAGCTTGCTTTCAATCAAAAGAGGCTCTCCCCCTGTGCATTTATGCCATGGAGCTATTTAAACATCTCTATCATATCTCCTCCATCCCACCTTTCCTCTAATGTATACATATTAAGATCTTTACATCTGTCCTCATATGTTCATAACGAAGACCACTAACCATTTTAGTAGCCACTCTCTGCACCGACTCCATTCTGTTTTTATCCTTTTGAAGGTGCGGTCTCCAGAATTGTGCACAGTAGTCCAAATGAAGTTGCATCAGAGTCCTATACTGAGGCACCATCACCTCCCTTTTTGTGCTGGTCATTCCTCTCCCTATGCACCCAAGCATCCTTTTGGCTTTCTTGCAAATTCATCTCTCTCTAAAATCACTCTTTACATGTGAATGTCCTTACATGTAAGTTGCAAGGGGGTGTGGCCAAGGTAGGTAAGTTCTATATGTGTATTCCCCATAAATGGGGAATGCATGTGTATGATCAAAAATGTCCACGGCAGGATTTATACCTGCTCCCTGACACTTTTTGGCTTTTAAAAATTGCTCATTTGAGCCAGCCCTTTACAGGTAGGATTCAGGAGTTTATCCTCCTCAATTTCTTGTTTTTATTTCTGCCTCCCCACTGAAATAGGCAAAAGATAGCGGCATATTTAGTTAACTGGAAGCATTTACACATGAGGCTTGCAAAGTGGTTCACATACATGTGTAAGTCCGTGGCACCTACATGTGGAAATTTCAAAATACTGCCCTCAATGTGTAAGTGCCAGCACTCCCATTATTTTTTTTCCATGTTAGGCTTGTACACCAGCTCCTCCCACAGTATCTGGATGCATATCCACCTGACCTGCAGTTTCTTCTAGGTATTTTAGAAACTGCTCCACATTTACCAGAGCCCATGCTAAATTACAACTGGAATTGTAAATGTTGTGACCTTGACTCTCACTTCCAGTCTTTCCTAAAATGAGCATTTAAATGTCAAGCCACTGTGGTAACCATTAGTGTATGGTAAGTCACACAATACCTGCTTAATGCAGTTTAGTAAAAAACCTCCTTAATGTGCCATAGCACATGTTAGCATGCTAACTCACATTAGTAAATATAGCCCTTAATATATTGTCCAATAATAAACTAAAATAATTTTAAGTTTTGTCATACTGATACACAATACTTCTGCTGCAGTGTTTTGTTTTTTTTATTATTTAAATTTTTATTGTCAGCATCTCCTTGATAAAACCATATACATACCACAGCAATCTCAATCCATCTTCTATACAATGGGTAACTAACATCCTAAATACTATACAACAATGCACTCCCTATAGAATGTTAACCTATATTCCCTTATTTCTACTTCATACCACTGCCTAATTATATTCGCATAATAAACAATTCAACTATGTCGTGTCTCCATTCTTTATATTATTACCCGACTTGGGCTGCTCTACCCCCCACTTTAACCCCTCCTACCCCAAACTGCATGTATAAAAAAATCCCTTCCCCCCATTGTATTGGTGTTACTTTTACATTTTAGACTGTATTGAATTTTTACACACAGCTTATTCCAACAAGTATTATTACCCTCCGCTGTGATAGGCCTGTTCCTTCCCTCCCCCCACTCTCCCCCCCAGGACCTTACCCCCCTATCCTAACTCCTCCCAACCCTCACCCCCTACCCCCTGATCCATGCTAGCTTCTACCCCACCACCTCCTTCCCTCCCTTCTCCCACCTCTCCCCTTTCCCCTTCTAGCCCACTAAGACTCCCTCCAGTACACATTCTTATCACCTAACTATGACGCTGTTTTCCCCTCCTCCCTTACCCCACCCGCATCGCCTTTCCCTCTCCCCTCTCCTCTGTGCCCTCCTTCCACATTCCCTCTCTTAACCATTTCCATACCCCCTCCCACCGTTTTACCATTTGTTCCCCCCTTCCCTTCCTTTCCCCCGTCAGTTTATACATTGAATATATGTTCGACACTCTTTTCGCATAACTGTCCATGGATGGTAGAGTCTTTCTATTCCAATACCATGCTATTTCACACCTGGCCGCAGTAACACAGTACCAAATGATTCTCCAATCTCCTTCCCACTTTCCATCCTGTTTATGCAGGAGACACATTTCAGGCGTAAGCTCAATATTGGAACCCACCATTTTATTGATGTTATTCCCTATTTTCCTCCAGTACCCTTGAATAACTGGACAGAACCACCACATATGCATCCAACTTTCCCTTTCCCCACACATCCTCCAACAGTCATCCGTCTTCATTACCCCCGCCCTACACAGCCTCTCCGGCGTAAGATACCACCGACACATCACTTTAAACCCATTTTCCCGCAACGATGTGGCTATAGAGAATCTAGCTATTCCCATTGCCACTCCCTCCCATTCTTCCACCCCCCACGTCACTCCTAGATCCCTTTCCCACGCTTCCATATACTGCAACTTCCCCCTGCCCCTCGCAATTAATCCTTTATAAATTCTGGATAACATGCCCTTCTGTCCCATGGATCCTAGACAAGCCCCTTCAAACCATTCAACTTCCCCTCTCCCCCCCTGCGCTCTCATCCTTTGTCTAACCACTGCCCCCAACTGCTATACGCAAACCTATCCATCTCCTGCAGATGATACAAGTCTCGAACTCCCTCGAAGCCTCTTACCTCTTTCCCCACCAAAATCTGTGCCACCTGATTTAACCCCCGCTCCACCCATCTTCTAAGCATTATTCTACTCGGGCCTGTGCCCTCGGCACAGCATGCTTGAAGAGACATTGTATGTGACCATCGCTTGTCCCCCACCAGCCTCTTCCTATACTGCTGCCACACAGTAAGAGTATGTCCCACCAGGGGGTTCGTCCCCCTCTCCCCTTTCCCTCCCCAGACCATCTTTTCCAATTCACCTGGTCCATACTTATCTACTTCCATCCTCACCCACTGCTTATTAGGTTCCCGCGACCACGCATATACCGCCCTCAATTGCGCTGCCTTGTAGTACAGGGTAAAGTTTGGCACTCCCATCCCCCCTCTACTCCCTGCACTTGTAGCGTCCTCGCCGCCACCCTTGGCTTCTTGCCCCCCCAAATAAAACCCTCCACTTGTTGTTGAACCTTCCTCAACATTCTTCTCAGTACGTCTATTGGCAAGACTTGAAAATAAAACAGGAACTGAGGAAGGAGCATCATTTTAATTATCGCCATTTGCCCAAACCAAGAATTGTACCCCCTGCTCCAGCCCCTCAATTGAGCCTCAACTTGTCCCACCAATTTTTTATAATTGAACTCGAACAGATCCTCCAAGACCCTCCCCACATGCACCCCTAAGTATTTGATTGACTTCTTTGCCCACTTAAAAGGAAAACGCTGTCGTAGCTCCTCCTGACGTTCCTCCTCCCCGACTATACTTAAAATTTCCGATTTTCCCCGGTTAATCCAGAACCCCGCCACCTGTCCATAGTCCTGAATCTCGTTCATCAGTGCGGGTAGCGTTTCACTGGGTCTCGTGATTGTTAACAGGATATCATCGGCGAATAGCAACACCCGATATTCCTTTTGTCCCACCCTCGCTCCCGCAATATCTTGGCTGGCCCTTATTCTTGCCGCCAGAGGTTCTAAGGAAAGCACAAACAATAATGGTGATAGAGGGCAGCCTTGCTTAGTCCCACGTTCCACCGGAAAGAAACCTGAGTATCCTCCATTTACTCGCACACATGCTTTAGGGTTGGTGTATAAAGCTTATCTCCAGGAACAAGCAGGAATGAGTCTTCACATATGGGTACGTCGGTACCGACGGAGTCTGCGAGGGAACGCTTCCCAGCATCCAATCAAAGAGCTTTTGGAAGCATCCCACCACGCCTGCGTGCTGCCTTCCCGCCTTTCCCAACTGCCTCTCCTCAGTTTTCATTTTTCCGCGGAGCCGGCAGGACATCCTCCTGTCACCGCAGAAAATTCTTATTTTATTTCTTTATTTTTCTTGTGGTCGCGGCTGTCTTCCCGATGCCACCGGTACCGCCGGTGTTTTCTTTTCTTGTGAAATCTTCCTTCTTCAAGGAATATATTTTTCTTCATAGTGTCTCACGGTATCTTAGGCCTTTTAGACCTCTTCTTTTTCCTTCATGGAACCGCAAGCCACTTTCTCCAAGAAATGTTCACACTGTGGCGGTACAACTTTATTTTTAGACCCTCGAAATCGGTGTCTAACCTGTTTGGGTCTTGACAACAGTTTAGTGAGAAGAGGTTTTCAATATCGAGGTTCCCTCGATACACGGTTTCCCTCCAGCTTCGGGGCACCGTCCCTGTCTTCTTCTACACAGCATCAGATAACCCACAAACAGTCTGTTAAGACTAGCCATTCCTCGAGTGGTAGGTCTCATGCACAGCATGTAGACGGCTCCGGCCTTGCCCTCGAGGGCCCTCTGGCTTCAAAACCCCGGCGGGAGTCTTCGGTCTCCATAGCGTTTGAGGGGTTTCGGGTTGTTCCTGGGGTTCACCCCTCACAGAACATACCTGAGCCGTGTCTGGTGGTGGCATCCGCTTCGAGCGGTACCAATACCCCGACATCGTCACTGGTGTTAGATGACACACTCCTCACCAGGGATGGTCATCTGGCGTCCTCGGTGCCTTCGGGACCGGTGGATACACTCCAGACTGACCTTCCATTATCGGTACCAAAACCGATACTACCACCGACGTTGGTACCCTCCAGACGTGCATCGATAGCCTCGCTTCCTTCGATGCCAAGTCTGGAATCGATCTCCAGTCTGGAGGACTGGGTACCGACTCGCCTTGGTACCGACGGCTCGGTTCCGATGATTCGGATCCGCAACTCTCGGTTCCCTCGAGGCCCACTGAGTTGCCATTGGTTGACCTTCATTCACCGGTATCAGGCACGGTACCGAAGTCTGTGCCGATGTCCTCATTACCCTTACGGTTGGTGTCTTCGATGCCCAGTTTAGAATCGCTCTCTAGTCTGGAAGACTCGGTACCAATATCATTTGGTACCGACACCGACCGATACCGGTGGCTCGGTACCGAGGATAGCACCCGGACGTTTTCGGTTGCCTCGGTACCGATTGAACGGTCTGTGATGACTGCTCCGATGTCTTTGTCGGACTCGACTCTGACATCGGTACCGGTATTGACATCGGTACCGGTATCCACAGTACCATCGTGGCCAACTTCTGCCATGCTTTTTTCAACAGGATCGCTCCCTTCTATGCCAAGCTTGGAGTCGATACCTGGCATGGACAATTTGATAATGTCGGTCACTGCTCCTGACAGTCAGTACCAGCGACCATCCTCTAAGCATTCCACATTGCACTGTGCAGGATCTTCTATTCCTATATATCTGGATAGTTCTGTCGGTGCTCAGGCTAGTTCTTCGGATCTAACCTGTCCAAGGGAAATTCCTATTTGGGAACCCTCTTTTCAGAGTTTCCTCCGGGATATAGCAAGATCTCTTGCCATTCCTATCCCAAGACATGATCCTGCACAGGCCTCTTTTTCTACCGAAGCAAAGGAGAACATAATGCTTCCTTTGCATCATTCCTTGCAGGATCTCCTTCTAGGAATGTGGGAAACACCTTTAAGGGTACCCCCACCTTCCAGAGCAACTGATCTCTTATATCAGGTGCCCCCCTCTCCAGGGTTTCAAAAGACTCAACTTCCTCATCATTCCATAGTTGTGGAATCAGCATTGAGGCGAGTAAAGAGCAAGAAAAAGCACTCTTCTTATCCGCCAGGTCGTGAATCCAGGATGCTTGATGACTTTGGACGTCAAGCCTTCCAGACATCTATGCTTTCTGCAAGAATTCTCTCATATATTTTCTATATGAGTCTATCTCTTAAGGAGGTCACAGAGCAATTACATCTTTTGACTCCTTCCCTTCCAGAGTCCAAGAGTGCAGACTACTCTTCACTACTCAAGCATCTCCAGAATATTTCTTGGTTTCTTACTCGTGCTTCCCTAGACTCTTTTGAGTCTGTTAGCAGGACTTCTGCTATAACTATAGGGGCACGACGTAGAGTCTGGCTCCAAGCTTCAGGCTTGGACAAATGGGCACAACACAGACTGGGACATACTTCTTGCACTGGAGATAATCTTTTCAACAAGGAGTCTTTACATTAGGTTACTCAGTTTTCCACTGACTTACCTGTTCCTAGGGGCTCTTCTGCACCTTCTTCTGTCCCAGTAGGTAAGAAATGTCCTGCCAAACCTTCTTCCCATAGCAGAAGAAGGTTTTATGCATCATCTGCCCATCCTACAGATGTTCCCAAACAGGGGAAGCATCGTCCTGGTCTGCAGGGTTCAACCTCTCACCAGGCTCAGCAACCACAGGGTTTCTAATCAACCCATCAGATGCTTGTGACTCTGGGAATTACAGTCTGCAGTTGTTTCTTCTCCATAGAGACAATCCACTGCTGTCATTCTAAATCTTAAACATGGATCTCTTCCCAAAAGACATCAATCTTTTCTCTATGAGCTGTCAGGATATTCACAGGGTTCTCCTCTTTTCCATCTAGGGAAAGAGGTCCATCCTCTATCAAATGATAGTTTCCTGTGCCAGCATGTTTCCTTTCCTTTCTATTAACTTACTATATTGTAAGTTTTCTTCAGCTCCATTTTCTTTACCCACTTACCAGGGTTTCCTCTGTAAGAGTGGTATTGCTCACTGGAGGGCTTTTCTTCAGCCTCTCTAATTTCTTTCTTTTCTAGTGCGGAGTTCTCTTTTCTGAGTCACTCCTCTTTTTCAATCTTGCTTTGCAGCAGTTCATCAGACACCTCCAGAATTTCTACTCTTGTTTTGTCTGTCCTTTCTGTTTTTCAACAGTACCATTCTTCTGCTGTCTGGCAAGCAGCTACCAATGCAGGAGCCTCTATGTTTCAACCACTGGTTCTTGTCCACCAGTAACCAGGTTTGTCCTCCAATAATATTCTGTCTAGTATTAGTAGTGACTCCAAGTCAGTGCTGTCATCTGTCTTGGAAAATTTTTCACTACAAACTTGTTGGATTGTCTTCTCTTTATACCATCTCCATTCCCATGGGTTTGGCAGCATAGTTGACATAGCTACTGGCTTCTCTGTAGCCAGTTCTATCTCCTCATGCTCCTGCATAATGCTCTCTGCAATTCTATAGAGGAGCTCTCCACTATGGGCCCTTGCTAGAGAGCATGGGGGTTTTCTCCAACAGCTATTCTAGATGGTTGAAAAAGGCTTTTTTCAGTCATATCTCCCATGACTAGAAAAGTTCTCCTTTTTACTATAAAGCACATAGGCCTACTCTTACGTGAAAGCTTAAGGAGTTGTTAATTCCCTGCTTTGGTCCATAGTATTTCCAATAGGGAATATGTTTTCTCCTTCCAGCTCGTCCTCATGGTAAGAACGCATGATACCTTTTTGCCCTTAAGCAGGTCACCATGGTATCTCATTCCTATGCGTCTTCTGTTCACTTACCATGCTAGAGTTCTAAAATACTCAGGACTTGCGGGCTGCTGACTGCTATCATCCTCTGCTTTTCACATAACCATCCTGGTTATTCTACTACCTAGCATCCCTGTAGCTATAACCAGTGGGAATTGATTCTCTATATGTTTTCTCAAGTAGGTTCCACCTTATTGTTCTTAGATGAATCTTTCCTCTCCATATTTTTCCTATGTGAATGCCTTGTGGACATATTTCTGTCTGCTTCTTGCAGACTTCCATATAGAGGTATATATATATATATATATATATATATATATATATATATATATTCATACTTATAGCACACATCTTACAGATGTCTATGTCTATCATGTGTGAGTACTTTATGCCCTTCATATCTTATAGATATATTCTCATATATCTATATGTTATATATATATATATCTATATGTATCTGTCGAGATATTCTACTATCGGTAGATATGTATTCTGCTTTATCTACCTGACTGTCGAGGCTCATATAGCCATATGATTCTGACAGAAGGGTTTTACCCATACTATGCTATCCAGGATGTTTTGGGGTCCTACACTCACAACCACTTGGTGGTAGTTAACACCTACCATAACCCTAAGGTTTAGGTACCTCTGAAGCTCTCCATGTCCAATATCTCTCCCAGCTGACTTCAGTTAGGAGAAATATTGCGGATCTTCAGCTACTCACAGGCTAACACCTCCGGCGTTGTCCTTTCTTTTGGGATACAAGAGGTTCCCATACCCTTTCTCCCCACAAGGACTGAGCCTGTTTGTCCAAATCGGTTAGCTTTTCTCTTTTGTTCCTAAGAGTGAGCCACTCTTTTGCCAAAAGAGTTGGGTTTTTATCATAAAGCCTTCCGCTGAAGGCCCACCATTTTTGTACTACCCCAGTTTTTCCTACTGGGGTTCCCTGTTACCTTTCAGAATTCTGACCTCCATTATTTTTCCTACAGGTTTCCTACCTCCACTTACAGTGAGGTCCTTCTTGAGGTTCCTCTACTGGGTTCCCCAGTAGATCCCATCAACCTCCATACTTCTCTAAAGTCCTGTTAGGGGAGGTCCCTATTGCAATATTTTTCTTTGCAATATCATTGATGACAATTATCATCCACACATGGACTCCTTTTCTGCAGTCCTATGCTAGGTTAGCTGTTCCACAGCACCTTTCTTTCTTCAACTCCTACCCTCCATCCTCAGGATGCCTGGTGTTGTGCGGGATAGCATGTTCCAACTTATAACATGCTGGGACTCCAGGCATCTTAGCTTGGGAGTCCCCATATGTGAAGACTCAGTCCTGCTTGTTCCTGGAGATAGCACAGTTACTTACCTGTAACAGGTGATCTCTGGGAACCGCAGGAATAAGTCTTCACAACCCACCCACCTCCCCAGGAGTTGTATCTCTATCTATCTTTCCTTTCCTCTCTCTCTCTCTTTGTCTCAGCTTTAAAACTTAACTGAGGAGAGGCAGTTGGGAAAGGCGGGAAGGCAGCACGCAGGCATGGTGGGATGCTTCCAAAAGCTCTTTGATTGGACGCTGGGAAGCGTTTCCGCGCAGACTCCGTCGGTACCGACGTACCCATATGTGAAGACTTATTCCTGCTGTTCCCAGAGATCACCTGTTACAGGTAAGTAACTGTGCTATCTCCAGGAGCAAGCAGGAATGAGTCTTCACATATGGGTACGTCGGTACCGACGGAGCCTGCGCGGGAACGCTCCCCAGCGTCCAGTCAGAAAGCTTTTGGGAGCATCCCACAGCGCCTGCGTGCTGCCTTCCTGCCTTTCCAACTGTCTCTCCTCAGTTGTTCTTTTTCCGCGGAGCCAGCAGGTCGTGTTCCTATCACCGCAGAAGAATTTCCTTATTTTTTTCTTTATTTCTTTTCTGTACGCGTCTGCTTTCCTCGACGCTATACCGGTACCGCCGGTTTTTATTCTTTTCTTTAAAAAAAAAAAAAAGACCTTCTATTTTTTCTTCAGGTGTACTTCAGTTTTGGGCCTTAGGCCCAAAACCTTTTTCCTTAAATATGGAAAAACCTGCCTCAGGTTTTAAGAAGTGCACAAAATGTGGCGGTACTATATCCGTCACCGACACATAAGAACATAAGATATGCCATACTGGGTCAGACCAAGGTCCATCAAGCCCAGTATTCTGTTTCCAACAGTGGCCAATCTAGGTCATATGTACCTAGCAGTTTCCCCAAGGGACACAGGTTCCACAATGCTTGTATTGGTTCAAGCATTGATATCCTGGGTCCCTTCTTAATAATGGCTTATGGACCTTTCCTCCAGGAACTTGTCCAAACCTTTTTTAAACCCAGCTACACTAACAGCCTTTACTACATCCTCCGGTAACAAATTCCAAAGTTTGATTACACGTTGAGTGAAAAAATATTTTCTCTTATTAGTCTTAAATAGTTTACCCTGTAGCTTCATTGCATGTCCCCTAGTCTTTCTATATTCTGATAAGGTAAACAATCGATCTACGTTTACCCGTTTCACTCCGTTCATTAATTTATAGACTTCTATCATATCTCCCCTCAGCCGTCTCTTTTCCAGGTTAAAGAGCCCTAACCTTTTTAGCCTTTCTTCATAGGAGTATCCTTCCATCCCCTTTACCATTTTGGTGGCTCTTCTCTGAACCTTTTCTAATAACTCTATATCCTTTTTAAGATACGGCGACCAGAATTGCACACAATATTCAAGGTGCGGTCTCACCATGGAACGATATAGAGGCATTATAATATCCTTTGTTTTATTTTCCATTCCTTTCCTTATCATACCTAGCATTCTATTTGCTCTCTTGGCCGCCGCTGCACACTGGGCCGAGGGTTTTAACATGATATCCACAATGACGCCTAAATCTTTTTCCTGGGTGGTGGTTCCTAATGTGGAACCTTGCATCGTGTAACCATAGTTTGGGTTGTTCTTCCCTAGATGCATAACCTTGCACTTGTCCACATTAAATTTCATCTGCCATTTTGATGCCCAGTCTTCCAATTTATCAAGATCCTCTTGCAATTTTCCACAATCCTCTTGGGTTTTAACAACTTTAAATAGTTTTGTGTCATCTGCAAATTTGATAACCTCACTCGTTATTCCACTTTCCAGGTCATTTATGAATATGTCAAAAAGCAGCGGACCCAGTACAGAAACCCTGGGGTACACCACTATTCACCTTTCTCCATTGGGAAAATTGGCCATTTAGCCCTACCCTCTGCTTTCTATCTTTTAACCAGTTCCTGATCCACAATAGTACACTGCCTCCTATCCCATGACTCTGTAGTTTTGCCAAAAGTCTCTCATGAGGGACCTTGTCAAAGGCTTTCTGAAAGTCCAGATACACAATATCAACCGACTCACCTTTGTCCACCTGATTATTCACTCCTTCAAAAAAACATAACAGATTAGTAAGACAAGATCTTCCTTGTCTAAAGCCATGTTGACTGTCTCTCATTAGTTCATGACTATCTACATGCTGAGTAATTTTATTCTTTATGATGGTTTCTATCATTTTTCCCGGTATTGACGTCAGGCTCACCGGTCTGTAGTTTCCCGGATCACCCCTGGAACCCTTTTTAAAAATTGGTGTTACATTGGCGATCCTCCAATCTTCAGGTATTAGAGATGATTTTAATGATAGTTCACAGATTACTAATAGCAGGTCTGCAATCTCATATTTCAGTTTGAGACACCCATGACTGGTGTCTCAAATGTTTATGCCCTGACCATTCCATTAAAGATTGTGTGTCCTGTTCCATGATGTCTAAAAGAGGTCGACAGAACCGAGCTGCCAAGCTCAGTACCCTGTTTCCCTCTGATGCGGCTTCGGTGGCATCGACGTCTTCCAGGGCTGCTTCTTCCTCACATGGATCTCAGGTAACTAAACATAAATCCAGCCTCGAATGGCAAATCTCCCTCGAAGGGCAAATCTCCTTCTAAGCATCGAGATGCCTCTGGCCTTGCCCTCGAGGATTCTGCACCGGCAAAATTTTTATTTATTTTATTTACATTCTCTTATATACCGCGCTATTCTGCATCAGTGCGGTTTACATTGAACAAACTGAAATTACATTAAACAGGGTATTATAACTTGGAGATAACTATTTTACAGGGAACATGGGCTATGGAGGGTTAAGTGGCTTGCCCAAGACCACAAAATTACCCCCGCGGGAGGCTTCGGCTTCTAAAGCATCATCATCGGGGTTCCAGGACGATCTAGATTGCGTGGCCTCAACAGATCTCCTGGTGCCGTGCTCTGGGGTACCAGTGGCCTCCACCGGTACCGACTTCCAGGCATTGGCAGCGTCGATGGATCAGAGGATTCTGTCCATGGAGCGCAGTCTGGCGGCTTTCCTTGTGGCATCGACGCCCGTGGTACCGCAACAGACTATTCCGCAGGTACCGGCTCCGGTATCGCCATCGGTACTGATTCCAGTACCGGTGGCGTCAACATCGGCATCGGTGTCAGCCATGCCGGTACCCTGCCCTCTGCAGCCTTCCGGTACCGATACCCCGGTACCGATGATTCCCGATACTGACTCCGGTCGGTACGGGTATCGGGCTTTGCAAGAGCATCCCGACAGACGATACTTCGATTCCTCGACTCTGAGGATTCTGAAGAGTCTGTCGATGCAGCGATGCTTCTTCCACAGGAGGAGTCCTCTCCTAAACGAAGGATGTCTCCTCCAGAGGACTTGTCCTTTCAGGACTTTATCAGAGAGGTGGCTCAGGGTCTCTCTATTACAGTAGCCCCAGAGTCAGAGCCTAGAGCTAAGGAGTTAGATATTCTACAATATCCTAAATCTCCTAAGGAGGCAGCTACCTTGCCTATTCAAGAGATTCTGTATGATCTCATGTTAAGGATGAGGGAAGCACCTCTAAACACCTCTCCTCATTCTCGCAGGTTGGACACCATGTATCGTGCCCCTCCTTGTCCTGGTTTCCATAAAACTCAGCTTCCTCACCACTCTATTGTGGTTGAGTCTGCAATGAGAAAGATTAGAAGTGCCAAGAGACATGCCTCTAATCCTCCAGGACGTGAATGTAGAACCCTGGATGCTTTTGGTAGAAGAGTCTTCCAAGCTTCCATGCTTGCTGCGAGAATTAATTCTTATAGTCTCTACATGGGAATGTTCTTAAAAGAAGTCACTGACCATTTGCAGACTTTAAGTCCTTTTATGTCTGACAATAAAAGGCAAGAATTTCTCTCTGGGCTCAAACATGCCCAGGATATCTCCAAATTCTCCAACTGTGCAGCTTTCGACTCCTTTGAATGCGTAAGCAGAGCCTCAGCTATAGCTATAGGTGCACATAGGATTGCTTGGCTTCAGGCATCTGATTTGGAGACCTGGGTCCAAGATGAATTGAGAAATATCCCTTGTACAGGTGAAAATCTGTTTGGTAAGGATTGGCAAGCAAAAGCCAATCAGATGGATGCTGAAAATTCTGCTTTGGATAGACTATCCAAATCTACAGCTGCTCCTGCTAAGAAAAGGTTGTTCAAGAAAACCCCTTTTTCTAAAAAGGGAAGATTCTATCCTGCTTATAGTCAGAGAGCATCTTCTGCAGCTCAGTTCCCTTCCAAACGTCAGCAATCCTCCAAACAGACCAAGGCAAAGGCTGCGAGGCCTGCTCCAGCCCAGCAGTCTCAGCCCCCTCAGGGCCTTTGACTGTCTGCTAGAGAACTTAGCCTTCCTGGCTCTAAAAGGACCAGAGCCCTCCACCATTCCAGGAAGGCTATGTCACTTTGCTCCCAGATGGGGGCAAATCACAGCAGAGCATTGGATACTCTCCATCATTTTTCCAGCTTGCCCCCTCTCACAAGAGTGCACCAGTTCAATTCTCCAAACTCCCTCCTCAGCCTATTAGAGCAGGAGGTTGCCACTCTTCTAGCCCAAGCGGCAATAGAGGAAGGGCCTTCTCAACAACAAGGCACAGGGTTCTACTCCCCCTATTTTCTGATCCCAAAGAAAACGGGGGGCTTCAGACCCATTTTAGATCTCAGAGAGTTGAACAGATTCCTAGTCAAAGAAAAATTCAAGATGGTTTCTCTAGGAACTCTGCTGCCATAACTTCAGAATCAGGATTGGCATTGTTCTCTAGATCTCAAGGATGCGTACACTCATGTTCTCATCCATCCAACTCACAGAAGGTTCCTTCAGTTCCTTTTCCAAGAGAAGCACTATCAATACAGAGTGCTCCCCTTTGGCCTGGCCTCTGCACCAAGGATGTTCACGAAATGCATGGCAGTGGTTGCTGCTTTTCTGCGCACCCTGGGAATATTTGTCTTCCCCTATCTGGACGACTGGCTCATTCGAGCTCCCACTCAATCAGAGGTCCAGACTGCTCTAACCTGCACAATGCGTATCCTTCAATACTTAGGGCTGGTAATAAACATCCCAAAATCCAATTTGATCCCTACTCAGTCCCTGGAGTTTATAGGGGCATTGCTGGATACCACAAAGGCAAGGGCCTTTCTTCCCCAGGCCCGCTGCCTTTGCTTGATGCAGTTAGCTTCTCAAGCAGAGTTGAAACCCCTTCTAACTGCTCGAGAGATGTTACAGTTGCTAGGCCACATGGCTTCCACCGTTCATGTGGTACCATATGCGCGCCTTCACATGAGAGCAGCTCATGGACCCAGGCACCCAATGGACCCAGGCATTAGGCAATAGCACCCAATTGACCCAGACATTAGGCTGCCTGTCAGACAAAATAGCAAACACAAGTCACCTCATTTTGTCCCTCCAATGGTGGAAGTCCCCTCAAAACCTCTTGCTGGGGTGTCCTTTTCAACAGCCTCTACCCCTGGCAACTCTTACAACAGATGCTTCTCCAATGGGCTGGGGAGCTCATCTTCACGACCTCTCCACCCAGGGCATCTGGTCCCCACAGGAGACTTGTCTCCACATCAATCTCTTGGAACTCAGAGCAATCTTCCTTGCTCTACAGGTTTTCCACACCCTGCTCAGCCACAAGACAGACCTTGTCCACACGGACAATCAAGTAGCTATGTTCTACCTAAACAAGCAGGGGGGAACTGGCTCTCTGTCGCTTTGCAACGAAGCTCTGCGACTGTGGGCCCTCGCCAGAGAGCATCACATTCATCTTCTGGCAGTCTATCTTCCAGGGGTTCAAAACTCTTGGGCAGACAGACTCAGTCGAGTTCTGCTTCCACACGAGTGGTCCCTACATATGGACCAGGTGTCAAAAATCTTTCAAATTTGGGGAACCCCAGACATAGACCTTTTTGCAAGTCCGTGGAATGCCAAACTTCCCCGGTTCTGTTCCAGAACTCCGGCTCAGGGGGCTCAGGCAAGGGATGCTTTCCTCCTTCACTGGGGTCAAGACTTCCTGTATGCCTTTCCACCCATTCCCCTAATTCCCAAAACCCTATTCAAGCTTCAGAGAGACAGGCCACATGATTCTCATAGCTCCACATTGGCCAAGGCAAGTGTGGTACCCTCTGCTTCTACATCTCTCTCAAGCTCCCTCCCTAGAGTTAGGGTCTGCTCCAGACCTCCTCTCTCAGGAGGACGGAAAATTGTGGCATCCCAATCCCCAGTCTCTGCATCTCAGGGCTTGGTTGCTGAAGGCCTAGATCTCCAGGATCTTCCTCTTTCTCAACAAGTGAAAGATGTTCTTCATGCTTCCAGAAAACCTTCCACTAGATATTCTTACGCCTTCAAGTGGAAAAGGTTTACCATCTGGTGTTCTGGAAGGGGTCTTAACCCCCGGTCAATACCTCTGGAATCCTTGCTGGAGTATCTCCTGCATCTGTCTAATGCAGGTCTTAAGACAAATTCAGTAAGAGTCCATCTGAGTGCTATTGCAGCTTCACTCAAGCCTCTAAATGGACAACCTGTTTCCTCTCATCCCCTTGTAGCAAGATTCATGAGAGGCCTCCTTTTAACAAAGCCTCCCATTAGACCACCACCGGTGGCATGGGACTTAAATTTGGTGCTTGGTCAGCTTATGAAGCTGCCTTTTGAACCTTTAGCTACTACCTCCTTGAAATACCTTTCTTGGAAGGTTATCTTTCTTATTGCAATCACATCAGCACGCCGCATCAGTGAATTGCAAGCACTAGTAGCTAATCCACCTTATACAAGGTTCCATCATGACAAGGTGGTCCTTAGGACTAATCCACATTTTATGCCTAAGGTGGTCTCGCCTTTTCACCTCAACCAAGAGGTCTACCTACCTGTCTTTTTTCCAGGGCCTCATGCATCAAGTGCAGAGAGGAATCTTCATACCCTGGACTGTAAAAGAGCTCTGGCTTTTTACTTACAAAGGACACAGCAACATAGAAAGTCTTCCCAACTCTTTGTTGCTTTTGATCCTTCTCATTTGGGACAACCAGTCTCCAAGAGAACTCTTTCCAACTGGATTGCCCAATGTATTTCTTTCGCCTATCAGAGCAAGAACATTTCTCTGGAGGGCCATGTCACAGCTCACAATGTGAGAGCCATGGCAGCCTCAATGGCTCATCTGAATTCTATGTCTATCGACGACATCTGTCGAGCAGCCACTTGGGCCTTGGTTCATACCTTCACAGCCCATTACTGCTTAGACAAGGACACCCGCTGGGGTGCCGTGTTTGGTCAGGCTGTTCTCAAACACCTGTTTCATGCTTAATCAACTCCTACCCACCATCCCTCATGGGATGCCAGAGATCCAGGTGGTGAAGTGCAGCCCTGTCCCAGGGACACACAACTTCTGGGCTCTCTCCCTGGCATCAAAAGCTAGGGAGTCCCCATATGTGAAGACTCATTCCTGCTTGTTCCTGGAGATAGCACAGTTACTTACCTGTAACAGGTGATCTCTGGGAACAGCAGGAATAAGTCTTTACAACCCACCCACCTCCCCTAGGAGTTGTCTCTCTCTTTCTATCTCTCTTCCTTTCCCTCTCTCTCCCTCTTTGTCTCAGCTATAAAATTCAACTGAGGAGAGACAGTTGGGAAGGCGGGAAGGCAGCACGCAGGCGCTGTGGGATGCTCCCAAAAGCTTTCTGATTGGACGCTCGGGAGCGTTCCCGCACAGGCTCCGTCGGTACCGACGTACCCATATGTGAAGACTTATTCCTGCTGTTCCCAGAGATCACCTGTTACAGGTAAGTAACTGTGCTTTATCCACTTTACAAAATCAGCCCCCAAAACTGAATACAAAATCAGCCCCCAAAATCAGCCTCCAAAACTGAATACAAAAATTTCCAGGACACTTGGTCAAATGCCTTTTCAGCATCCAGTGATGCCAACATCATCTCATCTCCCTTTTGTGCCTTCCAAATCACATTCAAGACTTTCTGGATGTTATCTGCTACTTGTCTTCCTGGTATAAAACCTGCTTGATCCTCATGTACTAGTTTCCCTAGCATCTTGTTAAGCCTTGTCGCCAATACTTTTGCCAGTAATTTTGCATCAGTATTTAACAACGAAATTGGCCGGTAGGACGCACATTCCTGCGGATCTTTCCCCTCCTTATGAATAAGGGTAATGCCAGCCCAGCCCATTGTTTCCACCAGTTTCTCCCCCCCTCGTGGCCCATTAAAGACCCTTGTTAATGGTTGCACCAATAGGCTCCCAAATTTCTTATAGAACCGCGCTGTCAGTCCATCTAAACCGGGGGCCTTTCCTAGCCTCATGTCCTTGATTGCCCGTAACACTTCGTTTTGTCCAATCTCTCTGTCCAACCCCCGCCGTTCCTCCTCTGTCAAACCCGGTAACCTTACTCCCTTCAAATATGCATTATGTCTTCTTTGGGCCTCTCCTCATGCGCTGCTTACGGTAAAACGCCACAAATTCTTCTCTGATCCGGTGATCTTCCCGTACTACCCCCCCCCCCCCCCCCTGCTTCTGAGTTGCGTGATCCTATTCCATTCTTTTCTCTTTTTAAGCTGCCTTGCTAGATATCTCCCTGCTTTGTTTCTCCCTTCAAAAAAATTCTGCTTCAGCAGCTGCATGTGATACTTAATCCGCTCTGCCTCTACTGCATTCAGCTTCGCCCTCAGTTCTAATACTGCTCCCCGGTGCTGCCCATCACCCCCCTGTGCATCCTTCCCCTCCAGAATCCCTAATTGATGCCTTAACCGCCATTCCTGTTCTTCCCGTTCCCTCTTTATCCACGCTCCCCACTTTATCAACACCCCCCCTACCACTGCTTTGAAAGCATCCCAAACTATTCCTTCTTTTACTCCTCCCTCCCCATTCTTCTCAAAATACTCCAGTATTAGTGATTCTATCTCTTTCACTACCCTACTATCATCCAGCAATCCCTCATTGAGTTTCCAATATTGCCTCCCCTTGTCTTCCCCCTTCACCCTCATCTGTACTACCACAGGTTCGTGATCTGACCATGTTATGGGTTCCATTTCTCCTCCCTTTATCCTTCCCGCCAACTCCTTCCCTACCCATATGGCATCAAGCCTTGAGTAGGTCCCATGCACCGCCGAGAAGAAGGAAAATTGTCTCCTTCCCGGGTTCAACAAACGCCATGTATCGATCAGGTCATTCTCCTTCACGAACTGATGATAGCGCTGCCTATCTTTTCCCCGCCCTTCCCTCTTCCCTGTCGTATCCCTCCCCACCTCCCAGGGCATATTAAAATCCCCACCACAAATCATCGCCCCCTCCCCCATTAACGCAACCTGCGCACTCAACTCTTCCCAAAATTCTTTCTGGGACCCCGTGGGCGCGTATACATTCACCACACAAAACCACTCCTCCCCAACTTTCACCCTCATTAATAGATAACTTCCCCCCTTATCTCGGGACACTGTCTGTACCTCTGTTTTAACTGCTCCACTAATAAACACCGCCACACCTCCTTTCTTCTTCTCCCTTAGATTAGAAGCAAATATGCAATCCCGGTATCCCTTCGGCTTCACCAACAATTCGTGCTTTTTCTGTAAATGTGTCTCCTGCAGCATTACTATTGTCGCTTTATGCCTTGTTAATTCTTTATACAATTTCTGTCTTTTCCAAGGTAAATTCAACCCTTTTATATTTAAAATTACAATTTTCAATTCATCCCCCAACCCTATTCCCCCCGTCCCCCCAAGCTGTGTTCCACCCCGCCTATCTCCCCCCTCTTTTGACTCCCCCCCTTCCCCCGCCTCCACCCCCGACTATCTTCCCACTCACTGCCTCACCCCCCCTTCTAGCTACCCCACCCCCCCTGCCTCACTTCCCTCCCCCCCCCCTTACCATCCTTGGTCTCCACTGAGGAGATTTGACTTCCATAACGGTGAGCGAAACCAGATCCCAACCTACCCTACCCCTTTTCTTCCTCCCCCCACCTCCCTTATCCCTCTCCTTCCCCCTCCATCCCCCTTCATTCCATCCGCGCCCCTTCCTTCCCTGAGCCCCCCTACCCACTTATACCTCTCTCCCTCCTCCCTCCCCTCTAGCTCTTAGCTATCCTCTCTAGACTTTCCCCCCCCATTCTCCCTCCCCCTACTTCCTCTCGTTATTTTCATAATACTATTTACCACCATAATGGATCGTCTCTTTATGAGACTATCAACAAATACCAGTCCATCCATTATCCTCAGCGTCACCCAGTCTCTTGCTCCTTCTCTGGGCTTCGTTGACCACCCTTGGCCATCCTTGCCAATCGCCGGCCGCTGCTCTCTGCCACTTCGCGCTCTCCGTCCTCGCAGCCCTGGTCTCCATGTGCCTCAGATTGGTTGGACTTCTTGCCTCCTCCGGAAGGTTCTCCGCTCCAAGCTCTCTCAACACTTTCCAGGCTTCTACGCTGGTTCTCACTTTCCTTGATCTACCATGCACCGTGATCAACAGTCCAAACGAGTAGAGCCACTTATATCTCAAATCAGCTCTCTGCAAATATACTGTGACCGCTCTTATCTCTTTTCTGTGCTGCAGTGTTCCCTGGGACAGGTCCTGATACAACTCCACTTTATGTCCTTCCCATTGGTAGCTCCTTCGTTTCCTGGCCACTCCTAGCAAACGTTCTTTCATTTTAAAAGAACTCGGGCACACTACAATATCTCTCAGCCTGTTTTCTCTTACAGGCCCCAACCCTCTGTGCGCTTTTTCTTTTCTCAGGTAGCTACCTTCTGCTTCCTCGGTTTTGTCCACCGCTGCCAGAAGTTCCCCAAAGATTTTCTGCACCACCTCCTCGCAGTTCCTGTATTTAGGCTCTTCCAACACACCGTGTACTCTGAGGTTGCACCTTCTCAAGCGATCTTCCAGATCCTCTGTTTTTGCCTTTATCTCTTCCTGTGCTAACCTCAGCTACTCCCAGCCTTTCTGGACCTGTTCCATTACTCCACCCTGGTGTTCCAACTGGGTTTCAGCCTCCTCCACTCGCTCTCCCAGATCTGTGATGTCTTGCCTTAGGGTTTGTAGAGCCCCTTTTATCTCATTCTTAACTCCACTTATCTCTTCCTTTAGCTCTTCCTTTAATTCTAGAAGCCACTGCTTAATTTTCTCGGCCGCTCCCAAGTGCTCCTCATCCTCAACATCCTCTTCTGTTCTTGGTGGGGATTCTGCCATTGCTCTGCCGAGCTTCTCCCCCTCCTTTCCGCCTCTTGGCGTCACATACGAGGAGCGGAACTCCGCTAGCTTCTTTTTCACCACTCCATCTTTTTTGGCCTTGTCCATTGTTAGGCTAGAGCTGTCCCTCCTCCTGCCGCTTTCCCACCTTTCGATGGGCACAGTCTTATCTCCTCCACGATGAAAGTATTATCAGGATATACTATGTGGCCTCTTTCACAGGCCTCTCGTGGCCCGACACCAGTATAGCTGGTTTGCTGCCCTCCTCCAGGTCTCGTTCCAACTCAATATGCTCCCTTAGTAGTCAGTAGTGCCTATCATATCTTTCAGGCTAGTAAGTTCTTCTTGGTCTCTCCCAAGTTCTTATTGGTCCTTGTTCCTTTTATTCGGCCTTACCTTCGGCCCACCACTCGCTGCCCGGCCCTCCGACTTGCTTACTCGTTCTGTTTACGGTTGTCCTGCGTTTTCTGAATATTGCTCCCTTGATTTTTTTATTCTTCGGAGTGGCTGTCTTGGTGCCCTGGGTATAACTGGACCCCGTTGGCCTTTAAGGGCTGCTGAACTGAGGCTGAGTGCTTTTATAGTACTGATATTATCAAGTCTCTTCCTGGGGCTAAACAGCAAGGTTTGCTGCTCTCTTCTGCCTCCTCACCCTCCGATCTGACAATGCTCCACTCCTTCACCGTTTACTCCCTCAGCTCCGTTGCCGAATTTGCACCCCCCTCTGGTGCTTACCTGTCTTTTCTTTACACTGCTTGCTTGCTGGTGAACTCACACGGGTGTCGTCTATGCCCGTCCACTTCGCTGTCTCTGTTCCTCGCTCTTCCTCCTCTCCAGAGTAGGTCCTCTCTGTTGCTTCCCCCGTTTATCTCGCTCAAGAGATGTGGGCCTGCCGCCGTTGCGCTCTCTTCCGTCCTCCTCACACTCCACTCCAGCACGCAGCTCCCCACACCGGCACGGCTCACCGCCTGTCTGTGTGGTCTAAGAGCGTCTCACTCAGCCGGTTCTCCTCTCACATTGGCGCTGGTAAACTCTGTTGCCCGAGCCCAGCCAGACGGCAGCACCTCACTGCTTTATAGGGGGTTTTTGCTCCTTTGGCCTGGTTTCAGCGGCGGAGCTCCCCTACTTCGCCGCCATCAGGTCCGCTGACATCACCCGCTGCAATGTATTTTAAATAAAGATGTACACAGGGGAAAACTTTTTATTAATTTTCATATTTTAGCCTCCCCCCCTCCCGATTTAAAAAAAAAAAAAAATTCAGTGCATTTCATATCTATGCCAACAAAAATATTTTAACTCTTGTTACAACTTAACACACACAAATTAACTTTATGCATGTTTGTAGGTTAATATGCGTTAAATCGATTTTTGCCTTTCCGTTGGTAGTTGTGGATTAGATGCTCTTTACCACTGAAACAGTCTCAGAGCTCAGCAATGGAGCATCTCCTCAAGGGATAAACCGGTGATACCAATTTGCTGGACTTCTTTGGGAACATAGATAATAAAGCTTTAATAGCGGTTACCCAAATGGTATGGTTAGCTGTCTCCATCCCCTCTGCCAGCAGTCGATTTGGATGGCTAACCGGACCAAGCCATCCAGCATGATAAGAAGGGTCTACTACATGTACTACACAAGATAAGCAGTCTCTTGCAGACTCGGAACCTGACTTGAACTTTCAAAAAAGGCCCATAAGTTCCATCGTCTGTGGACCCCGCCTTATATAGTCAGCAACGTATTCTTCAGCAGTGCATTGCCTTGACGAAGTGCATATAGAGCTGCTGCAGCAAAAGCTCTTCTGTCTGGGTCATCGTTTATCATTGCCATGGCCTGAAAGGAGAAGTCTAGGGTGGCAACTTTGTGATCACTTTCTTCAAGGTGATTTCCAGGTTTGTGAATCCCCTTGTAACAGGGATACAAAAACCCCCACTTTCTTTGCTCCATGGGATAGGAGTTTGGTTTCATCAAACGATATAATTTACAACTGTTGCAGAAAGTACTCCAGTTCCCCAAGAGACAATCAATATAGGACAACTTGGCATCCTGGAAATTAACATGTGTCGTTTATTACTTCCAAAATTATCTGTAGCATGATTTATATGTGTAAGTCTGTGCACCTGGTCAGATGGAAATGACAGATGGATACATCATTAGGCACATGGCATTCTATAATACCTAAAGCTCTATTTGCAAAGGACTTTGAGATAGGTATTGAGATGTCCAGGTTTGGACGTTCACAGTGCCCCCAGTATTTTATAAAAGGCTCTGCCAAATAAAGAGCCTTTTGTAAAATACATATAATGGCATTTGCAAATACACTTGTATTTGCTGGTATGTACAGTGGGAAGCAGTCATTTCAAGAACCCACATATGCAGAAACAGATGGCATCACTTAGTGCTTCCACATATAATTGCATTTATGCATGAAGTACCAATTTTTGCCACTTCCATGTATAAAAGCTGGTATTGGAGCCGTACTCTGGTTGTACTTGTATGCAATATGTCCAATCAAGCAGTGAAGCTCTGACAGATACATTTTTACATTTTAAAGGTCAAAAACATGCTGAAGGATGATAAATACAGTTACCCCCAATCACTTGTTACATGCCTTAGCTGAATCGTGCAGTTTGCAGAACTTTGTGCATTCCTCAGTGGAGGTGCAGATAGTAGCAAGGAAAGTTTTGGAACTGTATGTGTGTTTTTATTCTAAAATGAAAATTGATGTTTCCATATCATCCTGCTAGACAAGTCCAGACAAGTGGGTTGTGTTCCCCCTACCAACAGATTGGTGGAGACAAAGAACCAATGAAATGCCCAGGTTTCAGTGACATCACTCCCGTGCCTCTGTCTGCCTCATCCACCAGAGGTCTCTTCAGTATCTTTGTCTCCAGCAGATGGTGCATGGATTTTCCTAATCGTCTCTCCGGGCCAGTCCAGGACATTTGGACATTTGGGTGGTCAATCCGCTCCAGCAGCTGGGGACTGAATACTGAACGGTTTTTCCTGACAGCTTACCCAGCTCCCCCTGGTGTCAGAGAATCAGTCTTTCAGTCCTCAGCAGCTGGATAGGACGTTGATTTCACCAGCTCCCCTGAGACGACTTGGAAATTTTTTTTTTTTTGTGTAGCTATATGAGAACATGCCTACCTGATGTAAAGGAAGTCAGAACATCAGACTAAGAGAGAGGCTATTTTCTGTGTCGGGCTTGCTTAAAGCAAATTTAGTCATATAGTAGGGCGCTGCTTGTACTTCTCCTGGCTGAATCCTCTGTCCTAGCAGGGCAGTTCTTCAGCGGTTCGGGAGCCCCAGTTCTGCCGGCGGAGTGTCCGGCTGGTGGAGGCAGAGCCTGTCTCCTAGGGGGTTAGCAGCCCGCAGTAGTGGAAAGAGGCCTGGGAGCCCCAGGATCCTTTCCCTCATCCCCGACTACGGCCCATCCCCGACTACGGCCCTTCCCCGGCTTACCGCTAGCAGCGGCACAGCGTTTCAGGGGGGGTTTTCTGCTCCTCGAGGACACTGCAGGTAAGCCTCCGAGGGGGGCGAGAGCATCCCTTAGTTACTCTGGGGTGGTTTTCGGCGCCGCGGGTTAGCAGTTGTAGTCACGCGGTTTCGGGCTTGACGTTTCGTTTTCTGTGCGAGAGCTGAGCTGGCGGCGTTGCCTCGGGGTTCCGGGTGCAGCGTTTTAGCGAGTAGAGACTCCTTCTGGGTTTTTCAAGCTGCTTCTGGCTTATTTTCGCTGGGGTCCCTTTGAGTTTGGGGGCTCATGGAAGGCAAAGGAGCAGAGACCGGTGGGGCACTCTCTCACGGCTCTTCAGAAAGAGCGGGAACGGCAGCCATTTTGTATGAGCCGGCCATCTCTCCCGCGCTTCAGGGAAAGCCTCAGAAAAAGAAAGCTAAGTCGCGTAGAGCTCCTTCGCCGGAGGAATCAAGGCAGCAGGCTTCCTCCTCCTTGCTGCCGACCTTAGGTTCCTTCTTCTCGCCCGAGTTTATTTTGTCGCTGCATCATGCCTATTTGTTAAAGAGGGACCAAGTGTCTAATAGTTCTACCTCAGACAGCCTGTTTGGGTCCCAAAAGGTGGTACAGACGGTGGCAGACCCTGGGGAAGGCTGCTCTTCCGGGGAAAAGGTTTGGGCTCCGGCATTGGAGGCAGGAGTAGTGCCTAGTGCTTTGTCCCCGGTAGCTGAAGAGGGCGAGATTCTCTCAGACTCAGGTTTTGATGCCTGCCCCGGAGAGCTGGAGGACGGTGAATTGGGACCAGGTGAAGATCCCAATATCTTTAGAGTTTTTTTTAAAGAAGGACTAGGGGCGTTGATAGCCCAGTCGCTAGCGGCCCTAAATATAGTGCTCCCGGCAGTGCAGCAGGAGCCACTTGAAGATCCCTTGTTGCAGGGTTTTCGTTCAGGGCAAAGATGTTTTCCGATTCATCGGGTAATTAAACAAATGATTGAATCGGAATGGGAATGCCCGGAAGCGTCTCTGAGGGGTGCTCGCACTATTGCTCGCCTGTACCCCGTGCCCCAGGAAGAGCGGGATTTATTGCGTATGCCTAAGGTGGATGCGTTAGTTTCAGCGGTCACTAAGAAGACCACCATTCCCGTGGAAGGCACGGCAGCTCTTAAGGATTTGCAGGATCGTAGGTTGGAGGCTCTGCTGAAGCAGGCCTTTGATTCCAGTGCCTTGGCTTTGCAGGCTTCGGTCTGTGGCGCCTATGTGTCCCGGGCCTCTATCCGTTGACTCCAGGGAGAACAGAGTCCAGAGAAGGTAGAAAATGCCTCAGACGGTGCCAAGTTGGAGTCGGCGGTGGCTCATTTGGCGGATCTCTGTTATGATTTGGTGCGTATCTCAGCGAAGTCCATGGCATCGTTAATTGCTGCCAGGCGTTTCCTCTGGCTGCGGAATTGGGCAGCCGATGCGTCTTCTAAGGCGCGTCTCAGTAAGCTTCCGTACAAAGGCAGGTTGCTGTTCGGGGAAGCGTTAGAGAAAATAGTTAAAGATTTGGGGGACTCCAAAGGGGGTTGTCTTCCCGAAGACCGTCCAAGAGCGGCAAAGATGTCATCCGTGCCGAGCGGTCACGGCAGAGATTTTCGTCGGTTCCGCGGTTCGCGTTTCTCTCCATATCAGCGGGGTCATTTTGTGGCTCGGGGGCAGTCCTTTCGCGGAGCCAGATCCTTCAATAGGGGTTTCTTTAACACCCAGCAGTCCGCAGTTAAGAAACTGCAATGAAGGGAGGCCGGTCCAGGTGGAGATTCCGGTAGGGGGACGGTTACGCCAGTTTCTCTCCGCCTGGACCACTATAACTACGGACCAGTGGGTTCTCGACATTGTCCGGGATGGGTATGCGCTGGAATTCGCGCATCCTTTACCGGACGCTTTTGTTCGTTCCCCGTGCGGTCCACAAACGAAACGAGAGGCTGTCGGCGAGACGTTGCTACGCTTGCTGCGACTTCAAGCAGTGGTCCCAGTTCCTCCCGACCAGTACGGCTTAGGTCAATACTCAATTTATTTTGTGGTTCCCAAGAAGGCAGGTTCTTTTCGGCCTATTCTGGATCTCAAACACGTAAATCGGGCCTTGCGGGTGCCCCATTTCCATATGGAAACTTTGCGTTCAGTTATCCGGTCCGTCCGACAGGGCGAGGTGCTTACGTCCATCGATCTGACGGAGGCCTATTTGCACATTCCCATCAGGAAGGAGCATCAAAAGTTCTTGCGTTTTGCAGTTCCCATGGGCCATTTTCAGTTCCGAGCGTTGCCGTTTGGCCTCGCAACGGCGCCGCGGACGTTTACCAAAGTGATGGTGGTGGCTGCGGCGGTGCTACGGAAGGAGGGAATTCAAGTCCATCCCTATCTCGACGATTGGCTCATTCGGGCGCCGTCTCGCGTGGAGTCGGTAGCGGCCACTGCTCGCGTGGTAGATTTTCTCGAACAGTTAGGATGGGTCATCAACCGTGCAAAGAGTCTTTGGAGCCGGCCAGGCGGTTAACTTATCTCGGAGCTCTCTGCGACACGGAAAAAGGCTTGGTATTTCTTCCGCAGGAAAGAGTGAAAAAAAAATTTTTCGCTCAGGTGTCGTCTTTCCTGCGCTTAAAGGCTCCGACAGCCTGGAGGTATCTACAGTTGTTAGGATCGATGGCGGCGGCTTTAGATCTCGTTCCGTTGGCCAGAGCCCATATGCGGCCGCTTCAACAGGCATTGCTGTCTCGGTGGTCGCCGCAGGATCATCCTCTTTCCCGGAGGTTGCCCTGTCCGGAGGCGGTGCGGGGCAGTCTACAGTGGTGGTTGGTGCCCGCCCATTTGTCGGCGGGTTCCGCTGGATCTGCCGGACTGGACATTACTCACGACAGATGCGAGTCTCTCCGGATGGGGGGCTCATTGTTTGTTGCGCATAACTCAAGGGACGTGGTCGACGGAAGAGAGAACTTGGTCGATCAATCGTCTGGAACTGCAGGCGGTGCGCTTGGCGCTCTTAGCTTTTGTCACGGTGCTCAAAGGGCAAGCCGTTCGGGTGTTCTCTGACAATCGGGTGGCCGTGTCTTACATAAACAGGCAGGGAGGCACCGGCAGTGCCTCGTTGTTGGAAGAAAGTCAACTTTTGTTTCACTGGGCGTGTCTTACATAAACAGGCAGGGAGGGCACCGGCAGTGCCTCGTTGTTGGAAGAAAGTCAACTTTTGTTTCACTGGGCGGAGTTCCATTTGGTTGCGATTTCCGCAACCCATGTGGCCGGCAAGGACAGTGTGCAAGCCGATTATCTCAGTCGTCATCTTCTAGACCCCGGGGAGTGGGAATTAAATTGGACGATATTTCAGGAGATTTCTCACCGTTGCGGCCAGCCAGTAATGGACCTCATGGCTACCCAGGCCAATGCCAAAGCAGCGCGGTTTTACAGCAGGCGCAGGGAACACATGTCGGAGGGTCTCGACGGCCTAGTGCAGCCTTGGCCGCAGGATCAGCTGCTCTACGTGTTCCCTCCGTGGCCGCTCTTGGGGCGAGTGGTGCAGCGGATTGCGAGTCACCGGGGGACGGTCGTACTGGTGGCTCTGGATTGGCCCAGACGTCCGTGGTATGCCGACCTGATGAGGCTTCTCGTGGCTCCTCCCTGGCGTCTTCCCGCTCAGTTCGATCTGTTGAGGCAAGGCCCCGTGCTCATGCCACAGGTGGATCGGTTCTTGCTTACGGCTTGGCTCTTGAGAGGGAACGCTTGCGCCCAAAGGGCTACTCGTGGGCAGTAATAGCCACTTTGTTGCAATCCAGGAGAAGATCCACTTCGTTAGCATATATTAGGGTTTGGCGCGTTTTTGAGGCCTGATGTAGTGATCGCCAGGTTACGCCCTGGGGGCACAGCTATCTGACATCTTAGGTTTTCTTCAGGCCGGGCTTGAGAAGGGCCTGGCCGTTAGCACGCTGCGGATGCAGCTGGCGGCCCTCTCCTGCTACAGAGGAAGAGTGCACGGGAATTCTCTTTCTACACATCCCGATGTGCTACGTTTTTTGAAGGTGGCCAAGAACATTCGGTCCCCGCTGCGGCCTGTGGTTCCGCCTTGGGATTTGAATTTGGTCTTACAGGCTTTGACGGAACCTCCCTTTGTGCCTGCGTCGTCGGGGCATCTTCGGGAGTTGTCCTGGAAGATGGCTTTTCTGGTGGCGTTGTGTTCGGCTAGGAGAATTTCCGATCTGCAGGCTCTCTCGTGCAAGGAGCCTTACCTTCATTTTTCGCAGGAGAAGGTGGTGTTACGGCCGGTGCTGTCCTTTCTTCCTAAGGTGGTTCCCACTTTTAACGAGCCGGGAGTCGGTGGTGTTGATCATGCGCTTCGGCGGCTGGATCTCGGTCGGGTGTTGCGTACCTATCTCAGGAAAACAGACTCCTTTCGGCGATCGGACCGGTTGTTTGTCCTCTATGGGGGATCGGCTAGAGGGAAGGCTGCTACTAAGGCTTCTATCGCTCGATGGGTAAAGCGTGCCATTCGGGCGGCCTATGAGGCTAAGGGCAAGCCTGTTCGGTAGGTTTTGGAGCGCATTCCACTCGGGGGCAAGCTGCTTCTTGGGCGGAATATGCATTGGTACTGCCGGTGGACATCTGTCGAGCTACGACGTGGTCTTCGTTGCATGCGTTCGCTAAGCATTATCGCTTAGATGTCCAGGCCAGAACTGATGCTACTGTTGGGGCCTCGGCAATCGTTGCGGGGCTCGCAGGACCCTCCTGGATTTAGATACTGCTTTGGTACTGCCCAAATGTCCTGGACTGGCCCGGAGAGACGATTAGGAAGAAGAAATTAGACCTTACCTGCTAATTGTCTTTCCTTGAGTACTCTCCGGGCCAGTCCAGGGCCCTCCCGAGTTCTCTGCGAGCTTTTAACGGAGTGATGCCTCGGCGGGCTTTGGCTGCATTCGCAGGGGTTGTCGACCTCGTTTCGGGGCTACAGCTTAGGTGTCCCTTACTGGAAATGGATCCTGGGGGGGAGCGGGAGTTCCTTCTTGAGAGCGAGGGTTCTTCTCAGAAAAAAAAAAAAAATGAACGAAGATTTCGGTTTGAGGGGAAGCATAGGGAGTCTCAGCGACCGCATAAAGTGGTTCCTTTTTCTTATGCTGTATGTTCTCATGACGGCTAGTCCGATAGCGTTTGTTGTTTTTGGTTACAGTGCTAGTTTGAGTTTCTCTGCTTTGTTACCGTAAGACTGATTCTCTGACACCAGGGGGAGCTGGGTAAGCTGTCAGGAAAAACCGTTCAGTATTCAGTCCCCAGCTGCTGGAGCGGATTGACCACCCAAATGTCCTGGACTGGCCCGGAGAGTACTCAAGGAAAGACAATTAGCAGGTAAGGTCTAATTTCTTCTTTTCCTCTCTGAAGAAAATCTGAATAACTGAAAGGAAAAGATTGATTTAAATGCTTGTGAATGACCACCTTGAGGGTGACTCTCTCACTTTGAGTGCGAAGTGGGAGTCTCCACTAGACTGCAATTTTTTTGGTAGCCATAAGGAGGGAAAATTGGTTCAGTTCCATGCTCTTATCCTGTTAAGAGCCTGTTAAGCAGTGAGAAAATTGGAAGAGTTCAGCAGCATCACACAACCTCAACACCCCCTCTATCCTCCTCTGTTCCCCTGCTCTCTCCCAAAGATCACAGAAGGCTAACAGAGGAATCTGATGGCCAGCTACCTTTAAACGCAGTGCCTACAAAGCAAAGAAACAGTTTCAGGACAGTAGAGTCGAGCCCAGCACAGATTTCTGCCTGGGACTCAGGGGGTGAATTCCAAGGCTTGATCTCGTCATTGTCCTTGTTGGGGGATCCCAATTCCATCTGTCTGAGGCACAATTTGGAGTGGAGGAGTGGACCGTTGATGTGGTGTGGAGGTTTTCTGCCATTTTCTGAACACACAAGTAGTGACTTTTGCTATTGTGCACCTGGTGGTTGCGCGGTCTGTGCACGTGTTCTGCCCGAGTGGCACCTTCTTACCCAAGCGCCTCTAATGCACATTGCTGTGTAAGTGCTGTTAATGTGTGCCTTTCACGCTGCCGCAGCCTTAGCACATGATGTTGAAATACTTACATTAACTCTCTATGCCTTCTTCCAGGATACACTGGCCTGTGGCAAGTGAGGCACTTCATCTCCATCTTCTGGATTCTGCTCTTCCTGCATGGTACCTTCTGAGTCATCCCTGGAGGACTTGCTCCCCCTCTCCCAGTCAGGGGATGTAGTTGGTCCGACCTTGCCTTGGCAGATGACAGTGTGGGTAAGGATATCTAGCCAGCTGGGGTTTCCGGTGACCGTGCTGTAGGCCACCCCACCCCCCCCAATCTTCTAGGAGCTCGGCGGTGGCTATGTCCCCTGGGATTGGGGGTCATTTTTACAAGGCGAGCTTCCAGAGTCCGGACTGTCGTCCCTGGAATTCTTTTCCTTTTTGCAACAGGCCTGGTCTTTCTGGTTTGGAAATTCAAACCCTGTGGCCTCTGGTTCCCCCAAGCGCAGTCTTATGAGGGGCAGGCTGAAAGCAGAAGCCCTGTTCAGTTATCTTTGGCTAAGTGCCCCTTGGAGGTGGGATCAACTCAAATCTGTACAAGATTTGGACTATGACATGGATTCCAATGGCTCAGTTTTTTACTCTGATGTTGACCAAGAAGTACTCTTGCCTTTGGAGAACTGTGCAGAGGCTGAGATTATCTGTCTGCTCTGGAAGGAGGAACTGGCGACTTTGATTGCCTGGGTCTCATTCACCTTGAATTGGCGGATGCTGCAGACACGAGTAGGAGCTGAAGGTGCATCTGCTGCTACAAGGGATGCGGAAATCCACTATGTCTTCCTTTTTCCAGAGGTGATCGAGGACTTGATCCGGTCGGAGGACTTCCTGCCTAAGGGGTTAAGGGTGTATATAGATGTACACTCTCCTGGAGAAGGAGTGCATTGGATGATTTTATATTCCCAAGGTGGACACGCAGGTAAAGCAATTACCAGACCGACCACCATTTCTTTGGAAGGCGAATTGGCCTTAAAGGATGCTCTGGACTGTAAGATGGATTCCTTGTTAAAGAACCAGTTCACTGCGGCAGCTACTATTCTTCTGTTGGCAGTATGTGCAGGTCTGATGTCTAGAGCCCTGCTTCAGTGGATTCAGTTTCTTCAGCCGGATGATGCTACCCCTGTTTTGGAATCTGCTATAGCCTTCCTTTTTGTTTGCATGTATGACCTTGTCCCACCTACTGACCAGAGACAGAAGTACCCTGTTGACTGTGACACAGCATTGGATTTTGCTTCAGCACTGGGCAGCAGACACTTCTTCCAAAGCCCGGTTGTGCTGACTGGTGTTTAAAGGGAAGCTTCTGTTTGGACTGATTTGGAGCAGCTGGTAAAGGATCTGGGCGAGACAAAATCTTACCACCTTCCAGAGGACAAGTCCAGGGGGCCTGTGAAGAGGGCAGGAGCCCACTTTCCCTCAGCCTCTGCCCATGCTTTGCAGGAACACTGGTTGGACCCCTGGGGGTTTTGGAACTCCATCGCTACCGGCCTGGAAAGCCGTTCTTCCCCTTTGCTTCCGGATTTTGGACTCATTCTTTTGAGGAGCTCATAGACCCAGGGATTCAAACCCCTCCAGAGGGGGTCCTCCCAGACTGTGCAGTGAAGATTTAGAGGCCGTTCCTTAGTACCTCTTGTTGGAGGCAGTCTTTGCCTTTCTCTTTCTGGAATGGGCCCAGGTCACCAAGTATCATTGGATGCTAGACAGTGCGGATTACATTGGACAAGTTGCTACTCTTGCAGTAGTGGTAGACATTTACCTGAACAATTGGAGCAAAGGCAGGTATTCCATATATTTTGTGGTGCCGAAAAAGACTGATCATTCCTATTCGTTCTGGTCCTCGAGTATCAACGAGCATCTGCACATCCTGTGCTTCTGAATGGAAACCTTGCAATCCATGATTCAAGCAGTGTGCCAAGGGGCGTTCCTGGCATGTCTGGTTTTGGCCAAGGCATATTTTCATATTGTAATCCGGGAGGATCAGTAAAGATATCTGCATTTTGTCGTGCTTGGCTCTCACTTTGTTTGCCTCTCCACTGCCCCAAAGATGTTCTCCAAGGTCATAGTGGTGAAGGCTGAGGCGCTATGATGCCAAGGTATTTGCGTGTATCCATATCTGAATGACTGGCTCATCCAAGCCTGTTCTCTTTCTGAGGCGTCTCAGGTAGCACCCTGAGTGGTGTCCTTTTTGGAAGGCCTTGACTGGGTGAGTCTGTGAAAGAGCCAGTTGATGTCTTCCCAGTTCCTGGGAGCATGTTTTGATACTCGAGTGGGCAGAGTCGTCCTGCCAGAGGAAAAAGTCACAAAGTTGTTGGATTGTCTGGCACTGTTCATTTCTCAACAGGCTCCCAGAGTTAGAGATTATCTTCAGCTCCTTGGATTGATGGCAGTGATAATCGAGATGATGCCGTGGATGTGCGCTCATATGCAGCCACTCCAACGGTCCTTGGTGATTTGATGGTCCCCGAGTTCTCAGGAGTTCGGGCTCAGGCTCCTGCTCATAGTGATGGCAGCAGCTCAGCCATGTGAGGAACGGCATGCTGCTGGACAGTTACTCATGGATCCTTCTGACGACAGATGCCAGTCTTTTGGGCTGAGGAACCCATTGCCAAGATGGAATGGCCCAGGCTTGTTGGAACTGCGGGGAGGCAGTGTAGTCCATTAACCACTTAGAGGCAAGGGTCATCAGGTTGGCTCTTCTGTGTTTTTGGCCCCTGGTCAAGGGACGGATAGTTTGAGTGTTGTCAGACAATGCCACAGTGATGGCTTACAGTATGTGGCGACACGAGGAGTGCTAGGGTGGCCCTGGAGATCGCTCTCCTGTTTGTCTGCGCAGAGAAGAACCTCCTAGCCTTGTCGGCTTGGCACATTGCTGGGATGGACAATATAGAAGCAGACTTTCTTAGCTAGCATTCTCTGGATCCAGGAGAATAGGAGTTGAGTCAGGAGGTGTTTCAGCGAATTCTGCGCTGATGGGGTAGCCCCGAGATGCATCTGATAGTGACCTGTTCCAGTGTCAAAGTGGGCCACTTCTTCAGTTGCCGCACGGAGACTGTCGACGCCCTGGCTTAGCCTTGGCCATGCCTACGCCTGCTGTATGTGTTTCCTCTGTGGCCCATGGTAGGGCATTTGATTCAGCATATAGAGTGCCACCTGGGAAGGATTGTTTTAGTGGTGCCGGACTGACCGAAGAGAGCATGGTTAAGAGATCTGATGTGGCTCCTGCAAGCACCACCACCTCTCCGTTTGCCTCCGTCTTGAGGCCTATTGCTTCAGGGACCACTCGTCCTGGAAGATCTAGCTCCCTTCTCGCTTATGGCTTGGCTCTTGAAAGGAGACAGCTAGTATGTAAGGGCTACTCTCAGGTGGTAGTTTCCATGCTGCTCGGAGCCCGGAGGAGGTCAACCAACCTGGCATACGTGCGGGTTTGGTGCCTTTTTGAGCAATGGTGTGGCGCACAGCAGTTGGTCCCTGAAGTGGCCAAGGTGCTTTCCCTTTTGGCCTTTCTGCAGAAAGGTCTGGAAAGGGCCTGTCTCTTAGCTCCTTGAAAATTCAGGTGGCAGCTTTGGCCTGTTTCAGAGGTCTTGTGGCTGGTAAGTCGCTAGCCATACACCAGGATGTTTCATGCTTTCTTCAGGGGGTTTGGCATCTGCTTCCTCCCCTCCAATCTGTGCTCCTTGGAGCTGTTGAAGCACGCTGCTTTGAAGGATTTGATAGTCAAAGACTGTTTTCTTGGTCACTATTTATTCTGAAAGGTGGATTTCCAAGCTGCAGACTCTGTCTTGCTGAGATCCTTATCTGCTTTTCTCAAAGGAGTCCGTTTCCTTTTAGCCTGTGCCTGCCTTCTTGCCTAAGGTGATTTCTTCCTTTCATGAGAACCAGGTGGTCTGCCTGCCCTCCTTTTCTAAGGAGCAGTGTTGAGGAAAGGATAAGGATCTTCGTCTTGTGAATGTCTGGAGGGTGCTTCTCTGGTACTAGGAGGTTATGAATTCCTTTTGTAAGTCAAACCATCTTTTTGTGCTGATCTGCGCAAGGGTGATGTGGTGACCAAGTCTACTTTGGGGGCACTGGATTAAGGAGGCCATTGCCTCTGTGTATCTCTTGTCAAACTGGCTGGTTCAGGGGGTTTGCACGCCCATTCTACCCAAGTGCAAACATCCTTGTGGATGGAGAGGAGCTCTGTAGCCCCTGCAGACATTTGTTAGGTAGCATAGTGGGCATCTCTTTCCACTTTTGTCAAGCATTACTGCTTGGATATCCACACTCGGGTGGACACTGCCTTTGGCTCTAAGATTTTGCGAGCTGCTGTGTCCACTTTCTGCCCAGTGGAGGTATAGCTTTGGTATGTCTCACCTGTCTGGCTTGGTCTAGCCGGACGATATAGAAGGTGACATTTTACTTATCAGATAATATCCTTTTCTTGAGTCCTGCTAGACCAGTCTAGAGCTCACCCCCAGAACTGTGTTGGCTCTATTCTTCTGCGGCAGTACCCTAGGGTCCACTGTAATTTTATATACTTGGCTCTGCAGGTCCATCTTCTACTGATAGCCTTCTGTTTAGGCTTTCCTGTACATAGTTCTCTACTGGTTTGTTACTCATTGTTGCCCATGTTGAGGTGGTGTGAGACTTGCCATGTTCTCCCATATGTTTGGGACAGATACAGAAGAGACCTTTGGTGGCTGAGGCGGATAAAGACATGGGAGTAATGTCACTGAAACCTGGCCATTTCATTGATTTTTTTTTTTTTGTCTCCCACCAATCTGCTGGTAGCGGAACACAATCCACTTGCCTGGACTGATCAAGCAGGACTCAAGGAAAGGACGTTATCTGGTAGGTAAAATGTCACCATAATTTTTTGATCCACCCAAAACATGCCTGCTTTGAATATGTGCATTCTGCACAGATTTTATTTATATACGTATATCAATATATAAAAAGCATCATTTTGAAATCTCCATTTACGCATGTATGCAGTCTAATATGTTTTAAAAAAACAACAACCTCACAAAAGTTTTAAACCAGTCTGGTGCAGAAAATTGTAATCTGTTACTAATGTTCCTGCTAGAGTGACGCAGTCCTTTATCATATCTAACGTTTACATCATTTTGCATTGCCAGTAAGAAACCCCTCATGCACTGAGCTCTGAGAGAACTAAAAGTTTCCGGAAAACTACCCTTTGTTTTTAGTGTACTGTATTTTGTTGCTGAAGTCTGTGTTTAAGCTATCAGGTAACTGCAAAATGAAATGCAATTTTTTTTAAAGCACCTGATGAAGCATCTGAACCTGCAGCCTTTGGATTCCCATGGGGTGGATTTCTCCCGCATACGCATGTGGTGTCTTAGTAACTGGTCCAAGTATTATCGACAGACACTACTGTTGAGTGCTCTTCAAGACCCCCAGATTAACTCCATTTTCAACAAACATTGCTACAACTATAGAGGACAGGTAAGCTTTTAGGGATATACTGAACTTGTATTTATTAATTTAGGCTAAGAACAAAATCCACTGTTACTTCTATCATGGTTTAAAGTGTCAGTCTATCCTTGGTCTCAAGGAAATTATAATGATTATAAAGACAAACTAATTATATTTAAGCAAAGTAGACAGGGCTAATGCAAGAATGAGGTGTCCTAGGTGAACCCACCCCATGTAAATAGAAAGTTTGTCTCGGAGGGTTCAGAAGCACCAACAGCATGCAGCACCGGAGACTTTGGGTAAACGCTGTGTTGCTGTTTTAATGTCATTGCCGCTGCTACAGGTCCCAGACAGCAGCAGCATTGGGCCACCCTGGAAACGTTGGCACTCTAGATGACTGCCTAGTTTGCCTAATGGTCCTAAAAGTAGATATAGGGATATGTTTACTATTTGGCAGTAGCGGCTTCCATGCAATATCAGAGCCACAGTCCCATTGGTTTCAATGGGGTTGCGGCTCCGATATCGCACGGAAGCCGCTACCACCGAATAGCAAACATGCCCCATAGTGTAGAGAAGGCTAGCAAACTCTACGAAACTTTGAAGGCCTAAACATGGATAACTTAGAGTAGAGGTGGGAGCAGGGGGAATGTGATGGATAGAAGAGGCTCAAGGATGGTAGCAGAGGAATAACTTCAGAAAATATTACTTCATAGCAAGAATGCTAGATGCATGGAATGGCCTCCCACTAAGGACGGTGGGGACAAAATAGTAAGAGAATTCAAGAAAGCATGGAATCAAGACAGATTTCTAATAGAAGAGGAGTGAGGGGACAGCAGAATATCAACGGAGGTCTGCACATTGTTCCAAGAATGAACTTGCTCAGACTAGATGGGCTTTAAGTTCCTTATTTGTATTCCTAGTTTGTCTCTGCAGTGTGGCAGCAACCGTCCAAGAAATAGAATGTACAGTGAATATTCTGAGTAGTGTGGGGGTTTTTTTTCCCCAACCTGACAACTTTCTCCTGCTCCTTTTTGAAATTTCATTGAAACTAGGGCTGGGATCTCATACCATGAACCAGCCCTTACGACCATATGGGAGTTTTCTCCCCCTATTTTTCATCTTTTCTAGACTTTAGTCCAGTTATTGCAGTCATCGTCTTCGAAGAGGAGGCAAGGGTGGAGGAACTCTGCAATCAGGTTTTTATCTGACCAGTAGATGTCACCAGTGTACAGTGACTGACTCCTTTCTCCCAGGGGCTGTGAGAGCTGTCTTCTGATGTGGGAATCAAACATAGGTGCCTCCACATAGCAGAAGATATTGAAGTACCAAGAAATGCAGTCAGATACGAAGAAAGATACAGAAATCTTTCCCATTGTACTGGGAGTGACAGGCTTGATAAAAAAGAATTTCCAGGCACATCTTGATTAAACTACACATACCTGTTACATCTAACGAATTCCTGCAAGAGGCTCTCTTTGGCATGATGCAAGTATTACACCAAGCCTTAGCAGTAAATTTGAGAGACTGAGATCATACTCCCCATGCCCTGGCTTAGAAGTAAGGTTCACACCTGTCATGGTATGTGCAAAACTAATACAAAAAAAAACATACCTTAGATACTCCTCTATTTACAACCACCTACCTATGATAATCATTATCTATTCATAAACAGCCAAACATATCCTCCTTCCATATAACCTTAAATATACTGTTAATCGGGAGAAAAAGACCTCAGGATGGCTCAAATCCCACCATGTGGCAATACAAAATTACCATCGGGGAAAGCGAGATACATCACTGGTCTTAAAAAATAAAACCTCCTGTTTAAATGATAATTTAATAATATAATCCAAGTAATTTAAAAAAATTGTTTAATGAATTATCCAATTATTAAAGCAAAGAATGAAATTTCATTCTTTATTAACTTTTTTAAAATTGTAAAGATCTCAAAATATCTCCAAAGTCACAAGTATCTCCAAAAACAATGAAACATGCCTCCACTCTTTTCTCTTTTCTTCTCTTTGGATACAACGGCTGACATTCACTAAGGTCATGTGCAAAACTAACTTATTTGGAGAAATTGCCCTGAGTAAAACCCCATATACCCTGGCTTAGAAGTGAAGTTCATGACTGTCATGGTATGTGCAAAGCTAACCCATTTGGAGAAACTGCCCCGTGACAACAGCACTGTAACCGAAACACCAGGCTAGCTCTCTGTGTAAGTTTAGAATAGTAAGTCTAGTAACAATATTCCATTTCACTTATTCTGCATGCTTGAAGTTGTTGGCACATTATTTTTACATTCACACTTTCAATTTTATGTATACTGTCAATGTTTTTTTTGTTTCATTTTCAAATCTGATAGTGAGCCTGGCAAGGCTCCCTCTGTGCCTGCTAATTTTGGAAAAACAAATGTGTTGCTTCCTTATCGTACCTCCAGTCTAGTCCCGACATGTGCGTTGTCACCCCCAACCAGCAGCTTGGAGACTGATAGTATCAACTTTTATGACATCACATTATTTAGGGAACTGACACCACCCACCAGCTCCAGTATTGTTGGAGAGGGGTGACTCCTACCAGGGGACTCACAGGAGAGAGAGTTCTTCAGTTTATTTTGTTTAAATTTCTGAGTGACTTTCTAGAGCTGTTGTTGGCACTGGGGTCTGGCACTTTGAAATGGAAAGGAAAACCTGCTAGCTTTGGCAGTCGGATAAAGCATGACAAAAAGAAAACGAGCAGGTGACCCAGGTTAGCAAAGGATTCCCCCTGGTGCCAGCGGTCAGGTGATTCGGCTGGGGATGGCAAGGGGGGAAGATCCTGGGCAGCGGCTCCCGTTCCCCCCATGGGTGAGGAGCCGCAAAATCAAATCAACAGCAGGCCAGACTTCTTCAAAGGCTCCCACTGCCATTGATGCCGGTACAAAGGCAGAGTGTATGTGCGGGAGAACAGCCACCGGTAAGTCTGAAGCGGGCAGGCTGAGCGTTAGAGCACTTTCAGGTGTCATGGAGCAGTGTGGATGCCTCAGGTGGGTTGATTCTCTCTTACAGCTTGGCTCTCGAGAGGGCTAGGCTAAGGAAGAGGGGATAGTCGACTCTGGTCATCGCTACATTGTTGAAAGCCTGCAAGCGTTCCACTTCTTTGTTGTATGTTTGCGTGTGGCACACTGTTGAAGGATGGTGCACAGAGCAAGGGTGTCGGCCCTTTGTTGTGACGATCCCAGAAGCTTTGGCCTTCCTGCGGGCAGGGATGGAAAAGGGTCTCTCTTGCAGCTCTCTGAGTTCAGGTGGTGGCATTGACCTGTTACAGAGGGAAGGTCCAGAGGGTCAACCTGGGAGCCCACCCAGATGTGGTATGATTTCTCTGTGCAGTGAAGTAGGCGCATTCACTGGTGAGGCGCATTCACTGCTGGTTGGTGCCTTCCTGGTATCTAAATCTAGTCTTGTCAGTTTTGACAGAAGTGCCCTTTGAGCCACTGAGAGAGTGCCCGCTGAAAGACTTGACATTGAAGACAGTATTCCTTGTGGCGATCTGCTCTGCTAGAAGGATCTCAAAGCTGCAGGCCTTATTGTGCCAGAAACAGTTACTCTATATGTCTAAGGAGAAGGTAATGTTGAGGCCAGTTCCCTCCTTTTTAACGAAGGTGGTCTCTGGGTTTCACTTGAATTAGCCGGTCACCTTGCCAGCTTTTTCAGGAAAGGGGGATGTAGGGGTGGATCCCCATTTGCATCTTCTAGATGTGTGCCATGTACTGAAGAGATATTTGAAGGGCATCAGACCGTTTGTGGTGTTTGGGGGGCCGCAAAAGGGTGAAGCGGCCTCAAAAGCCTCCATTTCCAGATGGGTCGAGGAAGTGATTTTGACAGCATATTTGAGGAAGAAAGTTTCACCAATAGGTCTGAAGGGCACATTCTACTCAAGTGCAGTTAGCCTCTTGGGCAGAGGCCAGTTTGGTTCCACCTGTGGACATCTGCAGGGCAGCTACCTGGTCGATGTTACATACCTTGATGCATCCCCTGCGGTTTGGATTTGTAGGCCGCAGGGGATGCATGGTTTGGTGTGGTAGTATTACAGGCCAGGCTCGCGGATCCCTCCCGAGTTTAGTACTGCTATAGTACATCCCACATGTCGGGACTGGACTGGAAGTACAATAAGGAAGGGATAATTAGGTCTTACCTGCTAATTGGCTTTCCTTGAGTACCACCAGTCCAGTCCCATCCTAAACCCTCTCTAGTTTGATCTGTGTGGGGTGCGCAATCCTGGACTGCAAGATTTTTTTTTTTTTTTTTTTAAATCAGGGCATCGGGGCAGAAAAGGTGTGGAGTTGGCTGGTTCTCCTTTGATTTGAGGCTGGCCTATTGATTTCAGTTTCATCTCTCCAGCAGATGCAAAAAAAAAAAAAGTCAAATCAACAGAGAAGGAAACAGGACAGAAAGCATGGGAGTGATGTACAGGTGCTAGAGTGGGCTTTGGCATAGGGTTTGGTAATCCTTTGCTTATTGGGGGTTATCTGGCCTGGTTTAGGCATATTGGAGAAAGTACGTTACAAGGTTGCCAGTGTTTTGGCTAGTTCAGTTTTGGGTTCAGAGATCATGTGAGTCTGAACATATCAAAAGTGGCTTCATGGCTCTGCAACATAGGTGCGCAGACGATATTCTCTTCAAGCCTCCCTGTTGAGGGTAGAGACCGAGAAGCTCGCATCCTGGAGATGAATGCATGGCTGCATGGATGGTGTAATTTAGAGCGTTTTGGTTTCCTGGACTATGGGATGATATTCCAAGAGTTGCAGAGCAGAGATGGTGTCAATCTGTCGAAGAAGGGTCGAAGTGTCTTCAGCAGTAGACTGGCTAACCTACTGAAGAGGGCTTTAAACTAGATTTGGTGGGAATGGGTGAAGAAAGCTCCCAGGTAAGTGAAACATTTAAATACCTCTGTAGAAATGGGTAATAGGGGCAACATCTGGAAAGCGGTGTGTATAAATGCCCGTGGCATGGGAAATAAGATCCCAGATGTTGAGGCTTTAATGGAAGAGGCTGACTTGGATTTAGTGGTGGTTACAGAGACATGGTTCACCGAAAACCATGACAAGGATGTAATTATATCAGGCTATACTTTATTCTCGGGGAACAAGCAGGAAGTCAGTCCTCACATATGGGTGACGTCAGCACCGACGGAGCCCTCACAGAAGCATCCCCCAGCTTTCAAGAAAGCCTTTGGGAAATACCACCACGCATGTGTGGTCCCCTTCCCACCCAAGAGTGCCATCTTTCTCAGTCTCCTTTTTTCCACGGAGTCCTTCAGACATTTGTCTGGCTTGTCCCTGGAAAAAGTAGATTTTTTTCTCTCAGAGTTTCATACTCGCCTCCGGTATTGCACTGGTACTCTTCCCGCCACCCAACCTCGCTGCCTCGGCATTGAGTTTGAGTCTATTTTTGTAGTTTTTTATTTCTTTAATTTTCTGGCATCTTCGCGCCTTTTTTCCCAACTGGCTGCCCGTTGCAGGGGTACTTTTTTTCCCGCACAGCTACCAGTGGCTTTAAGAAGTGTGATCAGTGCTCAAAAATTATGTCTTTGACTGACACACACGACTGCTGTCTCTGCTGCCTCTGGTCAGACCACAACCCGGCAGCCTGCGGTCTTTGCAAGAGGATGTCCAGCAAGGCCCTCAAGCCGCCAGCAGCAGCACGATACGTTTTATTTTCCCCGAGTTCCCAGTGCCTCCGAAGGCCAGGGCCTCATCTGAAGCCTCGACACCTTGGGCGGACCCTTCCAAGCTCGAGCCCCATCGTGGGCCTTCAGAGAGGGAACCCAGGAAGAAGAAGAAACCCTCAAAGGCGGCGTCCTTGGATGGATCCGACCGGCCGGGTGCCCCCCCCCCCCCCAGGCTGGGTCTCACGGTCCAAGACGCTCGTCTGAGGCATCATTGAAGGGGGGGGCCTGCAAAGGTCCCCCGTAAGGATTAGATCTTGGACTGGCCTTGGTCCCCAGACGCCATCCTCATTGAGGATTCTCCTTCAAGGGAGCCAGCGCTGGGCCAGAGTCCCTCGGTGCCCACGCCAAAGGCTACAGAGCCTTCTGGCCTGGAGTTCAGAATGGCGACCCTGGAGCTCAGTTTGTCTGTCTTCATAGACCAGCAGTGAGTGCTGTTGTCCGGTACGACCGCTTCATCCACCCCGACCACTAGGCCCTCGACATAAGGCTGAGCCGATCCTCGATGTCCTTTTGGCCTCAAGTCGATCCTCGGCCGAGAAGTCGATCCAATTCCCGCTCAATGGGACCACGATCATCCCTGGCAAGTGCGCCGGGCAGTGGCCGTGGAGCATCGGGAGCCACGAGGCCCATGGAGCAGCCCTCCTACAAGTCCTCGATGGTACTACTACAAGTGGGTGACGGAGGATGAGGAGTCCCCCAATACTCATCACCACAACGACGTCCCATCAGATTCTCCTGTCTCAGAACCTTGATGGCGGTCCCCGCCGGAGGATATGGGCTTCCTTGACTTTCTGAAGGATTGTGTCTAAGGCCCTGGCATTCCCTACAGAGTTGGAGAAGGACCCTCGGGTGGATGAGTTGGAAATCCTCCAGTACAAGGCTCCACCAAGGGAATAACTTCCGGTGCCCATCCCTCCCATCCTGGAATGACTGATGCTTCGGATGTGGGAGACACTGGCATCGGTGCTGGTAGTGAGCAAATGGCTCAACTCGATGTATCGAGTCCACCGGAGTCCGGGCTTCCAGAAATCACAGCTGCTACATCACTCCATGGTGGTGGAGTCGGCCATGCGTCGGCTGAAAAGCCAGACGACGTACTTCTCAGTGCCCCCTGGCAGGGATGCCCACACCTTGGATGCCCTCGGCAGAAAGTGTTGCCAGGGCTTGATGCTCATTGGCTGTATCCAGGCCTACCAGCTGTACATGGGCATGTATCTGAGAGACCTGGTGAAGGAACTTGCCGGGTTCTCAGCTGGTCTCTCTGAGGAACCCCTGCAACAGTTTAAGAACCTGGCCAGGGCAGTATGTGAGTGCTCCAAGTTCATGTCTCAGGTGGCCTATGATGGGTTTGAGTCGGCGGCGCGAGTAGCGGTACCAAGGTTGGCTACAGTCATCCGACCTTGAGCAGTGGATCCAGGATAAATTGGTTGATGTCCCATGCCAAGGAGAGAACCTTTTTGGCAAACCTATGACCGACAAGGCCGCCAAGCTGGAGACAGAGTTCATGACGAGGACCAAGCTCTCAAAAAAGACCGCTGCCCCTTCCTGATGGAAGGGCTTGGGTAAAATGTCCTACCCGAGGAAAGGGGCTGCTTACAGAAACTATCCACCTTTTCAGGCCTCCCCAGCTCCCCAACAGGGTCAGTAGGCCAAGGGACATGGGCATGTCCCTCATAAGCAAAAGGCTCCAAAACCTCAGGCACCGGCTCCGGCCCAGCCAGGGGGGAGCTTTTGACTCCTTGAGCATAGCCTAGCTACCAAAAGGAGATCAGCAGCCCACAGAGGTATGTCTGGCCCACTATGCCTAGAGGTGGTTGACCATCACCACCGACTCCTGGGTACTTCGGGTGGTCAGGGAGGGTTACCTCCTCCACCTGACTCAGACACTTCCTCCTTATTTTCCGGGAGAGCCCCTCAGGTCTCCCCTTCACTGGGACCTTCTACTGAAGGAGTTGGCAGGTCTTTTCGAGGACAAAGCGGTGGAACCGGTGCCCCACCATCTCAAGGGCAAAGGGTTCTACTCCAGGTACTTCCTCATGCCAAAAAGAACAGGGGGCCTAAGTCCCATCCTTGACCTGCGCAACCTCAAATTCCCGGTGAAGGAGAAATTCAAGATGCTCTCCTTTGGAACATTGTTGCCCTACCTCCAGCAGGGAGACTGGCTATGCTCCTTAGACCTCAAGGATGCTTATTTCCACATCTTTGTTTGCCCCAACCACAGGCAGTACCTACGGTTCATAGTGCGGGACAGGCACTATCAGTACAGGGTGCTCCCTTTTGGCTTGGCTTCTGCCCCAAGAGTCTTCACAAAATGCCTGGCAGTCATGGCCGCCTTCCTCCGTCTCCAGGGGGTCTTTGTCTTCCCCTACCTAGATGACTGGCTCATAAAGTGAGGCACGGCCTCAGAGGTGCAGCAGGCCACCGCACGCACCTCTGAGGTTCTGCAGCACTTGGGTTTTGTCATAAACTACCCCAAGTCTCACCTCCTCCCGACACAATGTCTGGAGTTCATCGGGGCAAAGCTGGACACTCTCCAGTCAAAGGCCTTCTTGCCCAGGGACCAAGCTGACCATCTAAGGACTCTGGCACGGGACATATAGTACCATCCCTCTGTGCCCGCTCAGCTTCTTCTGCGCCTTCTCGGGCACATGGCCTCAACAGTCCACATCACCCCAGAATATAACATAAGAACATAAGATATACCATACTGGCTCAGACCAAGGTCCATCAAGCCCAGTATTCTGTTTCCAACAGTGGCCAATCTAGGTCATATTTACCTAGGAGTTTTTCCCAAGAGACACAAGTTCCACAATGCTTGTACTGGGTCAAGCATTGATGTCTTCGGTCACTTCTTAATAATGGTTTATGGACCTTTCCTCCAGGAACTTGTCCAAACCTTTTTTAAACCCAGCTACACTAACAGTCTTTACTACATCCTCCGATAACAAATTCCAGAGTTTGATTACACGTTGAGTGAAAAAATATTTTCTTTTATTAGTCTTAAATAGTTTACCCTGTAGCTTCATTGCATGTCCCCTAGTCTTTCTATATTCTGATAAGGTAAACAATCGATCTACGTTTACCCGTTCCACTCCGTTCATTAATTTATAGACTTCTATCATATCTCCCCTCAGCCGTCTCTTTTCCAGGTTAAAGAGCCCTTACCTTTTTAGCCTTTCTTCATAGGAGTATCCTTCCATCCCCTTTATCATTTTGGTGGCTCTTCTCTGTACCTTTTCTAAAATCACTATATCCTTTTTAAGATACGGCAACCAGAATTGCACACAATATTCAAGGTGCGGTCTCACCATGGAACGATATAGAGGCATTATAATATCTTTTGTTTTATTTTCCATTCCTTTCCTTATCATACCTAGCATTCTATTTGCTCTCTTGGCCGCCGCTGCACACTGGGCCCAGGGTTTTAACATGGTATCCACAATGACGCCTAAATCTTTTTCCTGGGTGGTGGTTCCTAATGTGGAACCTTGCATCGTGTAACCATAGTTTGGGTTGTTCTTCCCTAGGTGCATAACCTTCCACTTGTCCACATTAAATTTCATCTGCCATTTTGATGCCCAGTCTTCCAATTTATCAAGATCCTCTTGCAATTTTTCACAATCCTCTTGGGTTTTAACAACTTTAAATAGTTTTGTGTCATCTGCAAATTTGATAACCTCACTCGTAATTCCACTTTCCAGGTCATTTATGAATATGTCAAAAAGCAGCGGACCCAGCACAGATCCCTGGGGTACACCACTATTCACCTTTCTCCATTGGGAAAATTGGCCATTTAGCCCTACCCTCTGCTTTCTATCTTTTAACCAGTTCCTGATCCACAATAGTACACTGCCTCCTATCCCATGACTCTTTAGTTTTGCCAAAAGTCTCTGATGAGGGACCTTGTCAAAGGCTTTCTGAAAGTCCAGATACACAGTATCAACCGACTCACCTTTGTCCACCTGTTTATTCACTCCTTCAAAAAAGCATAACAGATTAGTAAGACAAGATCTTCCTTGTCTAAAGCCATGTTGGCTGTCTCCCATTAGGTTGTGACTATCTACATGCTGAGTAATTTTATTCTTTATGATGGTTTCTACCATTTTTCCCGGTACTGACGTCAGGCTCACCGGTCTGTAGTTTCCCGGATCACCCCTGGAACCCTTTTTAAAAATTGGTGTTACATTGGCGATCCTCCAATCTTCAGGTATTAGAGATGATTTTAATGATAGTTCACAGATTACTGATAGCAGTTCTGCAATTTTATATTTCAGTTCTTCCAACACCCTTGGATGTATACCATCCGGCCCAGGTGATTTGCTACTCTTCAGTTTATCTAATAGTTGTAAGACATCTTCCCGATGTATCGATATTTCCTTCAATTCCTCCGCACCTTTAAATACCACTTCAGTCATGGGTAACATCCCTACATCTTCCTCAGTAAAGACCGAAGCAAAGAATTCATTCAGTCTCTCTGCTATCGCCTTGTCGCCTCTTAGTGCTCCTTTAACCCCTTTATCATCTAATGGACCAACTGACTCTCTCACAGGTTTTTTGCTACGAATGTACTTGAAAAGGTCTATATTTCGCGTTTTTGCTTCCGCAGCAAGCTTCTTCTCAAATTCTCTCTTTGCCTGCCTTATCAATGCCTTGCATTTGACTTGCCAGTGCTTGTGCTGTTTCCAGGTTTTGTCATTTGGCTCTTTTTTCCATTTCCTGAAAGATGCTTTTTTGGCAACAACAGCCTCTCTGACCTCAACCTTTAAACCATGCTGGCAGTTTTTTGGACTTCCTTCCACTTTTCCTAAAGCGTGGAATACAGCTGGTCTGGGCTTCCAAGATAGTATTTTTCAACAACACCCAAGCTTGATGTACGTCTTTAACCTTCGCAACTGCTCCTTTTAGTTTTTTCTTAACTGTTTTCCTCATTTTATCATAGTCTCCCTTTCGAAAGTTAAAAGGTAGTACTGTGGATTTCCTTACTATCCCTCCTCCACTAATTAAATCAAAGGCGATCATGCTATGATCACTATTGCCAAGTGGCCCCAACACCCTTATCTCTTGCACTAGATCTGGTGTTCCACTAAGGACTAGGTCTAATATGGCTTCCCCTCTGGTCGGTTCATGAACCAGCTGCTCCAAGAAGCAGTCATTTATTTCATCTAGGAACTTTATCTCCCTAGCATGTCCTGACGTGACACTGACCCAGTCGATACCGGGGTAATTGAAATCACCCATTATTATTACTGCGCTGTAACTTTTGTTAGCTTCCTTGATTTCTTTGAGCATTTCATCATCCATTTGGTCATTCTGGCTAGGTGCTCGATAGTACACCCCCACTGCCATCGCCTTCCCCTTTTTATATGGAATTTCAATCCATATAGATTCTACAGTAGATTTTGTTTCCTGCAAAACTTTAATCCTTTCTGAGTCAATGCCCTCTCTAACATAGAGCGCAACCCCTCCACCAATTTGATCAGCTCTATCATTACGATATAGTTTGTACCCAGGTATCACAGTGTCCCACTGGTTGTCCTCCTTCCACCATGTCTCTGATATTCCAGTCGTATCTAACCTTTCATTTAGTGCTATATATTCTAACTCTCCCATCTTATTCTTTAGACTTCTAGCATTTGCATACAAGCATTTTAGAGAATGTATTTTATTCATGTTAATTTGGCTATTGTTAGACATGGGTAAATTGGGATCTTTAAGCTCTGTCTGCTCCATACTTGATGGCATTTGGGCTACTTTACTCTTTTGTGGAACCTCTCTGCTTTTGGTAGTATCCTTCAAGGATACATTCTTCCGAACCATCCGCTCTTGGGCTACTGTCGGCTTTCCCCTAATATCTAGTTTAAAAGCTGCTCTATCTCCTTTTTAAAGGTTAATGCCAGCAGCCTGGTTCCATCCCGGTTAAGGTGAAGCCCATCCCTTCGGAAGAGCCCCTCCTTTCCCCAGAATGTTCCCCAGTGCCTAACAAATCCAAACCCTCATCTCTGCACCATTGTCTCATCCATGCATTGAGACTCCGGAGCTCTGCCTGCCTTTTGGGTCCTGCGCGTGGAACAGGAAGCATTTCGGAGAATGCTACCCTGGAAGTTCTGGATTTGAACTTCCTACCTAAAAGCCTAAATTTTGCCTCCAGAACCTCCCTACTACATTTTCCTATGTCATTGGTACCGACATGTACCAAGACAGCAGACTCCTCCCCAGCACTATCTAAGACCTTATCTAGGTGGCGCGTGAGGTCCGCTACCTTCGCACCAGGCAGGCATGTTACCAGGCGATCCTCACGTCCACCAGCCACCCAGCTATCTACATGCCTAATGATCGAATCACCAACTATAACGGCTGTCCTAACCCTTCCCTCATGGGCACATGGCCCTGGAGAAACTTCCTCGGTGCGAGAGGGTTTTACATCACCTGGAGGACAGGTCCTAGTTACAGGATCACTTCCTGCCACACCAGGGTGATGCTCTCCTGTCACGTGACCTCTCTCCTCCATGGCAACAGGGGTGCTGCCAGACTGGAGGTGGGACTTCAGGACTATATCCCTGTAGGTCTCGTCTATGTACCTCTCTGTCTGTCTTATGTTTTCCAAGTCTGCTACTTTAGCCTCTAGAGAACGGACTTGTTCCCTGAGAGAAAAGAGCTACTTGCACCTAGTGCACACGTAAGACCTCTCACCAACTGGGAGAAAATCATACATGTGACACTCAATGCAAAAGACTGGAAAGCCCCCATCCCGCTGCTGGACTGCTGTCTGCATCTTAGTTTTAAGTTTGTGTCTAGATCTTTAAGTTCTTACTTACTAGGGGTTGCTATGGGTATTTATACCAATAAAACTGTACCTAATACGTTTAATATACCTTGTTCACCTGAAGCTTAATTAATCTCAGGTCCTTAGTGTGTGACTGATTTGGGTAATGAGCTTCACCTGAAAGCACCTCCTGTCTTTTAAGATATGTAAGTACCTATAAAGCTATGATTATCCCAGGGGAGGGAGGGAAATAACACTTATTAAAAGAGGGCTGCTACACAGTACCCTGTCTTGTGCTGCTGAGGTAAGCTAAATTCTGATTTGATTTAAATTATAGCTCTTAACTGCTGCTAGGCTCTAACTTCTTATGAAATTTAAACTACAAGCTCTCTGCTGGGTACTAAATTTAACCAGAAAGCTCTCTTCTGTGTGTTAAATTTAAACTAAAAGTACTTTGCTGTTTCTTGGCCCTGAGTGACTATTAAATTTAAACTACAAGCTCTCTGCTGGGTATGAAATGTAACCAGAAAGCTCTCCTCTGTGTTTTAAATTCAAACTTTAATTGCTGCTACTAGGCCCCAACTGATCCAACAAAAAACAGTGGGTTCACAGATTAAGTAGCTTTAATACAAAGAATTATTTTTAGAAAATTACCAGAAGTATATACTCACAGTTGCAGATTTCTCTCCAGAAGTAACAGTCCCCCCTTTCTAGTCCTTCAAGAAAGGAAGCTCGCCTCCACATAAGGGCAGCGTAGTGGTGTCTCCGAGACCAGTGGGCCTGAGCCACGGGGCACCTCCAAGACAGATTCTCTGTAACCCGCCAACTGTTCTGGTGGCAGTCTCTCCATTATCTCGAGGCGGGATGCCTTCTCAGGCCCCGAGCCCCTTAAGAGTCCACACCACAGATGCCTCTCTGCTCGGCTGGGGAGCCCACTGTGGGGAGCTCCACACCCAGGGCTGCTGGTCACCAGACGAGAGCATCCAGCAGATCAGTGTCCTGGAGCTGCAGGTGATATACTTAGCCCTGCGAGCGTTTTGCCACCACCTGCATCACCAGCTGGGGCTGGTCCAGGCGGACAACCAGGTGGTGGTGATCCATGGAACAAACAGGGGGGGATGGGGTTTCATGCCTCTGCTCTTACTCAATCCAACAGGGTATTCTCCTGCAGGCAGTATACCTACCAGGCCAGAGCAACCTCCTGGCCGACAGGCTGAGCAGAGTCCTTCAGCTGCATGAGTGGCAGCTGGGCCCCAGGGTGGCTGACCGGCTCTTCCAGATCTGTGGGAAACTCGTGATGGACTTGTTCGCCAGCCCGGACAACTTCCCGTTGCCCCGCTTCTGTTCCTGGCAGGCCCACCCCTCCAGGGGATGGCAGCGAACGCGTTCCTCGTCTCATAGTTTGAGGGCCTCATGTACGCCTTCCCTCCCATGCCGCTGATTGCCAAAACCTTATTCAGGACCCTCTGTGACAAGGCTTCGCTCATCCTGATAGCCCCTCAGTGGCCCAGGCAACCGTGGTTTCCACTGCTCCTCCAATTAACGGTGAAGACCCATATTCCGTTGGGGACTTCTCTGGGACTCCTGTCTCAGGAAGGGGGCTCTCTTCTGCACCCCAACCTGGGGTCCCTGTCGCTGACAGTGTGGCTGCTGAAAGGGTGACCCTAGTCCCTTTCAACCTCTCGGGTGAGGTAGAGGAGATCCTGCTGGCCTCTCACAAGGCCTCTACTATAAAAGCTTATACCTTCAAATGGCGCAGGTTTTCGGCCTGGTGTGCCAAGCACGGGGTGGACCCATTCTCTTACCCGGTGGGTTTGGTGTTACAGTATCTTCTCCACCTCTTGCAATCCGGGCTCAAGTCTAACTCCGTCCGGGTGCACCTTAGTGCCCTGGCGGCGCACCACTACCCAGTGGATGGCAAGCCCCTCTCAGCCCAGCCATTGGTGACCCGCTTTCTTAGGGGTCTGCTCTTATCGAAACCCCCAGTTCACCCTCTGGCAACCGAATGGGACCTCAATGTGGTATTGGGGCGGCTCACTCGCCCACCCTTTGAGCCTCTGGCTACTTGCCACCTACACTACCTCTCTTGGAAGGTGGCGTTCCTGGTTGCACTTGCCTCCGCTCGCAGAGTTAGCGAGCTTCAGTCCTTAGTGGCGGAGGCGCCTTATATCATGTTCTACAAGAACAGAGTGGTGCTCCGCACGCACCCTAAATTTCTTCTGAAGGTAGAATTGTCCTTCCATCTCAGCCAGGAAGTCATACTCCCTACCTTCTTTCTGAGACCTCACTCCAGTAGGGCAGAGACAGTCCTTCACACCTTGGACTGTAAGAGGGCTTTGTCCTTCTATATCAAACGCACTCAGGGCCACCGCAAAGCTACTCAGCTTTTCGTCTCCCACAACCCCAGTAGGCTGGGGGAGGCGGGGACCAAACGTATGCTGTCCACCTGGTGGCGGACTGTATCGCCCTCGCCTATCAGCAGGCAGGGTTCCTGCTGGAAGGCCGTGTCACGACACACCATGTCAGGGCCATGGTGGCCAACTTGCACTCTGTCCCAATGGTGAAAATCTGCCGGGCCACCACTTTGTCTTCAGTCCATACCTTCGCAACTCATTACTGCCTTGAAAGTGTCCCGACGGGACAGTACCTTCGGCCAGGCTGTGCTTCGTAATCTTTTCGGGGTTTAGGCAACTCCTACCCTCAGACCCTTCTGTGTTCAGGCTACCGGAGTGCTGGTTTTCATCGGACACAGGTGTCCTACTGTGGTCTGTGGACATGGAATTAATTGCTGCTGTTGCACGTGGCTCCCCATGAAGGAGTCCACATTTTTGCTATGGGCTTTCAGTAGCCTGTAGCTGGGGAGTCCCATATGTGAGGACTGACTTCCTGCTTGTTCCCGGAGAAAGCATAGTTACTCACCTGTAACAGGTGTTCTCCGGGGACAGCAGGAATCGGTCCTTACAATCCTCCCTCCCCCCCCCCCTTGGAGTTGCTCCTTTACCATCTTTATTTTTGCCGTCTTTTAGCTATGCCATCTGACTGAGCAAAATGGCACCCTTGGGTGGGAAGAGGATGACGCTTGTGTGGTGGCATCTCCCAAAGGCTTTCTTTGAAAGCTGGGGGGATGCTTCCACGAGGGCTCTGTCGGTGCCGATGTCACCCCTATGTAAGGACTGATTCCTGCTGTCCCTGGAGAACATCTGTTACAGGTGAGTAACTACGCTTTCAGGAAGGACAGAGTAGGAAGAAGGGTAGGTGGAGTGGCACTATATATTTAAAAAATAATATTAAAGCTATTGAATTGTAGGACTTGAAAGGAAGAGAGGAGACACTGTGGGTTAAACTAGAAAGAGGGAAAGGGAAATCCATTTGCATTGGAGTGATATAGAGATCCCCCTCACAGGAAGAAGAAGTGGATGGAGATTGAATAGAAGACATATGCAGTATTGCCGTGAAAGGAGAAGTGCTACTGATAGGTGATTTCAATATGCCGGAAGGGATTGGCACATCCCTGCCGTGCAGTGTCATCTAGAAGTAAGGAGATCCTGGATTCTCTACAGGGAGAACTATTCAAGCAATTGGTAACAGAACCCACATGTGATGGGGCCATACTGGACTTAGTGCTTACCAATGGGGAAGTGTTTGTGATGTTACAGTGGGAGATCATCTTGCCTCCAGTGATTACCAAATGGTATTTTTCAGTATTAGGACTAGGGCTAATAAAAATTCATTCAAAAGCGAGGGTCTTAGACTTTAGGAAAACTAACTTTGCTATGATGGGACAATATCTCAAGGAGTCATTAGTGGGATGGGAACTATTGGGGGATGTAGAAAAACAGTGGGCAAAACTGAAAGAGGATATTTTAAGGACAACAAACTTTTTTGTTAGAAAAAAGAAATGAATGTAAAAGGAAAAGGCCGCTATGGTTCTCAAAAGAAGTAGCTGAAAAGGTGAAGAAAAAGAGGGAGGCCTTCAGGAAATACAAGAGATCACAGAAAGAGGAAGACAAGCTTTTATATTTGGAAAGAGAACCTAGCGAAGCAGTCAGGAAAACAAAGATACAAAAAGAAGAAGAGATAGCCAATTCAATATAATGGGGGATAAGACCTCTTTCAGATATGTTAGTGAGAGGATGAAGGGCAAAAGTTGAATTATCAGACTCAAGGGTGAAGGGGAGGAATATGTAGAAACTGAGGATAAAGCAGAATTGCTTGACAAATATTTCTGTTCTGTGTTCACAGATGAAGGACCAGGAGCAGGACCTCAGAAAACACCCACAAATAGGAAAGAAGCAATGAGGATCTCTAACGATTTTCATAAGACTGTGTTCATGAAGAACTAGCTGAACTAAAAGTAGACAAAGTGATGGGTCCGGATGGGATGCATCCAAGAATACTGAGGGAACTTGGGGACATTATAATGGCTCCACTGTCTGACCCTTTCAGTGCTTCTTTGGAGTCGGGAGTGGTGCCAGAGGACTGGAGAAAGGCACATGTGGTCCCTTTACACAAAAGCGGACTTAAGAATGACATTGAGAACTACAGGTCGGTTAGTCTAACTTCTCTGGTTAGTAAATTATTGGAAGGGCTACTAAAAGAGAAAAGTGAGGTTTCTGGAGTCTATTGGATTGCAGGATCCAAGGCAACATGAATTCACCAGATGCAGGTCTTGTCAGACAATCTGATTGATTTCTTTGACTGGGAGACCAGGGAGTTGGACTGAGTGAGAGCCCTAGATGTAGGGTACTTAGATTTCAGTAAAGCACAGTTACTTACCTGTAACAGGTGATCTCTGGGAACAGCAGGAATTAGTCCTCACATATGGGTACGTCGGTACCGACGGAGCCCGCGCGGGAAAGCTCCCCAGCTTCCCAGAAGGAAAGCTTTTGGGGCCTCCCACTGCGCATGCGCGCTGCCTTCCCGCCTTCCTGACCAACTCTCCTCAGTTTGAGTTTAAAGCTGAGACAATAGAGAGAGGAAAGGAAAGAGAGAGAGAGATACAACTCCTAGGGGAGGTGGGTGGGTTGTGAGGACTAATTCCTGCTGTTCCCAGAGATCACCTGTTACAGGTAAGTAACTGTGCTATCTCCAGGAACAAGCAGGAATAAGTCCTCACATATGGGGACTCCCTAGCTGAGATGCCCGGGAGATCCCCTGAAGGGTATGAGACCCTGAAAGGTTCCTCATCTTCCTATGGATCTCAGGCATCCATTCAGGGAAGGTGGGCTGGAGTTGTTCAAGAATGGAACAGGTGTCTGAGGACAGCCTGACCAAACAAGGCATCCCGGCGGGAGTCCTTGTCCAAACAGTAATGGGCTGTAAAGGTATGAACCGAGGCCCAGGTGGCTGCTCGACAGATCTGGTCAATGGACACAGAGTTTAGATGAGCCATAGAGGTGGCCATGGCCCTCACATTGTGAGCGGTGACATGGCCCTCCAGAGAAAGGTTCTTACTCTGGTAAGCAAAAGTGATACACTGAGCAATCCAATTGGACAGTGTTCTTTTAGAGACTGGAAGTCCTAAATGAGAAGGATCAAAAGCAACAAAAAGCTGAGAAGACTTTCGATGTTGCTGTGTCCTGTGGAGGTAAAAGGCAAGAGCTCTTTTACAATCTAGAGTATGAAGGTTCCTCTCTGCACTGGATGCATGAGGAGCTGGAAAAAAGACAGGTAAATATACCTCTTGATTAAGATGAAAAGGGGAGACCACTTTAGGCATAAAGTGGGGATTGGTCCTAAGGACCACCTTATCATGATGGAACCTTGTATAAGGTGGATTAGCCACTAGAGCTTGCCAGTTCACTGATACGGTGAGCTGAGGTGACTGCAATAAGGAAAATAACCTTCCAGGAAAGAAATTTCAAGGAGGTAGTGGCTAAGGGTTCAAAGGGTGGCTTCATAAGCTGACCAAGAACCAAGTTTAAGTCCCATGCCACCGGAGGAGGTCGAATGGGAGGTTTAGTTAAGGTTAGGCCTCTCATGAATCTTGCAATAAGAGGATGAGAGGAAACAGGTTGTCCATTGATGGGCTTAAGGGATGCTGCAATAGCACTCAAATGGACTCTTACTGAATTCGTTTTGAGTCCTGCATTGGAGAGATGCAGGAGATATTCCAAAAGAGAATTCAAAGGAAGTGCTAGAGGGGTAAGATCCCATTGAGCACACCAAATGGAAAATCTTTTCCATTTAAAAGCGTAAGAACGCCTAGTGGAAGGTTTCCTAGAGGCATGGAGGATATCCTTCACTTGCTGCGAAAGATTGAAGTGTTGAAGGTCTAGGCCAGGGGTCACCAACCTGCGGCCCGCGGGCCGCATGTGGCCCGCGAGGTCCCTTCGTGCGGCCCGCGAGGCTCTAACCCGGTGCGGCCCGCCAAGGAATTTACACGATGGGGAGCGAGGAGGAGCTTACCTTCCTGTTCCCTGCAGGTCTCGTCTTCCAGTGGAGAACGCCGTTTCCCTCGCCGTCCCCTGCTGGGATATTGGGTTTCAGCTGCATTCCAACCCAGATGGCTGCTGGGGGGCGGGGCCACCAGGCCGTCCCGTCCAATCAGCACGGACCCCCAGGGAGATTGACAGCCTTACCCAGTGTCTTGGTTTCAGGGCAACATGGCGTGGAGCGACAGGCAGGAGCTGTTTTGTAAGCAGCTGCATAGGTTGGCTGTGGAAACTCCGATTTTGACTCCCTAAACGGCCTTCGGGGCAGCAGCTGTGAGTAACCTGGTCAGTGCATCGCAAGACTTGCAGCAGGGAGCCAGGGCTACGGCTCTGTCCCGGTCAGAGCTCTGGGGAGAAGGAGTTCACTAGCAATGTCTCTTCGTGCGGCCCTGCTTCAGTTAACATGTGCTAACAAGCAGCCCGGCGGGTGCCAGACGCTTGTGCTGGTTAACAAGGGGGGTGCGGCCCGCGAGGCTCCCGGAAGTCGGCTGTGCAGCCCGCGGCCCTCTGGAGGTTGGTGACCACTGGTCTAGGCCTTCAGTAACCAAGCTCTGAGGTGAAGGGACTTGGGGTTTGGGTGCCACAAAGTCCCCTCCTCCTGAGACAGAAGGTCTGGAGCCGCTCCCAAGTCCAGGGAGGGGGCTTGGGAGAGATGCAGAAGTAGAGGGTACCACACTTGGCGTGGCCAGCGTGGAGCTATGAGGATCAGGGACCCTTGATCCCTTTGAAGTTTGAACAGAGTCTTGGGAATCAAAGGAATGGGTGGAAAGGCATATAGGAAGCCCTGACACCAATGAAAGAGGAAGGCATCCTTGGCCTGAACTCCCTGACACGGAATCCTGGAACAGAACCGGGGAAATTTGGCATTCCACAGACTTGCAAAGAGGTCTATGTCCGGGGTCCCCCATTTCTGGAAGATTCTGAGTACCTGATCCATGTGTAGGGACCATTCGTGTGGAAGCAGAACTCGACTGAGTCTGTCTGCCCAAGAGTTTTGGATTCCTGGAAGATATACTGCCAGGAGATGGATTTGATGCTTAGAGCTTCGTTGCAAAGCGACAGAGAGCCAGTCCCTCCTTGTTTGTTTATGTAAAACATGGCTACTTGATTGTCCGTATGAATAAGGACCGTCATGTTGCTGAGGAGTGTATGAAAAACTCTGAGAGCTAGAAAGATTGCTCGAAGTTCCAAGTGGTTGATATGAAGGGTGGTCTCCTGTGGAGACCAAGTGCCCTGAGTGGAGAGATCTTGAAGATGAGCTCCCCAACCTGTTTAGGAGGCATCTGTTGTGAGGGTTGCTTGGGGCAACAATGGTTGAAAGGGGGCCCCCAACAACAGATTTTGAGTGGACATCCACCATTGGAGAGACCAAAAGAGACGTTTGGAGTTTGCTATTTGGTCTGAGAGAGCTCCGGATGCTTGAGTCCACTGGGTGGACAAAGTCCATTGAGCTGCTCTCATATGTAGGCGAGCATAGGGCACCACATGTACTGTGGAGGCCATGTGGCCTAATAGTTGTAGCATCTCCCTGGCAGTCAAGTGGCTTCTGGACTGGGTCTGGGAGGCTAAGTGCACTAGACGTTGGCAACGGGCCTGAGGAAGATAGGCCCTTGCAGTGGTGGTATCCAACCAGGCCCCTATGAATTCCAGGGACTGAGTAGGGGCGAGTTGAGACTTTGGCAGATTGATCACAAGTCCCAGATACTGAATGCGTCTGGTGCGATCCAGGGAAGTCTGAGCCTCGGACTGAGATGGAGCTCGGATGAGCCAGTCGTCCAGGTATGGGAAAACAAAAATTCCCAGGGCTCATAGAAATGCAGCCACTATTGCCATGCATTTGGTAAATACCCTTGTAGCAGAGGCTAGACCGAAGGGAAGTACTCTGTATTGGAAATGTTTTCCCTGGAACAGAAACCGTAGGAATTTTCTGTGGGATGGATGGATGAGTATATGTGTGTACGCATTCTTGAGATCTAGAGAACAAAGCCAATCCAGACTCTGTAGGTAGGGAAGGAGAGTACCTAGAGAAAGCATCTTGAATTTCTCCTTGCATATGAATTTGTTCAATTCTCTGAGATCTAGAATAGGTCTGTACCCCCCTGTTTTCTTGGGAATAAGAAAATAAGGGGAGTAAAACCCTGACCCCTGTTGAAGAAGAGGAACCTCTTCTATTGCCCTTTGGGCGAGAAGGGTGGTCACCTCCTGACCTAACAGGTTCAGAAGAGAGGGGGGAGAATTGAAACATCTCACCATGGTATGGGGAGGAAGGCTGGAGAAATGTAGTTTGTAGCCCTCTCTGATGATAGAGAGGGTCCATTGTTCTGATGTGATTTGCTCCCATCTGGGAGCAAAATGAGTTAACCTTCCTGGAATGGTGAGAGGCTCTGGATGTTTTAGAGCCAGAAAGGTTAAGTTCTCTAGAGTTGAGTCAAAAACCCTGAGGGGGTTGGGACTGCTGGGCTGTAGCAGCCCCTGCAGGTTTTGCCCTGGCCTGTTTAGGCTGCTGACGCTTAGGAGCAAAGCGAGCTGCAGAAGATTGTTGGCCAGTATTTGTAGCAAATCTGGTCTTCTTATAGAAAGGCTTCTTGAAAGATTTTTTCTTGACAGGGGCAGAGGTAGACTTAGAAAGTCTATCTAAAGCAGCATTTTCTGCATCCATTTGGGTGGCTTTGATTTGCCACTCCTTACCAAGCAGATTCTCACCTGTACAGGGCAGATTTCCCAACCCATCCTGGACCCAGGGTTCTAGGTCAGAGGCCTGGAGCCAAGCAATTCTGCGAGCCGCTATGGCAATACCTGAGGCTCTGCTAGCACCCTCAAAGGAGTCAAAGGCTGCTCTGTTGGAGAACTTTGATATATCTTGGGTATGCTTTAGCAAAAGAAGGAACTCCTCCTTTCTATCCTCTGGGATAAAGGGGAGAAAATGGCGTATTTTCAATGCAATCTCCTTCAGAAACATGCCCATATAGAGGCTGTATGAATTGATTCTAGCAATAAGCATACTTGCTTGGAAGATTTTTCTACCAAAAGCATCCAAAGTCCTACATTCTCTCCCTGGAGGAGTAGAAGAGTGTCGTTTGGTACTCTTTATCCTTTTCATAGCTGACTGCACCACAATAGAGTGGTGAGGGAGCTGAGTTTTTTGAAAACCAGGAGAAGGAGGGACACGATACATGCTGTCCAACCGACGAGAATGTGGAGATAGGGTGAGAGGAGTCTCCCATAAGTCCATCATGTGTTCTTGAAGAATTTCATGAATGGGCAAGGTGACTGCCTCTTTGGGAACCTTAGAGTATCCTAAAATATCTAGTTTTTTTGCTCTAGGTTCTTTTTCAGAGGTTACTGAAATAGAGAGACCTTTAGCCACTTCAAGGATGAAGTCTTGAAAGGACAAATCCTCTGGAGGAGACATTCTCCTCTTTGGAGAAGAGGGCTCTTCAGGTAGAGTTAGGGATACTTCAGCAGAGTCATCTGATGAATCAGAATCATCAGAAGACTCGAAGTATCGTCTGTTTGCTTCCAGGGATCGATAAGCGTATCGACCAGTATCGACATCGGGGGTACCCGGAACCGGATCGGTATCGGGGAAAACCCCGGAACCGGGAACTGGAATCGGTATCCTGGTCGATGTGGATGCCCTGGGTACCAGTATCGGTTGTGGTACCGGAACCGGAGTCGGTACTGCTGGCTGCGGTACCGATGGCGTCGCAGCTCTAATAAAAGCCATAATAGCCTGCTGCATGGATTGAACTGTATGATCCATAGACGCCACGACTGTCTGGATGTCGGTACCGGAAGATTGAGCCGGTACCCCAGAGTAGTCTAACAGGTGATCGGTCGAGGCCGTGCCATCGATGTCAACCTGTAACCCCATAGGAGGAGCTTTGGAAGCCGGAGCTTCCCGCCGGGGTTGTTTGGCTGGGGCAGGGTCCTCAGGGTCAAGCCCGGGGGCATCTCGATACTTGGAGGGAGATTTGCCCTTTGAGGACCTGCCAGAGGAATGTTTGGTTACCTGAGATCCATCAGGAGAGGAAGACCTGGAAGATGTCGATGCTGGAGTATCTGTAGAAAACAGCATGTGAAACATGGCTGCCCGGTTTTGTAAGCCACGTTTAGACATCAAAGAACAGGATGGGCAATCCGGAATGGAGTGGTCAGGCCCCAAACATTTAAGACACCATTCATGGGTGTCTGTGACTGATATAGTACCGCTACACTTGGTGCATTTTTTGAAACCAGAGGCTTGTTTCTCCATGAGGGAGAATTCTGTGAAGGCCTAAAGGCCTCACAGAACAAACACACCAAGTGGGGAAAATAAGATGATATTATTTTTTTTTTTTTAAGAAATAAAGAAAAAAGACCGGCGGTACCGGTCCGGAATCGGGGAAGGCAGACACGCGGCCAAAGAAACAAATTAAAATAACAACTTCTTCAGCGGTGACAGGAACACGACCTGCTGGCTCCACGGAAAAAGAAGAACTGAGGAGAGTTGGTCAGGAAGGCAGCGCGCATGCGCAGTGGGAGGCCCCAAAAGCTTTCCTTCTGGGAAGCTTTCCCGCACGGGCTCCGTCGGTACCGACGTACCCATATGTGAGGACTTATTCCTGCTTGTTCCTGGAGATAGCCTTTGACACTATTCCACACAGGCAACTTATAAACAAACTGAGCACCCTAGGGATGGACCCTAAAGTTACTGATTGGGTTAGAAATTGGTTGTCTGTGAGGTGACAAAGGGTACAGATAAATGGAGCTCACTCTAAGGAGATGGTGGTTGCCAGTGGTGTGCCGCAGGGATCTCTCCTTGGTCCATTTCTTTTTAACATCTTTGTTAGTGATATTATGGAAGGGCTGTCAGGTAAGATTTGCTTGTTTGCGGATGATATCAAAATTTGCAATAGAGTAGATACCCAGGAAGGAGTAGATAACATGAGGAAGGATCTAGCTAAGTTTGAAGAATGGTTTAGAATTTGGCAGCCAAAATGTAAAGCTAAAAAATGCAGGGTCATGCATTTGGGCTGCAAAAATACAAAGTAGCGGTACAATGTATGGGGGTGAGGTACTTCTGTCCACGAAAGAAGAGCAGGGCCTGGGTGTAATTGTCTGATCTTAAAGTAGCTAAATAGGTAGAAAAGGCAACTGCGAGAGCCAGAAGGATGCTTGGGGATATAGGGAGAGAAATGGCCAGCAGAAAAAAAGAGGTGATAATGCCTCTGTATAAGTCTCTGGTGCAACCTTATTTAGAGTATTGTGTGCAATTCTGGAGACCACACCTTCAAAAGGATATAAGCAGGTTGAAGTCTGTGCAGAATGTAGCTACCAAAATGGTTAGTGGTCTTCGTTATGAAGTATATTAGGACAGACTTAAAAGATCTTAATATATACTTTAGAGGAAAGGCTGGATCGGGGAGATATGATAGAAATGCTTAAATACCGCCGTGGCATAAATACACAGGAGGAGAGTCTCTTCCGACTGAAGCAAGCTCTGCTACCAGGGGACATAGGATGAGGGTGAAAGACTCAGGAATAATATGTGGAAATATTTCTTTATGGAAGGAGTGGTAGATGAGTGGAATAGTTTCCCAGTGGAGGTGGAAGAGACAAGAAATTGTATCTGAATTCATAAAAGCATGGGACAAACAGAGGATCTCCAAAGGAAGAAAGGATACTTTTGTAGTTGATGGACTAGATGGGCCATGTTGTCTTTTTCTGCCATCATGTTTCTAAGTATTTCTGAACTATCGCTGCCTCCTTTTTGGAAAGACTTCTTTTTAGAACAGAGCTTCCCTAACCTGTCCTGGTGGCTTCACAATTTGTTAGGTTTTCAGGATACCCACAATGCTTGAGAGAGAGCTGTATGCACAGGAAACCTGAATATGCAAATATTATCCTGCTACATTTGTGTGTATCCTGAGAACTCCACTAGCTGTGGGGTCCCCAGGACAGCCTAGAAAAGTCCTGCTCTAGAGTTTCAAAGCTAACCCAGTTTCCTTTCCTATTCTTTGTTCCTGGCCTGTCTGATGAGAATCTTATTTATTTCTCCAGGACCAAGCAGGAAGTCAGTCCTCACTTATGGGTGACGTCGGCGCCGACGGAGCCCTCGCGGAGCAATTTCCCCAGCTTTCGAAGAAAGCCTTTGGGATTGCAGCGCGCATGCGCGGTCCTCTTCCCGCCCAAGGATGCCATCTTGCTCAGTCTTCTTTTTTCCGCGGAGCCCTACAGACGTAGTTTGTTACCACCGCTGAAAAAGTTGATTAATTCTTTGTTGTTTTCTCGGTTCGCGTGTCCTTTTCCTGCCCGGCCTCGATTTTCCTTATCGAGTCCGTTCACATTTCTTTTTGTTGTTTCAATTTTTAACTGGCGTTCCCGCCGCTTATTTTCCATCCCTGGCGGCTCGGTCTTTCGACCTCGCGGGGGCCCTTTTCCCCCGATGGCTGCCAGCGGGTTCAAAAAATGCGATCATTGTTCTAAATTAATGTCTCTTACAGACGCGCATAATTTCTGCCTCCGTTGCCTCGGACCCAACCATGACTCTGGGAGCTGTGGTCCGTGTGGCAAGATGTCCTCCAAGTCGCTGTGTAGTAGCTGATAAGAATGCAATAAATAATACCCGGAGTCAGGCAAAGATTCAAGCCGGTTTAATGTGCACAGGCTCAGATTGCAGTAACATTCAAAATAGTCTGAGCACAGAGCTCAGAAAAATGACAGTTTATATACTTTTCTTCTCCAGTCTAATACAGGCAAAACTCCTCATTGGCCACAGTGGCCCACTTACTCTCATCCAATAGACATCTCTGACCGGGCCCAGGACTCACTCCCCCTGCTTGGGTCTTACTAGCCACGGGTCAGCAATTAGACATAACACTAAACATAATACTTTTACTACAGTATATTTTGCTACTTCTGCAAGGTCAGTTAGCTTGCAAAGATAGTGGAAGGCATATCAGAAGCATTCTTAACAAAAGCAAAACAAAGCGAGGCCAAACAAAGCAAGGTTAAGACGTATCTCTAGCCTTGGCTCAAAACACTAAACAATCTTCATAATGCTAGTCAAAATATTCTTACACTGTTCGGCTTCTCTGCTATATTTTCATCCTAATTACGAGGTCAGTGCACAATCAGCAAAGATACAGTGGCGCGGCATTCTACTGAAAGAGACATCTGACTTACCTAAACAATAAACAGTACCAAGGTTTAATTCTGTTATCTCCAGGAGAGCAGAACATGTTATCAAACCAGAATAGAACAGAATTTCTTTCTAACAGCTAACAGCATTCTGCAATTTTCCAAAATCAGCAATAACATTTTAAAGCAGGAAAAAGGGCTTCAAACCTAGCTCTGCTACATATTAGGCCATCGCCTATCACATTCCCTCCTTTTGATTATTCACACCCGCACATGAGGAAGGGTGAGAATCAAATCACACATATAGTATGCCATACTAGGGTGGAGGGATCATTTTGTGGTATAGGGTTGTAGCCCTACGTTGCTAGGATTCGTGTAGCTGCCTTACGTTAAGTTTAATATACGTAAGCATAAGGGGAGGAAACATGGGATACATAATCAAACAGCCACAATCAATAATACATTTGATACAAGTGTCTTTGTCAAATCATATAGCATGCCTAGTGTATAAGCGGAGGGGCAGGAGACATAGGAGGAACAAATGACATATATACTGTTCATCATAGCAATAGGCCCGTTCTCATGACCCACAAAAATAAGAACCATTCCTATTAATAGCAGCACCTGTATCAGAGGTCGGTAGCAGTACATGTCAAAAAGGTAGGTAGCACATGTTTGAAAATTAGCAACACATGTACTAAAGTCCAAAAAATCGCAGTTCCCATAACAGGAGAGGAAAGACTCTGGCGGGGGTTGAGACAAGTCCGGGTATTCCCTGTTGTGCAAATACTAGGTTTGCAGGCTGCACAGGGAAGTAGGACAAGAGTCAATTCAAAGCACCCCAAGGCTGCCGCCAGAACGAAGCAAGAATAAGAATCCATAAAGAGCATAGTCTCTGGAAAAATGGTGGAACTGTCGGCTTCCACAACAGGTAGCAGACGTAGAGTTGATTGTAGGTCCTCAAGCTTCTGCCGTACGTAGACCTACCAGCTTTGTGGCAGGAGTAGGGCTGTAGATTCCAAAGTATCACTGTCCTCTGGGATGTCTCAGGCTCTTAAAATATCATAGTACAGTCTCTCAGGCTATTATTGCCTCCTTAGAGCAGTTCACTTTTTAGGAGATCAAAACAGTTGTTGGTTTTTTTTCTTTTTTTTTTTCCAGAGCATTTGAACACAGTCTCGTAGAAGACTCAATTTCTTAACACAACACAGTCTATTTCTGATGATTTCAGCTTTCTCCAGATGCGAGGTTTACCTTCGGATAAACAAACAGTCTTGAAATAGTGCAGTTTCCGAGGGACCAATAAGTCTTAGGTCCGTGGCTGTTGTCGTAGGGTGAGGCGCAATGGAGTCTCAGGATCATTTATGGAAGTCCACGACCAAGTTCAGAAGCGGCTGCTGGAATGCAAAACTGGAGGACGTCTGTTCTCTTGACGTCCAGGAGCAGGTTGGTAAAGTTCTTACGATGACGGATCTTTTCTTTGCAGTGTGAGTCGCAACGGTGATGCAGGATTAGCGAGCCAGGTCCAGGGGCAACTCTCAGGAACTGTGGCTGGTTTCACTCGACTGTGGTGGATCCAGGAGTCGATTTCGGCCACTTTAACTGCTGTTGGGGTTGATAACAAGACGACATATGGCCCTTTCCAATACGGCGCCAGCGGTGTCTTCTTCTACTCTGTCACCCACACCGAGGCTCCAGGCTTGAAAGGATGCAGTGGCTTGGATGGGCTGATCTCGTACTCACGCATGAAGACCCTGCAAAACAGAACTTAAAACCAATAGTGCTTATCTAGTAATTTCAGATCCTATCTGTCACACATCTCCTTTTACTCTCTATACAATAGGCTACAGAATCTCAGAATCTCAAAAGGGGAAACTCCTAAAGAATTAGCAGGGGCTAAGTATATCCTATGAAGGGCTATAGGAAGAACCTGGGGCCAGGGCTGAGGACTTAACTACTAGATCAAGGGTCACCACTGCATATTTAACACAACTATGTCCATTAATGATGACAAGATTACTTTCATCCACAAAGAAAGTTTTGTCTGGGCGGTCCAAGGGGATATCAGTTGAGTCTAGGCAACTTGAGCATACAATGTCCATTACTTCCAAGCAATCATGGTCAGGAGGGCCTGGACCGATGGGCAATAGGGTGGCTGGGTTTAGAGTTTGGCTGACACTTAATTGTAATCGAGGATTCTCACATAGCATATTTTGATATTTCAGCATTCGGGCATTAGTGAGCCAATGGCTTCCTTTATGTTCCATCAGGGTTAAATCAGAGTGTGGTACAGTAACTTGAAGGTTTTGTCCTAAGGTGAGCTTATCTGCTTCGCTCACTAAGAGGGCTGTGGCTGCTACAGCTCTCAGGCAAGGTGGCCAGCCTTTGGCAACAGGATCCAATTGTTTCGTCAGGTAGGCCACAGGTCGCTGCCAAGACCCAAGAGGCTGGGTCAAGACTCCCAATGCGTTTCCACTTGATTCATGGACATACAGACGAAATGGTTTCTGCACATCTGGTAGTCCCAAAGCTGGGGATGACATCAATGCTGTTTTGAATGCTTTATCTTGTTCTGAGCCCCATTCCAGGGGAGATTGTTCCATTCCTTGTGTGACTTGGTACAAGGGTTTTGCCATGAGCGCAAAATTTGGTATCCATATGCGGCAGTAGCCTGCAGCTCCCAAGAAAGCTTGCACCTGCTTCCTAGTAGTGGGGGTTGGGATGCGGCATACTGCTTCTTTTCACTCAAGTCCTAATTTCCGGGTTCCTTTGGACAGGTGGAACCCTAAATATTTCACTTCTGTCTGGCACAGCTGCGCCTTGGCTCTGGAAACCTTGTAGCCAGCTTCATTCAAAAGGTGCAATAGATCACTTGTAGCTTGTATACAATCAGATTTGCTATTGCTGGCTATGAGCAAATCATCTACATATTGAAGCAAAATTCTTTTTCCCGGAATCACAGAGTAGCTTGACAAATCTTGACTGAGGGCTGTACTGAAGATAGTGGGTGAGTTCTTGAATCCTTGTGGTAATCGAGTCCAAGTAAGTTGCCCTCGCCGTCCTGTGGTAGGGTTTTCCCATTCAAATGCAAACAAAAACTGACTGGCCTCTGTCAGGCGTATACAGAAAAAAAGGCATCTTTTAAGTCCAAAACAGTAAAGTGAGTGGCTTCTGCTGGAATCAGTCCTAGGAGGGTGTAAGGATTTGGTACTACTGGATGTATGGTTTCAACTGCACTGTTCACTCGACGTAGATCCTGCACTGGGCGGTAGTCACCTGTCCCAGGCTTCTTGATTGGGAGAAGGGAGGTGTTCCAGGGTGACTGGCATTCTCTGAGAAGTCCATACTGCAATAATTTCTTCAAATGGCGATGAATGCCTTCAATTGCTGGTCTCGGGAGGGGATACTGATGCACAGGCACTGGTTCTGCTCCTGGCTTAAGGGTAACAAGTACAGGAGCTATATTCTTTGCTAGGCCAGATGGATTATTCTCTGCCCATACTCCAGGTGGGGCTGCAATGCTGGTAAGTATACAGGAACTTTGCTGGCCTGATTGGAGATGCACTATAGAACCGCTACTCTTCTTCTCGGGGAACAGTCAGCACTATCAATCCAGCTCCTTCGATTAGGAAAACTTCCTCCACATCATTCAACTAAAGTATCAGCAAGAAGAACTGCTCTCTTCTCCATCTTACATTCACTTTCTCTGTCACATTATCTCCACAATTCACAGACATTCTGAACAACTTAATCGTGCTGTATTCATGCCCGCAAATCCATCCCGTTTCTGCAAGTTCTGTTTTATATCTCCCTGGGACTGACTTGACAAAAACTGCATTTACCAGACGCAAATTCTCCTGGGCTGCTGGATTTCATGGGGCATATAGTGAGAGCTGCCTGCATTATTTGGATTCCACTTCATGTTCTCGGGCGCTGACTGTGGGTGACTCTGAACTGGTAAAATGAATCCCTGCCTGCAGTGTCAGCGATGGACTGTAGCCCCCACATGTGCTTGTCAACAGACAGAGGAACAATCTAGATAGAGTCCTTACAATAGAAAACTACACTTCTGCAACATGTTATAATAACAAATCCTAACAGAAAGAACTATAGTTCATAACATGACGACTACATAGCTGTTACGTATAACTGGAATAAAATTACTTGGCAAAAAACTAACTGCCAGCTGTAATCAGCTTGGCTTTACAAAAGAAATTACTTTCAATTTTACAGTTTTTAGGAAGCAGAGATTCAAAAAGACATTCATTCTGGATACATTTTCCATAAAGTGGGTGGACATCTAAAATACATATACACATTTTCCTTCCTAGTTCGTAGGCTTCGTAGGGCAAAGGGAAAATACAAGCATCCTTTCCTATTGAAACCTGAGCCCTACAAGATTTCTGCTCACTTGATCTGCACAGGAATTCAAGTAGGAATGTAACCCTTTCCAGGCTAAGTACAATACTATCGAGATCCACAATTCTGACTAAACATTCTTATTAAATGATATATAATACATGACCATAGCAGAAGACACATCACTATTACAAAATATTGAATAAAAACAGGTATAATTCCCCTAAAATAAGCACCCATTAGCCCAGCAGCAGAACGTTGAAAACATGCCTTCATAGGGTTAAAACATTCCTCTGCACAAACACGTCTCTTGTCAGTTTCACTCTGCGCTGCAAGACAGCTGAATGAGAGAGAGACAGCTTCGTGATTTTACAGTGACTCTAGGGGTTCGCAGTCTGCTTAACTATACTTTTACTATTACATATGCGGTAAAGTGTCACAAATTACCCAACGGAATATAATCCTACCCTTATACTAGAAGGGAAACTCGTGGTTTCAACAGATAACAAAGACAAACTCCCAACGCTTCCTCCTTTTCACAAGCATTCTTCACACAGACATACATGCTAGCATTTTCCAAATTCCGAATTCCCGGGCTGACTGACAAACCAGAATTACTGAAACCGAAAGGGCTGATGGTTTCGCCCCGCGCACTACTTGCAGGGGTACTAGGATCGCCCGTGGAAGTTGATCAGACTTCCTTTACCTGTTACTGTACCAGAAGTGTCTCGAGACTTTCCCAAAGCTATCTGACTAAGAACCAGAAAAATCAATACTCACCGGATCCGGTAGCTAATGCGCTGCGCAACCAATCCCTCCTTGGGTTGAATCCTGGACCCCCCTCGGGTTCGAGGTGTTGGCCGGCCAGAAGCAGCAACCTGCGGAGGCAAGGAGGAGTCTCCTCCGATACAAAAGGACCAGGGGCGCCAGAGACCCTCCTGCGGTCAATCAGGCTCAGCTCCAGCCGGACCAAACCTGTGAGGTGAGATGTCGGGGCATATTCACTTGCATACCATCCCCCACTCGCACTTTCCCGGCCCAACGCACCAGAAATTTGTAGTAGCTGATAAGAATGCAATAAATAATACCCGGAGTCAGGCAAAGATTCAAGCCGATTTAATGTGCACAGCCTCAGATTGCAGTAACATTCAAAATAGTCTGAGCACAGAGCTCAGAAAAATGACAGTTTATATACTTTTCTTCTCCAGTCTAATACAGGCAAAACTCCTCATTGGCCACAGTGGCCCACTTACTCTCATCCAATAGACATCTCTGACCGGGCCCAGGACTCACTCCCCCTGCTTGGGTCTTACTAGCCACGGGTCAGCAATTAGACATAACACTAAACATAATACTTTTACTACAGTATATTTTGCTACTTCTGCAAGGTCAGTTAGCTTGCAAAGATAGTGGAAGGCATATCAGAAGCATTCTTAACAAAAGCAAAACAAAGCGAGGCCAAACAAAGCAAGGTTAAGACGTATCTCTAGCCTTGGCTCAAAACACTAAACAATCTTCATAATGCTAGACAAAATATTCTTACACTGTTCGGCTTCTCTGCTATATTTTCATCCTAATTACGAGGTCAGTGCACAATCAGCAAAGATACAGTGGTGCGGCATTCTACTGAAAGAGACATCTGACTTACCTAAACAATAAACAGTACCAAGGTTTAATTCTGTTATCTCCAGGAGAGCAGAACATGTTATCAAACCAGAATAGAACGGAATTTCTTTCTAACAGCTAACAGCATTCTGCAATTTTCCAAAATCAGCAATAACATTTTAAAGCAGGAAAAAGGGCTTCAGACCTAGCTCTGCTACATACTAGGCCATCGCCTATCACAGCTGAGGAGTCGGCAATCGCAAAAGGACCGAATCTTCTCTGACCCCGAGTCCGGTCCGGCCCGGACCTCGTCGGAGGCTTCGACGTCTCGTGACTCCGGCCACGAGCTCCTTCGGAGTTCCTCTGAGCGGGGGTCCCCTGGCCGGGAGCATCGTCGGCAGAGGAAACTCGCACGGGCGGCGTTGGAGGACACACCTGGTCCCTCGCGGGCCGGGTCGCATAGCCCCGCCAGCCGCCCCGAGTCCTCGGAGGCGGAGAGACCTTCTAAACTTCCTCGACTCGAGGGGGAGCCGCACGTGAGTACTATTGTCCTCCTGGACTCCCCTACGGAACCGTCGTCGGGCCCGAGTTGGTGGCTGCCGGGTCTTCTGGGCTTGACCTCAGATTGACATCCTTGGAGCGCAATATCTCTGCCTTCTTGGACCAGCAGCGGGTTTGGATGACCGGCATCGCCAGTGCATCTGCCCAGACCACCGGGACGTCAATGCCCAAGTCGACCCCGGCGGCCGAGTCGATCCTCGAGTCGATGCATGCTCGAGTCGATCCTCGGTCGAGGTCTCCCTCAGCCTCCCGTTCGGGACCAAGGTCGTCGACGTCGGCGTCGGGACGAACCCTCGCCCGCACGGAGCCCCTCGATTCCTCCACGGAGGCGTCGGACTGGGACACGGAAGGGGACGAGTCGCCCGGCTCTTTTCAGACCCGGTGCGTCCCCCTCGAGTCGGAGCCTCGAAGGCGATCCCCTCCGGAGGATACGCGCTTCTCTGATTTTGTGGGGGATATGGCCAAGGCTTTGGCTTTCCCCGCGGATCCCGAGGAGGAGCCTCGCGCGGAAGAGCTCGAGGCACTCCAGTACGACTCTGCCCCGAAGGAGGCCTTTACTGTGCCGGTCCCTCCGATGCTGGAGCGGCTGCTCTTCCGCATGTGGGAAAGCCCGGCCTCGACACCGGTGTTAAGCAAGCGGATCGATTCAATTTATCGAGTCCGCAAGAGCCCCGGGTTCCAGAAGGCGCAACTGCCACACCCACTCCATGGTTGTGGAATCGGCAATGCATCGGCTTAAGAGTCAAAAGATGCACTCCTCGGTGCCCCCGGGTAAGGAGGCCCGTAACCTGGATGCCCTCGGTAGGAAGTGCTTCCAGGGTTCCATGCTTGCCTGCAGAGTCCAGACATACCAGCTGTATATGGGCATGTTCCTCCGAGACCTGGCGAAAGAGCTCGCTGGGTTCTTCGGCTGGTCTCTCCAACGAACCTTTGCAGAGGTTCCTGGCCTTGTCCGATAGTATTCGAGAGTGCTCGAAGTTCCTTTCTCGGGCAGCCTACGACGGCTTCGAGGCGTTGGCCCGAGTAGCCGGAGCCGGCATCGGTGCCCGCCGGCAGGCCTGGCTCCCGTCATCCGACCTCGAGCCATGGGTACAGGACAAGTTAGTCGATGTCCCCTGCCGAGGTGACAACCTTTTCGGCAAGCCCATGTCCGATAAGGCTGCGGAACTCGAGTCCGAGACTCTCACTCGGACTCGACTGTCCCGAAAGACCTCCGCTCCCCCGCAGAAGAGGAAGGGTTCGGGGAAAAAGCCTTTTTACCCGAGGAAGGTGCTTGCCTATAAGCAATCCCACCTTCAATACCAAGTACCGGCGGCTTCCACTCAGGGCCCACAGACTAAGGGTCAGGGGAATGGCCCCCGTAGGCCGCGGGCCCCCAAGCCCGCTACACAGCCCCCTGCTACGCAGGGTGGGGGTTTTTGACTATGCCAGCATAGCCTCTCCCCCTCCGCACCCGTCGCTCAGCATGGGGGGCAGGCTGATCCACTTTGCTCACAGGTGGTCAGCCATAACATCCGATTCCTGGGTGCTGCAGGTGGTTCAAAGGGGCTACCTCTTGCATTTTCACCAGGTGCCTCCCCCCTACTTCCCGGGGGAGCCTCCAAGGCCCCCTCTACACAGAGACTTACTCCTTCAGGAGCTGCAGGGTCTACTGGAGGAGCAGGCTGTGGAACCAGTGCCCCAACCTCAGTGGGATCAGGGGTTCTACTCCAGATACTTCCTGGTCCCAAAGAGGACGGGAGGCCTCAGACCCATTCTGGACTTGCGCAACCTCAACATGTTCCTGCAGCGGGAAAAGTTCAGGATGCTTACCCTTGGAATTTTGCTGCCCTACCTCCAGCAGGGAGATTGGCTATGCTCCTTGCATCTAAAGGATGCCTATACTCACATCCTGATTCATCCGGACCACCGACAATATCTCAGATTTGTAGTGGCCGGGAAACACTATCAGTACCGCGTGCTGCCCTTCGGCTTGTGCTCCGCCCCCAGGGTGTTCACAAAATGCCTGGCGGTGGTCGCGGCCTTCCTGAGGCTTCAGGGCCTATTCGTTTTTCCTTACCTGGACGACTGGCTCGTCCGGGCGCAGTCGGCCCCAGAGGTCGCTCAGGCCACGCAGAGTACGGTGGCTCTGCTTCAGCACTTGGGCTTCGTCATAAACATCGGGAAGTCCACGTTGCGCCCCTCTCAGGATCTCGAGTTCATAGGAGCTCGGCTCGACACTCAGCGAGCTCGTGCCTTCTTGCCTCGAGAGCGAGCCAACAGGCTCATGGCTTTGGCCGGCAGGTTCCACAGTGCATCTCCGGTTCCAGCCCGGAGGTTCCTGCAGCTGCTCGGTCATATGGCCTCCACGGTCCATGTCACGCCGAACATCCGACTGCATATGAGGCCTGTCCAGTGGTGTCTCCGCACTCAATGGCATCAGGCCACAGGAGGTCTGGCGGACCTTCTACAGATCTCCGACCGCCTGGTCTCCTCTCTGCAGTGGTGGCTCCACCTGCCCAACATGGTACGGGGTATGCCCTTTCAGTCTCCCGCACCTTCCCAGGTGCTGACAACCGATGCCTCCCTCTTGGGATGGGGAGCGCATTGCCAGGGAGCGCGCACTCAAGGCCTTTGGACTCCTTGGGAGGCGGCTCAACAAATCAACTTCCTGGAGCTGTGGGCGATCCGCCTAGCTCTGCGGGCCTTCTCTCACCTCACCTCTCGCCGGTTCGTACTGGTGCAGACGGACAATCAGGTGGCCATGTTCTACGTGAACAAACGGGGGGGCACGGGCTCCCTCCTGCTCTGTCAGGAGGCCCGGCGACTGTGCTCCTGGGCAGTCGACCACAACATCCTCCTCAAGGCTGTTTACCTGCCCGGGCAGGAGAACTGCCTGGCCAACAGGCTGAGCCGGGTCTTGCAGCCCCACGAGTGGAGGTTGAATCCCGGCATTGCCCAGCAAATCTTCCGCCGGTGGGGCTCCCCCACTGTGGACCTCTTTGCCAGTCCCCTGAACCGGCAGCTCCCCCGGTTCTGCTCTCGGCATCCGCATCCCCTCAGGGTGGCCCCGGATGCTTTCCTCATTTCGTGGTCCACAGGCCTACTGTATGCTTTTCCTCCCACGCCGCTGGTGTCCCGGACCCTCTTCAAGGTTGCCCGGGACGGGGCCTACGTGATCCTGATAGCGCCCCGATGGCCGAGGCAACCCTGGTTTCCTCTGCTCCTGCAGTTAGCGGTGGACACCCCTCTCCCTCTGGGGTTTCAGCCCGATCTTCTGACCCAAGATCCAGGGCACTCTTCTGCACCCCAACCTCCGGGCCCTTCACCTGATGGCCTGGCTGCTGAGAGGGTAGTCCTGGCCCCGCTCTCGCTCCCCCCGGAGGTGGAAGCTGTCGTCCTGGCGTCTCGGCGACCTTCTACCCGGAAGTCTTACGCCCTCAAATGGCGTCGCTTCTCCATCTGGTGTTCTCAGCGTTCTGAGGACCCATTCGCCTGCCTAGTGTCGGTGGTACTGCAATACTTGCTGCACCTCTCCGATCTAGGCCTCAAGTCCAACTCTGTCAGAGTCCACCTCAGTGCTCTCTCTGCACATCATTCGCTGGTGGAGGGCCAGCCCCTTTCCTCGCATCCCTTGGTGGCGCGTTTCCTCAGGCGCCTGCTTCTGCTTAAGCCCCCGTTGCGTCCTCCGGCTCCTGACTGGGACCTCAATGTGGTTTTACAAAGGCTTACTTGCCCGCCTTTCGAACCCATGGCTACCTGCCCCCTCCGCTTCCTCTCATGGAAAGCTCTCTTCTTGGTAGCCCTCACCTCCGCTAGGCGCGTTAGTGAACTACAGGCCCTAGTGTCGGAGCCCCCTTACACTAGGTTCTACAGGAATAGGGTTGTCTTACGGACTCACCCTAAGTTTCTTCCTAAGGTGGTTTCCTCTTTCCACATCAATCAAGAGGTGGTTCTTCCGACCTTCTTTCCCAGGCCACATACCAGCAGAGCTGAGACTGTTCTGCATACCCTGGACTGTCGAAGAGCCTTGTCCTTCTACCTTGACCGTATGCGTGAGCATAGGAAAGCTGCTCAGCTTTTCGTTTCCTTTGACCCCAATCGGTTGGGGTTATCTGTATCGAAGCGTACTCTGTCCATCTGGGAGGAGCTGACTGCATCGCCTGGGCGTATGGGGCAGCCAGCCTCTCTTTGGAGAGTCGAGTCACGGCGCACCGTGTCAGGGCGAAGGCGGCGTCTGTCGCACACCTCCACTCTGTTCCATTGGCAGACATCTGCCGGGCCGCTACTTGGTCTTCTAGCCAGACTTTTGCGGCTCATTACTGCCTGGAGAGGGAGTCCCGCAGGGATAGTGCTTTCGGACAGGCAGTCCTCCGCAATCTCTTTGAGGTTTAGGCAACTCCTACCCGCCGGCCCCGATGTTGGCTACCGGCCGGATTCGTATTCAGAGAATATTCCTTCCTTCTGTGCAGTTGAGCTGGAGGGAGCTCTCTTTTCCAGCTTGAGGTCTCCGGTAGCCTTAAGCTAGGGAGTCCCATAAGTGAGGACTGACTTCCTGCTTGGTCCTGGAGAAAGAGTAGTTACTCACCTGTAACAGATGTTCTCCAGGAGCAGCAGGAATCAGTCCTCACTACCCTCCCTCCTCCCCTGGAGTTGCAGTCATTCTTATGGTTGCTGTCTTCCGCTATGTCATTCGACTGAGCAAGATGGCATCCTTGGGCGGGAAGAGGACCGCGCATGCGCGCTGCAATCCCAAAGGCTTTCTTCGAAAGCTGGGGAAATTGCTCCGCGAGGGCTCCATCGGCGCCGACGTCACCCATAAGTGAGGACTGATTCCTGCTGCTCCTGGAGAACACCTGTTACAGGTGAGTAACTACTCTTTAGCTAGCAGTGTTTATATACTGCTTTTCACCAGGTCAAAAACAGTATACATTCAGGATTGGTATCTATTTCCCTTGTCCCGGAAGGGCTCACAATCTGTGTTTTGTACCTGAGGCAACGAAGGGTTAAGTGGCTTGCCCAAGGCCTGTGGGACTTGAAGTTGCTATCCTCCAGCGGGATTTGAACCCCTGGCCATCTGGCCCAAGGCAACTTGCCCCAACCGCTAACCCACTTCTCCCTCCCTAAGTACTAGTTGGTGCCCAAGAGAGAAGTATTTTGGATTTTGGTTGAAGGACCTTGGTCCAGGACTGTCACTGCAATGACCAGACTTGGGTGTGTTTGGAGGAGGGAGGGCGGGGGGGGGGGGGGGATATAAAATATTGCAGAAAAATCACCAGATAGTTTTGAATGAAGGCTCATAGTGTCAAATTCTACGCGGGTGTCATTCGAGCAAGACAAAAATGCCTGGCAAAAAAACCCACACAGGCATATATTTGACAGAGGGTATTTTTATAAACCATTTTTTTGCAAGTAAAAGGCTCTTATGAAATTAAGACATGTCTAAAAGTAAATGTAGTGCAAGCTGAGGTTTATTTGCACAGTAGATATGCACAGGGCAGAATGTGGGCAGTCAGGATTTGCACATGTTTTTATAAAATACATGTGTCTGCATAAAGCGTGTACCGACATTTACACCTGCAAGAGATTTCAGCAGGATTTGCCCTACTATTTTATAAAGTTACCTGTGTGCCTTTGTAAAACAGGTGCTTTCTTGCCAGGGCTGGTGCAAGGCTATCAGGTGCTCTAGGTAAACCTTGTAGGCGGCGCCCCCCCCCCCCCCCCTTCCATCCCTATCTAATGGCCACAGTGCTTCTTTAAGAATGCATCAGTTTTAACACGGGGATTCGGTGACAGTCACACTAACAAACATCCCAGCAGTTCTTCTTCAGCCTCCTGCCCAGTGGCTGGTATGCATGAAAAAGGGCAGTATTGCGAGATGATCTGCAAAATTGACTCTGCTCTGCAGAAGAAACTGACGTTCTCTTGTGGCCTTTCTTATGCTGTCCACGGGGCATGAGGTTGAGGTTGAACTGCCAGGATGTTAGTTAGCATGGTACAACTGTCTCCAATTCTGTGCTGCAGATGTGCTCATCTTAAGTGCCTTTCCTGCTGCTGGCCATAAAGCCCCAGGAGCTGAGCTGGTGGCTTGCCGCTGTCCATTTGCAGCTCCCAGAACATTGCACTCTGACAGCCTAGTTCACTCGATGGACGCGCTGGCTCTGTTTCCTGACCGCTTAACCTAGGTGCTCTGTTATAAAATTACCTCCACAAAGGGGCTGAGTTAGCAAAAGTTTGAAACTTGTAATTCATCATCAAGGCATAAATCTTAAGCCTTGTGAATTGTTGCTACTGCTCCCAAGTTTCAAAACCTATACTAATTTGATCCCTTGGTGTACTGGAAATATAGAATATGGGAGAAAATGCTAGAGTTCCTTGTGCAGGCAGTGTGCTTGAACAATCACAATCTACTCCCATATTGGGGGAATTTTTTTTTTTTACTTTATTTTTATTGTTTCATTTTATACAAATATCCTATGATACATTAAATTCCCCAGATAGACCCCCTCCTATGCTGCACCCGCTTTGATATCTGAGCTTTTAGTCTGATGGTACAGGATTTGATAATAATTTCAACCTCGACTGGTCTTGTCTCTCAAATAGGGCCCAGGCCTTCTCTAAATTTGCCCTTAAAGTGGTCAATTTACTCATTAAAAGGCCGATGCAGACATCCTGTGCTAGAGCCCAGTGCTTAAAGCTCTAGCGCAGGGTTTCATAGCATGACTTTAATGCTGACTCTTCGTGCTGGAATACAATATTCAAATTACCCAGTGTGCAGAAATTCAGCATTAAACTGGGAGCACAAGCCGAACACATGCACACAGAAGTCTGCATAAGTTTGGCATGCTGTCCCAGAGAAACAGAGTCATCTGAGGTGAAGTTTGACACGTCACCTTGGATGACCTAGGCATCAGGTAAAGCCCCCAATGCCATCAGCATACTGTTTGGGGTTCGTGCTCCTCCTGGACACTGACCCCCCGATAGAAACAAAGTCCTCAGTGGCCCTGATTCCCTACCTGCCAGATAAAAAAAAAATCCTTGGTGGCCTGGTGGCCTTGATTCCCCCCTCCCCACCCAATTAGAAAAAAAAAACCTGGTAGCCCAGTGGCCCCGATCTGTCTACCCACCCAATAAAAAAAAATCTCTGGTGACTCATTAACCCCAATTCCCCCCCCCCCCCCACTCAATAAAGATAAATCCCTGGTGGTCCCCAAATGTCACCCACCCTCGTACCGGTACCTTTAATCAGGTGGAACATTACTTACACGTTTCCACCTCTGCACTGCCATCTTGATAAATGGGGGCATCTGACCCTTCGGTATACTATCCAGATTAAAGGTACTGAGAGTGGAGTGGGGGAGTCCAGGGGCCACTGGGCCACCAGTGATTTTTTTTATTGGTGGGTGGGGGGATCTGGGCCACCGGTTTCTGTTGGGGGGGTGACACTGGCCCCCCAGCAGTATTCTGATGGCATCGTGGGTTTTCCCCGATGCCTTGATCATCTGAGGTGAAGTGTCAAACTTCACCTCAGATGATACTTTAGCTCCCGGCTGAATCTTTATACCAACCCGAAGCTGGCATGAAGATTCAGCGTTAAAAAAAACTGCCCTAAGTTTAAGCGCAGTTTTTTACATTGAGCGCAATTGCCTATGCAGCGATTTGCATACTAAGTGTGCTGCAGTTTAGCACAGTTGCTTTTTTGGTGTTTTCCGGTGCTAGCTTGTTTTCTGCTTTGGAGAGTAAGCCTAGTGTGGGAAAAGTGCCAGAAAATGCCACACTAAGCTGTTCTGCAAAAACCCGTAAGTATATAAGAACATAACATAAGATATGCCATACTGGGTCAGACCAAGGTCCATCAAGCCCAGTATCCTGTTTCCAACAGTGGCCAATCTAGGTCATATGTACCTAGCAGTATCCCCAAGAGACACAGGTTCCACAATGCTTGTACTGGGTCAAGCATTGATATCCTGGGTCCCTTCTTAATAATGGTTTATGGACCTTTCCTCCAGGAACTTGTCCAAAACCTTTTTTAAACCCAGCTACACTAACAGACTTTACTACATCCTCCGGTAACAAATTCCGGAGTTTGATTACACGTTGAGTGAAAAAATATTTTCTTTTATTAGTCTTAAATAGTTTACCCTGTAGCTTCATTGCATGTCCCCTAGTATTTCTATATTCTAATAACGTAAACAATCGATCTACGTTTACCCGTTCCACTCCGTTCATTAATTTATAGACTTCTATCATATCTCCCCTCAGCCGTCTCTTTTACAGGTTAAAGAGCCCTAACCTTTTTAGCCTTTCTTCGTAGGTGTATCCTTCCATCCCCTTTACCATTTTGGTGGCTCTTCTCTGAACCTTTTCTTTTTTTTTTTTTATTGATTGATTTTCAACCATACAAAATCCAACCAACACAGCACTCCATGAAACAGCAATATACACAAATTTATAATGCAGAACAAACATGGTTTAAAATACAACTACATATCCCTCCCTCCCCCCCCCTTCAGCCCTCCCTCTCTGACACCGAAACAAAAATGGTTCAGTCACAATCTGTGGACTTCTGCGACTCTGTCCAGTGAATGTATTTGTCCCAAACCCTCCGGAAAGTGGTTTGATTACCCCTTTTTTGTGCTGTTAGGTTACTCATCAAATAAATCTGCGATAACATCTCTTGAAATTCAGAGACGGAGGGTACATCTACTTGCTTCCATTTCCTAGCAATAAGGATCCGCATAGCTACACACCCCAGATCCACAAACATTCCCTCAACCTTGGGTAAATCAGGGATCTGAACCCCCAGAAGCACTGTCTCCGGCTGATAGCTCAAGGGTCGTCCCAGTATCCTCCCAATCAACCCCATCACCGTCTCCCAAGCAGAATGTATCGCCCCACATTCCCACCAGATATGCAAGTACGTGCCCCTTCCCCCACAATTCCTCCAGCACTGCTCCGATATATAAGCATGCATCTGATGGAGCCGGGCCGGTGTGAGGTGCCACCTATATAACACCTTATAGTTATTTTCTAACAAGTTGGTAGCTAGGATACCCTTATATCTACTCACATATATCTGATCCCACACCTCATCATCCCATTGCAGCCCCAAATCTGCCGCCCACGCCTTTTGGTAACTCGCCACTCGTTTCTCGCTCACCATTAGCCGGTAAAAAGTAGCTAATACCCGCTTCGATTGTCCCCCCAAAAAGAAACGCTCGACCTCAGTAAGGTCTGATGTTAAATGCGGGAGCACCCTCCGCTGAAGATAATGACGCAGTTGCATATAGCCAAACATCGCTCTCCCATCCAGTTTGTACTCCCGTGCAACCGCTTCAAAGGTCTTTACTTGTCCCCCCTCTATCAATTGACCCACCCGACACAGTCCCTTACCGCTCCAACTAGCAAAAATGGATTTCCCCATGGCGGGCCGGAACTCAGGGTTCCCTTGAATCGGCAGTAGCCTGGATAGCCCATGTTCCCCCAGCCAGATACATCTCCATTTATTCCAGACCCTCAAAGAGCCCAAGACATAAGGGTTATGGCCGGGGTATCCTCCAGAACACGTCCTCGGTCTCCAAACCCAGTCCCCCAAGCACCCCTCCTCTAATTCCTCCGCTTCCATACCCACCCATTCCTTCGGTTCCTCCGCCTGCCATTCCACAACCGCACACATTTGTGCCGCCTCCCAATATTTCATCAAATTCGGGACCGCTAACCCTCCCCGCTCCCTACTCTCCATCAAAATACAGGCAGCCACCCGGCTGCCCTTCCCCCCTCCCACAAAGGTCATGATTATCCTTTGCAACCGGGCGAGATAGCTTTTGGGTAGCCCAATAGGTAGGTTCATAAAAAGGTACAGCCACTTAGGTAAGGCCATCATTTTAACTGCCGCTATGCGCCCCATCCAGGATAATTGCTTATATTTCCATTCGACCAAATCTTTTTGGATGGCCCTCTCCACCCGTACATAGTTTTCTTTAAACAAATCAGCCTCCCGGGCAGTCAAGTAAATCCCCAAGTATCTAATACTCTATTTCGCCCAGCGGAACGGAAAGGATGCCTTAAGCAGCTTTTGTGCTTCCTCGCCCGCTGAAATATTCAACAGTTCCGATTTGGTTTCATTAACCTTAAAGCCCGAAAATGCTCCATATTCCTGTAAGACCCCCTGTAGCGCCCCTAAGGAGGCGAGCGGTTCTGTCAGCATAAACAAGAGATCATCAGCAAAAAGGGCAACCTTGCTTTCCCCGGACTTCCACTTGACCCCATAGATCTCCACGCTGTCCCGCACTTTCTGGGCGAGTGGCTCCATAGATAGCACAAAAAGCAACGGGGACAGGGGACACCCCTGCCGCGTCCCTCTATGCAGAGCGAAGGAGCCAGAATACTCCCCATTAATCCGAATCCGTGCCATCGGCTGTTTATAAATGGCCTTAACCCATGTTAAAAAAATTTCCCGTAATCCCCATTCTTTCTAAAACCTTAAATAGAAAAGGCCACGATACCCGATCGAACGCTTTTTCAGCATCGATGGCCAGCAACACCATTTGATCCATGCCCCTCTTTCCCTTCCACATTGCCGACAACACCTTTCGCAGATTATCCACTGTTTGGCGCCCCGGGACAAAACCAGATTGGTTTTCATGGACCAGCCGTGGCATGTGCCGCAGCAACCGATTAGCCAGAATCTTAGTGAAAATTTTAGTCCGTGCCTAGAAGAGAGATAGGCCTATAAGAGCCACACAAACTAAGATCTTTCCCTTCTTTAGGCAAGACAGTGATCCCCGCAGTACGTAAGGTTTCTGGTATAGCCTCTCCCTCTTTAAAGGCATTAAATAATCGCGCCAACGGCCCACACAACAGGTCCCTATAAACTTTATAAAACTTATTCGTAAAGCCGTCAAGCCCGGGCGCCTTATGTGTCGGAAGACCCCGAATCACTTCCGCCACCTCGTCCTCTGCTATGGGCCGAGATAGCCGTTCCCCCTCCTCCTCTGACAAACATGGGAGGTGCATCTGCAGATATCGGTCCAAGTCATCACCCCCCGAATTGTGCTCAGCCGTATATAGCTGCTTATAAAAATTTACAAAGCTCTGTTGAATTGAATCTATGTCCCGCACCACAGCCCCTTTGTCATCCCGTATTTTAGTGATAAAATTTCTAGTACGGTGGTGTTTCAACCTTTGCGCTAACAATCTACTGGGCTTATTGCCAAATTCAAAGAATTGTTGTTTCAGGATATCTTGGGCATATTTAATCTCCGCTAACTCCATTTCATTGAGTTCCCTACGCACTTTATTTAACTCTTGCGCTATCCCCTGTCGTCCTCCCCGCTGCACCACCAAACTTTCCAGTTCCTTAAACCTCTCCCGGAGCTCCTCCTTCCGCCGCTCCTTCTGTTTTTTCACATATGCCCCCACCGAGATCAAATCTCCTCTAATTACCACTTTCATATATTCCCACAATGTTCCAATCGCACATCCATCCCGATCATTAAGCGCAAAGTACTGTGTAATTTTCACCCTCACCTTTTGCGCTATATCCACATCATCCAGTAGGGACTCATTCAACATCCACATCCTACCCTTCCGCTGTTCTCCCTCCCCCAACCCCACCTCAACCCAAATGGGCGCATGATCTGACCAAGTCCGGTCCCCCACCTCACATTCAGTCACCTTAGGCAATAGGGGTTTCGACACCCAAAGCATGTCTATCCTGGAGAAGGAATCATGTACCGGGGAATAGAAGGTAAACCCCCTCTCATTCCCCCTCATTTCCCTCCACGTGTCCACTAATCCCACACTCCGCACCAACGCTTTCAGTTTCTTCCTTCCCGAGGCATGTCCCACCCCCTTCCCAGAAGAAGTATCTAAAGCAGGGTTAATGGTGACATTAAAGTCCCCCCCCCATAATAATATGGCCTTCCGCTACCTTCTCCACCAACCCCTGAAGCTGCCCAAAAAAGGTCCCATGCCCCACATTCGGCCCATACACATTAATCAGTGTGAACATTTGTTCCTGGATGCGCAGTTTAACAATAAGGTATCTGCCCTCCTTATCCCGGTGTACCACACAATCTGAGTAGCCTATCGTCCCCCTTAGCAAAATCCCCACTCCCCCTTTTTTCAAGTCTACCCTATTGGAGGCAAACCATTTCTCTGAAAATGTTTTATGTGCCACTCTCCACTCATCACATTTTTTCAAGTGTGTTTCTTGGACAAAGATAATGTCTCCGTGAAGTCTATGAATTTCCTTAAACATTCTCTGCCTTTTCACCGGAGAATTTAGTCCCCGCACATTCATAGACACTACTTTAATCCTATCCACAGACCCGGTCCCTCCCCCCCCCCCCCATTCCTGCCCACAGACCCGGCTGTCCAAACCCCCCCCCCTCCCCCCCTACCCTTCCCCCCTCCCCTCCTCCCCTCCCCAAACTCCCTCCCTCCTCACCAAACCAATGAGTGCTCTCGCCATCCCGTTCTGACCAACACCCCCCCCACCCACCCTACCTAGACACCACACATCTTCCCCTTACTCGCACCCGCACCCCACCCCCCACACTAACCCCCCCTCATCACACCCCCCTTCCACCCGTTCTTTCCAGTAATCCACAGCAAAAGCAAAATCTACATATGCATCAACTCAACATTTCCCAACATTTTCCCCCCAACATGAAACCACCCCCACAGAATATGTGCTTAACCTCCTATTCCACATCTCCATCCCGTCCAGCTTCTCGGCAAGTATAGCAACAATAGACCGTCCAGGCCCCTAAGGGGCTGCACAGAGCCTTCATTCTCCGGCCTCATCCAACCGCTCTTCGGTCCCGGGCCTCCGGGCTCGCTGTCGCTTGTGTTCCACTTGTTGCCACTTGGGCCGCCCAGCCTGTCTGCCCCCGCTGCTTACAGTCTCTCCCTGCAGGCCCGTCATGCCCGCGGATCGCAACGCCTGAACCGCCTCTTCCCTGGTTTTCACCCGAATGCTTTGACCTTTATAGGTAATGGATAGTCCAAAGGGAAAGGTCCACCCATACCGGACTCCCTCTTCGCGCAGTTTAATCACAATGTCCCTCATCATGCGCCGCTTCTGTAGGGTAATCTGCGCCAAATCCGTATATATGTCCACCTCGCACGAGTTCCATTGTACGCCGCCGCTCCCGCGGGCTGCTCGCTATACTTTTTCTTTTGTTTGAAAGTCCTGGTAGCAAGCAATGAGGTCCCGTGGCCGGTTCCCGCGCCCCGCTCCTGCTGCCGCCACTCGATGCGCGCGCACAATGCGCCAGTCCAGATTTTTCACTGTTGCTCCTGCCTTTTCCAGTGCGGCCTTAGAAATAGCCTGCACCACTGCCTGACAGTCCAAATAGGGTTCCCCCTCCGGCACCCCTCGAAAGCGCAGGTTACACCGGCGGGACCTATTCTCAAGGTCTTCCATTTTCTCCTCAAGCACTTGATGTTGTTGTTGCAGGAGTTGTACTTTGCTCTCCATAGACTCCAAACTTTCCCCCTGGCCCTCCACACGGCCTTCGACTTCCTCCACTCTCCGTCCCAGGTCCGTGAGGTCCCCTCTCAAGCTGTCCACGCTTGCCACCACATCCGCTCTAATTTGCAAGATATCAGTCCTCAGTTCAGCAAACCACGTGTGGACCTCACGCTGAAAATCGCCGGACCCCCCTCCAGCATGTACACCACTCTCCTCGGGTCCCTTCTCCGGTCGCTCCCGCATGCTCCGTTTGCCGGTAGCAGTTTCCGCGGGCTTTCCCTCAGCCCCCGCCATCTTGTCTTTGCCCTGCCGGGGTGGTGTGGTTTCCCCGTATGCAAACTCCTTCAAATTCACCTTTTTCAGCTTTGCGGTCATTACAGCCGGTCCCGGCCGTTATCCCCTGCTACTCCAGCAAAAATGGGGTTGATCCAGTGCCACACACCTTGCAACAATGCACTTTTCGATAGGGTCGGGTGGGAGCTCACCACTTAAGCGGCCATACTAGGTGATGACGTCACCGGCACTCCTCTGAACCTTTTCTAATAACGCTATATCCTTTTTAAGATACGGCAACCAGTATTGCACACAATATTCAAGGTGTGGTCTCACCATAGAGCGATATAGAGGCATTATAATATCCTTTGTTTTATTCTCCATTCCTTTCCTTATGATACCTAGCATTCTATTTGCTCTCTAGGTCGCCGCTGCACACTGGGCGGAGGGTTTTAACATGTTATCCACAATGACGCCTAATTTTTTTTCCTGGGTGGTGGTTCCTAATGTGGAACCATGCATCGTGTAACCATAGTTTGGGTTGTTCTTCCCTAGGTGCATAACTTTGCACTTGTCCACATTAAATTTCATCTGCCATTTTGATGCCCAGTCTTCCAATTTATCAAGATCCTCTTGCAATTTTCCACAATCCTCATAGGTTTTAACATCTTTAAACAGTTTTGTGTCATCTGCAAATTTGATAACCTCACTCGTTATTCCCTTTTCCAGGTCAAATATGAATATGTCAAAAAGCAGCAGACCCAGCATAGATCCCTGAGGTACACCACTATTCACCTTTCTCCATTGGGAAAATTGGCCATTTAGCCCTACCCTCTACTGTCTATCTTTTAACCAGTCCCTAATCCATAATAGTACACTGCCTCCTATCCCATGACTCTTTAGTTTTGCCAAAGGTCTCTGATGAGGGACCTTGTCAAAGGCGTTCTAAAACTCCAAATACACTATGTTCCTGAGTTTCTGATGTAGCACCACCATGGTTGGAACATCTGACCGTTGCCATATCCTTGCCATTTCACAGTGAGCAGTGGTTGCAAAACAGAACAGAAGGCTTGCCGTTTCCTCATTCAAGTCCATCATCTTTTGAAGTAGCAGTAAATATGGAGAGTCCCTTTCCATAGTTGTCCCAGTCATATCGGCCAAAAACACCACAAACAGATCCCAAAACCTTTGAATATGAGCACATCACCACATGCAAAAAGTTCCAATCTCCCTGTATTTATTTATTTAATATATGCCGCGTTTTTATAAATCAGTGCGGTTTACATATAACATGAGCAATCAGATATTTTACATAGAACTGGAGGTAACAAGAACAACTAGTATAGGATAAATTTTGATATACCATTTATCCTAACAAGCGAGTTACGTTTAACCAAGAACAGGAAATTTACATCATAACCGATATTACATTATAACCATAAATCACATCGCCGCCAACACTCCTTAGACACAGAACTTATATATCCTACTCGCAGGGAGTCAGGAACCATCTGCAGAAGATTTTATAAATATTCTCAACCAACTGGCTGCTATTGATACTTTGGACATGGTTTGATATCCTTTCACCATTGGGCATCTGCTAGATTCATATTTAAATTTTGCTCCCAGGCTAGCAGATGTATGAACATATTGATTTATGATCAGGGGTTCTCAACCCAGTCCTGAGGACACACCTAGCCAGTCAGGTTTTCAGGATAACCACAGTGAATATGTTTGAGAGAGATTTGCATGCACTGTCTTTATTGTATGCAAACCTCTTCTATGCAATTTCATTCTGGTTATCATGAAAACCTTACTGCTAGATACGTCCTGAGGACTGGGTTGATAACCCCTGATTTTAGAGACTTTGATATATTTTCAAGATAGAGACACAAATGGTTGTCCTGAGACACAAATGGTTGTCCAAGCATCCTTCAAATAAGGTTCCATTTTCTAGGAGGTCTTTCCTTATGTTCCATTGGAGAGAGTGGAAACCATTTGTCTATATCCAAGTTGGTCCTGTGGACCAAGGCTATACTAGGGTTTTTTTATATTTTGTTTTTATTTTGAATATGTATTTGATTTTACAAACAATAATCAACAAACGAGTACACAGCTCTCCTCCAACCCCAAATCCCCACCCCCCTACACCCCCAATCCCCTGTAAGATTTTCCACATACCCCAAGAAAGTGCCACCATCTCCAAATTCAGTTTTTATAAAATCAAAATCATAGGGTTTATCCTTATCCCAGACACTCCCCACCCCGTATAGTTCTTTAGTCTCCTATTTCTCAAAATCGGGCCCACCCCACCCCACCCTACCCTCCAAGAACCTATTCATCCCTATGCAAAGTGAAAGTGAGTAGGATTTCTCCACCAGCAATATTCCTTATGTCTTTCTCCATATTTTTATAGTCTGACATGAGGAGGTTTAAGCCCATACATAGGGAAACTTTGATTTGGTTTTCTTTAAATATTGAAGGAAGGGTTCTTGCTTTCATCATGTTTTCCTTCTTGTCTCTCACAGGTGGCTGTAAGAAACTTACCATTGACTGGCTCCATTTGTCATGTTCTCATGCAACTTCCGCATGTTTTCCAACAATTAGAGACTGAAAGTTTGAGTTCTGTGGCAGATTCCAGGTAACTCCTCAACAAGTCTGTCTAATATTTTTACCTCCATGGTTTTTCGTGCAGCTAAAGATATATTTTTAGGGGCCTAGGTACTAATCGGCATTTGAATTAATGCCTATATTAAATGCTTCATTAATGCAGACATTAACTGATTCCCATGTACTGGACATGTTAATGTGTGCAAAAGCCACAAGTTCTCCAGTGTTAATCCTAATTTCTCCATGGACAAGCAGGAATGAGCCCTCATGTAGGGATGATGTTCCCGATAGAGCCCTGCGTGTGAACACTACCCAGCTTCTATTGGAAGCTTTTGGGAGGCTCCATCGTACCATGGTGCCTCCTTCCTACCTGCTGCTGTGGCACCATGATGCCTCAGTTTTGTTTTCCACAGAGCCCCACAGACACATTTCAGTTTTCCTATGCTTGGTACGCTCTCCTTCTCCCCTGCAGGGGTGTTTTGCACTTGAGGTTTTGTCCCTTTTTACCTTAACTTGCCTGATGATCATGGTTTCTCTGTTCCCTTTGATTTTTTTTCTGCCTCATTAGTTTTTTTTCTCCTTACAGCAGTTCCTCGGCCTTCTCGGCGCTGTTACCCCGGTTGGCCTCTCCAAAATCGAGTCCTTTGACTTGGCCGAGCTATTTTTCTGGACGCCATGTCCCATTAACCTGTCAGCGGGTTTAAGAAGTGATCCAAGTGCTCTAGAAACATGTCCGCCTTAGATACCCATAACTGGTGCCTTACAGTGCCTGGGACCCAATCATCAACCCTCTTTTGTAATTTGTTTGCAGATGACAAGAAGGGGACTCGAAGGTCGAGAAAAGCAGCGTGAATCACTTTTTGACACTCAAAAGTCCGATCCATCGCCTTCAGCATCAACAACATCAGTCTTGGTGGCTTCAAAGGCTGCACTGGATGTTGGTGGTGCATTGACCTTGAGGAGCTCTCAAGCTCAGTCTGAGCCGAGAACCTATAGTGCCCTGGAGCATCAGCCATTGATCAAGCTCCACCCAAAGACGAGGAAGGATTTGGCCTTGTCATCTAAGACGACGAGGGGTGACCACGCTGAACATCAGATGATGACTCTGATGCATTGGTGTCAGAGCCCTTCGAGGCAAGGCGTTGAGAGTGATGGGGGGTCTGTGTGAATGCCCCTCAAAGATGCCCCGAAGGGAGGAGAGTTCATCTCCAGGACATTGGAGGGGCATTGACAGCCTAGACCTAGCCGTTGATACCCCTGTAAACATACTAGGTACATCATTCGAAGTTGCTGAGATGCCGCAGCCTTCGGAATCAGCAGCCCTGGAGAAGCGCCTTTTACAGGTGCTTAAGGAAGGCATCGCGGCACTGTTTACAGTGTAGCATGCCGTGGCCTCAACCATCTACTGCATCGACATCAGACACTGTGCAGCCGTTCCTGGAGATGCACGCACTGCCTATGGGAGAAGCATCAACATCGTGGCATCGAAGACCCCGACACCAGTGCTTGCTCACCCGATATCCCTCTCTAGTGTCTTGGAGTCCGATGTGCCTTTGAAGTTTAGTTGTGTATGTGCATCACCGCACCAGACGGAGCTCCCAATTTCCTTAAAGCAGGAGGGAGATTCAGGCAGAGACTCAGAGGTACTTTGACTTCTTCTGAGTCTGACTCAGACAGCTGGGTCACTGACATGGAATCAGAGGATTTGTCAGAAGGCAGATCCCCAGAGCTCCCGTCAGACCCTTCTCTGCCTCATGAACGGTGCAAGTCCCTCCTGAGGACATGATCTTCCAGGAGTTTGTAAGGGATATGGCCATGGCCATCCCATTCTGTTGAGAGACTGAGGATGAACCCAGGGCACAAGAGTTGGAGATCCTACAGTTCTCCTCAACCCCTAAGTGGAAGCAGTGACAGTGCCCATGCACCATATCCTACAGAGAGTGCAGACGAGAATGTGGAAGAACTCCCTCACTGAACCTCCCATTAGTACCATGTACAGAGTTTCAAAGGCTCCTGGGTTTGAGAAGCCTCAGCTTCCCCATCATTCTCTGGTGGTCGAATCTGCCCTGAAGAAAATAGAGTACTAAGACTCATTCCTCGGCACCCCCAGGGAGGAAGGCTCAAACATTGGAATCCTTCGGGAGGCGGTGTTTCCAGGGTTCCATGCTCATCACTTGAGTGACCTCTTACCGGCTCTAAATGGGCATGTTCTTGAAGAACATGTGTGACCTAGCTGACCTGGTACAATTTCTGCCCTCTGAGAAATTGGAGCATTATCATGCCCTAGTGGCCCATGACAAGGACTATTCCAAGTTCATGGTGTAGGCTACTTATGACACATTTGGCAGTCCATTACTTTGTAAACAGCTTTTATGCTTTGGCTCTAGCAGTATAACCAGAGCCTGAATGAATAAATAAATAAATAAATGGCATCCTGGAATTCTGCCATAGGCATTGGCACCCGTAGACTCGCCTGGCTACAGTCATCGGACCTGGAGCAGTCTATGCAGAACAAACTGGTGAATGCCCCGTGCCGGGAAGCAGCGCATCATTCTCATCAGGCTCTCCAGGTATATGTTGGAGCATGCCTCCTACTGGAGGAGATACCAGGGCACAGCCCAAAAGAAGTCCTACTACCCACGTAGGTATAGGTACTACACTGTACCCCAGACCTCCCAGCCCAAGCAGGCCCCTCACCATCAGGAGTGACGCGAAAAGCCCCAGAAGGCAAAACAGGCTCCTCAGCCAAAACGGGGGGATGGGGTTTTGAATGATTCCTTTGGAATATAACCACTTTTCCATCATCCATGACTGGAAACCATCTTGTCTGAGGACGGCTCACTCTGTTTGCCCACAGGTGGCCCCTCATAACCTCGGACTCCTTCAGATTGTCCACAGTGGCTACAAATTATACCTTTTAGAACTGTCCCCCTAAGGGTGCATCATCCCAACCCTCTGCACCAGGAGCTGCTTCAGAGAGAAATAATCACTCTCTTGTCAGATCTCGTGATTGAGCTCATGCCACCAGAGCAAAGAAGTCGGGGGGGGGGGGGGTTATTCAAAGTACTTCCTAGTTCCCAAGAAAATGGGGGGGATACTTTCTCATCCTGAACCTCAGAGATCTGAACAAGTTCTTGCAAGAGAAAAGTTCAAAATGATTTCTCTGGGTACCCTGCTTCCTTAACCTGCAAAAAAGAGACTGGCTATGCTCCCTGGATCTGAAGGATGCGCATACCCAATACATATACACCCCACTCGGAGAAAGTATTTCAGATTCGTCCTGGGTGGACAAGATGTCCAGTACCAGGTACTGCAGTTTGGCCTGGTCTTTGCACCTCATGTTTTCACAAAATGCCTCGTAGTAGTAGCTGCTTACCTTCGGATGCTGGCAGTGTTTGCCTTCTCCTATCTGGACGATTGGCTGATCAGGGAGGAGTTCAAGAATCAACATAATTGACCATTCAGGTGATGGAACTAATAGGGTCCATTATAAATTACTCCACGTTCCACCTGCAGCCCACTCAACAATTGGAGATCATAGAGGCCCTGCTCAACATGAACCAGGCGAGATCCTTCCTAAGGCATGACCAACTTCTCAGATTGACTACCCTGGTGCTGGAGACTCAGTGAGTCAGCAGATAACAGCTAGAAGGATGTTGACTGTGCTAGGCCACATGGCCTCCACGGTGCATGTCACATCCTTGGCACAACTCCAGATGAGGTAAGCTCAGTGGACTCTGAGAACTCAATGAATGCAAGCCATGGGTCGAGTCGAAGATTGTCTGTCTGGAGTGGAGGAGTGGCCTAGTGGTTGGGGCAAGGTATTTCAAGCCGGAAGGTCGGGGGTTCAAATCCCAATAGAGGACAGCAACCTTATTATTTATTTATTTATTTACATTCTCTTATATACCGCGCTATTCTGCATCAGTGCGGTTTACATTGAACAAACTGAAATTACATTGAACAGGGCATTATAACTTGGAGATAACTATTTTACAGGGAACATGGGCTATGGAGGGTTAAGTGGCTTGCCCAAGACAACAAGGAGCACCTGTGGGACTAGAAACCCCAGTCCTTCCGACCCAAGGTTGCTGTCCTCTAGTGGGATTTGAACCCCCGACCTTCCGGCCTGAAGTACCTTGCCCCAACCACTAGGCCACTCCTCCACTCCAACCTTGGGCCGGAAGGACTGGGGTTTCTAGTCCCACAGGTGCTCCTTGTGGTCTTGGGCAAGCCACTTAACCCTCCATAGCCCATGTTCCCTGTAAAATAGTTATCTCCAAGTTATAATGCCCTGTTCAATGTAATTTCAGTTTGTTCAATGTAAACCGCACTGATGCAGAATAGCGCGGTATATAAGAGAATGTAAATAAATAAATACCACCTTTCTTATTCATTCATTACACTAGTGGACAGTCCACCACAATTTGCTCAAAGGTCATCCTTTCCAGATTGCTCCACCCGAAAAGGTTCTGACGATGGACCCCTCCAAGCTGGGCTAGGGAGCACATCTCAATGGGTTTGTCCACCTAGAGCGATTGGTCCATCCAAGAAAGTCTTCATCAGATCAACTTCATGGAGTTAAGAGCAGTGGCGAACACTCTAAGGGCTTTCCAAGATCGACTGGCTAACCAAATTGTTCTGGTACAGACTGACAATAGTCAAGCAGGGAGGAAAAGGCTCATACCACCTGTGCTGGGAAGCAGTTAGGTTGTGGAAGTTCGCCATCGCACATGGGATGTACTTGAGAGCCACATTACCTGCAAGGCAAGCAAAACACTCTGGCAGACAGACTGAGCCGTGTTCTCCAGTCACACGAGTGGACTCTGGACAAGGGAGTTGCGACTCACATCTTTCGAGAGTGGGGCACTCCCTTGATGGATCTGTTCACCACCCCACAGAATGCCCAGGTGGATCAGTTCTTCTTCAGAGTAAGATCACACAGCAGACTAGCATTGGAGGCTTTCCTCATCCATTGGGGGGGAGTCTTTTGTACACTTATCCTCCAATACCTCTTATTGCAAAGACCCTCCTAAAGCTACAAAAAGATGGCAGCACAATGATTCTCATCGCTCCCTACTGGCCCAGACAGCCTTGATTTTCCCTCCTGCTGCAGCTGTCCAGTCTGGAACTGCTATTGCTCGGCCACGCACCTGATCTAATAACACAGGAGGATGGGACAATGTTGCACCCCAACATCTGTTTCTTGGTCCTTACGGTTGTGGATGTTGAGAGGCTAATGTCTCAGCTCAATGTGCTGCATGGTGTAACCAAAGTCCTTTTGGCCTCCAGTAGGTCTTCCTACGAGAAAGTCTTATTCTTGCAAATGGAAGAGATTTGCTGTATGGTGTGGGGGCCAGGCCCTAGATCATTTTGTCTGTTCCACACAGAAAATGCTTGAGTATCTTCTATACCTCTCTGAGTCTGGACAAGTCCTACTCCATCAAGATCCACCTCCATGCAATTGGTGCTCACCATCGAGGTGTGGAGAACACGCCAATCTCTGTACAGCCTTTAGTTGTTTACTTTATGCGAGGCTTTCTTCTATTGAAGCCTCCCTATAAGCCTCCCATAGTGTCTTGGGATCTCAGTGTGGTTCTTGCGCAGCTCCATGAAAGCTCCCTTTGAGCCATTCAGTTCCTGTCCTCTGAAGTTCTTGACCTGGAAGGTATTGTTTCGGGTGGCAGCGACTTCAGCACACAAAGTAAGCAAGCTTCAGGCCCCAGTGATTCATGCACCTTACACCAAATTCCAATATAATAGAGTGGTCCTTCGTACTGATCCTAAATTCCTTCCAAAAGTGGTATCGGGTTTCCATCTTAATTAGTCAGTTCTTCCAATATTTTTCCCATGACCTCATACATACAGAGGGGAAGCTGCGTTGCATATGTTGGACTGCAAGCGAGCCTTGGCCTTCTAGGAGTGGACAAAGGCCCATAGAAGGTCTATTCAGCTCTTTGTTTCATTTGACCCCAATAAGCTAGGGGCTGCTATTTCCAAATGCTCTCTTTCAATTTGGCTAGCAGACTGCATCTCTTCTGTGTATGCCCAGGCAGGCCTGAGCCTTGGTGGTCATGTCACAGCTCACTGTGTCAGAACTATGGCTGCGTCGGTGGCCAACTTACACTTGGTCTCTGTGGAAGAGATTTGCAGGGTTGCAAAGTAGTCTTCAGTCCACACATTCATATCTCACTACTGCCTAGACAAGGATTCCCAATGCAACAGCAACTTTGGCCAATTCATACTCCGGAATCTGTTTTGGGATTAGAATCCAACTCCATCTTCCCTAGGTCCATTTTATTCTGTCCAGGCTACCAAAAAAAGAATAAGAAAAGAGAAATTCATTCTTTTTTTTTTTTACATAATTGGAGGTTGAGTTTCACAGTTGAGTTTCCTCCTTTTGGGCTTCAAGGTGGCTGCCTCGGTTTTCGCTAACCTGTAGCTTGGGAGTCCCATACCTGAAGGCTCATTCTTGCTTTTCCAATGAGAAAAGCTAATTACTCACCTGTAGCAGGTGTTCTGTGTGGACAGCAGGAATAAGTCCTCACAACCCTCCAACCTCCCCTAGGAGTTGTTTTCTGCTACTGCTATATTATCAGACAGAGGCATCATGGCACCGCAGTAGAAGCTGGGTGACGTTCCTGCACGGGGCTCCATTAGAGACGTCACTCCATACATGAGGACTTATTCCTGCTGTTCATGGAGAACACCTGCTACAGGTGAGTAACTACCTTTTACATGCAAATGCTCAAAAGTAGGACCCCCATCCCCCAAATATTTAAATTACCCCATCAGGTAGTAATGTTGGCTAGTATGCATTTAGAGAGTAATTTTATAACAGGGCAGCTAGTTTTAAAGCATGAATCTGCTTTAAAAAGAAAAGTAACTTATTACCTACCTACCTGCTACTAAGAAAATCCCACGTGGAAGCTCTCCACAATATGACCCAAGGGGTGACATTTTGAATGGTAATGATCTGCTGGAAAAATCTGATTCTAAAGTTATATTCTCAGCTACCCTACTGGTGACTTTGCTTTATCAGCAGATCAGGTTTGCTTATTACGAATGTACTTGAGGAATCGGTTGCAACCTTTCATGGGCCTTTTTCCTGACTTATCTAAAGAGACTCGAAGGAAAAGAAATTACTTTTTGCTTTTGATGTCTGCTGTTCAGCATGTAGATGCTCTTCCTTTCCTAAAATTTCCTTGCAAATGTATTGTCAAATTGGAGTCTGTCACCTTTGTCTTCTTTGAACCATCTCAACTGCTTGCTTTTATAAACTCTCATATTGTTTCATCTGCTCAGATAACTGTGTAATAATTTTTGGATGATTGATATGCTTTGCCTTGTCTCTCTTCGTATTTTGTTTCCTTTTCATTCTGACTGGGTCCCATTGTGGGCTAGAGTGATGGAGATTGTTTTCTTTTTCTCTTCTGTTTTATTTCCTGTGCTGATATATGGGATTTCTCCAGTTTTCTGTACAAGTGGTTACTTAGATTTAATTTGTTAAATTTAATAAAGAAACAAGGAAAGTAGGCACCTATTTTTCTTCATAAAATATTAGTGTAAGTCGCTGAAAATGTGGCTTTAATTTGAAATAAATCTGAGCTGTTTAGGTTTGCCTCTTCCAGATTATGAATACTGTATATTGTATATGTTGTGTGCCATCAGGTCTATGCAGACTCCTGGCAACGCAGCCTCTGGATTTGCTTGGCAAGGTGCGATGACGTAGATTGCCAGGCCTTTCTTCCACACAGTAAGTCTACAGCACCTGATATTCCAAGGTGGTCTCCCATCCAAGTAAACATAGAAAATGACGACAGAAAAAGACCACATGGCCTATCTAGTCTGTCCTTCCATAACAACTACAACAGTCCCCTTTTTACCTTTAGAGATTTCTGTGTTTGTCCCATGCTTTTTTGAATTCAGTTACTGTCCTCATCTCTACCACCTCCACTGGGAGACTATTCCACGGATCCACTACTCTTTCCGTAAAGAAATATTTCCGCATATCACTCTTGAATCTATCTCCCTTCACTCTCATCCCATGTCCCCTCGTAGCAGAACTTGCTTTCAATTGAAAGAGGCTCTCTCCCTGAACATTTATGCCATGGAGGTATTTAAACATCTCAATCATATCACCTCTATCCCGCCTTTCCTCTAAGGTGTACATATTAAGATCCTTCAGTCTGTCCTCATATGCTTTATAATGAAGACCACTAATCATTTTAGTAGCTACCCTCTGCACCGACTTCATTCTGTTTTTATCCTTTTGAAGGTGCGGTCTCCAGAATTGCACACTATACTCCAAATGAGGTCGCACCAAAGACTTATTCAGAGGCATTATGACCTCCTTTTTTCTGCTAGCCATTCCTCTCTGTATGCACCCAAGCATCCTTCTAGCTTTTGCTGTCGTCTTTTCTACCTGTTTAGCTACTTTTAAGATCATCAGACACAACCACGCCTAGGTCCCGCTCTTCTTTAGTGGACAAAAGTACTTCACCCCCTATACTATATTGCTCCCTTGGATTGCTGCAGCCCAAATGCATGACCTTACATTTTTTAACATTAAATCCCAGCTGCCAAATTCTAGACCATTCTTCAAGCTTAGCTAGATCCCTCCTCATGTTATCTACCCCTTCCTGGGTGTCTACTCTATTGCAGATTTTGGTATCATCCGCAAAGAGGCAAACCTTACCTGAAAGCCCTTCCGCTATATCACTAACAAAGATGTTAAAAAGAATCGGACCAAGGACAGATCCCTGGGGCACACCACTGATAACATCCTTCTCCTCAGAGTGAGCTCCATTTACTTGTACTCTTTGTCACCTCCCACCCAACCAATTTCTAACCCAAGCAGTAACTTTAGGGTCCATCCCCAGGGTGCTCAGTTTGTTTATAAGTCGCCTGTGAGGAACAGTGTCAAAGGCTTTACTGAAATCTAAAAACACCTCATATAGGGCTCTCCCTCGGTCCAACTCCCTGGTCACCCAGTCAAAGAAATCAATCAGATTTGTCTGACAAGACCTGCCTCTGGTGAATCCATGCTGCCTCGGATCCTGTAATCCGCTGGACTCCAGAAACCTCACTATTTTCTCTTTCAGCAGCGTTTCCAATAATTTACTCACCACCGAAGTTAAACTAACCGGCCTGTAGTTTTCAACCACATCCTTACTTCCGCTTTTGTGTAAAGGCACCACAGTACTAGCCAAACACAATACCAGTCTTTTGCATTGAGTGTCACATGTATGATTTTCTCCCAGTTGGTGAGAGGTCTTAGGTGTACACTAGGGGTAAGGAGCTCTTTGCTCTCAGGGAATGAGTCTGCTCTCTAGAGGCTAGAGTAGCAGACTTGGAAGACATAGAAAGACAGAGAGGTACATAGACGAGACCTACAGGGATATAGTCTTGAAGTTCCACCTCCAGTCTGGCAGCATCCCTGTTGTCATGGAGGAGAGAGGTCACATGACCAATGTTCCCTCTAATTTTCTGTAAGATGTGTGCGCATAAAATATCAGCTGTGCAGCTTTTGAAGGAAGGTTAAATTTTTGTGCGCCACATAACGACACTCAGAGTTATATACTTTAAAATGTAACTACACGTCAGAATACAGTATGTACACCACATTTTTAAATGAAAATAGACGATTACTAGATGAAGCGGAAAATTTCTAGTAATTACAATCACAACTTTTAAATTTTAAGACGTCTGTGTTGTTTTCTATCAGAATCAGAATTGTAATTTTTGTGCGCTCTGCTGTAAAGGATGTGCGCTCGCTTGGCGAGGTGTGTGCGCGCGCACACGCGCACAGCTTAGAGGGAACAGTGCACATGACAGGAGAGCATCACCCTGGTGTGGCAGGAAGTGATCCTGTAACTAGGATCTGTCCTCCAGGTGATGTAAAACCCTCTCACACCGAGGAAGTTTCTCCAGGGCCATGTGCCCATGAGGGAAGGGTTAGGACAGCTGTTATAGTTGGTGATTCGATCATTAGGCATGTAGATAGCTGGGTGGCTGGTGGACGTGAGGATCGCCTGGTAACATGCCTGCCTGGTGCGAAGGTAGCGGACCTCACACGCCACCTAGATAAGGTCTTAGATAGTGCTGGGAGGGAGTCTGCTGTCTGTACCAATGACATAGGAAAATGTGGTAGAGAGGTTCTGGAGGCTAAATTTAGGCTTTTAGGTAGGAAGTTGAAATCCAGAACTTGAAATCCAGAACTTCCAGGGTAATGTTCTCCGAAATGCTTCCAGTTTCACGCGCAGGACCCAAAAGGCAGGCAGAGCTCCAGAGTCTCAATGCGTGGATAAAGACGATGGTGCAAAGATGAGGGGTTTGGATTTGTTAGGAACTGGGGAACATTCTGGGGAAAGGAGGGGCTCTTCCAAAGGGATGGGCTTCACCTTAACCGGGATGGAACTAGGCTGCTGGCATTAACCTTTAAAAAGGAGATAGAGCAGCTTTTAAACTAGATAATAGGGGAAAACTGACAGTCGCCCAACAGCGCATGGTTCGGAAGAATGGATCCTTGAGGGATACTACCAAAAGCAGAGAGGTTCCAAAAAACAGTAAAGTAGCCCAAATGCCCTTGAGTATGGCGCAGACAGAGCTTAAAAATTCCAAATTACCCATGCCTACCAATAGCCAGATTAATATGAATAAAATACAGTCTCTAAAATGCTTGTATGCAAATGCTAGAAGTCTAAAAAATAAGATGGGAGAGTTAGAATATATAGCACTAAATGAGAGGCTAGATATGATTGGAATCTCAGAGACATGGTGGAAGGAGGACAACCAGTGGGACACTATTATACCCGGGCACAAACTATATCATAATGATAGAGCTGATCAAATTGGTGGAGGGGTTGCGCTCTATGTTAGAGAGGGCATTGAGTCAGAAAGGATTAAAGTTTTGCAGGAAACAAAATTTGTTGTAGAAACATAGAAACATGATGACACAAAAACTTCCATATCAACAACTACAACAGTCCACTTTTTACCTTTAGAGATCTTCTGTGTTGGTCCCATGCTTTTTTGAATTCAGTTACTGTCCTCATCTCTACCACCTCCACTGGGAGACTATTCCACGGATCCACTACTCTTTCCGTAAAGAAATATTTCCACATATCACTCCTGAATCTATCTCCCTTCACCCTCATCCCATGTCCCCTCGTAGCAGAACTTGCTTTCAATTGAAAGAGGCTCTCTCTCTGAACATTTATGCCACGGAGGTATTTAAACATCTCAATCATATCACCTCTATCCCGCCTTTCCTCTAAGGTGTACATATTAAGATCCTTAAGTCTGTCCTCATATGCTTTATAATGAAGCATCTCTATGGATTGAAATTCCAGGTAAGCATCTCTATAGATTGAAATTCAAGGTAAGAAAGGGAAAGCGATGGCAGTGGGGGTGTACTATCGACCGCATGGCCAGAATGAACGCATGGATGATGAAATGCTCAAAGAAATCAAGGAAGCTAACAAAAGTTTCAGCATAGTAATAATAATAGGTGATTTCAGTTACCCCGGTATCGACTGGTTCAGTGTCACGGCAGGACATGCTAGGGAGATAAAGTTCCTAGATGAAATAAGTGACTGCTTCTTGGAGCAGCTGGTTCATGAACCAACCAGAGGGGAAGCCATATTGGACCTAGTCCTTAGTGGAACACCAGATCTGGTGCAAGAGATAAGGGTGTTGGGGCCACTTGGTAATAATGATCATAGCATGATCGCGTTTGATATAATTAGTGGAGGAGGGATAGTAAGGAAAACCACAGTGCTTCCTTTTAACTTTCGAACGGGAGACTATGATAAAATGAGGAATATAGTTAAGAAAAAACTAAAAGGAGCAGTTGCAAAGGTTAAAGACTTACATCAAGCTTTGGTGTTCTTGAAAAATACTATCTTGGCAGCCCAGACCAGCTGTATTCCACGCTTTAAGAAAAGTGGAAGGAAGTCCAAAAAACTGCCAGCATGGTTTAAAGGTGAGGTCAGAGAGGCTGTTGTTGCCAAAAAAGCATCTTTCAGGAAATGGAAAAAAGAGCCAAATGACGAAAACTGGAAACAGCACAAGCACTGGCAATTTAAATGCAAGGCATTGATAAGGCAGGCAAAGAGAGAATTTGAGAAGAAACTTGCTACGGAAGCAAAAACGCGTAATAAAGACTTTTTCAAGTACATTCGTAGCAAAAAACCCGTGAGAGAGTCAGTTGGACCAGTAGATGATAGAGGGGTAAAAGTTGCAGTAAGAGGGGACAAGGCTATAGCGGAGAGACTGAAAGAATTCTTTGCTTCGGTCTTTATTGAGGAAGATGTAAGGATGTTACCCATGACTGAAGTGGTATTTAAAGGTGATACTGCAGAAGAATTGAAAGAAATATCGATACACCAGGAAGATGTATTACAACTATATGATAAACTGAAGAGTAGCAAATCACCTGGACCAGATGGTATACATCCAAGGGTGTTGAAAGAACTGAAATATGTGATTGCAGACCTGCTATTAGTAATCTGTGAACTATCATTAAAATCATCTGTAATACCTGAAGATTGTAGGATCGCCAATGTAACGCCAATTTTTAAAAGGGTTTCAGGGGAAAAATGGTAGAAACCATCATAAAGAACAAAATTTCTCAGCATGTAGATAGTCATGGCCTAATGGGAGACAGCCAACATGGCTTTAGCCAAGGAAGATCTTGTCTTACTAATCTGTTATGTTTTTTTGAAGGTGTGAATAAACAGGTAGACAAAGGTGAGTCGGTTGATATAGTATATCTGGACTTTCAGAAAGCCTTTGACAAGGTTCCTCATCAGAGTCTTTTGGCAAAACTAAAAGGTTATGGGATAGAAGGCAGTGTACTATTGTGGATCAGGTACTGGTTAAAAGATAGAAAGCAGAGGGTAGGGCTAAATGGCCAATTTTCCCAATGGAAAAAGGTGAATAGTGAAGTACCTCAGGGATCTATGCTGGATCCACTGCTTTTTAACATATTCATAAATGACCTGGAAAAGGGAATAACGAGTGAGGTTATAAAATTTGCAGACACAAAACTATTTAAAGTTGTTAAAAACCAAGAGGATTGTGGAAAATTGCAAGAGGATCTTGATAAATTGGAAGACTGGGCATCAAAATGTCAGGTGAAATTTAATGTGGGGAAGTGCAACGTTATGCACCTAGGAAAGAACAACCCAAAGGTGAAATTAGACTTACCTGCTAATTGTTGTTCCTGGAGTAGATACAGTCTAGTCCCGGACCTCTGGGTTGTCTACCTTATTCAGAAGCTTGGAGACTGAGGAACCTCCTTCTTTTATGATGTCACCAGTATATTCCCCCGGGAGCCGCCTCCATTTGCCAGATACCTATTGACAAAGCAGACTCACCGGAGCAAGAAGACAGCCTAACCATAATTAATAACTGTAACCTATCACCTACTTAAACAACTCAACCTCTGGAGCAAAACTCTACCCCTTAGTACAACTGAAAGTGCAACCTTTAAACCTGATGAGGCCCTCCCCTCACCTGAATGGAGGGTCTGTCGTAAAACATCACCCCTCCCCACCCGGGGACCGATTTCCCCCCATTAAAAACCAATTCCGCTTACCTGCAAAGTGTCCAGCCCTTCTTCTGTCAGACCTGCAGGCTGGAAACCGCATAAAAATACCTTACTGGGGAGGGATACGGGATTAGACTGTATGTACTCCAGGAACAACAATTAGCAGGTAAGTCTAATTTCACCTTCTTGATCGTATCTCCAGTCTAGTCCCAGACCTCTGGGTCTATACCAGAGCAGTAAACTCAACGGGAGGGCCCTGCCTTTCCAGCCTGAAGGACTGCCGCTCCAAAACAAGTGTCCTGTTGCGCTTGCACATCTAGTCTGTAATGCTTCACAAAAGAATTCAACGACAACCAGGTCGCCGCTTTACAGATGTCCAGCGGCGGTACCAACCGAGTTTCCGCCCAGGAGGTAGCGGAAGCCCTAGTAGAGTGAGCTTGAAGAACCTCAGGCACCGGTCTACTCTTCAACACATATGCGGACGCAATTGCCTCTTTGATCCATCGGGCAATGGAAGCCTTAGAAGCCTATTCACCCTTCCTTGACCCGGCAAAAAGAACAAAAAGTCTCTCATACCTGCAAAATTCCGCCGTTCGACGTAGGTACTTCTTCAACGCCCGCCTGACATCTAAGAGATGCCGCCCTTCTGCGTTAGGACCTCCCGTGCCGCCCCAAAACACCGGGAGGGAAATCTCTTTATTTAGATGAAACGCCGACACCACCTTGGGCAAGAATGCTGGCACTGGTCTTAACACCACCCTAGAGTCCAAGAACAAAAGGTAGGGCTCCTTACACCATAACGTTTGCAATTCGGAGACCCTTCTCGCTGAACAGATCACCACCAAAAACACCACTTTTTAACGTAAGATCCTTCAACGACGCCTGCGACAGAGGCTCAAATGGCTCTCTTTCCAACGCCTCCAGAACAAACAGAAGGTGCCACTTCGGAACCACCTGTCTAGTTGGCGACCTTAATAGAGACACTGCTCGCAAGAACCGCTTAATATCTACATGCTCCCCGAGCAACCGACCACCTATCCTACCTCTATAACATGACAGCGCCGAGACTTGCACCCTAAGTGATGCGGCCGCCAATCCCTTGTCAAAACCATCCTGCAGAAACTCTAAGATCTGGGGAATGGACGCTGTCAATGTCACCAACTCTCTGCCACTGCACCAGTCTTCAAAGATTCTCCAGACTTGAACATATGCCAATGACGTCGACCTTTTCCTGGCCTTCAGCAAAGTGGTAATTACTGTCGCGGAATAGCCCCTCGCCTTTTAACCTAGCCCTTTCAATAGGCAGGCCGTAAGCGAGAACCGATCCACGTGTGCCATGAGCAGGGGCCCCTGAGATAACAGATCCGCGCGGACCGGCAATCGCTACGGCCTTGCTACCAGGAGCCTTACCATATCCGCGTACCAAGGCCGGCGCGGCCAATCCGGAGCTATCAGAATCACCTGACCCCTGTGACCTTCTATCCGCTGTACTACCCTGCCTACCAGGACCCACGGCGGAAAAATGTATAGGAGCTGATGTTCCAGCCAGGTCTGAATGAGAGCATCCAGACCTTCTGACATCCTTTCCCTTCTCCTGCTGTAAAATCGACTGACCTGTGCCAACTGAAACGTTGCCATAAGATCCATTACTGGCGTGTCCCACCGCCGCACCAACATGTGGAACACATCCGGATGAAGAACCCATTCCCCGGGATCCACTTTCACCCAGCTGAGGAAGTCGGCCTTCACGTTGTCCACTCCTGTGACATGCGCTGCCGAGAGAGCCATGAGATTCTCCTCGGCCCAATCGCACAAAGCCTCGGCTTCGGACTGCAGCGCAACACTGCTGGTTCCCCCTTGCCGATTGACATACGCCACCGCGGTCGCTTTGTCGGAGAACACCCGGACCGCTGTTCCTCTGAGATCGGCCTGAAAATTCTGCAGGGCCAAAGTCACCGCCCGCAACTCTAATCTGTTGATCGACCAAGACTGCTCCTGAGGACTTCATTGTCCCTGCGCAAACTTGCCCTGGAAATGCGCTCCCCAGCCCCAGAGACTGGCGTCCGTGGTTAAGGGCAACCAGTTTGGAGCCTCCAATGGCTTGCCCCACTGTAGTGACTTGGGAATCAACCACCAACGCAGGGCTACCTGCGTCTCCACCAGACACGGAGGTCTCCGCGACAGCGGGTCCCGTTGGTGCGACCAGCGTCTGAGTAACTCCCTCTGTAACGGCCTCATGTGCGCCCTCGCCCAGGGCACCATCTCTATTGTTGATGCCATTGTGCCCAACAATTGCAGGTACTGCCACGCCGTGGGAGCCGCACTGTTTAAGAACCGTTGAACAAGCTTCCGCAATTCCTGTGCTCAGAGCTGAGGCAGAAACACCTGCCCCCTTTTTGTGTCGAACCGAGCTCCTAAATACTCCAGGCTTTGCAAGGGAACCAACTGGCTCTTTGACATATTGACCACCCAACCTAGGCTTTCTAGGAACTGGACTACCCGGATTGTCGCCCGTTCGCTCTCCAGTCTCTATTTCGCCCGGATCAACCAATCGTCTAGGTATGGGTGCACCAAAATCCCTTCCCTTCGCAAAGCCGCTGCCACCACCACCATGATCTTAGTAAACGTGCGCGGAGCCGTAGCCAGGCCAAACAGCAGAGCCCGAAACTGAAACTGCCCGAAGGGAACTGCAAACCGGAGGTACCTTTGATGATCTGGCCGTATGGGAATGTGAAGATAGGCTTCTGACAGATCCAGTGAGGTGAGGAACTCCCCTGCTCGAACCGCTACTATGACCGAACGCAGGGTCTCCATGTGAAAATGCGAAACCTGAAGACAACGATTCACACCTTTGAGATCCAAAATCGGCCGGACCCCGCTGTCCTTCTTTGGAACCATGAAATAAATGGAGAATCGACCGCAGCCACACTGGTCTGAAGGAACCGGCACTATTGCCCCGAGATCCAGGAGCCTTCGTACGGTCCCCCTCACCGTCTCGCACTTGCTCGGTGACTTGCAGGGGGACCTGATGAAGGCATCCCACACTGGACACCGAAACTCCAGGGCGTATCCTTCTCGAATGATCTCCAGCACCCACTGATCTGACGTAACACGGACCCAGGCGTCGTAAAACATCTGCAACCGCCCCCCCCCCCCCACGGGGACCAGGGGCGCCTGGGTCCCCCTGACTTCATTGCGACTTTCTAAGACTGGAGGCAGCGGAGGAGGCGGAGGCTCCAAAACCTCTTCCGGCTCCTCGAAAACCACGAAACCCCTGACTTCTGCTGGGGAATCTGCCTCTCTGGCTGGAATTAAACCTTTGGAAGCGAAACCAATGAAAATCCCGCTGCTGCCCTTTGTCCGCAGGCGCCGTCTGTCCCTGTTTCGGCTTGTCCTCTGGTAATCTGCCTCCTTTAGATTCACCGAGATCCTTGACCAATTTCTCCAGGTCCTCCCCAAACAGGAGTTTCCCTTTAAAGGGAAGTTTACTCAGCCTTGACTTAGAGGTGTTATCCGCCGCCCAATTACGAAGCCACAAATAACGCCTCGCTGCCACCACGGACGCCATGCTTTTCGACAGCGTTCGCATCAGATCATAATGAACATCTGACAGATAGGCCGCCCCGGACTCCATCCTGGATGCTTCCCCGGTCTTGTCGCTCTCCTGGCCTCCTTGGACTCTCTGTGATCACCGCAGACAGGCCCTGGCCACCCATGCCCCGCAGATGGCCGCCTGAAGCGACACGGCAGCCACGTCAAAAATCTGTCTTAGGAGCACATCCAATTTTCTGTCCTGGGCATCCTTAAGAGCTGCACTAACCTCCACGGGAATAGTGGTCTTCTTGGTTACTGCGGCCACCGCAGCATCCACCTTGGGAGACTTAAATACCTCCCTATCCTGCTCCACGAGAGGGTAAAGACGACTCATCACCCTAGAACCTTTAAGAGGCGCCTCTGGCGTATTCCACTCCTCCTGAATTAGCTCCTGAAAAACTCTATGCACCGGAAACGCCCTTTGGTTTCTTCTAAAAACTTGCAATAACGGATCTTCCAGGGTCTCATCCCCCCCCCCCCCCGACCCCGGAACTGGCATGTTTAGGGCCTTTAGCGTTTCCCCAATGAGCGCAGGCAGCTCCTCTCTGCGGAAGACCCGCACTACTCTCGCTTGGTCCTCCTTATCAGCAAGCTCACCTTCCTCTAAATCCTCTTCCATGTCGAGACTGCGGCCTTCCTCATCTGACAGCTGTCCCTCTGAACCAACAGCGGGGTCCTGAAGACCTTTAACCAGCCGCAACCTCTTAGTCTCGCCCTGCAACTCGTCCGCCAGCGGAGAGTCTGTGGTCTGCTTCCTCTCACGTATCTGGGCATTCTCCGTAGCCTGACCCTGCGAGATGTTACTGACTGCCTGCTGCAGAATCGCAACAAAGTCTTTAGAAAAGATAGATTCTAGCCCCTTGGGCCAAGATGCCAGGGAGGGCGCGACGTCCGGAGTGGATGACGGGCCCGCCACCGGTTCCCCAAGGGGTGTGCTGGCCGCAGGGGTCCCTGAAAGCCCCCCTGCCGCTTCCAGGCGCTCCTCCTTGCTCTCCTCAATGCTATCCATGGTGGAGGCTTCTTTTAAACAACCTTTGCATACCCCTGGTTCTGATGCTGTGCTCCTTCTAGCCCCACAGACAAAACATTGGTGCCTAGAGGGCATCACAGCACTTAACAGGCCTGAATAGCTGTCCCGAGAAAACTAAGGCCCGGGGGAATCAACACCGGCGAACCAAATTACCCGCAGAACTTTCCCCCTGAAAATAGAAAGTTTTGACGCGGCTCTAGTGCCTAAAGCCCCCCAAAGCCAGGAATGAACGTTTAGCGTGCCAACGAGGCTCTCTTAGTTCCCTTTTTAACACAAACCGTGATAGGCCCGACGCTGCTCTGAGCCTTCCCATGCCGCCACCATGCGGTCGGGCCTGCTGCTCGTTTCGCGCTCAAACGCGCTGATGAGAAAGGAGAAAGGAGCCCTCTTACCTTTCGCCGGGCTCCTGTGCCCCCGACACAGTTCCGCTGGAATTTGCTGCCCCTGTCCCGCCGCCGAATGCTGAGCTCACCTGGAACTACCCCGCGAGGGGTGGGGGAACCCCCCGCGCATCTGCAATCCAGCGACTACGCTCTCAACTAAGGCGTGCTAACAGGCAGGACTTCTGTGCAACGCCTGCTGTGCCCCACTGCAGCTGCTCCGCGGCAAAACCGGCCGCTCTGCTGCCCTTGCTGGAGACTACCGCTGATACTTGAAGGGAGCCCTTTTCAGCCCACCGGCTGCAGGGAACCTCCAGGCGGGGGGAGAGCCTTTTCCTCGGCTTAAAGGTATAGCTCCTGACAGCTAAATAGCTGCCTCCTTTTTTCTTTTTTTGTTATGTAATCCAATTTCTACAAACTACACCTAAAGCTATCTCAATCGTTCCTCCAGTGAGCCCGGATCTCCAGGCTCACAGTCCCTTCAGCTGCTTGGAGACTGAGGTAACTGGCAAATGGAGGCGGCTCCCAGGGGAATATACTGGTGACATCATAAAAGGAGGTTCCTCATTCTCCAAGCTGCTGAATAAGGTAGACAACCCAGAGGTCCGGGACTAGACTGGAGATACGATCAGGAACTATAGTTACACGATGCAAGGTTCCACATTAGGAACCACCACCCAGGAAAAAGATTTAGGCGTCCTCGTGGATAACATGTTAAAACCCTCCGCCCAGTGTGCAGCGGCAGCCAAGAGAGCAAATAGAATGCTAGCTATCATAAGGAAAGGAATGGAAAATAAAACAAAGGATATTATAATGTCTCTGTATCGTTCCATGGTGCGACCGCACCTTGAATATTGTGTGCAATTCTGGTCACCGTATCTTAAAAAGGATATAGCGTTATTAGAAAAGGTACAGAGAAGAGCCACCAAAAAGGGGTAAAGGGGATGGAAGGCTACTCCTTTGAAGAGAGACTAAAAAAGGTTAGGGCTCTTCAACCTGGAAAACAGACGGCTGAGGGGAGATATGATAGAGGTCTATAAATTAATGAATGGAGTGGAACAGGTAAACGTAGATCGATTGTTTACGTTATCAGAATATAGAAAGACTAGGGGACATGCAATGAAGCTACAGGGTAAACTATTTAAGACAAATAAGAGAAAATATTTTTTCACTCAACGTGTAATCAAACTCTGGAATTTATTACCGGAGGATGTAGTAAAGGCTGTTAGTGTAGCTGGGTTTAAAAAAGGTTCCTGGAGGAAAGGTCCATAAACCATTATTAAAAAGGGACCCAGGCTATTAATGCTTGACCCAATACAAGCATTGTGGAACCTATGTCTTTTAGGGAGACGTCTAGGTATGTATGACCTAGATTGGCCACTGTTGGAAACAGGATACTGGGCTTGATGGACCTTGGTCTGACCCAGTATGGCATATCTTATGTTCTTATTCTTAGCCTCTGAGATCAGACCAGGGGGATGGGGATGTCTGTCTCATTCTATTTTACATTCAGGGATGTCCATTGACATGGCAAAAGAAAAACAGAGGCCTTATTCCCTGTCAGTGTTAGTTGTCAACCTAGAAAATATAGGGGATATGAGTAAACATCCTCCACACCCACCAGATGTTTGGCTGGCAAAACAAACACTTTTCTAATGCCTATTCATGCCTGGAGTAGGTGTATCCTTTGATGCGACTCAGGACTTGCACGGTATTTCTGAAATCGGGTGAGGATGCCCATGTTCTTGGGAACACCCTGGACACACCTACTCCACGCCCTCTTCAAGGCTTAGACATCCTTGCACCAGGCACATCTCCAGAGCTGGCTTCTAAAATGTCTTCAGTGATGTGTCTGTGATTTTGGACATCTGTATACACATTTGCAGGCATTCAAAGCATGGCTAGCTCTTTTAAAATAACCTCCCTTGGCAATGTGAGATTTGACAGTATTTGAAGAACAATTTAAGCATAATAATTTGCACAATATGAGCAAATCTAAAATGTTAGCCCTGAAAAGATTGAAAATGAATACTAATTTGTTCATCATGAAAGCAAATAACAGGGAAGCTGTAGTAGGACAAAACAGGGAGCAGTATTTAAAAGATGCTATGCGACAGCTGTGTGAAATTAAATTTTGTTGTCTCTTAGAAAATGAACTCACTCATGTTTTGCAAATTATGATTGCTTAGATTATTTTCTCAGCGTTACAAGATATCATCATAATATAGAAGTAAGCAGAATTTTTGGAAGGAAAATATACTTGTGCAGTGCAGAGTGTACCTTCAAGTCCCTGCTGATTCCTGGCAACCAGCAACTCCTAGGTTTTCTTAGCAGTGTGACTGGAAGTAGAGTGCCAGGCCTACTTCTGCGGCAATGGAGGGTTAAGTGACTTGCCCAAGGCCACAAGAAATGCTAGTAGGAATTGAACCTTGGTTTCTTGGTTACTAAACAAGTGCTCTAACCATTAGGCTAGTCCAAAATAAAAGCTTAAGAGGGGTAACCTGCCTGGAGCAGCAGGTACAATCTTAAGCAAAGGCACAGAGGAGCGTAACCTGCACAGTGGCAGATGCAACTCTACAGCTCTAGTCACCTGATAGGGCATTTACACATGCCTTGTGGAAAGTGAAAGAGCTGAGAGAAATTGTTACATTGTAATTAGATGAAAGTGCAGTCTATATTTAGCCAACAATAAACAGGAATTCTGGAGGATTGGCTTTGACAGACATCGGTAGTTAAAGGCTGAGTCCCTACTCCCAGGGAAGGACAACAATCAACTGTCATGGCCACTCTTGCCTACCACCCTGAATTTCTCTTCATTACCAAACTCTACCCTCATCAAATAGAAACTCGATACTCACACCCCCTTTATATTTGGTTACCAACAATCATACCAGCATGCTATATGCTTCTATGCACCTCACTGAGCTCACACACAATAACAAGAAACAGACTCAACGACATTAAACACTACATTCATACAAATCCAAAGGCAAACCCTAAAAAACCTTACATCTCAAACACCACCTCCATAGAACTCATGAACACAAGATCAGTAAGAAACAAGATTCATACAATCAGAGACCACATTAATGACCAACACCCAGATATCCTATGCATCACTGAATCTTGGCTCACCCCCACTGACAACGTCCTCCTCAACCAACTGGTCCCCTCCACATACTCCGCCTTTAACAACCCTCGCACTCAGAAAAGAGGAGGTGGAGTTCTGATCATTGCAAAAAACTCACTACAGCTACAAACGATCACTTCTAACAGCTCTGACCAATGCAGCTCTATTGCAGTGGGAAACAAGCACATAGCCATTTGCCTTGTCTACAGAGCCCCCCACGCTCCAGCAGAAGAACTAACCACCACTCTAGAAACCATCTGCGCAATCAATACAAACCACAAACCTCTAATTTTACTAGGTGACTTTAACCTCAGCTCCTCCACCAATAATGACAAGGAAACCTTCCTGCAAGCAATGGACTCTTTACAATACACCCAGCTAATAAACACTCCTACGCACAGATACGGATCAATGCCAGATCTCATTTTTGCCCCAAACCACATCATAGACAAGGGCAACATCTCTTCACCCGTAGTCACACCGGTTCCATGGTCAGACCACCACAGAATCAAAGTGGTATTCACAAACAAAATGGGTAAGCATAATAAGACACAAACTGCTCCATTTGAACTAAGAAGATTCAAAGCTTTCAATAAAGAACAATTCCTACAAGACACACTACCTTACCTTAACACAGACGAACTCGATCTGGACAAACAAGTTGACAATTGGTATAATACCATCAGTACAGCAGCAAAAACTAAAGCAGACACAAAGACGAATAACAAGAGACATCACGCACCATGGTACTCCAAAAGCATACGCAACGCTAAAAGAGGGTTAAGAAAGCTAGAACGCCACTGGAGACGATCCAAATCTCATACCTCACAGGACTTATATTTAACACAGCAAAAGAACTACAACGATCTTATCAATAAAACAAAAAGAGAGCACCACACAAACACTATCCAGAAAGCATATAACAAACCCAGGGAACTTTTCGAAATAGTAAAAAATCTAACCAATGAACCAAGCTCTGACAAAGACATACAGATCAACCCACAAACATATGCAGATTATCTTCAGGAGAAAATAGGCCAAACTCCGCCACAAAAACACTCAGAAACCAACAGCCCTATCATACCCATCACAAGTTGGGACAAGTTCCACACTCCTTCAGCTATGCAACTATCAGATATCATCTCCGCTCGCAATACAAGTACTGCACCCACGGATCCTTGCCCAGTCCCTTGGATCAAAGCAACCAAGCAAAACTTCCTCAGTTATATACACAACCTCGTAACCAACTCCCTAACTCAAGGAACAATGCCAGAACAGCTGAAACTAGCCACAATAAGGCCTATCCCCAAAAAAACCAACCTAGAAAAGAGCAATCCAGCAGCATACAGGCCAATATCCAGCATACCGCTCCTAGCCAAAATCATAGAAAAGACAGTACAACTACAACTCCAGGACCACATTGACGAGCATGCTCCACTTGATATACATCAACATGGCTTCCGCCCCAACCATGGAGTTGAAACACTGCTGCTATATCTATTCAATGACATCATCCAGACCATAGACAATTACAATCGAGGAACCCTAATGATCTTCATAGACATATCAGCGGCCTTCGATACAGTGGACCACAGAATCCTCCTAACCAGACTACAGAGCATTGGAATAACCGGCACCGTCCTAAGCTGGTTCAACTCATACTTGACAGACAGGCAGTTCCAAGTTAAAATAGGAACCAACACATCACAACCCACAAAGATCAAACAAAGTGTGCCACAAGGATCTGCGCTCTCCTCACTTCTATTTAACTTATTTATCCAGCCGATCTGCCACATCATGGCAGCCCATCAAATAGACTACACAATTTATGCAGATGACATCATGATTTACACGCCAATCAACCTTAACAGCCCTGACTACAACAAGATAACGAACTGCCTTGACAACATGTCCGCGTGGCTAACACACAACAACCTAGCTATAAACTTTAACAAGACAGAGGCTCTTATTATCACTAGAAACACCGACTTCAGCCACCCACCATTCATCACATGCAACAACACAAAAATACCAATAAAGGATGAAGTCAGATACCTAGGAATAATCCTTGACAAAGGACTCAACCTACAGTCCCACATAAGAAAAACTATTAGGAACGCATACTACAAAATGAAAATAATCAGACGCCTCAAGCCTCTACTCTCCTATGAACACTTCCGCACAATCTGCCAAGCTCTAATAACTCCCATACTGGATTTCTGTAACCCAATCTACAACGGAATATCAAAGCACTCACTAAAACCGCTTCAAATGGCTCAAAATACAGCAGCCAGAATAATCACCGGCTCCACAACTCATGCCCACATTACCCCCACCCTCAAAGAACTCCACTGGCTCCCAATAAGCCAACGCATCAAATATAAGATGATAATTAATATATTCAAAATCAGACACAAGAGCTCTGCAATCAGCCTACAAGCCCTCTTACTCCCTAACACCAACAACAGACCAAGGAGGAAAACCACGTCAGACACCCTCAGCACCCCAAGTAACTACACAAAATCATGCAATTTCACTACACAAAGAGCACTTTCCTTAGCTGCCCCATTAATATGGAACCCTCTCCCTCCAGACTTACGATCAATTGACGATTTAAAGGACTTCCGAAAACAATTAAAGACTGTACTCTTCACTGAGCACTACAGATCAAACACCTAACTAGATTCCATTTATTGTAACCTTTATGTATCCCACCTTACTACCTTGATGTTTTGTTTATGCAGTGCATGTTTCCCTTGCTTTTGTATAACCTTTGTATGTCTTTGTAACCGCTTTGATTGAAGGAAAAGGCAGTATAAAAAACTTGTTAAATAAATAAATAAATACTGGGCAGACTGGATGGACCATGTTGCCCTTTATCTGCCATCATTTATTATGTTACTATGTTAAATATTTGTAAATTGCAAATCATAAATGGTTCTAAGCAGTTAACAAAAAACCTATGAAATAATTAAAAATGGAGGCAACAAGAGACAGACAATGCAGCCATCATATAATACCAGGCAATAAAATAGTTAAAAATTATTAATTTAATCCTTTAAAAGCCTGAAAAAAATAAACTGCTTTTCTCCAGGAACAAGCAGGAAGTCAGCCCGTGTGGAGCATTTCCCCAGCTTTCAAAGAAGGCCTTTGGGAATGCTATTATGCATGCGTGGTCCCCTTTCTCCCCAAGGGTGCCATCTTGCTGAGTCTCCTATGGGCAGAAGAAACTGGAATAGCCACGATCTCAACACAGGTGCAGGCTGTTTGCAGGAGATGGGACCCTCGCAGGCAGGCAACTTGCATCTGGGCTGTGATTGCGATCTTCCCCTTCTCTTCTGCCTGTGGATAATCTGATCCCTGCAGGTAGAACAGGAGGGGAGAGCTGCTATCACTGCCTGGAAAACATCTGGTTGCCTGCAGGGATCCCATCTTCTGCAGGTAAAAGATAGCTGGGAGGATGCGAGGGTGAAGAAACTACAAAACCTTAAAGAACCAATAACTAAAAACAATAAAAAGGAAAGATGATGGGGAGAATGAAGGGTAGGGGGGTGAAAGTGCTAGGGGTGAGAGGGAACAGAGACTGGGGCGGGGTTGGGGGAAGGTAGAGTGAAGGTTAAAGGTATGCATGCATGGGGTGGGGACAAAAGTGCAAAATGCCTTATTTACTAAAAAATGCATTCTCCAGGAACAAGCAGGAAGTCAGTCCTCACATATGGGTGACGTCTGTACCGACAGAGCCCCATGGAAGCATCTCCCCAGCTTTCAAAGAAACCCTTTGGGGGATTCCACCACACATGCGTGATCCCCTTCCTGCCCAAGAGTGCCATCTTACTCAATCTCCTTTTTTCCGCGGAGCACTACAGATGTCCATCTTCTCTCCCTGGAAAAAAGTTGATTTTCTCATGCATTTTCCTTCTCTGGTTAGCACCAGTCCCTTTCCTGCCTCCGAGCCTCAGCATCGAGTCTCAGAACCGTTTTTAAGGTGTTTTTTGTCCAGTGCGGTTTTGTGCCTTTTCTAACCGCTGGCTGCGTCGAAGGTCTTCAACCTCGCAAGTGTCCTTTTTGCCCCAATGGCCAGTAGATTCCAAAAGTGTGATCAGTGCACAAAGAACATGTCCCTAACTGATACACACGACTGCTGCCTCAGGTATCTAGGTGCCGACCATGACACAGAGGTCTGTGCCCTGTGCAAAAAGATGTCCAGTAAGGCATCCAAAGCTGTTGGCAGAAGCAGGACGATATCTTCCACAGGTCAGATTCAGCTCTGGTGTCCCCGGTAACCTCGCACTCTAAGGCCCCACACGGATCCTTGGAGATACATAAAGCCCTTGCCACGCCCGATCGGGTCCATGGACACTCCGACAAGGGTTCTTCAGAGCGAGAGCACAAGAAGAAGAAGAAATTCTCAAGAACCTCATCCTGGGAATCAGACACACGGCAAGTCCCATGCAAGGTCCCACAGTCCCCAAAGGGTGTCCGAGGAGTTGGAGCAGCCGGCAAAGGTACCCAGAACAGATGTAGAGGCCTCTGGCGACAAATCACAGATCCCGAGACCTCCACCTTCGAAGACTCCCTCTCCTCACCGACGCTGGACCCGGTCAACCTGGCATTCACATCGAAGGCTGCAACTCCTGAGTGGGAAGCCAGGATGATGGCATTGGAATGCAATGTTACTGCCTTCCTTGCCTCACGATAAGCGTCAATGCTTTGTTCCGCCAGTGCTTGTACGGAGATCGCAGGGGCCTCGATGTCTAGGACTCCCCGGGCCACCTATACAATCATTTGAGAACCCCAGGCCTCGAGCCGATCCTTGGCGAGGGTCTCGATCCTGCTCTTGGTCCTGGTCCTCTGGAGCAAGATCCTCCCCGGCATGTGCTTGTGGCTCTTGCCAAGCAACAGCCATGGGTCACTGAAGATTCGATCCAAGCTCAACACCTCAGGAGCCGTCAGGCCTACACTCCTCAACGGACTACTCTGACTGGAGTTTGAGGACAAGACTTCCCCAGAGATGCGTAAACACTGCAATCTCCTGGTAATGGGTATACCCCGTTCCCCCATGTATTTGCAAACAATCCTGTTCAATGTATCTACCCTGTTTATTGTAAACCGCTTGACCCGGTGAAAAGCGGTATATAAACACAGCTAAATAAATAAATAAATCTCTTGGATCTATCTCCCCCGGCGTCAAGACGCCGGTCCCCTCCTGAGGACATCCCGTTCCTCGAGTTTGTCTGGGACGTGACGAAGGTCTTGTCTCATGACTAAGTTGGAGGAGGACCCTCCAGTATGAGGCTACACCTAAGGAGGCTCTGATTGTCCCCGTCCCCGCCATACCCGGGTGGTGACTCCTTCAAATGTGGGAGACACTAGGTGTCTGTGCCGATAGTTAGCCGACACCTGGACACCATGTACCGGGTCCAGCGGGGCCCCAGCTTCCGGAAGGCTCCACTTCCTCACACTTCTATGGTGGTGGAGTCAACCATGTGCTGGCAGAAAAGCCTGAAGACTCACTCTTCAATGTCCCCGGAAAGGGAGTCCTGCGCCCTCGACACCCTTGGATGCAAATGCTACCATTGCTCGATGCTGGGTTGAAGAATACAAGCATATCAGCTGTATATATAGTAACATAGTAAATGACGGCAGATAAAGACGAGTATGGTCCATCTAGTCTGCCCAGTAAGATGGCAAGAGTAGGTGCACCTGCCGCTCCATGCAAGCCACCTCCCCATGTCTTTATTTTAGGGTTGAACCCACCGCTCCGTGTAGGACACCCCTGTATGTTGAGAAATTAGATAGTTAAGTTTATTTTGATTTTATCCCGTTGCTGTAAAGGGATCCACTGTGTCTGTCCCATGCCATTTTGAATTCTGTCACTGAATTTGCCCCACCACTTCCATCAGGAGGGCATTTCAAGCATCCACCACCCTTTCAGTGAAAAAGTATTTCCTGACATTGCCTTTCAATTTACCCCCTTGCAGCTTCATGTTATGCTCTCTAGTTGTACAGCTTCCCCGTCTTTGGAAGAGGTTTGTTTCTTCATTATTTCTCTTTAAGTATTTAAAGGTCTGAATCATGAAGAGTGGAGGAGTGGCCTAGTGGTTGGGGCAAAGTATTTCAGGCTGGAAGGTCGGGGGTTCAAATCCCACTAGAGGACAGCAACCTTGGGCCGGAAGGACTGGGGTTTCTAGTCCCACAGGTGCTCCTTGTGGTCTTGGGCAAGCCACTTAACCCTCCATAGCCCATTCCCTGTAAAATAGTTATCTCCAAGTTATAATGCCCTGTTCAATGTAATTTCAGTTTGTTCAATGTAAACCGCACTGATGCAGAATAGCGCGGTATATAAGAGAATGCAAAAAAATAAAAATAAATATCTCCCCTGTCCGTCTTCTCCTCCAGAGTGTACACATTTAGGTCTTCAAGTCTCTTCTCATAAGGCTTCTGACGCAGACTCCAAATCATTTTGGTCACCTTCCTCTGAACAGTTTCCAGTCTTTTTATATCCTTTGCAAGATATGGTCTCCAGAACTGAACACAGTATTCCAAGTGAGGCCTCACCAGTGACTTATACAGTGGCTTTAGTACCTCTTCCTTTCTGCAGGTAATTCCTCTTTGTATGCAACCCAACATCCTCCTGGCTTTTGCCACTGCCATGTCGCACTGTTTTGCCACCTTGAGATCCTCAGAAATAATCACACCAAGGTCCTTCTCCTGGTCCGTGCACACCCACCTCTCGCCCCCTATCGCGTACATTTCCCCTGGATTTCTGCTTCCCAAGTGCATGACACTGCACTTCTTTGCATTAAATCTTAACTGCCAAGCATTAGACCATTCTTCCAGCTTTTGAAGATCTTTCCTCATGTTATCCACTCCCTCAGGAGAGTCCACTCTGTTGCAAATTTTCGTATCATCTGCAAAGAGACAGACTTTTCCATGCAGTCCTTCAACAATATCACTCACAAATACATTGAACAGTGCTGGGCCCAGGACTGAACCCTGGGGCACCCCTCCTAATCACCCTCCTTTCATCCGAGTGAGCTCCATTTACCATCACCTTCTGTCGTCTGTCAGTCAACCAATTTCTGATCCATTTCACTACCTTGGGACCCATCCCCAAACTACTGAGTTTACTGATAAGCCTCCTATGAGGAACAGTATCAAAGGCTTTGCTGAAATCCAGGTAGATGACATCCATTGCATGCCCCTGATCTAGTTCTCTGGTCACCCAGTCAAAGAACTCAATCAGATTTGTTTGGCAAGATCGTCCTTTGGTAAAACCATGTTGCCTCAGATCATGCAACCTGTTGGTTTTGAGAAAGTCCCACTATTCGCTCTTTCAGAAGTGCCTCCATTACTTTTCCCGCCACCGAGGTAAGGCTCACGGGCACTGTTCCCTCTAAGCTGTGCGCGTGTGCGCGCGCACACCCCTCGCCGAGGGAGCGTACATACTTTACAACAGAGCGCACAAAAATTACGGCTCTGATTCTGATCGAAAACAACACAGACGTCTTAAAATTTTAAAGTTATGATTGTAATTACTAGAAATTTCCCGCTTCATTTAGTAATCGTCTATTTTCATTTAATTTGATTAAAATCAATGTGGTGTACATACTGTATTCTGACGTGTAGTCAAATTTTAAAGTATATAACTCAGAGTGTCGTTATGTGGTGCACAAAAATTTAACCTTCCTTCAAAAGCTGCACACAGCTGATATTTTATGCGCACACAGCCTACAGAAAATTAGAGGGAACATTGCTCACGGGCCTGTAGTTTGTCACTTCTTCCCTGTCACCACTTTTGTGAAGAGGTACCACATCCGTCCTCCTCCAGTCCTGAGGAACTACTCCTGTTTCCAAGGATCTGTTGAAAATATCTTTTAACGGCTCTGCAAGAACCTCTCTGAGCTCTTTCACTATCCTGGGATGTATCCCATCCGGTCCCATGGCCTTGTTTACTTTCAGTTTTGCAAGTTGTTCTAACACATCATCTTCAGTGAATGGTGTGGTATCTACTTCATTCCCATTTTTATATTTGGGAGTCACAGATGGTCCTTCTCCAGGATTTTCTTTAGTAAAAACAGAGCAGAAGTATTTGTTTAGAAATTTCGCTTTTAGTGTCACTTTTCACAAATCCGTTCCCAGCACTTCTGAGTCCTGCAATTCCATCTCTGATTTTCCTCCTCTCCCGAATATACCTGAAGAAAGTTTTGTCGTCACACTTCACATCTTTAGCCATCTTTTCCTCTGCCTTTGATTTTGCTTTCCCTATTTCTCTTTTTGTCTCTTTTAGTTTGATCCTGTATTCCTTACTGTGTTCCTCAGTTTCTAAGCTTTTGAATTTTGTGAAAGCTGTGTTTTTTGCCTTTATTTGAGCAGCCACTTCTTTGGAGAACCAAATAGGTTTCCTTCTCCTCTTGTTTTTATTTACTTTCCTTACATATTTATTTGTTGCCCCTTTTATTGCCACCTTTAGTTTAGCCCATTGCAATTCCACTTCCCTTATCCCCTCCCACCCTGCCAACTCCTCCTTCAGGTATTTGGTCATTTTACTGAAGTCAGTGTTTTTGAAGTTTAGGACTCTGAGCTTGCTATGATTGGACTGCACCTTGGCTTTTATCTCAAACCACACCGTGTGATGATCGCTGCTGCTCACAGGGGCACCCATCCAGACATTCGACACGCTCTCACCGTTGGTGAGCACTAAATCTAGCATTGAGCTTTCCCTGGTTGGTTCCATCACCATTTGTTTAAGTGATGCATCTTGGAAAGCATCCACAATTGTTTTGCTTCTTGCCAGATTCGCAGAAGGAGTACTCCATTCCACATCGGGTAGATTAAAGTCACCCAGTATGATCACTTCCCCCTTTGTGGCTATCTTGGCAATATCTATAATAAATTCATTATCTATTTCTTCGATTTGAATCGAAGGTTGTAGACTACAGCAGTATGGATGACAGTGCCATCTCCTCTTTCCAACACAATCCAGAACGCTTCTTCTTTTCCCCATGCCCCCTGCATTGCAGTAGCTTTAATATTGCTTTTTACATACAAGGCTACTCCTCTTCCTTTTCCACTTTCTCTGTCTCTTCTGAATAGATTATAGTCAGCTATGGCTATATCCCATTCATGCGATTCATTAAACCATATTTCTGTAATGGCCACAGTGTCCAAGTCCATTTCCACCATTAGGGCTCCCAGGTCTGGAACTTTGTTGGCTAAGCTTCGAGCATTAGTGCTCATTGCTTTCAAGCAATTAACTGGCTTGCATGCATTTTGCATTGATTTTGTTTTGCCCACTTCTTCCCACTGATTCCTATTGTCCCTGGAGAACACCTGATCTCCAGGAACAAGCAGGAATGTAGTCATCACATATGAGTATCATCGGTACCAACGGAGCCTGTGCGGGAACGCTCCCCAGCGTCCAATTAGAAAGCTTTTGGGAGCATCCCACAGCGCCTGCGTGCTGCCTTCCCGCCTTTCCCAACTGCCTCTCTCCAGTTCTTCTTTTTCTGTGGAGCCAGCAGGTCGTCGTTCCTGTCACTGCAGAAGAATTCTTTTTTATTTCTTTCTTTTTGTGGTCGCGTCTGCCTTCCTCGACACTTTACCGGTACCGCCGGTTTTTTTCTTCTTATTTCTGTCTTTAAAAAAAATATATGTTTATATATTCTGCTTTTTTTCTTTTTTCTTCAGGTGCACGTTCCTTTTTGGGCCTTAGGCCCAAAAACTTTTCCTTACAATGGAGAAACCTGCCTCAGGTTTCAAAAAGTGCACCAAGTGTGGCGGTACCATTTCCGTCACCAACACCCATGAATGGTGTCTAAAATATTTAGGTCCTGACCACTCCATCACGGATTGTATGTCCTGCGCCATGATGTCTAAAAGAGGTTGGCAGAACCGAGCTGCTAAGCTCAGTACCCTGTTTCCCTCTGATGCAGCTTCGGTGGCATCGACGTCTTCCAGGGCTGCTTCTTCCTCCCGTGGATCTCAGGTAACTAAACATAAGCCCAGCCGGTCCTCAAAGGGTAGATCTCCTTCTAAGCATAGAGATGCCTCTGGCGTTGCCCTTGAGGATTCTGCACCAGCAAAATTGCCCCGGCAGGAAGCTTCAGCTTCCAAAGCATTATCGGGGCTCCAGGATGTTCTCGAGGCCTCGACCTCGGCAGAACTACTGGTGCCATGCTCTGGGGTACCGGCGTCTCCTCCAGTACCGACATCCAGGCATTGGCAGCGTCGATAGACCAGAGAGTCCTGGCTATTGAGCGCAGTCTGGTGGCTCTCCTTGCGGCATCGACGCCCTCGGAACTGCGACAGATAATTGGACCAGCATCGGTACCGGTACCGATAGCATCGACATCGGCATCGGTGTCTGCTTTGCCGGTACCCAGTCATCCGATGCCCTCCGGTACCGATACCCCGGTACCGGTTACTTCCGGTACCGACTTTGGTCGGTACGGGTATCGGGCTCTTCAAGAGCATGCGGACAAGACGGTATGTCGAGTCCTCAGAAGAATCTGAGGATTCTGACAGTTCTGTTGATGCAGAAATGCTTCTCCCAGAGGAGCCCTCCTCCCCTAAGCGCAGGATGTCTCCTCCAGAGGATATTTCCTTCCAGGATTTTATCAGGGAGGTGGCTCGAGGCCTGTCCATTACTGTGGCCCCTGAAACAGAGCCAAGGGCCAAGGAGTTGGAAATTCTACAATATCCCAAAACTCCTAAGGAGGCAGCTACCTTGCCCATTCATGAGATTTTATATGATCTCATGTTAAGGATGTGGGAGACACCTCTTACCACCTCTCCTCATTCTCGCAGACTGGATACTATGTATCGAGTCCCTCCTTGTCCTGGTTTCCAAAAGACTCAGCTTCCTCATCACTCTATTGTAGTGGAATCAGCTATGAGAAGGATCAAGAGTGCAAAGAGGCATGCCTCTAATCCTCCAGGACGTGAGTGCAGAACCCTGGATGCTTTTGGATGTCGGGTCTTCCAAGCTTCCATGCTTTCTGCCAGGATCAGTTCCTATAGTCTCTACATGGGAATGTTCCTGAAGGAGGTCACAGATGATTTAGAAGCTTTAAGTCCTATTCTTCCTGAGGATAGAAGACAGGATTTTCTCACTTTGGTCAAACGTGCCCAAAATGTTTATAAATTTGTCAACCGTGCAGCCTTTGACTGCTTTGAGTGTATAAGCAGAACCTCGGCTATTGCCATAGGTGCACGTAGAATTGCTTGGCTCCAGGCATCTGATCTGGAGCTTTGGGTACAAGACAAATTGGGAAAGATCCCTTGTACTGGTGAGAACCTGTTTGGTAGAGATTGGCAGGAAAAAGCCAATGAGATGGATGCTGAAAATTCCACCTTGGATAGATTATCCAAGTCCACTGCTGATCCTGCTAGGAAGAAATTGTTCAAGAAACCATTCTTTTCTAAGAAGAAAAGATTTTATCCTGCTTATGTTCAGCAGGGACGTTCTGCAGGTCAGCTTGCCAGGAAAGGTCAGCAACCACCCAAACAGAAGAAAGCAAAGACTGCTATGCCTCAGCCGGCCCAGCAGGCTCAGCCTCCACAGGGCCTTTGACTGTCAACTAGAGAACTTAGCCTTCCTGGCTCTTGGGGGACCAGAGCCTTCCACCATTCCAGGAAGGTTATGTAATTTTGCCCCCAGGTGGGGGCAGTTAACAGCAGAGCATTGGATATTCTCCATCATAGAGGAGGGGTACAAGCTTCATTTTTCAAGCATGCCTCCTCACACAATAGTAAAGCAGTTCAATTCTCCGACCTCTCTCATCAACCTGCTAGGTCAGGAGGTCGCTATCCTTTTTGCCCAAGGGGCAATAGAAGAAGTACCCATTCATCAGCAGGGTACAGGGTTCTATTCCCCTTATTTCCTTATCCCAAAGAAAACAGGGGGTTACAGACCTATTTTAGACCTCAGAGAATTGAACAAATTCCTTGTCAAGGAGAAATTCAAGATGATTTCTCTCGGATCTCTGCTGCCATGTTCTCTAGATCTCAAGGATGCGTACACCCATGTCCTCATCCATCCAACCCACAGAAGGTTCCTTCGGTTCCTTTTTCAAGGAAAGCACTACCAATACAGCGTGCTTCCTTTTGGCCTGGCCTCAGCACCAAGGGTGTTCACAAAATGCGTGGCTGTAGTAGCAGAATTTCTCCGCACTCTAGGGATATTTGTCTTCCCCTACTTAGACAACTGGCTCATTCGAGCCTCAACAGAGTCAGAGGCCAGGACTACTCTATCCTGCACAATGCGTATCCTTCAGTATTTAGGGCTGGTAATAAACATCCCAAAATCCAGTCTTACTACCACTCAGTCTTTAGAGTTCATAGGAGCTTTGCTGGATACCAAAAAGGCAAGGGCCTATCTCCCCCAGGCCCGTTACCTTCGTGTGGTGCAGTTAGCTTCTCAAGCAGTGCTAAAGCCTCATCTAACTGCTTGAGAAATGTTACAACTTCTAGGCCACATGGCATCTACTGTGCATGTGGTTCCCTATGCTCGACTCCATATGAGGGCAGCTCAGTGGACTTTATCCACCCAATGGACCCAGGCATCAGGATGCCTGTCAGACAAAATAGCAAACACAAGTCGCCTTATTTTGTCCCTCCAGTAGTGGAAGTCCACTCAAAACCTGTTGCTGGGGTCCCCTTTTCAACAACCCTTACCCCAAGCAACTCTCACAACAGATGCTTCTCCAATGGGTTGGGTAGCTCATCTGCAAGACCTCTCCACCCAAAGCACCTGGTCTCCACAGGAGAGTCATCTACATATCAATCTCTTGAAGCTCAGAGCAATCTTCCTTGCTCTGCAAGTGTTCCACACCCTGCTCAGCTGCAAGACAGTCTTCATTCATACGGACAATCAAGTAGCCATGTTCTATGTGAACAAGCCGGGGGGAACAGGCTCTCTGCCGCTTTGCAACGAAGCTTTGCGACTATGGGCATCAGATTCATCTCCTGGCAGTGTATCTTCTAAGCATACAAAACTCTTGGGCAGACAGACTCGTTCGAGTTCTGCTTCCACACGAATGGTCTCTGCATGCAGACCAGGTAACCAAGATTTTTCAAATTTGGGGAACCCCAGACATAGACCTTTTTGCACGTCCGTGGAATGCCAAACTTCCCCGGTTCTGTTCCAGAATTCCAGCTCAGAAGGCTCAGGCCAGGGATGCTTTCCTCCTTCATTGGGGTCAAGACTTCCTGTATGCCTTTCCATCCATTCCCCTAATTCCCAAAACCCTGTTCAAGCTTCAGAGAGACAGAGGCCATATGATTCTCATAGCTCCACATTGGCCATGGCAAGTGTGGTTCCCTCTGCTTCATCTCTCTCAAGCTCCCTCCCTGAAGTTAGGGTATGCTCCAGATCTCCTATCTCAGGAGGACGGAATGTTATGGCATCCCAATCCCCAGTCTCTGCATCTCAGGGCTTGGTTGCTGAAGGCCTAGATCTCCAAGATCTTAATTTTCCTCAGCAAGTAAAAGATATTATTTTTGCTTCCAGGAAACCTTCCACAAGACGCTCTTATGCTTTTAAGTGGAAAAGGTTTACCATATGGTGTTCGCAGAAGGGTCTTAACCCCCTTGCGATACCTCTGGAATCATTGCTGGAGTATTTCCTTCATTTATCCAATGCAGGACTTAAGACTAACTCAGTAAAAGTCCATTTGAGTGCTATTGCAGCTTCCTTTAAGCCTCTAAATGGACAACCTATTTCCTCTCATCCTCTTATAGCAAGATTTATGAGAGGCCTTCTTCTAACTAACCTCCCATTAGGCCACCACCGGTGGCATGGGACTTAAACCTGGTTCTTGGGCAGCTCATGAAGCCACCCTTTGAACCTTTAGCTACTACCTCCTTGAAATTCCTTTCTTGGAAGGTTATCTTTCTCATTGCAATCACATCAGCACGCCGCATTAGTGAGTTGCAAGTGCTAGTAGCTGATCCACCTTATACAAGGTTCCATCATGACAAGGTAGTCCTTAGGACTCATCCACACTTTATGCCAAAGGTGGTCTCGCCTTTTCATCTAAACCAAGCGGTCTACCTACCTGTGTTTTTTCCAAGGCCTCATGCATCAAATGCAGAGAGGAATCTTCATACCTTCGACTGTAAAAGAGCTTTAGCCTTTTACTTACAAAGAACACAGCAACATAGAAAGTCCTCTCAACTCTTTGTTGCTTTTGATCCTTCTCATTTGGGACTTCCAGTCTCCAAGAGAACACCGTCTAACTGGATTGCTCAGTGTATTTCCTTCGCCTATCAGAGTAAGAACCTTTCTCTGGAGGGCCATGTCACAGCTCACAATGTGAGAGCCATGGCAGCCTCAATGGCTCATCTGCACTCTGTGTCTATCGACGACATCTGTCGAGCAGCCACTTGGGCCTCGGTTCATACCTTCACAGCCCATTACTGCTTGGACAAGGACTCCTGCCGGGATGCCTTGTTTGGTCAGGCTGTTCTCCAACACCTGTTCCATACCTAATCAACTCCTACCCGCCATCCCTGGTAGGATGGCAGAGATCCATGGGGGGAAGTGGAGCCCTGTTCAGGGACACACAACTTCTGGGGTCTCTCCCTGGCACCTAAAGCTAGGGAGTCCCCATATATGATGACTACATTCCTGCTTGTTCCTGGAGATAGCATAGTTACTCACCTGTAATAGGTGATCTCCGGGAACAGCAGGAATTTAGTCCTCACAACTCACCCACCTCCCCTAGGGGTTGTATCTCTCTATCTCTTTCCTTTCCCTCTCTCTCTCTTTGTCTCAGCTTTAAAACTCAACTGGAGAGAGGCAGTTGGGAAAGGTGGGAAGGCAGCACGCAGGCGCTGTGGGATGCTCCCAAAAGCTTTCTAATTGGACTCTGGGGAGCGTTCCCGCGCAGGCTCCGTCGGTACCGACGATACCCATATGTGAGGACTAAATTCCTGCTGTTCCCGGAGATCACCTGTTACAGGTGAGTAACTATGCTTTACAGGTGAGTAACTATGCTTTCCCCTTCCCAAGAAAACACACACACCCCTCACCACACACTCACACACTCACACATACAGGTACCCTACCTCCATGGGACAGACAATACCCCAGCTTCACACTACATACAAACATACACACAGAGGAACATCACCTCTGCACCGCACGCACAAATGCTCCCAAGCTCTGCAGCACACATACATGTACCACAGCCCTGCACCCCACCCACATAAAGGCACCCACCATCAAATCCCTCGCACAGACTAGCACACCACTGTTGCATTACACACCCACACAGACACTTGCTATCTGAAGCTATAGCTGTTATCTAAAGATGACACGCTGTGTAGGAACTCTAGTGCTGGTCTCACGAGACTTGAGAACATGAGACTAGCACAAGAGAACTGGGGTTGGGTTGGGGGGGGGCATGAGGAGGTCACAAGCACTGGCTCCTAAATCTGCACAAAATTTGTCAAGGCCTGCCTTAGGGCCTAATGTAACACAGTACACTAATTGTCCAAAAAACACTCCCACCAAGTAGCAACCAGGTCTCTTTATCTATTTAACTTCCACCCACCCTCTAGGACTAGAATCCTCGTGGACCCTCTACAAAGGCACCGCAACTCTGAAGACAGTGTGCGCTGCAAATCTTGACCAGTGCTGAGTGAGTGAGTTTGCCTGCTGTTTCTGGTTACCGCTCTATTGAAAGCATGTTTGCACTTTGCTTCAAAAGGCACACTGCATTTTATCTTGAGGAACTGTTTCCACATGATTAACTACAGCTCGGAGTGCTTCAGGTGCACATTGCTGATGCTGGGGCTGGAGTTTTTACAAAGATTCTGCGACTCTGATGCGTCACACTGAAGGAGGGTGCCTAAGGGGGTAGATCATGCCCCTTAGTGCGCACTTTTGTGCCATTCCTTTGGATTGCTTTTTATTTTTGATACTTATTGTATATTGTTGCAATGTGTTATTCTTCTATTCCAGTGATAGTGGGGAATGGGCATTCATGTTGTTCAACTGTTCTGTCTTAGCTCAGCTGTGGAAGGAATTTTATGTAAATTTCTTAGTATCTATACTAATCATGCCCCTGACATGCAAAATAACTCCTGTTTGAAATTTGGTTTAGTGAACGCTCGTTCGGAGAACAATAAGTTTGAGATACTTTGTGACCTTATTGTTGACAAAAATTTAGATATTTGCTGTATTATTAAAACTTTGCGTTTGGAGAGTGATATTATGGTTCTTACGTCCTTTGTCCTCTTGGCTTTAGGTTTGTAACTTGTCCCAGATCTACTGGTTTGGGGGGGGGGTGTCTTGCTACTGCTTTGTGAGACCATAACATTTCTTTGTCTCCATGTTGACCTTGTGGTGGGACTGAAATATGTGGTCATCTCTTTTGGGAACTGAGGGATTCGCCTATTCTATCGAGCCCCTGCCTCTATTATCGACCCTACCCAGGTCTGGGAACATCTTTGTTCATTGAATTTAGATTTAGCAAATTATCTGATTTGAGGGGACTTTAATATACCCATTGATTGGTCATGATTATTAGAACATCAGTCTGATTTGATAGAAATGATGACTTCACTTGATCATATTCAATGTGTGAAAGTTCCTACTCATCATAAAGGCCACTCACTTGATCTAATTTATATCCCTAATCACTGACATCTTTGTTGTATTTGTAGGTAAAGCTTGTCCTCTGTTCAGATCACTGTCCTTACCTTCTTCATTAAGCCTTTTGGTATGTCATATTTTTATTCTGTTACAGTTCAGAAGCAATAGCTTCCTGATCGTCCCTCCAGTCTAGTCCCGGAATCTCTGGGTTGTCATCCTCTTCCAGCAGCTTTGGAGACTGAGAACTGTCAATCTTGCGACATCACTTGTATATAAGCCCCGGGACCGCCTCCTTTCACCAGTTATCTCAGTCTCCAAGCAGCTGGAGGTTGGATGAGCCCAGGGATTCGGGCTCACTTGAGGACTATTAAGAAGAGTTTAGGTTTAGAGTTCTTGGGGTGCTGGGTTAAAGTTTTAGAAAAAAGGATCACAAGGCACATCAGCTTACTGGGTCGGGTGCTAAGAATCCTGGTGCCAGTCTGCTCAGGGGTTAATTTTTCCCTTCACTGTGCCTTTAAAGTCTCTGCCTTTCTCCTCTCCCGCCCCCCCCTTCCTCCTATCTCGTTATTGCTTCCCTCTTTGTAACGAGCATTGGGGGCTGTTATAGGAGCAGAGCACAGTTACCGGTGGCCGTTCCCGTCAGCGGTAGAGAAGTCCCGGTTCTCTGTAAGGCTCAGCGCGTGCAGAGGAGCTGCCTGCAAACGCGGCTGAAGCCGGCGCCTCGAGCGACGGATCGGCAGAGACGTTTCTGCTGCGGTCCTTACCTGATGAAGCCTGCAGCTCCCGGACTGCGGTAGGGCGCAGGGAAGGCAGCAAAGCACTCAGTGATTGGGCTGAGAAAGGTAGGATACTATTACCTTTGAACGGAGCACTGAGTAGCGCGATTCGCAGCTGTGTAGGCCGGACCACGTGGCTCTCACGCGGGAAGCGCGGGCTGCTTTTCAAGTTTTACTAAACGTTGTATCTTGCTCACGGAGCCTCGTTTTGAGAAACTTTCCTCATACTTTTAGTGGGGGAACGTTTCTGAGGTGTGCACAGTTAATAAAAAAAAAAAAAAAATATATATATATTTTTTTTTTTGGTTGTTTAAATCTGGTCTGCTCAGGGGCTAGGCTCTGTTTGCAGGGTCTGGTGTATTTGGTAAGAGGCTCAGATAAGCAGGATGCCTTCTAGGCCGCCCTGTTTATTGTGCGGCGCTAGAAGGAGCTCTGTGTCTCCGGAGGGGGTGTGTAGAGATTGCAGTCAGGAGTCTACGGTCATGGTGCAAGACGCAGCCATTGCGGGGGTTCCGGAAGGGATGGCTTCGAGCCCTATGGAACCCCTATTAAACACAGGGGCCACGCGGGAGCCTGTGCCTAGCATGTCTTCAGACCCTGGGAGTACGCAACTGCCCTTGTCGGGAGGCCTAACGGCGATTTTCGCGCCAGATTTCGTAGCCTTGCTTCAGCAGGCCTTGAGCGGTTCTCTATGTAAACCGGCGGGCGGCTCAGTCGAAGCAGGGCTAGGGGATAAGAGGCTGGGTACCCCTTTGTCAGCGGCGGGGTCTGGCATGGCGGCAAAGAGATCCAGAGGAGACAGAGACCGAGTAGACGAGTCGGTCATGTCGGAGGGTCTACGGTCGGAGGATTTGGATCCTGATGCGGGTCTGGATGAGGAGCTAGAGGAAGGCGAAATTTCGGAACAAGAAGACCAAGCGAGGATGGTCCACGTGTTTCGGAGAGAGGAGTTGGCGGCCCTCATTGCAGAGTCACTTAAGTCGCTTAATATGCTGACCGAGGACGCCACTCTAGAAGATCCTTTGTTGCAGGCTGTTCGGAAGACTCAAAGAGCGTTTCCCGTACATAGAGTGTTTAAAGAAATGATACAGGAAGAGTGGGACATGCCGGAAGCCACTCTTAGGGGTTCAAGAGTTATGGCACGTCTTTACCCTCTGGTAGACAAGGAGGAGGATTTGTTTAAGTCGCCGAAGGTAGATGCGGCGGTTACTAAGAAGACCACAATACCAGTAGAAGGTGGTGCGGCGCTCAAGGATGCTCAAGATCGCAAATTAGAGACCTTGTTGAAACAGGTTTTTGAGGTAAATGCCCTCTCTTTACAGGCGTCTATTTGCGGAGCCTGGGTGGCAAGGGCTTGCCTACACTGGGCGCAGCGGATTCAGGGAGGTCTCTCAGAGGGTGCAGACAAGGAGGCCTCCAGGCTAGAATCCGGGGCGGCTTATCTAGCCGACATTCATTATGACCTTATTAGGGGATTAGCAAAGAGTATGGCTTTGGTGGTAGCCGAACGGTGTTGTCTTTGGCTGCGTAATTGGGCAGCAGACGGCTCTTCCAAGGCGCGGTTAAGTAAGCTTCCCTTCAGGGGTAAGCTGCTGTTTGGTGAAGATTTAGATAAATTGGTGAAAGACTTGGGAGAGTCCAAGAGCGGCAGGTGACCGGAAGATAAGCAAAAACAGGGACGGCCCACGCCCGGGTTGCGAGGTCAGCAACGGGATTTTTGACGTTTTCGTTCCCCAAGATTTGCTCCGAATCAGCGGGCCTGTTTTCCCTGTGGGAACCAGGGGTTTCGGGGATTTAGAGGAGCAGGGAGGGGGTTTGCGGCCCCTTTCACTTCCTCAAATTTCAAGAAAGTATTATGAAGTGAGAGGGGCCCAGTTGGGTTGGTTCCAGTGGGGGGTCGATTACGGGAGTTTTACCCTGCCTGGGCCCAAGTCACGTCGGATCCGTGGGTGTTAGAGGTCGTCCGAGAAGGTTATGCGTTAGAATTTCAGAGGCCGGTAACCGACGCGTTCGTTCAGTCCCCGTGCAGATCGGCCGCAAAGCGCAAAATAGTAGGGGAGACAGTGCGGAGACTGCTCTCCCTCAAGGCTATCGTGCCGGTTCCACACGCCCAGTTAGGGTGCAGTCGATACTCCATTTATTTCGTGGTCCCGAAAAAGGAAGGAACGTTTCGGCCTATTTTAGATCCCAAGCGAGTGAATCGGTGTCTCAGGGTGTCTCATTTCCACATGGAGACTCTCAGATCCATGATAGCAGCGGTAAGAAAAGGAGAATTTCTAACGTCTTTGGACCTTTCAGAGGCGTATCTTCATATTCCTGTTTGGCAGGAGCATCAGAAGTTTCTCAGGTTTGCCATACCGATGGGACGTTTCCAGTTTCAGGCTCTGCCTTTTGGCTTGGCTACGGCACCGCGTACGTTCACCAAGGTGATGGTGGTAGTGGCAGCGGCCTTGCGAAAGGAAGGGGTGCTGGTTCACCCTTATCTGGACGATTGGTTGATCAGAGCGAAGTCCCGAGAAGAGAGTGTGTCGGCGACAGCCAAGGTAGTTGCGTTTTTGCAGAGTCTCGGTTGGGTAATCAACATGTCGAAAAGCAGGTTGGAACCATCGCAGACGCTAGAGTACCTGGGAGTGTGGTTCGATACGAGAGCGGGATGGCTTTTTCTCCCGCAGCAGCGGGTGCTGGGACTCAGGATGTTGGTCACTCAGTTTCTCGGGAAGCAGGGTCCATCGGCCTGGGATTATCTACAGTTGCTAGGGACCATGGCGGCGACACTCGAGTTGGTGCCGTGGGCGAGATCCCACATGCGACTGTTGCAGAGGGCGCTGTTGCGGAGGTGGTTGCATCAGAGGGACCTGCTGTCGCAGCGGCTTCCGTGTCTGCCGCTAACACGCAGGGCGCTGCAGTGGTGGTTGCATCCAGGGGTTCTGGAGAAGGGGATACCCTTGGAGTCGCCTGCATGGATATCGCTGATGACAGACACCAGCCTTGTGAGCTGGGGAGCTCACTTTCAGGGAAGATTCGCGCAGGGGCTGTGGTCCAAACCGGAAAGGAGTTGGCCGATCAACAGGCTGGAGTTGAGAGCAGTGGCACTAGCGCTGTGAGAATTTCGGACGGCACTTCAAGGGAAGGCCATTTGAGTGTTCTCAGACAATGTGACAGCGGTGGCTTACATCAATCATCAGGGCGGCACCAGCAGCATGGCATTGGAAGCCGAGGCCGAAAGTCTGTTCTCGGCCCATTCCAACAATCTGGTGGCTTTGTCGGCAGCACATGTGGCAGGGGTAGACAATGTGGAAGCCGACTTCTTGAGTCGAGTAAGAGTGGACCCGGGAGAGTGGGTGCTACACCCAGAGGTGTTCGCGATGCTAGTGCGTCGATGGGGGACTCCGGTGATGGACCTCATGGCGACGTTCCAGTTGGCAAAGGTAGAGCATTTCTTCAGCAGGAGAAGGAAGAGAATGGCCGAAGGCTTGGATGCTCTCATACAGGAGTGGCCGGCGGATCAGCTTCTCTACGTGTTTCCACCGTGGGTGCTGATCGGACGGGTGCTACAGCGCATAGAGCTTCACAGGGGGCTAGTAGTTTTAATAGCACCAGATTGGCCCAGGAGGCTGTGGTACGCGGACCTGATGAGGTTGTTGGTGGAGAAGCCATGGAAGCTTCTGGTTCGAAGGGATCTTCTCATGCAAGGGCCCCTGTGCATGCCTCAGGTAGATCGATTCTCGCTTATGGCTTGGCTCTTGAAAGGGCTAGGTAGAGGGCGAGGGGTTATTCGGCGGCAGTGATTTCCACTTTGCTGAAAGCTCGACGGCGGTCTACTTCGTTGGCTTATGTTAGAGTCTGGCATGTGTTTGAGGCTTGGTGTGTGGATAGAGGTTTCGTGCCCTTGAGGGCGTCTATTCCGCAAGTCCTCTCGTTCCTGCAAGAGGGATTTCAGAAGGGACTGGCGGCCGCTTCCTTAAGGGTGCAACTGGCGGCATTGTCCTGTTTTCGGGGCAAGGTGCAGGGCGTAGCTCTCGGAGTGCATGCGGATGTTAAAGCGTTTTTTACGAGCGGTAACCCTGTTGCGGCCGCCAAGGAAGCAAATAGTGCCGTCATGGGATCTCCCTTTGGTCTTAGGAGCCTTAGGGAGGGCACCTTTTGAACCTTTGGCAAAAGTGACTCTAAAGGATCTCACTCTGAAGGTGGTGTTTTTGGTGGCAATTGCTTCAGCGAGGCGAATCTCAGAATTGCAAGCGCTATCCTGCCGAGAGCCTTTTCTGATTTTCCTGGATAATAAGGTGATTTTGAGGACGGTGCCCTCTTTTTTTGCTGAAAGTGGTTTCGGTTTTTCATGTGAGTCAGGCAGTATCGTTGCCGGTGTTTGCGACACAGAGCGGGGGTCAGGCTGCGGAGCAGTTACATCTCCTGGATATTTGGAGAGCATTGAAGAGGTATGTCCGCAGGACGGCCAGTTTTCGTAGGTCAGATAGGCTGTTTGTATTGTATGGAGGAGCAAGAAAGGGTGAGGCGGCCTCTAAGGCTTCGATAGCCCGATGGCTGAAAGAAACAATCGCATCAGCGTATCTGTTGAAAGGCCGAGTTGTGCCAGATGGGCTGAGAGCTCATCCCACTAGGGCACAGGCAGCCTCTTGGGCAGAATGCAGTCTGGTGCCAGCAGTGGAAATATGTAGGGCAGCGACCTGGTCGTCTTTACATTCCTTTGTGAAGCATTACCATCTGGATGTTCAGGCGGAGAGAGACACCTGTTTTGGATCAGCGGTGCTACAGGCTGGTCTAGCAGGGCCCTCCCATTGAATCTACTCACTGCTCTATTACATCCCCAGAGATTCCGGGACTAGACTGGAGGGACGATCAGGAAGATTAAATTAGACTTACCTGCTAATTGTAGTTCCTGGAGGAACTCCAGTCTAGTCCCGTATCCTGCCCGGATGGGTGAGTAGAAGGCGGCCTGAAGCAGAACTATCGTGACAGGTAAGCATCGCAGGTGGCTGGGCTGCGTTTTAAGTAAGATCGTAAAATAGTGTTTGGGGGTGTTTTGGGGGGGTTCAGTATCCCTTGCAGGGGAGGGAAAGAGGACCTCAGAGAGCGTGGCACATTTCAGAGTTTATGTACATAGTTGGCATGGCGTCCTTCAGGGACCATTTTGCTGGTTAGATTTTGGTTTTACTACTTAATGGTTGCTCCGGTGAGTCTGCTTTGTCAATAGGTAACTGGTGAAAGGAGGCGATCCCGGGGCTTATATACCAGTGATGTCGCAAGATTGACAGTTCTCAGTCTCCAAAGCTGCTGGAAGAGGATGACAACCCAGAAATTCCGGGACTAGACTGGAGTTCCTCCAGGAACTACAATTAGCAGGTAAGTCTAATTTAATCTTCCTGTTGTTGACCTTTCCCATTTTGCCTCTAGGTGGACTCAAACAATGGAGTGCCTGTTTTCTAAAGACTTGATTTTGCAGGTCCCTTTTCTTGTTCAAAAATTAGAACAAGTATTTGATCACCTTGCTCCTCTCCAAATTAAGACTGTCCTACAATTAAAAAGAGCAGCATGGTATTGTAAAGAGGTGAGGCAAGTAAAAGTTTTATTATGGAAAACTGAAAAGAACTGTCGTAAATCAGGTTCTGTAGAAGATAAGAGAGTTTATACTTTATTGATGCAGGACTATCGTTGACTTGTTATAAGGGTCACGCAGAAGTTTTATTCCTCTTGTTTGCTTTCTATATCATCTTGGCCCAAGAAATTGTTTAGAGTGGTACATCAGCTTGTGAGCTCCAGTAGACATCTATCTGATTTGGAGTCTATAGATCCCCCAACAAGTTGCCTTATTTCTTTTCAGTCTAAACTTGTGCATCATGATAATGCTGAGAGTGTGACTGGCAGTTTAATCACTGCAGCTCCTGATTGTGCGGTATATAAATGGGAGGAATTTGAGCCTATTTCAGAGGCACAGGTTGATGAGCTTCTTGACTGTGTATCATTAGTTCCATCTAAGTTGGATATTGTTCCTTCCTGTTTAATTAAATCTTCTAGAGGTGTTTTTCCTCCTCTTATTACTGAATTTATTAATAGCTCATTTTGTGCTTCTTTATTACCATCTGAATTAGAGATCAGTGGTTCACCCTATTTTGAAAAAGGTTCATTTGGATATAACTATTCGAGCCTGATATACTTGAAAAGCTTATTGAGTATGTGGTAATGCTTCAACTGGAACAGCATGTTGAGAAATATTCCCTTTTGGATAAATATCAGTTTGGTTTTCATAATGGTTGAAATACTGAAACCCTTTTGGTTTCAACACCTGATGACTAAGTCAATTAGATAAGAGGAATGGGATTAGTTGCTTTTCTGCTGCTCTCCTTGATAGGTTGTGGATATGTGGACTGGATAAATCTGTTCTGAAATAGTTTGTCTTACCTTTCTGACAGGGAATAAAATGTGTTTATTGGGACTAAGTCTTCTGACTGGTTTCCAGTTAGGTGAGGCCTTCCTCGAGACTCATCCCTGTCAGCACTAATATCAACATTGCTTCTTTCTGTCATCTTTTTCAGTCCTGACATTATATTTAACTTCGGTGGTGAGTAAATTGGAAACACTGCTGAAAGAGAAAATAGTGAGGTTTCTGGAGTCCAGCAGATTACAGGATCCGAGGCAGCATGGATTCACCAGAGGCAGGTCTTGTTAGACAAATCTCATTGATTTCTTTGACTGAGTGACCAGGGAGTTGAAACCTCTAAAAAGAATTCAAAATGCTACAGCTCGTCTCTTAACAGGTGCCAAATCTTCTGATCATATTTCTCCCATCCTGAAAGGGCTTCATTTTTTGCCTTTAGAGTCTGCATCTTATTTAGGTTGGTAATGTTGATATTTAAGGTGTTGAATCTGAATGCTGAGATCCCTCTTCAAATCCTTTGGGAAGTTTTAGCCTCTGTCTGGTCTTTAAGATCTCAAGAACTGGTCAGTTAAGATACCTGGCATCCTCTGCTGGCTACAGGGTATGCATTTTGAACCATTGGGTGTCCATTTCAGGTCTTTTACTTTTGAATGAGCTTCCATTTGAACTCCAAGTTTCCAAAGACTTTTTGTCATTCAGAAAGAAGGTTAAATCCTTCTATTTTAGTAAGGCTTTTAATTAATATTGTTTGATTTTTTTAATCTACATTTTTATTTGATTTGTATCTAAATGTTTGATGTAATCCTGTTGCTCTTGTTCCTTGCAAACCACCTTTATTACCAGATAAGGCAGTACAGAAAAACAGTTAAATAAATAAAATAATGGAGAAGAAATTGGAATACTCAACAGCTTTAAATTACTTGGATCAACAATCAATAAAGAAAGGACTAGCAGTCAAGAAATCTGACAAAATATTGCTCTTGGTAGAATGGCTATGAAAGACCTAGACAAGATCCTCAAGAGCAGAGATGTCTCTCTCCATACAAAGATTGGACTTGTCCAGGCCATGGTATTTTCAATAATGTCATATGGATGCGAAAGTTGGACAGTGAAAAAGATAGACAGGAAGAAAATTGATGCCTTTGAATTATGGTGTATATTTATTTATTTATTGTTTTTTTATACCGCCTTATCATTAATTGAGAGCAGTTTACAATGAACAACATAGCAACAAGCTTTTACATAGAACAGGGTATTATAACTTGGAAGATGACATGGGACAATTAATACATTTAACTATATACAGGTACGTTGTAGCAGTGTGAGGTATAGCAGAGTTACATATCAGGTATAAGTTTTGAAGTTGTATTTGTATCTGGCACTCGCTCTTCTGAGGTGGGACCATAGTATTCACGAAAAGGTGGGGTTTTATGGCTTTCCTAAAGTCCATAAGGTCTTTAATTGCACGTATTGCGGCGGGGAGGTCCTTCCATAGTTGGGGGCATACATGGAGAAGGCTCTACTACAGGTGGATTGTCTTGCTGTTCTGAAGCTTGGTGGAGTTACCAGGATGGTGTTGTCTGCTCCTCTTCTCGTTCTGGTTGGGTGTGCTTTCGTGATCAATGGTTGAAGGGCCGGTGAAGATAGGCTGTTTAGTATCTTGAAGATTATTATGATGATCTTGTATTTAATGCGTGAGTTGACAGGGAGCCAGTGTAGTTGGTGGAGAGTGGGGGTTATGGCTATATTTAGCAGTTCCATTTATAACTCTTGCAGCTGTGTTTTGCACCAGTTGGAGGGGGGGGGGAGTAGTGTTTTCTTGGGTAATCCTTAGTGGATGACATTGCAGTAATCTGTTATGGGTGTTACTATGGTTTGACACATGGTCCTGAAGTTGCTGCTGGATAGAAGTGGTTTGAGTTTGTGTAGGGTTCTCAACTTGTAGGCTGATCTGGTCGTCCACTCTATGTGCAGTTGAAAGCTGAGATACTGATCGAAGGTTACTCCGAGGTACTTAAATTCTTGCTTGTTGATTAGGATGTGATCTAGGATTTTTGAGTCCGGAGAATTGGTGTTCCTGGTGATATGCATCAAGTCAGATTTTTTGAAATTTATGGAAAGGTTCTGTCCTTTGAGCCATTTTGACATTGATTTGAGGCATGCTGTGATTTGTGAATAATCTGGATGATTGATATTAATGCGGGTGAATATCATGGTATCATCCGCATATATTCTCTAGTGGATGTTGTATTGTCTTATTATGTTGCAGATTGGTTGGATGTATATATTAAATAACAGTGCAGAGAGGGCCGAGCCTTGTGGGATACCCTGATATTGTGTGAAAGGTTTAGACTGGGATTTTTGGGTTCTGACTTGCTGGTTATGGTGGGACAGATAAGAGATCAATCAGTCTAGTACTGTACCGTTTATTCCTGTATCTTGGAGTCTTTGTAGCAGAGTATTATGGTTCATGGAGTCAAAAGCCACAGTGAAATCAATGAAGCATAGGAAGAAACCATGAAGTATGTTGTCTGTGCCTGTAACAAGGGTGTCCATCAGTGATGTAATGAGTGTTTCCACACTGTGATCTTGATTAAATCGATACTGGTGGAGGACCAATGGGGGCGTATGTGTTTGTGATCGTGTAGTTTTAGTTGTACTATTTTCTTAATTATTTTCATTAGAAATGTGATCCTCACTTGTTTTGCAGCTTGTCGTGCTGTGAGGGCTTGTGTGCATCAGTGATGCTGAGAGCTAAACTATCGGTAGTTTAACTACTGGTAGGGTCTCCCAAGATGGGCATGTCTCAACTGAGGTGCCAGACCAAAAGAAACCAACCATCTGGGCAGCAGCAGAATGGGATAGTGTTGATGGCGGAGGATCACATTTCTGTGACAACAGCAACAACACCAAACTTAAACTGCGCAGAGGAAAGGCCCGGCAATCTACTTCTGTATCTTGCCATGAAAAACCAATGGATAGTTACAACAAAACAAATTGTGCTATAGTGCTGGAAGATGAGAGCCCCAGGTCGGAAGGCACTCAACTAGCTACTGGAGAAATGCTGGAGACCTTTCAGAGTAAAGCCAGCATTTATGATGTGATTGGATCAAAGCCCTCGGGACGTCTGACTGCTGATGTAGCTGCACATGAAATGAGAGTCAGAAGCTGTAAAAGATGTCTTACACATTGGAACATGGAACGTACGAAGCATGAACCAAGGGAAGTTGGAGGTGGTCAAGAATGAAATGGAACGTGTACAACTTGATCTGTTGGGGGTCAATGAACTGAAATGGACTGGCATTGGGCAATTTGCATCAGATGATCACATGGTCTACTATGCTGGAAATGAGAGACAAAGAAGAAATGGTGTTGCATTTATAATAAAGAAGAAACTTGCAAGAACTGTAATGAAATACAATGCAGTCGGCGAATGCGTAATCTCTATTCGTCTACGAGGAATGCCTATCAACACAACTATAATTCAAGTATATGCCCCAACAACAGCTGCAGAAGAGGATGAAATTGAAGAGTTCTATGAACACGTACAAGCTGAAATTGACAGAACATGCAAACAGGATATCCTGATAGTCATGGGTGACTGGAACACAAAACTTGGCAACAAAGAAGAAGGCAAAGGAGTCGGAAAATATGGACCTGGCAAAAGAAATGAAGCTGGAGAAAGACTGATAAAATTCTGCAAGACCAGTGATCTATTCATCTCAAACACCTTCTTCCAGCAACACAAGCGGCGACTGTACACATGGACTTCACCGAATGGATTGTATAAAAATCAAATTAACTACATCTGTAGAAGTCAACGATGGAAAAGCTCTGTAACATCAACAAAGACAAAACCTGGTGCTGACTGTGGTACAGATCATCAACTACTAGTATGCAAACTCAAGCTAAAGTTGAAAAAGAGCAAACCACTCATGAATGCAGCAAAATATGACCTTGAGAATATACCACTGGAATTTAAAGACTGCCTGCAAAATTGATTTGCTGCTTTAGATACAAATGACAGAGCTCCAGAAGAGTTATGGAATGACATCAAGAAGGTTGTGTTGGAAGAAAGCGAGAAGTCTCTTCAAAAGGTGAAAAAGCAAAAACGGCCAAAATGGATGATGGAAGAAACTCTGAAAATTGCCCAGAAATGCAGAGAAGCTAAAGCCAGAGGAGAAAGAAAGACAATCGCAGAACTAAACAGAGATTTCCAACGTGCAGCAAGACAGGACAAGGAAAAGTACTACAATGATGCATGCAAGGAAATAGAAGCAGAAATTATTAGAGGAAGGACAAGATCGGCTTTCCTGAAGCTACGAGAGTTAAAGAAAAAGTTCCAGCCTCAAATTGAAATGTTACAAGATGCTCAAGGTTCTATGTTGAATTTATGCTGAGAAGATAAGACTTAATTCCCCCCCCCCCCCCCCTATGTAACACCGCTTTGACCCGGTGAAAAGCGGTATATAAATACAGCTAAATAAATAAATAATAAAGAAAGAAAAGAAAAGAAAAGGTGGAAGGAATATACAGAGTTTTTATATGATAAAGATCAAGTGGACCAACAGCCGTTTCAACCTGTACCTTTTGATCGGGAACCATTGGTGATGAAAGAAGAAATTGAAGCAGCATTGAAAGCCTTATCAAAGAACAAAGCACCAGGCATTGATGGCATTCCCATAGAAGTATTACAGCAATCTGATGCAGCTAGTACCACACTTACAAGACTCTGCCAGGAAATTTGGAAGCCAACATCATGGCCAACTGACTGGAAAAGATCTGTGTTTATACCAATACTAAAGAAAGGTGATCCAACTGACTGTGGAAATTATCGCACAATCGCTCTGATCCCACATGCCAGCAAGATTCTACTGAAGATTATTCAAAAGAGACTACAACCATACCTGGAAAAAGAACTACCTGAAGTGCAAGCAGGGTTCAAGAAAGGGCGAGGAACGAGAGACGACACTGCGGATGTGAGATGGATCCTTGAAAAGACTAAAGAATACCAAAAGGATATCTATTTGTGCTTTATCGACTATAGCAAGGCTTTTGACTGTGTAAACCATGAGAAACTCTGGGCCACATTAAGAAGCATGGGTATACCAGAACACCTGATCGTTCTCTTGCACAATCTGTACATTGATCAAGAAGCAACAGTTCGAACGGAACAAGGAGAAACAGAATGGTTTAAAATAAGCAAAGGTGTAAGACAAGGCTGCATACTTTCCCCCCACCTGTTTAATTTATAGGCAGAACAAATCATCAGAGAAGCAGGATTGTATGAAGACAACAGAGGTGTGAAGATTGGTGGAAGACTCATCAACAACCTTCGCTATGCTGATGATACCACATTACTTGCTGAAAGTGAAGATGATCTGAAACATTTGCTTCTCACAATCAAAGAACATAGTCACAAAATGGGCCTGCACCTTAATGTAAAGAAGACAAAGATCATGACAACTGGCATAATCAACATGTTCATTGTTGAAGGAGAAGAAATTGAAATCGTGAACAACTTTAACCTACTTGGATCAACTATCAATAAAGAAGCAACAAGCAGTCAAGAAATCAGACGACGCATTGCTCTTGGCAGAATGGCTATGAAAGACCTAGATACGATTCTCAAGAGCAGAGATGTCTCTCTCCATACAAAGATTCAACTTGTTCAAGCCATAGTATTTTCATTAACATCATATGGATGTGAAAGCTGGACAGTGAAAAAGATAGACAGGAAGATAATTGATGCCTTTGAATTATGGTGCTGGCGGCGAATACTGTGTATACCATGGACTGCCCGAAGAACAAACCAGTCGGTACTATAGGAGATCAAACCTAATCAATCTTTAGAAGCTCAGATGACAAGACTTCGACTTTCATACTTTGGACACATCATGCGAAGAGAGAGATCATTAGAGAAAGACATCATGCTTGGCAAGATAGAAGGTCAACTCAAAAGAGGAAGGCCAGCAATGAGATGGATCGATACAATAACAGCAACTATGGGTACCAGTCTGTCAACAATGAGCCGCCTGACTGAAGACCGAACACAGTTTAGGATAGCTATCCAGAGGGTCGCCATGAGTCAACTCTGACTCGACGGCACTTAACAACAACAACATTTTCTTAATTATTTTGGTTAGAAATGTGAGACTGGATATTGGGCGGAAGGAGCTTGGGTCCCTTTTATTGAGGTTATTGTTCTTGATTGGTCTAATAGAAGCTTGCTTGAGTTGGGTGGGGAGGTATCCTTGAGTGAGTGAGGATTCAATGATCTCTTGTAGGTATGGTACTAGACATTCTCTTGTTTGCTTAATCCAAATAACTCGGCATGGGTCAATGGGCAAAGTTGTTGTGTTAATATTGGCTATGATGGAGTCAAGCTGTTTTCTTGTTGGAATTTGGAATGTGTCCCATGCTTCATCTGTGTTTTGTAAGTTGGACTTGGTTGTTTTTTTGAGTGGTTCTTGTGTGTACTTTAGTTGTATAAAGTCCACCATGTCTTGTGGGGATATGGAGTTTTGTTCATCTGGTTGCACTAGTTCTTTTATTAGGCCATTTACAATATCGAAGAGTTCTCTTGGCTTGTTGATGGAGTTCCTTATATGGTTTGAGTGGTATTCCTTTTTGCAGTTATTTATTGTGTTGTAGTATATGTCTTGTATTTCCTTGTATTTTACTAAGTGGTCTTGGCTTTTAGTTCATTGCAATAGTCTTTCCATTTTCCTTAGCTGCTTCTTCTTCAATTTATTGATTTCACTCGAGTACCAGGGGGCGTTGTGCTTTCTTCTTATGCTATGGAATAGTTTGTCTGGTGCAGTTGCAGCGTTATGGAGAGTGTTGTGCCATTTTGTGATGGCAGTGTCCAGGTCTGTTGTACATTGCTCTAGGCTAGGGAGCACTTCTGCTAGGAAATTCTTTGTTGGAAGGTGTGGAATCTTCTTTTTTTCCTTGAGGGTTGGTTCAGATGTGACCTTCAATATCAGCGGGGTTATGGAGAAGTTGATCATGAGATGGTCAGACCATGGAATTGGAGTGACTATTATATGTCTCACGAGGTCTTTGATGGGGTGCTGGCTTGGCACAAAGATCAGGTCTAGGGTTTCTCCTCCCCCCTCTTGTGGGTTGGGGTATTAATTGATAGATTGTATTGGAGGTCTTTCATTGCTTCTAAGAAGGTATCTCCTGCCTGAGCAGTATGATGAGAGGTTTATTCTGAATGGAATGGGAGCAGACTTGTTCCAGAATGTTTGAGAGTTCCTCTTCATTTGCACTTGGGGCTCTGTATATAAGGCAGAGTGCTAGTTGCTTGTTTGAGATAGTTATAGTATTGCTTTCTATGGCTTGGAAGGAGGAGTTAGTGACAAATTTTAGGTGTGACTTTGCAATGACTAACACACCTCCAACTCTTCGTGTGGGTCTCATGGAATAGTGTATTGTGTATTCTTCTGAGGAGATTTGATTTATAAAGGCAATCTCCAGGAACAAGCAGGAATGTAGTCATCACATATGGGTATCATCGGTACCGACGGAGCCCGCGCGGGAATGCTCCCCAGCGTCCAATCAACGCTTTTGGGAGCATCCCACAGCGCCTGCGTGCTGCCTTCCCGCCTTTACCAACTGCCTCTCTCCAGTTCTTCTTTTTCCACGGAGCCAGCAGGTCGTGTTCCTGTCACCGCAGAAGAATTTCTTTTTTCTTTCTTTCTTTTTGTGGTCGCGTCTGCCTTCTTTGATGCTCTACCAGTACTGCCAGTCTTTCTTTTCTTATTTCTCTAAAAAAAAAAAAAAAAATTTATTTTATCCTTTTCTTCAGGTGCACGCGCTTGTTTTTGGGCCTTAGGCCCAAAAACCTTTTCTTTAACATGGAAAAACCTGCCTCAGGTTTTAAAAAGTGCACCAAGTGTGGCGGTACCATTTCCGTCACCGACACCCATGAATGGTGTTTAAAATGTTTAGGTCCTGACCACTCCATCACGGATTGTGTGTCCTGTGCCATGATTAAAAGAGATCGGCAGAACCGAGCTGCCAAGCTCAGTACCCTGTTTCCCTCTGATGCAGCTTCGGTGGCATCAACGTCTTCCAGGGCTGCTTCTTCCTCCCGTGGATCTCAGGTAACTAAACATAAATCCAGCCGGTCCTCGAAGGGTAGATCTCCTTCTAAACATCAAGATGCCTCTGGCATTGCCCTCGAGGATTCTGCACTGGCAAAATTACCCCGGCGGGAGGCTTCGGCTTCCAAAGCATTATCGGGGTTCCAGGATGTTCTCGATGGCTCCGCCTCGACAGATCTCCTTGTGCCATGCTCTGCGGTACCGGTGGTCTCCACCGGTACCGACATCCAGGCATTGGTGGCGTCCATGGACCAGAGAATTCTGGCTATGGAACGCAGTCTGGCGGCTTTCCTTGTGGCATCGACGCCCTTGGTACCGCGACAGACAACTCCACCAGTACCGGCACTGGCATTGGCATCGGTATCTGTATCAGTACCGGTACCGATAGCATCGGCATCGGTGTCTGCTCTGCCGGTACCCTGTCCTCCGATGCCCTCTGGTACCGATTCTCCGGTACCGGTTATTCCCGGTACCGACCTTGGTCGGTACGGGTATCGGGCTCTGTAGGAGCATCCAGACAGACGATACTTCGAGTCCTCAGAAGAATCTGAGGATTCTGAAAGTTCTGTCGATGCAGCGATGCTTCTTCCAGAGGAGTCCTCCTCCCCTAAACGCAGGATGTCTCCTCCAGAGGACATGTCCTTCCAAGACTTCATCAGGGAGGTGGATCGGGGCCTGTCCATTACTGTGGCCTCTGAAACAGAGCCAAGGGCCAAGGAGTTGGAAATTTTACAATATCCCAAAACTCCTAAGGAGGCAGCTACCTTACCCATTCATGAGATTCTATATGATCTCATGTAGAGGATGTGGGAAACACCTCTTACCACCTCTCCTCATTCTCGTAGATTGGATACTATGTATCGATCCCTCCTTGTCCTGGGTTCCATAAGACTCAGCTTCCTCACCACTCTATTATGGTGGAGTCAGCTATGAGAAGGATCAGAAGTGCAAAAAGACATGCCTCTAATCCTCCAGGACGTGAGTGCAGAACCCTGGATGCTTTTGGACGTAAGCTTCCATGCTTGCTGCAAGAATCAGTTCCTATAATCTCTACATGGGAATGTTCCTAAAGGAGGTCACAGATAATTTACAGACTTTAAGTCCTTTCATTTCTGAGGATAAAAGACAGGACTTTCTCACTTGGGTCAAACATGCCCAAGATGTTTCTAAATTCTCCAACCGTGCAGCCTTTGACTGCTTTGAGTGTATAAGCAGAACCTCGGCTATCGCCATAGGTGCACGTAGAATTGCTTGACTCCAGGCATCTGATTTAGAGCTCTGGGTACAAGATAAATTGTGAAATATCCCTTGTACTGGTGAGAACCTGTTTGGTAAAGATTGGCAGGAAAAAGCCAATGAAATGGATGCTAAAAATTCCACCTTGGATAGACTATCCAAGTCCACTTTTGATCCTGTTAGAAAGAAGTTGTTCAAGAAAACATCTTTTTCTAAAAAGAAAAGATTTTATCCTGCTTATGGTCAGCAGGCATCTTCTGCAGGTCAGTTTTCAAGCAAACGTCAGCAACCACCCAAACAGAAGAAAGCAAAGGCTGCTAGGCCTCCACCGACCCAGCAGCCTCAGCCTCCTCAGGGCCTTTGACTTTCAGCTAGAGAACTTAGCCTTTCTGGTTCTGGAGGGACCAGAACCGTCCACCATTCCAGGAAGGTTATGTCATTTTGCCCCCAGATGGGGGCAAATAACAGCAGAGCATTGGACACTCTCCATCATAAAGGAGGGGTACAAACTTCATTTTTCAAGTATGCCCCCTCACAATAGTGAAGCAGTTCAATTCTCCGACCTCTCTCATCAACTTGTTAGGTCAGAAGGTTGCCATCCTTCTTGCCCAAGGGGCAATAGAAGAAGTACCTCTTCATCAACAGGGCACAGGGTTCTATTCCCCTTATTTTCTTATTCCAAAGAAAACAGGGGGATATAGACCTATCTTAGATCTCAGAGAATTGAACAAATTCCTTGTCAAGGACAAATTCAAGATGATTTCTCTCGGAGCTCTGCTACCATACCTTCAGAGTCAGGATTGGCTTTGTTCTCTAGATCTCAAGGATGCGTACACCCATGTCCTCATCCATCCAACCCACAGAAGGTTCCTTCAGTTCCTTTTTCAAGGAAAGCACTACCAATACAGGGTACTTCCTTTTGGTCTGGCCTCAGCACCAAGGGTGTTCATGAAATGCATGGCTGTGGTAGCAGCATTTCTCCGCACTCTGGGAATATTCGTCTTCCCTTACTTGGACGACTGGCTCATTCGAGCTCCAACACAGTCAGAGGCCAAGACTTCTCTATCCTGCACAATGCGTATCCTTCAGTATTTAGGGCTGGTAATAAACATCCCAAAATCCAGTCTAACTCCCACTCAGTCTTTAGAGTTCATAGGAGCTTTCCTGGATACCACAAGGGCAAGGGCCTATCTTCCCCAGGCCCGTTGCCTTCGCTTGGTGCAGTTAGCTTCTCAAGCAGTGCTAAAGCCTCATCTAACTGCTCGAGAAATGTTGCAGTTGCTAGGCCACATGGCATCCACCGTGCATGTGGTTCCATATGCTCGCCTCCACATGAGAGCAGCTCAGTGGACTTTATCCACCCAATGGACCCAGGCATCAGGGTGCCTGTCAGACAAAATAGCAAACACAAGTCGCCTCATTTTGTCCCTCCAATGGTGGAGGTCCACTCAAAACCTGTTGCTGGGGTGCCCCTTTCAACAACCCTTACCCCAAGCAACTCTCACAACAGATGCTTCTCCAAAAGGTTGGGGAGCTCATCTGCAAGACTTCTCCACCCAGGGCACCTGGTCTCCGCAAGAGAGTTGTCTACATATCAATCTCTTGGAACTCAGAGCAATTTTCCTGGCTCTGCGAGTGTTCCACTCCCTGCTCAGCTACAAGACAGTTCTCCTTCATACGGACAATCAAGTAGCCATGTTCTATGTGAACAAGCAGGGGGGAACGGGCTCTCTGTCGCTTTGCAACGAAGCTGTGCGACTATGGGCCCTCGCCAGAGAGCATCAGATTCATCTACTGGCAGTATATCTTCCAGGCATTCAAAACTCTTGGGCGGACAGACTCAATCGAGTTCTGCTTCCACACGAGTGGTCTCTGCATGCAGACCAGGTGACAAGGATATTTCAAATTTGGGGAACCCCGGACATAGACCTCTTTGCAAGTCCGTGGAATGCCAAACTTCCCCGGTTCTATTCCAGAATTCCGGCTCAGGGGGCTCAGGCCAGGGATGCTTTCCTCCTTTACTGGTGTCAAGACTTCCTGTATGCCTTTCCACCCATTCCCCTAATTCCCAAAACCCTCTTCAAGCTTCAGAGAGACAGAGGCCACATGATTCTCATAGCACCACATTGGGCACGGCAAGTGTGGTTCCCTCTGCTTCTACATCTCTCTCAAGCTCCCTCCCTAGAGTTAGGGTCTGCTCCAGATCTCCTATCTCAGGAGAACGGAATGTTATGGCATCCCAATCCCCAGTCTCTGCATCTCAGGGCTTGGTTGCTGAAGGCCTAGATCTCCAAGATCTTAATCTTTCTCAACAAGTGAAAGATGTTCTTTATGCTTCCAGAAAACCTTCCAGTAGACGCTCTTATGCTTTCAAGTGGAAAAGGTTTACTATTTGGTGTTCAGAAAAGGGTCTTAACCCCCTTGCGATACCTCTGGAATCTTTGCTGGAGTATCTCCTCCATTTATCTAATGCAGGCCTTAAGACAAATTCAGTAAGAGTCCATTTGAGTGCTATTGCAGCTTCTCTTAAACCTCTAAATGGACAACCTATTTCCTCTCATCCTCTTATAGCAAGATTTATGAGAGGCCTCCTTCTAACTAAGCCTCCCATTAGACTACCTCCGGTGGCATGGGACTTAAACCTGGTTCTTGGGCAGCTCATGAAGCCACCTTTCGAACCTTTAGCTACCAGCTCCTTAAAATTTCTTTCTTGGAAGGTTATCTTTCTCATTGCAATCACATCAGCACGCCGCATTAGTGAGTTGCAAGCGCTAGTAGCTAATCCACCTTATACAAGGTTCCATCATGACAAGGTAGTCCTTAGGACTCATCCACACTTTATGCCTAAGGTGGTCTCGCCTTTTCATCTGAACCAAGAGGTCTACCTACCTGTCTTTTTTCCAGGACCTCATGCATCAAATGCAGAAAGGAATCTTCATATCTTGGACTGTAAAAGAGCTCTAGCTTTTTACTTACAAAGAACACAGCAACATAGAAAGTCCTCTCTACTCTTTGTTGCTTTTGATCCTTCTCATTTGGGACTTCCAGTCTCCAAGAGAACACTATCTAACTGGATTGCTCAGTGTATTTCCTTCGCCTATCAGAGTAAGAACCTTTCTCTAGAGGGCCATGTCACAGCTCACAATTTGAGAGCCATGGCAGCCTCAATGGCTCATCTGCACGTTGTGTCTATTGATGACATGTGTCGAGCAGCCACTTGGGCCTCGGTTCATACCTTCACAGCCCATTACTGCTTGGACAAGGACTCCTGCCGGGATGCCTTGTTTGGTCAGGCTGTTCTCAAACACCTGTTCCATACCTAATCAACTCCTGCCCACCATCCCTGGTAGGATGCCAGAGATCCATGGGGGGAAGTGGAGCCCTTTTCAGGGACACACAACCTCTGGGGTCTCTCCCTGGCACCTAAAGCTAGGGAGTCCGCATATGTGATGACTACATTCCTGCTTGTTCCTGGAGATAGCAAAGTTACTCACCTGTAAGAAGTGATCTCCGGGAACAGCAGGAATTTAGTCCTCACAACCCACCCACCTCCCCTAGGAGTTGTATCTCTCTATCTCTTTCCTTTCCCTCTCTCTCTCTTTGTCTCAGCTTTAAAACTCAGCTGGAGAGAGGCAGTTGGGAAAGGCGGGAAGGCAGCACGCAGGCGCTGTGGGATGCTCCCAAAAGCGTTCTGATTGGACGCTGGGGAGCGTTCCTGCGCGGGCTCCGTCGGTACCGACGATACCCATATGTGAGGACTAAATTCCTGCTGTTCCTGGAGATCACCTGTTACAGGTGAGTAACTATGCTTTATCTGTGTCGGAGAGCCATGTCTCAGTGATATACATAATATCTATGTTATGGCTTTGCATGTAGTCCAATATAGTTTTGAACTTGTTGCAGATTGAATGGGCGTTCACTAAGGCACAGTTAAGAGACGTATGAAGTGGTATCTTGGAGGGAGCTATTTCCTTGTGGTTGGACAGGGCTATGCAGATTAATCTTCATGGCCTGTTCTGGTGATTTGGATTTATATTGATATTTATCTTATGGGGTGGATACCAGTCTGATTGTATAATTGGTATCGGATGGGTTGGAGATGGTAGGTTGGTTTCAGCAGCAATTAAGTACCTGCTTTTAAGGAGGGGGAGTAGCAGGAGGAGGATGATCATTGTTTCTTTTCCCATTTTGTGTTTCAGGGTTAGCATATTTAGTGAGAGAAAGGGATGGGTTATTCTGAGTGTAGAATGTGAGGCTCAAGTGTGCAATACAGGTTAGGCTAAGCAGTGTGGAGCAAGGATTACTCACTTTTTGGACGGGTTCTTACAGCAAGGGTGCTTCCTCTTCAATGCTGTTTTCTTGATTCATGTGGTTGTGTGAGCTGGACGTCTTCCTAAGACGTTTTGAGGTGTATCAAGGGGCAGATCGATTTAAAAGTCGGTTGCCCACTCAGTGTCCTGCTCAATGCCGCGGGGGCCTGCCAGTTGGGGCCTGGAGTTGCATTGCTTTTTTAAGTCATCTGAGGTTCGTTGTTACATCAGAAGGGAATGGGAGTGGTCTCTATCTTCCATATCTGTTTCCAACGCCGGATCAGGTCCTTACTGCAGGTCCATCACGCTTTAAAGTATGGTATTTAAGGGCGACTTGGGTGGATGGCATTAATCTGCTCGATAGCTGGTTGGGGTGTCTGCTTGTTCATCGGAACTGACAAGGTGTAATAGGTAGAGTGCTGGTTACATTTTACTATTGTTTCAAGATGCAGCCTTTGTGCAGGTTTCGTTTTGGTATTGCAGCAAAGTTGGAAGATGTGTCTTAGCGTATAAGTTGTTACTGGTGAGCAATTACTGTCTGCAGGGTGCTGGTCGAACAGTTGCTGTTTCTTTCATGATTTTAAAGAGTTCAGCCAGGTATTCATAAAGTGTTCATGAGAGATTGCGTGGAGAGTTCAGCCAAAGTGGGATGGTTTGATTGGAGTCTGAAGCTGGTGCCTGGGGCAGAGCAGATGGCGTTTCCTTCCTTCGTGGGGTTGTTATGGTTGTTTGTTAGAATCCCATGGATCTGTTTGCAGTGGCTGTTCATGAGTTTGGTCATGCTCTGGGATTGGCCCACTACTCCGTTGATGGGACCATGATGAAAACATACTTCCAAGGTCCAGTCGGGAGCCCTGATTATTACAAGTTGCCCCAAGATGATGTCTCGTGTTCTGGGTAGAGCAATAGTACGTCACCTAACTTCCACGCCAAAGGGCCCTCTGGTGAGGCCTGCCAGGTGCAGGCGCACCAGCGGTGCACTGGATTTTAAATGTTCTTGCAGCTGGCTTTGATTGGTGCCTTGAGGTGGGAAGCAGGAGGAACTCACCTTCTGCTCCCTGCTGCTGGTGCCAATCGGGGCTGGAGAGGAAGGACGATGTCGGCGCGCTAGATTTTAAATATACCATCAACTGCCTGAAGAACAAACCAGTCGGTTCTAGAGGAGATCAAACCTAAGCTTTCCTTAGAAACTCAGATGACAAGACCGACTTTCATACTTTGGACATTTCATGCAAAAACAGAGATTATTGGAGAAAGAGACAGTGCTTGGCAAGGTAGAAGGTCACTGTAAAAGAGGAAGGCCGGCAATAAGATGGATAGATACAATAACAGCAGCTATGGCTACCATTCTATCAACAATGAGCCGCTTGGCTGAAGACCGAACAAAGTTTAGGTCAACTATCCAGACAATTGCCAGGAGTTGACACTGACTCAACGGCACTTAATGACAACAAAAAATAAAATAAATTTGCCTTGTTCTGTGTTTTATCATATTTTAATTTAATGTTTTTTGTTTTTTTATTTCATTTTTTTAATTTAGATCTTGCTGTGAACCGCAGAGAACTTAAAGGATCCTTGGTATATAAGTTGAAATAAATAAACGCAGGTTTACCAGTCGGTCAGTATTTCTTAGTATTAAGCTCACACCTATCCAATGGTAGTTCAAGGCAAGCTACATAGGTATTTCCCTAGCCCCAGAGAGTTTACAATCTAAGATTGTACCTGAGGCAGTGGAGAGTTTATATCATCACAATATAGAAAGACTAGAGGTCATGCAATGAAGCTACAGGGTAAACTATTTAAGACTAATAAGAGAAAATATTTTTTCACTCAACGTTTAATCAAACTCTGGAATTTGTTACTGGAGGATGTAGTAAAAGCTGTTAATGTAGCTGGGTTTAAAAAAGGTTTGGACAAGTTCCTAGAGGAAAGGTCCATAAACCATTATTAAAAGGGACTCGGGATATCACTGCTTGACCCAATACAAGCATTGAGGAATCTGTGTCTTTTGGGGAAACTGCTAGGTACTTATGACCTAGATTGGCACAAGGAGTACCAGTGGAAATCAAACTTAGATCTCTTGGGTATTAGGCTGTCGCTCTAACCACTAGGCTACTCCTCCACTCCAGTAGAACTCCTTGGCAGCTAACCAATTAGCAGTTCCCTTCGCTTATGTCATTGTTTCGAACTATTTACCAGTTAAATCTGCTGACTTCTGCCTACTGCACATTAAACTTGTGATCACTGGAGGAGACTGCAGACCCCTTGTATTAGGATTGATTTGGGCCACGGCACAGTCTGGGAGTTGTAAATGCATTTTAGTCAGCCCTTTATTCAGCCCTTTATTTTATAAGAAGGCTACACTGGGGATATTTTTAGGGAGTTAAGGCATACAGAAGTTCTTTCATCAGAAAAGCAGATTTGTGATTGTAGTCCATGAAGCAACAGGCAATGTATGCACACACATGGCTCATGCCTTACCTACCTTGCTTCCTTGAATTGTATTGCAGAACACGATCACCACTCCATAGGAAAATCAGCCTGGGCATGGTTATAAAAGAGGCCCAGCTTTGTTTGGCTTGACTAGCTCTTAAGCTGCACGAAGCAGGGACTCTCTAATATGTATCAGTATAGCAACGTGTACAGTCATTAGCATTAGAGAAATGGTTTTTAGTAATGGTAGTTTTTGTCTCTCTTTTTTCTTCTTTTTTTCCATTCAATCAGGTTTCAATTTTTCATCAACAAGGTTTTGCCCCAGTATCGTGATGCAGTTATGTCGCACACCTTAATCTACATATCTTCTTATTTTGATTTTGTACGCCTGCGAAATTACTTCAAGAAGGAAGAGTTAAACTTTACACACATTTGTGAATACACAAACAAAGCGGGCATTTCCAGAGCAAGGCAGTTCTTCCTGAAGGGGGAGAAACAGTTCCTTCTTTTCACTGAACGCTTCCATTTTTATAAACGGTAAGCAGACTAGAACAGGTTCATGCAATTCTGTTTTTTAAATTTGAAAAAAATGTCTTTCTGATTTAAATGTGAAGAAAATAATGTGGCACTTCTGGGGCCAAAGTTCTTTATGGAACAAACTGAGTAACAGGCTGATCCAATCCTGGTTTTGCCGCATAACATGCCTAGAGTTGCTGATCTCCTTTATTTTATCTAAGGACAATCCATGGGATAAATCGGAGCTACAATTCGAGCACGTTGTGGGGAAGAACCAGATCTGGATCAGCCAGGGACAGCAGGAATCAGTCCTCACATATGGGTGACGTCGGCACCAATGGAGCCCGCTGCGAAAGCATCCACCCAGCATTCAGAGAAAGCCTTTGGGAGATGTCACCACACATGCGTGGTCCCCTTCCTGCCCAAAGTTGCCATCTTGCTCATTCAGATGACATAGCTAAAAGATGGCAAAATAAAAGATGGTAAAGGAGCAACTCTAAAGGGAGGAGGGAGGGTTCTGAGGATTGATTCCTGCTGTCCCCGGAGAACACCTGTTACAGGTGAGTAACTACGCTTTCTCCGGGAACAAGCAGGAAGTCAGTCCTCACATATGGGACTCCCCAGCTACAGGCTACCGAAAGCCCATAGCAAAAAATAGGGGCTCCCTCATGGGGAGCCGCAAGCAGCAGCAATTTAGTCGATGTACACAGACCACAATAGGACCCTTGTGTCCGATGAACCAGCACTCCGGTAGCCTGAACAAAGAAGGGTCGGAAGGCAGGAGTTGCCTAAACCCCAAAAAGGTTACAGAGTACAGCATGACTGAAGGCACTGTCCTGTCAGGACTCCCTTTCCAGGCAATAATGGGCTGCAAAGGTATGGCCTGGTGATGGCCTGGAAGATGTCCACCATCAGGACGGAGTGCAAGTTTGTCACCGAAGCAGCCATGGCCCTGACAGGGTGTGCCATGACATGGCCTTCCAGCGGGAGCCTCACCTGCTCATAAGCGAGAGCAATACAGTCCGCCACCCAGTGGACAGCATACATTTAGTCACCACCTCCCCCAGTCTACTGGAGTTGTAGATGAAAAGCTTGAGAGGCTTTGCGGTGGCCCTGAGTGCGTTGGATGTGGAAGGACAAAACCCTCTTACAGTCCAAGGTGTAGAGGACCGTCTCCGCACAACTGGAGTGAGGTCTTGGAAAGAAGGTAGGGGGCACCACTTCTGGTTGAGATGGAAGGATGACACCACCTTTGGCAGGAATTTGGGGTGCGTGCGAAGCACAACTCTGTTCTTGTAGAACCTGGTATAGGGCGCCTCTGCCACCAGGGCATGAAGCTAGCTAACTCTGCGAGTGGAAGTGAGCATGACCAGGAAGGCTACCTTCCAAGAGAGAGAGTGTAGGTGGCAGGTAGCCAGAGGTTTGAAGGGTGGGCAAGTGAGCTGCCCCAACTCCACGTTGAGGTCCCATTTGGTTGCCAGAGGGCAAACCAGGGGCTTCGATATGAGCAGGCCCCGAAGGAAACTGGTCACCAAAGGTTGGGCCGAGAGGGGCTTGCCATCCACCTGATGGTGGTGCACTGCCAGGGCACTAAGATGCACTCAGACAGAGTTTGACTTGAGCCCGGACTGAGAGAGGTGGAGAAGGTACTGTAGCATCAGAGCCACCAGGTAGGAGAAAGGGTCAGTTCCATGTTCAGCGCACCAAATAGAGAACCTGCGCCATTTGAGGGCATACGCTTTCCTAGTAGAGGCCTTGAGAGAGGCCAGCAGAATGTCTTCCACCTCAACATAAGGTTGAAAGGGCCCAGAGTCACCCTTTCAGCAGCCAGGCTGTCAGCAACAGGGACCCCAGGTTGGGGTGCAGGAGAGAGTCCCGCTCCTGAGATAGGAGTCCCGGGGTGGTCCCCAAGGGGATGGGGGTCTCCACCATCAACTACAGAAGCAGCAGGAACTACAGTTGCCTGGGCCACCGAGGGGCTATCAGGATGAATGAAGCCCTGTCTCTGAGGGACCTGAACAAGGTCTTGGCGATCAGTGGTGTAGGAGGGAAGGCGTACATGAGGCCCCCGCCCATGAGACCAGGAACGCATCCGCACCTACCCTGGGGGGGGGGGGGTGAAGCTGCTGGGAGCAGAAGTGGGGCAATTTAAAGTTGTCCAGGCTAGCGAACGGGTCCATCACGGTTACCCCCCAGAGCCGGAAAAGCTGACTGGCTACTCTGGGGTCCAGCTGTAACTCATGCGGCTGGAGGACACTGCCTGCAGGAGGATACCCTGTTGGATTGCATATGAGCAGAGGACCCAGTGCCTCCTGGCAAAAGGTACGGGACCCCGTGCCCCCCTGTTTGTTCACGTAGAACATCACCACCTGGTTGTCCGGGCTAGGTATATGGCTTGAAGCTCCAGGAGATTGATCTGCTGGGTGCTCTTGTCTGGTGACCAGTTGCCCTGACTGCAGAGATCTCCGCAGTGGGCTCCCCTCTGAGCAGGAAGACATCCATGGTGAGGACCTTTGATGGGCTTGGGGCCTGAAAAGGCATACCTGCCTCAAGATGCTGGGGAGACTACTACCAGACCAGAGAATCTGCCAGTTGGCAGGTCACAGAAGCTGTCTCCAGAGGCGGCCCGTAGTCTGAGACCACTGGTCCCAGAGACACCATTGTGCTGCCCCCATGTGAAGGCAAGTATCGGGGGTGACGGGACCATGGAAGCCATATGCCTGAGGAGGAGCAGGCACCAAGGTGTGCAGCACTGTATGTCCCGAGCTAGAGTCCTGAGATGATTGGCTCGGTCCCTGGGCAAGAAAGCCTTTGACTGGAGTATGTCGATTTTTGCCATAGTGAACTCCAGAAAGTGTCGGGATGAGGTGAGACTTGGGGTAGTTTATGACAAACCCCAAATGCTGCAGAACCTGGATGGTGCATGCGGTGGCCTGCTGCACCTCTGAGGCCATGCCTCCCTTTATGAGCCATTCGTCCAGGTAGGAAAATATGAAGACCCCCTGGATCCCAGAGGAAGGCGACCATGACTCCCAGGCATTTTGTGAAAACTTTTGGGGCCCAAGGGTAGGCCAAAGGGGAGCACCCTATACTGAAAATGCCTGTTGCCCACTATGAACCGCAGGTACTGCCTGTGGTTGGGGTGGATAAGGTTGTGGGTATAAGCATCCTTGAAGTCTAAGGAGCATAGCCAGTCTCCCTGCTGGATGTAGGGCAGCAATGTTCCAAGGGAGAGCATCTTGAACCCTCACCAGGAATTTGTTGAGGTTGTGCATGTCGAGGATGGGCCTTAGGCCCCCTGTTCTTTTTGGCAAAAGGAAGCACCTGGAGTAGAACCCCTTGTCCTTGAGATGATGGAGCACCAGTTCAACCACTTTGTCCTTGAGAAGACCTGCCAACTCCTTCAGAAGAAGTTCCCGGTGGAGGGGACACCTGTGGGGCTCTCCTGGGAAATAAGGGGGGAGGTGTCTGAGTCAGGTGGAGGAGATAACCCTTCCTGACTACCCTTAGTGCCCAGGAATCGGTGGTGATGGTCACCCACCTCTGGGCATAGATGGCCAGATGTCTCCCTGTGGACTGCTGATCTCCTTGGGGTAGATAGGCTATGCTCAAGGAGACAAAAGCTCCCCACTGGCTGGGCCGGAGCCAGTGCCTGGGTTTTTGGAGTCTTCTGCTTACATGGGCCATGCCCATGTCCCTTGGCCTGCTGACCCTGGGGAAGCTGGGGATGCCTGATAAGGTGGGTAGTTTTTGTAAGCAGTTCCCTTCCTCAAGTAGAAGCACTTTTTACCAGAGCCCTTCCATCGGGGAGGGGCAGCGGTCTTCTTAGAGAGCCTGATCCTCATCATGAACTCGGTCTCCAGCTCAGCAGCCTTGTGTCGGTCATGGGTTTGCCAAAGAGGGTTCTCTCCTTGGCAGGGGACATTGACCAATTTGTCTTGAACCCAATGCTTGAGGTCGGACGACTGTAGCCAAGCTTGACGGCATATACCGATGACCGCCGCCGCTACTCAAGCCGCCGACTCGAACCCGTCATAGGCCACTCGAGGCATGAATTTGGAGCATTCATGGACAGCTTTGGCCAGGTTCTTGAACCACTGCAAGGGTTCTTCGGAGAGACCAGCCGAAAATCCGGTGTGTTCCTTTGCCAGGTCTCTCAAGTACATGCCCATGTACAGCTGGTAGGCATGGATGCAGCCAATGAGCATTGAGCCCTGGTAGCTCTTTCTGCCGAGGGCATCCAGCGTGTGGGCCTCCCTGCCGAAAGGGCACCAAGGAGTGCTTCTTCTAGCTTTTCAGCCAACACATGGTTGACTCCACCACCATGGAGTTATCTGGCAGCTGTGACTTTTGGAAACCTGGGCTCCCGTGGACTCGATACATAGTCGAGCTGTTTGCTGACCACCAGCACCAAAGCCGGTGTCTCCCACATTCGGAGCATCGGCCATTCCAGGATGGGAGGGATGGGCACCATGAGCGATTCCTGCAGAGGGGCCTCGTACTGGAGGATTTCCAACTCATCCACCTGAGGGTCCTCCTCCGACTCGGTCGGGAACGCCAGGTCCTTAGACATGTCCTTGACACATCAAGGAAGCCCATGTCCTCGGGTGGGGAATGCCATCGAGGCTCCGAGATGGGACAGTCCGATGGGACATCATGGTGGTGACGAGTATTGGAGGACTCCTCATCCTCTGTCTCCCACTCGAGTAGTCCGTTGGGGACTCGTAAGAGGGCTGCTCCGTGGGTCTCGGGGCCCCTGATGCCAGGTGGCCGGCAAACTTGCCGGGGATGACCGTGGTCCCATCGAGCAGGACTCTGATCATGACCTCAGCTGAGGATCGACTCGAGGCCAAAGGACCTTGAGGATCGGCTCAGCTCAGCCTCCAGTGGCATCTTGGATATCGATGGCCCAGTGTTCCGGTTGGATGAACCAGTCATGCCGGACAACAGCACCTGCTGCTGGCCCATGAAGGCAGACAAACTGCGCTTCAGGGCCACCATTCTGGACTCCAGACCAGAAGGCTCCGCAGTCTTTGGCGCGGGCCCCAAGAGACTCGGGCACAACGCCAGCTCCCCCAAAGGGGAATCCTCCACGAGAATAGTGTCTGCGGACCGAGGCTGGTCCACAGTTGGATCTTTCTGGGGGACCTTCGCAGGCCTCTCCTTCTCCGACTCCTCGGACAAACGCCTCTCACAGCGGGACCAGGCCCGGGGAGCACCCGGCCGGTCGGAACCATCCAAGGATGCCACTTTCGAAGGTTTCTTCTTCCTGGGTTCCCTCAAGAGACCCCCTTTCTGAGGACCCACGACGAGGCTTGGGCTCAGAAGGTTCCGCCCGAGATGTCAGGGCCTCAGATGAGGCCCTGGTCTTCGGAGGCAGCGGATACTCGGGGGGGGGGGGGGAATTATCATGCTGTTACTGGCGGCTCTTTAGGGCCTTACTGGACATCCTTTTGCAGAGACCGCAGGCCGCTGGGTCATGGTCTGGCCCAAGGCTGCAGAGACAGCAGTTGTGTGTGTCGGTCAAAGTTATAATTTTAGAGCACCGATCACACTTCTTAAGGCTACTGGTAGCCATGGGGGGCGGGGGGAAGTCACCCTGCAAGGTCAAAGACTCTCTGGGCTGCCAGTGGGGAAAAAAGGTGTGAAGATGCTAGGAAAGAAAAGAACGAAAGACTACAAAAGGGGACCGAACTCGATGCCGAGGCAATGAGGTCGGCAGGCGGGAACAGTACCGGTGCAGTACCGGAGGCGAGTATGAAACTCGGAGAGAAAAAAATTAACTTTTTCCAGGGACAAGCCAGACAAACGTCTGAAGGGCTCCGCAGAAAAAAGGAGACTGAGCAAAATGGCACCTTTTGGATGGGAAGGGAACCACCACGCATGTGTGGTGGCATCTCCCAAAGGCTTTCTTTGAAAATGGGGGGATGCTTCCATGAGGGCCCCATCGGTGCCGATGTCACCCCTATGTGAGGACTGACTTCTTGCTTGTTCCCGGAGAATATACGGCTTCCACTGTTGTAAATCTACCAAGCAAAGCTTAGGTATCTCACAGTTTCTGGAAAACTACAGAAATATATTTATTTAGCCCCACCTAGATCTACAAAGCAGGAGAACTTTGTTATTCACTGAGGCAGGCTAGGGACAAAGCAAAGCCATTGTCTGAACTACCTAAATTTGCCTATTTTGTTTGTTTGAGGTGTCTTATGTTGTGCCAGAAGTCTTATGCTAACAATCCCTTTTATTTATTCAAACCAAAATAATTTTGTTTTTTTGTATCTTCATTTGTATGTTTTTTTGTAGATGCATAAATAAACAAGCGAAAAACAAAATAAAAAAACAGTAATATCCAGTGAAGGAACACAAGATAATAGCAAAAAGGGATAAGGCATAGAGAGAGACAATTCAATAATAATTGCTACTTCCTAAGAAAACCCGCTAAATGGCGGGTTTTGCTAGCTGACATCTTTTCATATCGAAAAATTAGGCATACAGAGTTCCACCAAAAATGAATATTAGCCAGAGATAGTTTTCCAATTATCTAGGATGGTAATAGAGGCCACCGCAAGCAGAATGTCCAAAATCATTCTGTTGAGCAATTACCATTTCGGGCAACCCAGCAGAGCGCATCAGAATCACTTTATAGAACAGCGAAATGTCAAAACTGCAACACTTGCTGGATATACTGCCAGGTCTGACTCCAAAAGAGGGCAAGCGTAGAGCATGTGACAAAAGTACTACGCCACAAGATCAGCATAGATTAGTTTGAGAGATGCTTGATGGAGGCAAACAGGTTCCATTACCCTATCCTGCATTATTAACAGATCTGGCCTCTCTCCCAATTGAGAAAACAAATTAAATTAAATTGAATCCTATTTGGTTTTACTTTAGCTTCATTTTGGAGAATGTGATTGACTTTTTAAGTAACTGAAAATTATAGCAAGACTTTTTACACATACCTTATATTTTTTAAGGTAAAACATTTGATTTGCTTTTAGTGGAAAACATTTGACATGTGTTTTATACATTCCCTGTGTTTTACAGATAGTTTTAAGACTGCTTCCTTAATATCCCTCCAGTACAGTCCCCACCAGCAGCTTGGAGACTGTCAAACTTAATGACATCACAAGGAGGAGTGGCCTAGTGGTTGGGGCAAGTTACCTCAGGCCGGAAGGTCAGGGGTTGAAATCCCACTAGAGGACAGCAACCTTGGGCTGGAAGGACTGGGGTTTCTAGTCCCACAGGTGCTCCATGTGGTCTTGGGCAAGCCACTTAACCCTCCATTGCTCATGTTCCCTGTAAGTATTAATGTATGTGTCTCATATCACCTCATGTTAAATGTATCCCCCAATTGTGTTGTGACCACTTTGATTGAAGGATAAGGTGGTATACAAAACTGTCTAAATAAATAAATAAAATAAATCACGATACATAGGTAGCTGGCACCAGCCTTTAGTATCTCAGTCTCCAAGCAGCTGGAGAGGTGTGATTCCCATAGGCCTTGGACTCGCTGAAGAGACAACTAAGAGGGAATTATTTTTTCCCTAGTTTTCAAGTTGTAGCTGCTGATTGGGGGTTCTAATTTTACACTTGCATGGTTCGTTGATAAAGCTAACTTCAAAAAGAAAAAAAAAAAACAGAAAGAGGGTTTGATTTTGGCAGGCAGCACATCCCCTCTTTGTCAGGCCAAGAGGTGCATTAGAACAGCCTGTTATTTTGTCTGCAGCAGTTGGTGAGAAGCTGCTGGTGCAGCTGAGGCCATTCTCCACAGGACCCTGCTGCCACTGAAGCTGGTAAGAGGCGGGCGGGAGGCTGCTCGCCTGAGTTTCCTGTGACGAGCAGAGCAAGGGGCTCCTTATTCCTCGCCGGGTTTCTTTTTTCCCCCACAGCATTCTCCGGTGAGCACGGTGTGCAGATGGCAGGGGAACCATGTGGCAGTTTACTTAGGCTGCACTGCAGCACAGGAAAACAGTGTCTGCACCATTTTGTGCTGTGCAGGGTTTTTCTGCACGGCACGAGAGAGAGCTCCTAAGATCCAGATGCTGGGGTTTGTCATTTTTTGAGGCTCACAGAGTTTTTCTTTATAAAAAAAAAAAAAATGAATAGTATAAGACAGATAAAGCAGTGGGGCAGAGCCTTTAGGCTGACTGGTAGCAGCAGGCCTTCAAAGGCCACCTACTTAGCATGTAGAGCCCGACACAGCTCTGTCTCTGGGGAAGGATTCTGCTGCAGTTGTGAGGCAGTGGTCCGATTCACAGAGGACTGTCTTTCCGGGGAAAAGCTGAATGGGGACCAGGGGGCAAAGCCCTCAGGGGGATCCATCATGCCTCCATTGCTTTCATGGGGATATCGCTCACCTGTGGCCTCTGGGGGAGCGGCAGCGAACCTGGCAGAGGATGGCAGTCCTGCCTAGCTAATCTGGAGGGAAAGGGGAGAGAGAGAGAGAGAGAGAGTAGGTCTTCCCATCCCTCTACCTCTCAGGAGCCCCCTGCAGATGTAATCCTGGAGGGGTTTTCCCCCTGAGTTTGTCCTCCTCATGCATAGGGCCTTCTGCATGAAGCAGAGTGGGACAGATGGGTCCTTGGGGGTCTGGGAAAGAGCAGCAATGAGAGGATGACCCATATCCCAGTCAGATTCAAAGGCTAAGGAGAAACCTGTCTTCAGCTGCAGGCGACTTGAGGGGTGATCTTTGGGAGGAAACAGGCTCCATTCAGGTGGAGGATCCAGAGGCAGATGTGGGGATGGAATCTGCTGAGCTTAAAGAGGGTGAGATATCGCAAGGCGAGGACTCTTGCATTGTGCAGGTCTTCTACCGGGAAGAGTTGGCATGCTTGAAGATGCTCAATATGGCTGCAGGGGTGCCGATAAAGGATGAGCCTTTGGAGGATCCCCTTATCTTCAGGAACAAGCAGGACTGTAGTCTTCACATATGGGTATCGTCGTTACCGACGGAGCCTGCGCGGGAACGCTCCCCAGCGTCCAATTAGAAAGCTTTTGGGAGCATCCCACAGCGCCTGCGTGCTGCCTTCCTGCCTTTCCCAACTGCCTCTCTCCAGTTCTTCGTTTTCCGCGGAGCCAGCAGGTTGTTGTTCCTGTCACAGCAGAAAATGTTTTCCTTATTCTTTCTTTTTTGTGGTCGCGTCTGCCTTCCTCGACACTATACCGGTACCGCCGGTTCTCTTTTCTTTCTTTCTTTCTTTCGTTTAAAAAAAAAAACTTCTATATTTTTCCAAACTTTCTTCCAGGTGCACGCGCCATTTTGGGCCTTAGGCCCAAAATTTCCTCCACTATGGAAAAACCCGCTTCGGGTTTCAAGAAGTGCACCAAGTGTGGTGGTACCATCTCCGTCACTGACACCCATGAATGGTGTCTCAAATGTTTAGATCCTGACCACTCCATCGCCGAGTGTATGGCTTGTGCCATGCTGTCCAAGAGGGGTTGACAAAACTGAGCTGCTAAGCTCAGCGCCCTTTTTCCCTCCAGGGCTTCGTCTTCCTCCCATGGATCTCAGGTAACTAAACATAAGTCTAGCTGGTCCTCAAAGGGTAGATCTCCTTCCAAGCATCGAGATGCCTCTGGCGTTGCCCTTGAGGGTTCTGTACCGGCAAAATTGCCCCGGCGGGAGGCTTCGGCTTCCAAAGCATTATCGGGGCTCCAGGATGTTCTCGAGGCCTCGATCTCGGCAGAACTACTGGTGCCATGCTCTGGGGTACCGGCTGCTTCTGGTACCGATACCCGGCAGCGTCGATAGACCAGAGGTTTCTGGCTATTGAACGCAGTCTGGCGGCTCTCCTTGCGGCATCGACACCCTCGGAACCACGTCAGACAGTTCAACCAATACTGGTACCGACGCTGGTACCGGTATCGGTACAGGTGCCGATAGCATCGGCATCGACATCGGTATCGGCTTTGCCGACACCCAGTCATGCGATGCCTTCCGGTGCCGATTCCCCCTGGTACCGACTTCAGTCGGTACGGGTATCAGGCTCTTCAAGAGCATCCGGACAGACGGTAGTTCGAATCCTCAGAGGACTCAGAGGATTCTGACAGCTCTGCCGGTACCGGTATACTTCTCCCGGAGGAGCCTTCCTCTCCTAAACGGAGGATGTCTCCTCCAGAAGATACCTCCTTTCAGGATTTCATCAGGGAGGTGGCTCGAGGTCTGTCCATTACTGTGGCTCCTGAAACAGAGCCCAGGGCTAAGGAGTTGGAGATATTACAATATCCCAAAGCTCCTAAGGAGGCAGCTACTCTGCCTATCCATGAGATTCTACATGATCTCATGTTGAGAATGTGGGAGACACCTCTTACCACTTCTCCTCACTCTCGCACACTGGATACTATGTATCTAGTCCCTCCTTGTCCTGGTTTCCAAAAAACTCAGCTTCCTCACCACTCTATTGTAGTGGAATCAGCTATGAGAAGGATCAGGAGTGCAAAGAGGCATGCCTCTAATCCTCCAGGACGTGAGTGTAGAACTTTGGATGCCTTTGGACGTCGTACTTTCCAGGCTTCCATGCTTTCTGCCAGGATCAGTTCCTATATTTTATATATGGGAATGTTCCTTAAAGAAGTCACAGGAGACTTGGAGGTTTTAAGCCCTCTCCTTCCTGATGACAAGAGGCAGGATTTTCTCACACTGGTTAAACATGCCGAGGATGTTTCTAAGTTTGTCAATCGTGCAGCTTTTGACTGTTTTGAGTGCATAAGCAGAACCTCTGCCATTGCCATAGGTGCATGTAGAATTGCCTGGCTCCAGACATCCGATTTGGAGCTCTGGGTGCAGGACAAACTGGGCAATATCCCTTGTACAGGTGAGAACCTATTCGGCAAAAGTTGGCAAGAAAAAGCCAATGAGTTGGATGCTGACAACTCCACTTTGGATAGGTTATCCAAAGCCACAGCTGATCCTGCAAGAAAGAAATCTTTCAAGAAAGCACAGTTACTTACCTGTAACAGGTGATCTCTGGGAACAGCAGGAATTAGTCCTCACATATGGGTACGTCGGTACCGACGGAGCCCGAGCGGGAAAGCTCCCCAGCTTCCCAGAAGGAAAGCTTTTGGGGCCTCCCACTGCGCATGCGCGCTGCCTTCCCGCCTTCCTGACCAACTCTCCTCAGTTCGAGTTTATAGCTGAGACAATAGAGAGAGGAAAGGAAGAGAGAGAGAGATACAACTCCTAGGGGAGGTGGGTGGGTTGTGAGGACTAATTCCTGCTGTTCCCAGAGATCACCAGTTACAGGTAAGTAACTGTGCTATCTCCAGGAACAAGCAGGAATAAGTCCTCACTTATGGGGACTCCCTAGCTAAGATGCCCGGGAGATCCCCTAAAGGGTATGAGACCCTGAAAGGTTCTTCATCTTCCTATGGATCTCAGGCATCCATTCAGGGAAGGTGGGCTGGAGTTGTTCAAGAATGGAACAGGTGTCTGAGGACAGCCTGACCAAACAAGGCATCCCGGCGGGAGTCCTTGTCCAAACAGTAATGGGCTGTAAAGGTATGAACCGAGGCCCAGATGGCTGCTCGACAGATCTGGTCAATGGACACAGAGTTTAGATGAGCCATAGAGGTGGCCATGGCCCTCACGTTGTGAGCGGTGACATGGCCCTCCAGAGAAAGGTTCTTACTCTGGTAAGCAAAAGAGATACACTGAGAAATCCAATTGGAGAGTGTTCTTTTGGAGACTGGAAGTCCTAAATGAGAAGGATCAAAAGCAACAAAAAGCTGAGAAGACTTTCGATGTTGCTGTGTCCTGTGGAGGTAAAAGGCAAGAGCTCTTTTACAGTCTAGAGTATGAAGGTTCCTCTCTGCATTGGATGCATGAGGAGCTGGAAAAAAGGTAAATAAACCTCTTGATTAAGATGAAAAGGTGAGACCACTTTAGACATAAAGTGAGGATTTGTCCTAAGGACTACCTTATCATGATGGAACCTTGTGTAAGGTGGATTAGCCACTAAGGCCTGCAGTTCACTGATGCGGCGAGCTGAAGTGACTGCAATGAGGAAAATAACCTTCCAGGAAAGAAATTTCAAGGAGGTAGTGGCTAAGGGTTCAAAAGGTGGCTTCATAAGCTGACCAAGAACCAAGTTTAAGTCCCATGCCACCGGAGGAGGTCGAATGGGAGGTTTAGTTAAAGTTAAGCCTCTCATGAATCTTGCAATAAGAGGATGAGAGGAAACAGGTTGTCCATTGATGGGCTTAAGTGATGCCGCAATAGCACTCAAATGGACTCTTACTGAATTCGTTTTGAGTCCTGCATTGGAAAGATGCAGGAGATATTCCAAAAGAGAATTCAATGGGAGTGCCAGAGGGTTAAGACCCTTTTGAGCACACCAAATGGAAAATCTTTTCCATTTAAAAGCGTAAGAACGCCTAGTGGAAGGTTTCCTAGAGGCATGTAGGATATCCTTCACTTGCTGCGAAAGATTGAAGTGTTGAAGGTCTAGGCCTTCAGTAACCAAGCTCTGAGGTGAAGGGACTTGGGGTTTGGGTGCCACAAAGTCCCCTCCTCTTGAGACAGAAGGTCTGGAGCCGCTCCCAAGTCCAGGGAGGGGGCTTGGGAGAGATGCAGAAGTAGAGGGTACCACACTTGGCGTGGCCAGCGTGGAGCTATGAGGATCATGGACCCTTGATCCCTTTGAAGTTTGAACAGAGTCTTGGGAATCAAAGGAATGGGTGGAAAGGCATACAGGAAACCCTGACCCCAATGCAGGAGGAAGGCATCCTTGGTCTGAACTCCCTGACACGGAATTCTGGAACAGAACCGGGGAAGTTTGGCATTCCACGGACTTACAAAGAGGTCTGTGTCCGGGGTTCCCCATTTCTGGAAGATTCTGAGTACCTGATCCATGTGCAGGGACCATTCGTGTGGAAGCAGAACTCGACTGAGTCTGTCTGCCCAAGAGTTTTGGATTCCTGGAAGATATACTGCCAGGGATGGATTTGATGCTCTCTGGCGAAGGCCCATAATCTTAGAGCTTCGTTTCAAAGCGACAGAGAGCCAGTCCCTCCTTGTTTGTTTATGTAAAACATGGCTACTTGATTGTCCGTGTGAATAAGGACTGTCATGTTGCTGAGGAGGGTATGAAAAACTTTGAGAGCTAGAAAGATTGCTCGAAGTTCCAAGTGGTTGATATGAAGGGTGGTCTCCTGTGGGGAGACCAAGTGCCCTGAGTGGAGAGATCTTGGAGATGAGCCCCCCAACCTGTTTGGGAGGCATCTGTTGTGAGGGTTGCTTGGGGCAAGAATGGTTGAAAGGGGGCCCCCAACAACAGATTTTGAGTGGATATTCACCATTGGAGAGACCAAAAAAGACGATTGGAGTTTGCTATTTGGTCTGAGAGAGCTCCTGATGCTTGAGTCCACTGGGTGGATAAAGTCCATTGAGCTGCTCTCATATGTAGGCGAGCATAAGGCACCACATGCACTGTGGAGGCCATGTGGCCTAATAGTTGTAGCATCTCTCTGGCAGTCAAGTGGCTTCTGGACTGAGTCTGAGAGGCTAAGTGCACTAGACGTTGGCAACGGGCCTGAGGTAGATAGGCCTTTGCGGTGGTGGTATCCAACCAGGCCCCTATGAATTCTAGGGATTGAGTAGGGGTGAGTTGGGACTTTGGCAGATTGATCACAAGTCCCAGATACTGTAGAATTCGCCTGGTGCAATCCAGGGAAGTCTGAGCCTCGGACTGAGACGGAGCTCGGATGAGCCAGTCGTCCAGGTATGGGAAGACAAAAATTCCCAGGGTCCGTAGGAATGCAGCTACTATTGCCATGCATTTGGTAAATACCCTTGGAGCAGAGGCTAGACCGAAGGGAAGTACTCTGTATTGGAAGTGTTGTCCCTGGAACAGAAACCGTAGGAATTTTCTGTGGGATGGATGGATGAGTATATGTGTGTACGCATCCTTGAGATCTAGAGAACAAAGCCAGTCCTGACTCTGTAGGTATGGAAGGAGAGTGCCTAGAGAAAGCATCTTGAATTTCTCCCTGTATAGAAATTTGTTAAATTCTCTGAGATCCAAAATGGGTCTGTACCCCCCTGTTTTCTTGGGAATGAGAAAATAAGGGGAGTAAAAACCTGACCCTTGTTGAGGAAGAGGAACCTCTTCTATTGCCTTTTGGGCGAGAAGAGTGGTCACCTCCTGACCCAACAGGTCTAGGAGAGATGGGGGAGAATTGAAACTTCTCACCATGGTATGGGGAGGAAGGTTGGAGAAATGTAGTTTGTAGCCCTCTCTGATGATAGAGAGGGTCCATTGCTCTGATGTGATTTGCTCCCATCTGGGAGCAAAATGAGTTAACCTTCCTGGAATGGTGAGAGGTTCTGGATGTTTTAGAGCCAGAAAGGTTTTTTTTAAGTCAAAAACCCTGAGGGGGTTGGGACTGTTGGGCTGTAGCAGCCCCTGCAGGTTTTGCCCTGGCCTGTTTAGGCTGCTGACGCTTAGGAGCAAAGCGAGCTGCAGAAGATTGTTGGCCAGTATTTGTGGCAAATCTGGCCTTCTTGTAGAAAGCTTGACAGGGGTAGAGGTAGACTTAGAAAGTCTATCTAAAGCAGCATTTTCTGCATCCATTTGAGTGGCTTTGATTTGCCACTCCTTACCAAACAGATTCTCACCCGTACAGGGCAAATTTCCCAACCCATCCTGGACCCAGGGTTCAAGGTTAGAGGCCTGGAGCCAAGCAATTCTGCGAGCCGCTATGGCAATACCTGAGGCTCTGCTAGCACCTTCAAAGGAGTCAAAGGCTGCTCTGTTGGAGAACTTTGAAATATCTTGGGTATGCTTCAGCAGAAGAAGGAACTCCTCCTTTCTATCCTCTGGGATAAAGGGGAGAAAATGGCGTATTTTTAATGCAATTTCCTTCAGAAACATGCCCATATAGAGGCTGTATGAGTTGATTCTGGCAATAAGCATACTTGCTTGGAAGATTTTTCTTCCAAAAGCATCCAGAGTCCTACATTCTCTTCCTGGGGGAGTAGAAGAGTGTCTTTTAGTACTCTTGATCCTTTTCATAGCTGACTGCACCACAATGGAGTGGTGCGGGAGCTGAGTTTTTTGAAACCAGGAGAAGGGGGGACACGATACATGGTGTCCAGACGACGAGAATGTGGAGATAGGGTGAGAGGAGTCTCCCATAAGTCCATCATGTGATCTTGAAGAATTTCATGGATGGGCAGGGTGACTGCCTCTTTGGGAACCTTAGAGTATCCTAAAATGTCTAAATTTTTTGCTCTAGGTTCTTTTTCAGAGGATACAGAAATAGAAAGACCTTTAGCTACTTCAATGATGAAGTCTTGAAAGGATAAATCCTCTGGAGGAGACATTCTCCTCTTTGGAGAAGAGGGCTCCTCAGGTAGAGTAAGGGATACTTCAGCAGAGTCATCTGATGAATCAGGATCATCAGAAGACTCAAAGTATCGTCTGTTTGCTTCCAGGGATCGATAAGCGTATCGACCGGTATCGACATCGGGGGTACCCGGAACCGGATCGGTATCGGGAAAAACCCCGGAACCGGAATCGGTATCCTGGTCGATGTGGAAGGCATGGGTACCGGTATCGGTTGTGGTACCGGAACCGGAGTCGGTACCGCAGGGTGCGGTACCGAGGGCGTCGCAGCCTTAATAAAAGCCAAAATAGCCTGCTGCATGGATTGAACTGTATGATCCATGGACGCCACTACTGTCTGGATGTCGGTACCGGATGATTGAGCCGGTACCCCAGAACAGTCTAACAGGTGATCGGTCGAGGCCGTGCCATCCATGTCAACCTGTAACCCCATAGGAGGAGCTTTGGAAGCCGGAGCTTCCCGCCGGGGTTGTTTGGCTGGGGCAGGGTCCTCAGGGTCAAGCCCAGGGGTATCTCGATACTTAGAGGGAGATTTGCCCTTTGAGGACCTGCCAGAGGAATGTTTGGTTACCTGAGATCCATCAGGAGAGGAAGACCTGGAAGATGTCGATGCTGGAGTATCTGTAGAAAACAGCATGTGAAACTTGGCTGCCCGGTTCTGTAAGCCACGTTTAGACATCAAAGAACAGGATGGGCAATCCGGAATGGAATGGTCAGGCCCCAAACATTTAAGACACCATTCATGGGTGTCTGTGACTGAAATAGTACCGCTGCACTTGGTGCATTTTTTAAACCCAGAGGCTTGTTTCTCCATGAGGGAGAATTAGTGAAGGCCTAAAGGCCTCACAGAACTAACACACCAAGTGAGGAAAAAAAAAAAAAGATTTTTTTTTTTTTTTTTTAAATAAAGGAAAAAAGACCGGCAGTACCGGTCTGGAATCGGGGAAGGCAGACACGCGGCCAAAGAAATAAATTAAAATAACAACTTCTTCAGCGGTGACAGGAACACGACCTGCTGGCTCCGCGGAAAAAGAAGAACTGAGGAGAGTTGGTCAGGAAGGTGGGAAGGCAGCGCGCATGCGCAGTGGGAGGCCCCAAAAGCTTTCCTTCTGGGAAGCTGGGGAGCTTTCCCGCTCGGGCTCCGTCGGTACCGACGTACCCATATGTGAGGACTTATTCCTGCTTGTTCCTGGAGATACCTTTCTTCTCTAAAAAGAAGAGGTTTTATCCCTCTTATTCCCAGCAGGGACGTTCTGCAGGTCAGCCTGTCCGGAAAGGTCAGCAACCACCTAAACAAAGGAAAGCGAAGCCTGCCAAGCCTCAACCGCCTCAGCAGTCTCAGCCTCCGCCTCCACAAGGCCTTTGACTTTCATCTAGAGAACTTAGCCTTCCTGGCCCTCAATGGTCCAGAACCTTCCACCATTCCAAGAAGGTTGTGTCACTTTGCCTCCAGATGGGGGCAGATAACAGCAGAACATTGGACACTTTCCATTATAAAAGAGGGGTACAAGCTTCACTTTCTGAGCATGCCCCCTCCCACAATGGTAAGACAGTTCAATTCTCAGACCTCTCTCATCAACCTGTTAGGTCAAGAGGTCACTATGCTTCTTGCCCAAGGGGCAATAGAAGAAGTACCCATTCATCAACAGGGTACAGGGTTTTACTCCCCCTATTTCCTCATCCCGAAAAAACAGGGGGGACACAGACATATTTTAGACCTCAGAGAATTGAACAAATTCCTGTTCAAAGAGAAAATCAAGATGATTTCTCTGGGAACTCTGCTGCCATACCTTCAGAGTCAGCATTGGCTTTGTTCTCTATATCTCAAGGATGCGTACACTCATGTTCTCATCCATCCAAATCACAGAAGGTTCCGTCGGTTCCTTTTTCTTTTATAATTTAAATTTTTATTAATTTTTCATATATTTAAACAAATAAATGCACAAGGAAATCACTGGCAAGAAAAGGAAAAAAATCCAGCATAATACATAAAGGAAACAATACGCCATTAGCCATAATTAAGCCCACAATAAATTAAAACAGGGGGAGGCAACAGGAAAAACTTTTACAAAGAAAACATAATATTCATAGCAGTGTGAGACTTATACATCAGCCAAATGGGAACCACCAACAACCACTGAATCCTCCCGAGCCACAAGAAACTCCAGTAATTGATTGGGTTCAAAAAACAAATATAATTTTTCTTTATAGGTAACATGACATTTGGCCAGAAATTTCAACAAAAAAGACCCACCAAGGGAAAGGATCCTGGGTTTCAACCTCAGAAATTCCTTCCTCCTTAACTGGGTATCCCTAGCAAGATCGGGGAAAATACGAACACATGAACCCAAAAATTGGTCACTGAAATTCCTAAAATATGCTCTTAGAATTAAAGATTTATCTGATTCAAGAGCCAGCGTGACTAGGAGTAGTGCGGGCTGTGACCAGCTCCAAAGAATTCTCCAAGAACCCAGTGAGATCTCCAGATACCATAGGAGCCTCACCAGGTACCCCCTGTACACCCCGGCCCGCCCCGGCGCCTTGGTCAGCGGTGGTATGCACTCCTCGGAGATCTTCAGAACCTCCCAAAAGTACCTACGAACCATCTCCATCGGAGAACACAACGGAGATCTAGGAAAATTAATCAGTCTCAAGTTATTTTTTCGGACTTGATTCTCTAGATATTCCAATCTCCTAGCAGACACATTTCTATCTTTGATATGGGTACCGTGTAACTCCCGGAGCTGTTCAAGATTTCCTTCCATCTGCACCAACCGCCCCGCTTGTTCACGCTGAACTCTGGAGCATTCTTGAAATTGAGTACAAAGCAAAACTGTTTCAGTACTTACAAACGATGAAATAGTTGCCAGAGACGAATTCAAAGTGGATATTGCATCCCATAGCACCTCCAATGTAACATTATGGGGTTTCACCAGCACACAGAACCTCCAAAAGATGCCAAAGAACTGCCAGTCTGGGGCATAGTGTCCCCCTCCAGAGACAAGCCCTCAGATCTCCCTCTTCCTCCAGACGGCAAAAACAGAGGTGTACAACCTGCCACGGAGCCCTCTTCACTCTCCTCAAGCGGCGTGCTAGCTTTCGCGCCGCTGGGAAGCACTCCCGAGGCCGTCTAAACACTTCTGGGGCATGGCGGGGGGCCCGTTGTCCAGGGGAAAGAACTACCCCTGACGTGCTCAAGTCTGGACTCAACGCCAGAACCGCCGAAGATGCCGCTCCAGCCGCGAGGATCTCAATGCCGCATGTCTGGAAGCGTACTCTGTCCAGGCAAGTTGACCCGAGCTTCACTCGAGGGTAGGGAAGCTTGCTTGCGCTTCCTTCGTCCCATCTCCACCTCTAACCGCACAAGTCGCCTCAAACAGAGCTCCTCACTAACAGCCAGCTCACCCCTGGCTGCTCACTGCCGCCTGGTTCCTTTTTCAAGGAAAGCACTGCCAATACAGGGTGCTTCCTTTTGGCCTGGCCTCAGCACCAAGGGTGTTCACGAAGTGCATGGCTGTGGTAGCAGCATTTCTCCGTACTCTAGGGATATTAGTCTTCCCCTACTTAGACGACTGGCTCATTCGAGCCCCATCAGAGTCAGAGGCCAGGACTTCCCTATCTTGCACAATGCGTATTCTTCAATATTTGGGTCTGGTCATAAACATCCCAAAATCCAGTCTAACTCCTACTCAATCTCTAGAGTTCATAGGAGCTTTGCTGGATACCAAAAAAGCAAGGGCCTATCTTCCCCAGGCCCGTTCTCTTCGCATGGTGCAGTTAGCTTCTCAAGCAGTGCTAAAACCTCATCTCACTGCCCGAGAAATGTTACAACTACTAGGCCACATGGCATCCACAATGCATGTGGTCCCTTATGCTCGCCTCCATATGAGAGCAGCCCAGTGAACTTTATCCACTCAATGGACCCAGGCATCAGGGTGCCTGTCAGACAAAATAGCAAACACAAATTGTCTTATTTTGTCTCTCCAATGGTGGCAGTCCACTCAGAACCTGTTGCTGGGGTCCCCATTTCAACAGCCTTTACCCCAGGCAACTCTCACAACAGATGCTTCACCAATGGGTTGGGGAGCTCATCTGCAAGACCTCTCCACCCAAGGCATTTTAACTCCACAGGAGACTCATCTACATATCAATCTCTTAGAGCTCAGAGCAATCTTCCTTTCTCTTCGAGTGTTCCACACCCTGCTCAGCTACAAGACAGTCCTCATTCATACGGACAATCAAGTAGCCATGTTCTATGTGAACAAGCAGGGAGGAACAGGCTCTCTGTCGCTTTGCAACGAAGCTTTGCGACTATGGACCCTCGCCAGAGAGCATCAGATTCATCTCCTGGCAGTGTATCTTCCAGGCATAGAAAACTCTTGGGCAGACAGACTCAGTCGAGTTCTGCTTCCACACGAATGGTCTCTACATGCAGGCCAGGTGGCCAAGATTTTTCAAATTTGGGGAACCCCGGACATAGACCTCTTTGCAAGTCTGTTGAATGCCAAACTTCCCCGGTTCTGTTCCAGATTTCCGGCTCAGGGTTCTCAGGCCAGGGATGCCTTCCTCCTTCACTGGGGTCAAGACTTCCTTTATGCTTTTCCACCCATTCCCCTAATTCCCAAAACCCTGTTCAAGCTTCAGAGAGACAGAGGGCGTATGATTCTCATAGCTCCACATTGGCCACGGCAAGTGTGGTACCCTGTGCTTCTACATCTCTCAAGCCCCCTCCCTGGAGTTAGGATCTGCTCCAGATCTCCTGTCACAGGAGGACGGAATGTTATGGCATCCCAATCCCCAGTCTCTGCATCTCAGAGCTTGGTTGCTGAAGGCCTAGATCTTCATGATCTTAATCTCCCTCAGCAAGTAAAGGATGTCCTTTATGCTTCCAGGAAGCCTTCCATAAGACGCTCTTATGCTTTTAAGTGGAAGAGGTTTACCATATGGTGTTCGCAGAAGGGTCTTAACCCCCTTGTGATGCCTCTGGAATCATTACTGGAGTATCTCCTTCATTTATCCAATGCAGGACTTAAGACTAACTCAGTAAGAGTCCATTTGAGTGCTATTGCAGCTTCTTTCAAGCCTCTAAATGGACAACCTATTTCCTCCCATCCTCTTATAGCAAGATTTATGAGAGGCCTTCTTCTAACTAAGCCTCCCATTAGGCCACCACCGGTGGCATGGGACTTAAACCTGATTCTTGGTCAGCTCATGAAGCCACCTTTCGAACCCTTAGCTACTACCTCATTGAAATTCCTTTCTTGGAAAGTTATCTTTCTCATTGCAATCACATCAGCACGCCGCATCAGTGAATTGCAGGCGCTAGTGGCTGTTCCACCTTATACAAGGTTCCGTCCTGACAAGGTAGTCCTTAGGACTCATCTACGCTTTATGGCAAAGGTGGTCTCGCCTTTTCATCTTAACCAAGCAGTCTACCTGCCTGTGTTCTTTCCAAGACCTCATGCATCAAATGCAGAAAGGAATCTTCATACTTTGGACTGTAAAAGATCTTTAGCCTTTTACTTGCAAAGAACACAGCAACATAGAAAGTCCTCTCAACTCTTTGTTGCTTTTGATCCTTCTCATTTGGGACTTCCAGTCTCCAAGAGAACACTGTCCAGCTGGATTGCACGGTGTATTTCCTTTGCCTATCAGAGTAAGAATCTTCCTCTGGAGGGCCATGTCACAGCTCACAATGTGAGAGCCATGGCAGCTTCAGTGGCTCATCTGCACTCTGTGTCTATCGACGACATCTGTCGAGCAGCCACTTGGGCCTCGTTTCATACCTTCACAGCCCATTACTGCTTGGACAAGGACTCCTGCCGGGATGCCTTGTTTGGTCAGGCTGTTCTCCAACACCTGTTCCATACCTAATCAACTCCTACCCGCCATCCCTGGTTGGATGCCAGAAATCCATGGGGGGAAGTGGAGCCCTTTCACAGGGACACACAACTTCTGGGGTCTCTCCCTGGCATCTAAAGCTAGGGAGTCCCCCATATGTGAAGACTACATTCCAGCTTGTTCCTGGAGATAGCATAGTTACTCACCTGTAACAGGTGATCTCCGGGAACAGCAGGAATTTAGTCTTCACAACCCACCCACCTCCCCTAGGAGTTGTATCTCTCTATCTCTCTCTTTCTCTTTCCCTCTCTCTCTCTTGTCTCAGCTTTAAACTCAACTGGAGAGAGGCAGTTGGGAAAGGTGGGAAGGCAGCACGCAGGCGCTGTGGGATGCACCCAAAAGCTTTCTAATTGGATGCTGGGGAGCGTTCCCGCGCAGGCTCCGTCGGTACCGACGATACCCATATGTGAAGACTAAATTCCTGCTGTTCTCGGAGATCACCTGTTACAGGTGAGTAACTATGCTTTCTTGGTGGTCAGGAAGACAGATGATCCTGGATGAATGGAATGTCCCGGAAGCTGGGCTGAAGGACACATGAGCTATGGATTGGCTTTATCCACTGCTGGATCAGGACAAGAAGCTCTTTTGCCCTCTGAAAGTGGATGCAACAGTATCAGCAGTTACCAAGGAGACCACTATTCCTTTGTAGGGCAGTACTACCTTGAAGGACTTACAGGATAGGAAGTTGGAGATGTTGCTGAAGCAAACATTCAATATCAGTGCCCTCTCCTTGCAAGCATCTGTCTGTGGCATTTTCATGGGCAGGTATTCTGGAGGCTGCGGATGATTGGGTTTCCTTGCCCCCGGAGGTGGCTAAATTGGAATCAGGTGCAGCCTATCTGGCAGATGCCATCTATGACCTAATCAGGGGCTTGTCTGAGTATGCCTTCATTGGTAGCCGCCTGACGATACTTGTGGCTGCGCAACTGGTCGGCCGATGTTTCCTCTTAGTCCGGTTTAAGCAAGCTCCTGTTCAAGGATAAGCTCTTGTTTGGGGAAGTGCTTGACAAGTTGGAAAAGGATCTGGGGGAAAGAAAGAGTGGTATGTTGCCTAAAGATAAGCAGAACCCGGTCGTCCATCAGCTCCGGCCCGTGGTCAGCCGCAAGATTTCACTGGTCAACAAATTTTTACAAAAGTCATGGTACTGAAATAAAAATAGTCAATTTCTTATCAATTTTTATATGCTGAACACGAATATGACAGTGAAATTGCAAAGTTGGCTGTAATTTTTTTGTAATCTACAAGAATTAATGTTTACATCACGAAATGCATGTCAATAGTAAATATAATAGGCCTTCGGTTAATACCTGTTAAAAACCAAGTCATAGACTACTTCTTAAATTTTTCCACCTGTCTCTTGTACAGCTGTTCGGGAGCTTCTCTGGGGAGTGTCCAGCAGTAGTCAGCCAGCATTGTAGTGGACCATTTTCCATGGTATCTTTGCTCCATCATTGCGATATCCTGGTGAAAATGTTCGCCTTGTTCATCACTAGCCATACCACATTTGTCAGGAAAGAAATCGAGATGGGAATCAAGGAAATGGATCTTTAGAGACATATTGCAGCCAAGTTTCTGATAACTGCATCAGCATGTCTTCTACTAGTTCCTTGTAGTTTTCTGCCCTAACATTCCCGAGAATGTTTGTTGACACTAGGCGAAAAGCATTCCATGCTTGTTTCGCATCACCCTGCAGCAAGTTGTTGAACCGGTCATCTTTGAAGAGCTCTCGAATTTGAGGACCCATAAAAACTCCCTCTTTAATCTTTGCTTCGCTGAGTCGAGGGAATTTTTCATGCAGGTATCGGAAAGCTGGCGAAGTGCGATCCATGGTTTTCACAAAGCTTTTCATCAAACCTAGTTTGATGTGAAGGGGTGGTAGCAGGATTTTGTGAGCCTCAACCAGAGCTGGGTGCTGGATATTCCTCTCTCCAACTGTTACATTTTGTCTGTGATTCCATTCCTTCCGCAAGTAGTGCCAATCCCTTGCTCGGCTATCCCACTCACATAAGAAACACATATATTTTATATATCCCTGCTGCAGTCCCATTAAAAGGGCAACTACCTTCAAGGCTCTTTTCATGTAAAAACTTGTATATATTCTCATATATTGTATTTATGTTACTCCTTATTGTATTTATGTTACTCCTATACTGTAATTATATGGTAATTTCTAATGATTCTCACCCGAAAATCAAATGTAAATTTTTGACTCATTACAGATATAACCAATAGTTATGTTTGACGTGCAAGTTATCCGCTTCTGATCGCTGAAAGTAGCGGTATACAAATAAAGAAAGAAAGAAATAAGTCACCACAGAGGTGCCAGCTGTACTTGTTATAGTTAATGGAAGTCAGTAGATGCTTTAAGTTATCGTATGTCTCTTTCATGTGGACGGCATGTGCTACTGGAATAGATGGAAGACGGTTTCCATTGTTCAAAAGCACAGCCTTCAGACTCAGTTTCGAAGAGTCTATAAATAGTCTCCAGTCTTGTGGGTCATGAGTGATTTTTAAGGCATTCATGAGGCTTTCAATATCGGAACAGAATGCCAAATTACTTTCCTTTCCGACTGCGTATAGTACACTGCTGACGTCAGATGGCTTCAGCAGCCGTCTGGCAGTAGTATTGCATTGCATCAGAAAATGATGCAATCAACTCTGGATGATGTGTGCATGCTGGTATTATGCAATGTGGTGCAATATTACATCATTCAAGGCTTATTTGGGATGTTGATGTCCTACTGGATAAATTTACACGGTGAAACGTCAAAAATGAACTACATGCAATATCTTCAAAACGAGAGCCAATAAAATTTTTTTAATGTTTTATATTCGTGTTCAGCTCACCAAGATACTACAGATTAGGGCCTTTTAAAGTCAGTAACGATTTCAATGTTGACCACTGTTTCCGGCACTTCTGAGCAGTGTGGTTTGCATCCTACCAGAGGGGCCGTTTTTCTTCTAGGGGATAAGCCTTGCAGGTTTCGAGGAACTGGAAGAGGTTTTTATACCTCATCCTCCTCCACGTCCAAGAAGTCACAATTAAGCGAGTGGGTCCCAGGCAGGGGTGGTTCCCATAGGGGGTCGGCTTCACGACTTCTACCCCACCTGTGCCCAGATCATTTCTGACCACTGGGTGCTGTAGATTATTAGAGAGGAGTACACACTCGATTTTGCCCAACCTCTGGCGGAGGCCTTCATCAGATCTCCTCCTAGCATGCCCAGCAAAGTCAAGATGGTATGTGACAAACTCTTGCAGCTTCACGCCTTAAGGACCGTGGAGGAGGTGCCAACAGACCAGTGTGGCTCTGGTCGATACTCCATATACTTTGTGGTTCCCAAAAAGGAGGGCTCCTACAGGTCAATTTTGGATCTAAAGCAGGTAAATTGTTGCTTGAAGGTCCCTCATTTTCACATGGAAATTCTTGGATCGGTGGTCATGGTAGCAAGAAAGGACAAGTTTCTGACTTTGTTAGACCTTACGGAGGCATTTATTTATTTATCTAACATTTTCTTATATACTGCCTTTCAGATTCTCAAGGCGGCTTACATGGAACAGAACTTATTTACATAAAACATTTCATTAGGACTATGTACAACATTGTTAACAGTGCTTACATTTAACAATTAACTATTTACAGTTCTGTCTGTGGTTATAGACAATGTTTTAGATGGCTGGAGGGTTATGGAAATGCTCAGTGAATAGGTGAGTCTTTAGTAGCTTCCTGAAGTCTGTGGTGTCTATTGCACATTCCCATTTGCCAAGATCATCAGATGTTTCTGCACTTTGCGATACCCATGGGACATTTCCAGTTTTGGGCGCTGCCCTTGGGTCTCACCACTGCTCCTCGACCTTCACCATTTCACCAGGAAGGCATGCTAGTTCATCCCTACCTCAACGATTGGCTCATCTAGGCAAAGTCCAGAAAGGAGAGCGAGCGGGCCACAGCCAGGGTGATAGTTTATACAGAGCCTTGGCTGGGTCATCAATTATGCCAAGAGTCACCTTCAATAACAAAATGAAAACTCGTTCACTGTCAACAAAAATTGGATTAGAGATGATTTCAATAATCTGAGGTCTCAGTTAAACGAGCATTGCCATCAAGACTGACGTCTTAATACAGCAAAGTGCGTTTTCACATCAGTGACCTCTAAACATAACAAACAGAACTCCAATCTTGGTAGCACTCTTCAATAAATAATCTCTTAATAAAACACAATAACTAGCATGAAAAAACATGCAATATCAACTTCCCAGATTAGAAATGTTCTGTATCTCTCTTTTGATCCCAACGTCAATCCCCGGTACCACTGAGACGTTTCACAAACGGAGTAACGTCAATCCCCGGTACCACTGAGACTTTTCACAAACGGAGTTTCCTCAGGGGATCTTATTAAATCTATAAACAAACAAAATAACACTAATTAGTGACCTCCAATCCCACCTTCTTAACCTTATACCCCGCTTCTTAAAATGTTACCTAAAAACCCTTCTATGGAATCTTACCATATCTGCTGCCCGCGTCTTAACTCTCTGTGGTTTCATTCCGCTCCCGATTACATGGAAGCACCAACCGTCTCTATGAGAAAATGCCGCGCATGCCCGGTAGCCCTCAGGGCTCCATTTTTAAAGGCCCTCCTAGCCAACGAACAACATCCTTAGACTACCTTTCGTCACACCATCTCCTAACTTGAAACAAATCAATAACATGCTGCTCATATATTGAAGCCCTCAAGCCAGAACCACTTAAGCTAATCCGTTCATCACCTAAAAAAGCACATCACTAACAACCCACTTTCCAATGAACCTACCAACTACATCAAACTATAAACGTGAATTTTCGGCAATGTCTATTATAAACTCAACCTATGATCACCCGCGGAATCAAATCATGTTACTAAATCATCCCTCAGGACCGTTCTCTGCTCACCCCCCCAACAGGCTTGAACCGGACTAGAAGCTAAACACAGGCCGACCATTCTATAACGCTATTCAATCCCTTCGACTCCAAAGTATTTAAAATATAAATCAACCTTTGTTCTTGTCTAATCAGAACCTGATCAAGAGTTTTTCCTGCCTTCCCCTGTTCTATCTTGTCTACACATAGGCAGCGCAGCTGTTCAAAAACATGGTTCTTTTGTACACAATGCAATACTATGGGGGCCTCCAGCACCTTCTGGGTTAAACGACTACGGTGTTCCCTCATATGAACACGAAAAGGTCTTATGGTCTTGCCTATGTAACATAACCCGCAGGGGCAAACTATCGCTTCTCCGGGCCAGTCTAGGGAAGGTAGGGTTGTCAATCCCCTTTAGCAGCTGAGGACTGAAAGAAACTTTGAAACTTGCTGACAGGCTAAGACACTCCCCCTGACGTCAGTGTACCAGTCTTTCAGTCGTCAGCAGCTAGAGAGGATTGATGCTGACAGTGCTCCTATAGATTTTCAGTATTTTCTTATTTTCGTTCTGCCTCAATTATAGCTTTTGGCTCTAGCAGGGCTGATAAGACGCTATATTTCTTTGTGCTGTTTCACTCTGAGTGCAGTCAGCAAAGTGTACATTTTTATTACCCTCCGGCGTTCCTAGTAGACGACCCCTGCCTGTTTCTGTGCGGCGGAGGAGTGTAGAGCCTACCTTCTCTAGCGGGTCTCTCTAGGTCAGTAGATTGGTCCTGGGAGCCCCAGTCACCCTCTACCTGCTCAGTCTGCACGTGGCCGCTACTCCCGCTAGCAGCGGGGATCCTCGGCTGCGAGCCCAGACGTCTGCCATTTTCTGAGGTGAGCTGTGTGTTCGGGGGCAGTCTTTTTTGAGGCGGCAAACTTTTTCTTCGCGTGCGCACTCTGGCGCGCGGGTTTCTTTTTCGGGTCTTTTTGGGGATCGGGCTGTTTTTCGCGTTTGTGTGCCCTTGTTTTTCCCGGCCCGTTTCACATGGAGGGAAAACTCTCTTCTGTGCCAGACAGGCCTGTCATAGCCTCCGAAAAGGCGGGAACGGCGGCCATTTTGAATGAGCCGTCCGTTTTGCCCGCGGGTCATCATAAGCGCAAATCCAAATCTAATAAGGAGGCACCGTCACTCTCTAAGCCTCCACAGAAGGTTCCTAAGCCTCAGGAAGGGCTGTCTGCCTTTTTTTCTCCTGAATTTATTTTAGCTCTCCATAATGCTTTCTTGTTGAAAGCTTCTCAATCAGCCTCTCCTTCTACTGGTTTCCTTGAGCTCAGTCAGCCAGTCAAGGAGCCCCTGGACCCTGGGGAAGGTACTTCCCTGTCAGGGGTGCAGGCTCCATCCGGATTAGACCCGTTGGAACCGCTGGTCAAAGGTCCTCAGTTTTTGGAAGATGGAGAGCTCTTCTCTGACCCTGGCTTAGACGTGGAGTCCTGGGAGCTTGAGGAAGGAGAGATCGCTCCGGGCGACGATCCTAATGTTTTTCGAGTATTTCGGAAGGAAGAGCTGGGAGCGTTTATTTCTCAATCTTTATCTGCTTTGAACCTGCTTCTTCCTTCTGTTTCTCAGGAACCTCTCGAAGATCCCTTGTTGCAGGGCTTTAAATCTGAACAGCGCTGTTTTCCTGTGCACCGTGTCATAAAGCAGATGATTGAGTCTGAGTGGGAGTGTCCGGAGGCCTCGCTACGGGGTAGTCGGGCTATGGCTCGTCTTTATCCAGTGCCTCAGGAAGAGAAGGATCTCTTAAAAATGCCAAAGGTGGATGCCTTGGTGTCCACCGTCACTAAGAAAACCACCATTCCGGTAGAAGGGGCGGCCGCTCTTAAAGATCTACAGGATTGGAAGCTGGAGGTTCTCCTCAAGCAAGCTTTTGATTCCAGCGCGCTTGCACTGCAGGCTTCCATTTGTGGGGCTTACGTGTCCAGAGCTTCCATCCGTTGGATTCAGGGGGATTCTTCTGTGGATTCGCCGACTGCTTCTTCCCCGGAGGGTGCTAAATTGGAGTCGGCGGCGGCTTATCTAGCGGATGCCTTCTATGATTTGGTGAGGATTGCTGCGAAGTCCATGGCCTCGCTGGTGGCAGCTCGGCGTTTTCTATGGTTGCGTACTTGGGCTGCTGACGTTTCCTCCAAGTCACGTCTCAGCAAGTTACCCTATAAGGGTAAGTTGCTCTTTGGTGAGGCCTTGGAAAAGATTGTTAAGGACCTCGGGGACTCCAAAGGGGGTCGTTGCCGGAAGATCACCCTAAGGCATCGAGAGGAGGTGCCGGTCAACGAGGTCAGGGTAGAGATTTTCATCGGTTTCGTGGTGCTCGCTTTGCTCCATACCCCTGGAGCCGTTTCGGTGCTCGCAGTCAGTCCTTTCGCGGAGCCCGAGGGTTCGGTAGATCCTCTTTTACCGCCCAACACACCTCTACGAAGAAACCGCAATGATGCCTTGCAGGTCCAGGCCCCGATCCCTGTCAGCAGCCGTCTACAGAATTTTTTCTCGGCCTGGACCGCTGTAACCTCGGACAAATGGGTGTTAGAAATCATTCAGAAGGGCTATGCGCTAGATTTCGCTCACCCCTTGGCGGACGCCTTTGTAATGTCTCCTTGCGCTTCCGGTCCAAAGAAGGACATAGTGGCCGATACACTGGCTCGTCTTTTGCAACTCCAAGCAGTGGTTCCGGTTCCTTGCGACCAGTGCGGTTTCGGTCGGTACTCGATTTATTTTGTGGTACCAAAAAAGGAGGGATCCTTTCGGCCGATTCTGGATCTCAAGCATGTAAACCGTACTTTAAGGGTTCCGCACTTCCTAATGGAGACGTTACGGGCCGTCCTTCGAGCCGTGCAGCCGGGCGAGTTCCTTTCGGCCATAGATCTCACAGAGGCTTATCTGCACATACCCATCAGGGCCGGTCACCAAAGATTTCTCAGATTTGCCCTTCCGATGGGACATTTCCAGTTTCGGGCGTTGCCCTTTGGTCTGGTGACTGCTCCTCGAACTTTCACGAAAATAATGGTGGTGGTTGCGGCGGCCTTGCAGAAGGAAGGAATTCGGGTACATACGTATCTTGACGATTGGCTGATCAGGGCGGAATCCCTCTCAGCTTCAATTGTGGCGACTGCCCGCGTGATTCAGCTTCTGGAACAGCTGGGCTGGGTCATCAACCAGGCGAAGAGCCACTTGCAGCCGCTACAGCAGCTGTGTATCTCGGAGCCCATTTCGACATGGCAAGGGGTTTGGTCTTTTGCCCGAGGGCAGAGTGCAGAAGATTTTGGAGCAAGTGCAGAATTTTTTGCGGGTGCCCGCTCCTTCGGCGTGGACCTATTTGCAACTTTTGGGGTCCATGGCGGCGGCCTTAGATCTTGTCCCGTGGGCCAGAGCACATATGAGACCTCTGCAGCAGGCGTTGCTCTCCAGGTGGTCGCCTCAGCTTCACCCTCTCTCACGGCGGCTCGTCTGTCCGGAGCTGGTGCGTCAGAGTCTGTTCTGGTGAATGGATCCCTCGCACCTACGAGCAGGGGTTCCTTTGCAAGATCCCGCTTGGGTGCTGGTAACAACGGACGCAAGTCTCTCGGGCTGGGGGTGCTCACTGTCTATCTCAGATTGCTCAGGGCACTTGGTCCGAAGAGGAAAGTTCTTGGTCGATCAATCGCTTGGAACTACGAGCGGTTCGTCTCGCACTCCTTCATTTCGCACTCTTGCTCGAAGGGAAAAGCGGTTCGCGTTTTTTCCGACAATGCGGTGACGGTCTCCTATATCAATCAGCAGGGGGGCACTCAATGTGCTCCGTTGCTCGCCGAATGTCAGGAATTGATGATTTGGGCCGAGGTTCATCTGGTAGCCTTGTCGTCGGCGCACGTGGTAGGCAAAGACAACGTGCAGGCCGATTATCTGAGTCGCCATGTCCTCGATCCCGGGGAATGGGAATTGAACGTGGCGGTCTTTCACGATCTTACCCTTCGTTGGGGGCAGCCGGTGATGGATCTCATGGCTACTTTCGCCAATGCCAAAGCACCTCGGTTTTTCAGCAGGCGCAGAGAGCGCATGTCGGAGGGGCTGGATGCTTTAGCTCAGCCCTGGCCCCTTGTTCCGCTCCTGTACGTCTTTCCTCCATGGCCGATGCTGGGTCGGATCGTTCGACGCATCGCCCAGCACCCAGGGGTGGTGCTCCTGATTGCGCCGGATTGGCCTCGTCGTCCTTGGTATGCCGATCTGGTCCGACTTCTGATAGATTCTCCTTGGTGACTTCCGGTCCAAGTCAATCTGTTGCATCAGGGTCCGGTTCTCATGCCGCAGGTCGATCGCTTCTTGCTTACGGCTTGGCTCTTGAAGGGAACCGTTTGAGGCGTAAAGGTTATTCAGAATCCGTAGTGGCTACTCTGCTACATTCTAAACGCTCTACCACTTCGCTAGCCTACGTTCGGATCTGGCGCGTTTTTGAGACTTGGTGCGCGCAACGAGACTTTCGGCCGATGTCTACCACTTTACCTCATCTACTTTTGTTTCTTCAGGAGGGCTTGGATAAAGGCTTGGCTCTTACTACACTGAAGGTGCATTTGGCCGCTCTGTCTTGCTTCAGAGGCCCGGTGCAGCGTCGGCGTCTCTCGCTACATCGCGATGTGCAACGTTTTTTTCGGGCTGCACGACTTATTCGGCCTCCGCGTCGTCCGGTGGTGCCGCCTTGGGATTTGAATGTGGTTTTGGAGGCGTTGGCATGTCAGCCGTTTGCCTCGGCTTCTTTGGAGCGCTTGAAGGAGTTATCCTGGAAAACGGCTTTCCTCGTGGCCTTGTGTTCGGCTAGGAGAATTTGGGATTTGCAAGCGCTTTCCTGTCGGGAGCCCTATCTCCAGTTCTTACCGGAGAAGGTGCTCTTGCGTACTGTTCCTTCTTATCTTCCTAAGGTGGTTTCCGCATTTCATGTTAATCAGTCCGTGGCGCTGCCCTTTTTCTCAGACTTGACGTCTTCGCCGATGGATCGAGTTCTTCGAAATTTGGATCTGGGACGCGTCTTGAAAGCTTACCTTCGGGTCACTAGATCTTTTCGGAAATCCGATCGGTTGTTTGTGCTGTTTGCGGGATCCCGCAAAGGTCAAGCAGCTTCAAAGTCCTCCATTGCTCGCTGGGTCAAGCGCGCCATCGTGGCAGCGTATGAGGCTGTGGGGCAAGTTCCGCCTTCGGGACTCAAAGCTCATTCCACTCGTGCTCAGGCGGCTTCCTGGGCGGAATATGCATTTGTTCCTCCAGTGGATATTTGCAGGGCGGCGACTTGGTCTTCACTTCATTCCTTCGCCAAACATTACCGTTTAGATGTGCACGCCAGAGATGATGCGAAGGTGGGGGCTTCTGCCTTGATAGCAGGTCTTGCGGGGTCCTCCCGAGTTTAGGTACTGCTTTGGTACTGCCCTACCTTCCCTGGACTGGCCCGGAGAAGCGATAAGGAAGATGAAATTAGGCCTTACCTGCTAATTGTCTTTCCTTGAGCTATCTCCGGGCCAGTCCAGGGCCCGCCCTTTACTTCTCTTCTCTGTCTGTCACGTTTCCTGCTCCTAAGAGTGACAATGAATCAGATTGCTAGGTTGACGTGACTTGGGTGTTCCCTTGCCTTCTCTGTGGAGGTGTTGGTTAGAACATTTTGGGTTTTTTGATTTTCATATTTAATATACAAAAAAAAACAAAACAAAACTGTATATATATAAATGATTAAGGATGCATGAGGTTTTTTCCTCTTCAACTGCACCCTGTTGGCGTTTACCGGGGTTCTTCGGTGCTGTGAAATGTGGTGTCTTATCACTGTTATTTTGTTTAGATGCCTCTTTGCTGCTTTGTCAAGAGAAGACTGGTACACTGACGTCAGGGGGAGTGTCTTAGCCTGTCAGCATGTTTCAAAGTTTCTTTCAGTCCTCAGCTGCTAAAGGGGATTGACAACCCTACCTTCCCTGGACTGGCCCGGAGATAGCTCAAGGAAAGGCAATTAGCAGGTAAGGCCTAATTTCATCATAAACTACATTATATGAATCACAAGTAGTGACATGTTTTAGTTTAAGAGATACTCCCTGATACTCGAATACCGAAGTGGTAATCGTGATGTCGCAAATATCGCATGAGCCACAGCTCTTATGACCTAACTGCTGGCTATTTTCAATGCCCTCTTTTATTACCGGCAAAACTGCTGGACTTAACCATTCCTTAAAGTTACGGTGTCGTTGCCATACACAATGCACCTTTTTACCCCGTAGTCCTGGTACTGCTGCTAAAACATTCCGATGTTTTTTAAACACTTTCTGAATATCAGCACTCAATGGGGAATATTTTGTAATAAAGTTAATACTAGCCTCTTCAAAATGTTCTAACATACAAGGAGACCTCATAACCAGCAGAGCTGCACGATGATTAAACAATGCCCGAGAGTATGCCCGTTTGACTATTACACTAGGGTAACCCCTCTGCTCAAAATCTCTATATAACTGTTTAGATTTAATCTTAAAGTCTGCCCTACTAGAACAGTTACGCCGAAAACGCAAGAATTGGGAGAAGGGAAGTCCTCCTTTTAGGCGTCTTGGGTGCATGCTACCAAACTGTAAGAAAGTAACCCTGTCCGTAGACTTTCTATAGATGGTCGTTTCCTACCCATTCGCCCCCCTCATTATACCGACGTCTAGATAAGTAAGCGTATTTCTATGGTAGACATAAGTAAATTTAATATTAACATCACAGTTGTTAAGCCAAGTTATAAAGACAAATAGGGACTCCTCCGTGCCTTTCTATATCAGAAAAATATCATCTATATATCTCTTCCACACTGCTATATGGGAGGCATAGTCCAAGGGAATAACCCAATGCTGTTCGAACAAGCCCATGTAAAAATTAGCTATAGATGGGGTGCACGTAGCGCCCATCGCTACCCCGGAATTCTGCTGATAAAGTACTTCCTCAAAAACAAAATAGTTATGACTAATGGCTAGCCTTGCTAAGTTGATAAGGAAGTCCCTTAAAGCCGTAGAGACATCCCCACGTTGTCTTAACACCTGCCCCACTACTTGCACTGCTGCCTCCTGTGGGATATTCGTATATAACAAAATCACGTCTAGCGTGACTAAAATAACATCCTGCTGGTCCGATAAAGCAGAGGCTTCATTTATAATGTTAAGGAAATGAGTAGTGTCCTTTAAATAAGAAGGGATGGTGACTAGTAAAGGACGTAAAAATGAGTCCACAAAAGTAGATAACGGCTCCAAAATACTCCCACGGGTAGACACGATCGGTCTCCCTGGGGGTTTAGTAAGATTCTTATGGATTTTAGGGACGAGCTAAAATTTTGCTGTCAAGGGGGTATGTTTACTAAAACCCCGGTAAAGTGCGGGCCGCGGTAGAGTGCGGGTGCCATATAAGGAGTGGGCGGTTCGTGCTGATAAAGAAACCCCGGAATTTGCATATGCGCTAAGGTGAGCGGTGGCATATGCGTCACACTGATGGGCAAGCAGAAGAGCAGAGCCATAGCACAATGGTTAAGGCACATACCAATGGTGCAAGAAGCAGGGGTTCAATCCCCCACAGAGCCCAATAAAGACAGCTGGCTGAGACATTAATTTATGAGGCAGTGAAATAATGGGCGGCATAAGGTGGCGCGCCAATGTTTTGGAGGCAGTCTAATACTGGGTGGCATAAGGCGGCGCGCTGATGGGCATAAGGGTGCGTGCTAATTTTTTAGGAGGCATCTCAATATGGGGCGGCATAAGGTGGCGCGCTGATGAGCAAACAAGAGCAGAGCCACAGCACAATGGTTAAGGCACGTACCAATGGTGCAGGGATCAGGGGTTCGATCCCCCACAGTGCCCAATGAACAAGGCTGGCTGAGGCGTTAATTTATGAGGCGCAGAAATACTGGGCGGCATAAGGCGGCGCGCTAATGTTTTTGGCGGCATATTAATACTGGGCGGTATGTTTATGGAGGCATTATAATACTGGGCGGTATAAGTGGCGCGCTGATGTGCAGAACAAAAAGCAGAGCCACAGCACAATGGTTAAGGCACTTACCAATGGTGCAGGGATCAGGGGTTCAATCCCCCAAAGTGCCCAATGAACAAGGCTGGCTGAGGCATAACATATTATGGGGAAGATTGCTTTAGGAGGCAGTTTATTCATATTTTAATTATCACTACTAGCAAACGCACTCTCAAAGCGTGTTAACATAAGGCGCCCTATAAGGCACATTTTAAGGTGCACTGTCAGCCAAGGCACCCTAGAATGTTGCTTATAGGGCGCTTTAGAGGGTGCCGTATGAGGTACCGCAAGGTCAGTGTACTGTTTTCTATGGCAGCACTGTGCAGTTTAAGGAATGAAAAGCATAAGTAGGTGCTCTGACAGGCAAGGAGGAGCAGCAGTGGAGCACAATGGTTAAGGCACTGACTGCTGATACAGAGGTCATGAGTTTGTTCCCCAGGGTGCCTAATACGTAAGGCTGGCTGTGGCATCAGCTTTGCATTGTACATATGTTGTCCTGCAGCACCTCATTTTTATGTTATTAATTGCTGCCAGCAAACACGCCCTCACGTGCCGTAATTGAAGGTGCCGTATAAGGCACCCTATAAGGCACTCCATAGGGCACATGATAAATTGCACTGTCCGCCACAGCACCCTAAAATGTCCCCTATAGGGTACCCTATAGGTTGCGTCACAGGATAATGTATAGTGCATCTTATATGGACGGGAACCATAAGGTGCCCTATAAAGCACCCTCAGAGGCACCTTATGGGTACAGTACGCTGAGGGTGTTTTTGCTGGCATCAAAATATGTACATTAACAAAAGATAATGTGTTGGACAACCCTATCAAATAACCCCACTGTGGGTTTGAACCCATGACCTCTGGCTTCAGAGGCAGTAAAGTAACCATTGGGCTACAGCTCTATAGCTGCTAGCAAGCCCCTGGCTGGCTGCAGAGAGCATGCACGGCACCACACAGACAGTCTGCTGTGGTCACCAGGATAAGGTTAGCCCACCCATACCCATGATGCACTGCACATGCAAATCAGCTGTCCACAGATTAACACAAGATGGGCAATGCACCCCCACAGCACCTCGGGCTGGTAGAGGGAAGTGACCATGTGCACCCAACACACCACCTCGGCCTGGTAGGGGGTACTGACCGTGTGTTTTACTGGCACAGAGTAGCTACACACCGTCACATTGTGCGGGTACTGTGCTCACCCTGAGGGTGCGGTGAGGCACCCAGCACCAGGTCCACAGCACCTTCCATGGCTGAATAAGGCCATGCCGGAGGTCCAAAGCAGTGTTAAACTGTGAGATAGGTAGTTTCTGCAGAAACACCTTGGATATCTCTGTCTGTTTCAGTCAGGTGTAGCCCCTATGGACCCCTAGGTGGGCTATGTACCACCACCCCCCCCCCCCCTCCTCCAGGGCTGAGGGTGGCAAACAGGGTCTCCGATCAATAGATCCACATTCTACCCCCCTGCAAAGGTGGCAGTAGAGGGGAACATCAACCCCAGTCCTGCTGAGGAACAGACACCCCACAGGGCAGTCAATGCAGCTCTATACACATCCATAACACAATAGCAGACAGACATTAGGCCTGGATATGGTGAGCTGCACCCCACCACTATCTGATATTCTCCTGCAGCAAGTCATCAGCCGCTGCACCCTGCTCCATCACAACACATACCAGCTGCAAACAGTGTGCTAGTTTGTCCACAGTGCATGTTCCCAGTGGAGATGCGTGCACCCAGAACTGGGATGTCAGCATACACAGCAGGCAGATAAATCAGTGACTGGGCCCCAAAAGGAAACCCATATCTATCACATGAGAGAAATACCATATAGCACTATGGGGGTGCCTAGCCATGCTGTGGTCACTGCACAGTCAGGGTGAGAGTGATCTCTCAGCAGGACATACTGAGGTCACCCTGTCTGTGTAGGTGGTGGCCGGGCACTAAAATGTCCCAGTCAGTGCCCTATGCCCTGTGCAGATGCACCCTGGCCAGGCCACCCTGTCCGGCCTATACCCATGGTACCTTGCTTCTCATTATGCACATTGGCAGCCCAATACTGGCAAAATTGCTGGCAGTGTGGGCTGTGGAAGGTGTTTGCAGCCACCACACACTGGAGAGACAGACAGCCACCCCCACACCTATGCCAGCATTGTGCTACTATAGAGGAGTTCAGCAGCCATACCCACCACACCAGTCCTGGGCATAGTACAAGCATGGATATGGTACGCAATACTGTTGGGGGTCACTCCCCAGGGTGGTAAACACTGTCAGAGACCAGACCTGCAGCACACACCGCAGACATCAGAATGATTGTTATGGTGGAGCCCAAGGAGCAAAATGTGCTTAACGTAGGCATTGATATCTGCCAGTTATCATGGGAAACGTTTGATAGCTGTGTAACATATCCCCAGGTGTAGGGTGGCATTGCTAAGGTATGCAACTGCTAGTATTGGGAGATACAGGCAGGGCCCAATGTCCTGCCTCTCCAGGAGGCATTGGCCAATGGGGCCTGTGGGGGTGTGTGTGGGTGTGTCTGGCCCTGTTGGCTGCTGCTTTATGGCAGTTTCCCACTCCAGTCCTGGTGTTCCAAACACTGTTCGGGTTTTCATGCTGTCCCTCATAAATATGCATGAGCTACATCTGCATACCATGGGGGTGGTGCATAGATATGCAGCACAGGCATCTTTATTAGAGGCAGCATGGAACCTGAATGGTGTGGGGCCCTCCAGGACTGCATTTGGGAGACTCTGCTCTAGGTAATGCGGCTGTTTATGGTGTCTGTGTTTGGTGTGGTAAAATATAGGCGTATTAACCATGCGTATGTTCTCAGCAATAAAGGTTTGTCCTTACTATCACGGCTTAGTTGTAGGAAAAATATGTGGACTGGATTGGCAGTAGCCCCAGCTGGGCTTTGAACCTGTGACCTTCTGTTCCTGCACACACTGTCTGTGTGCACTGTACCACCGTGTTGCCACAGATATGCTGTGTTCCCTGGGGAGTCCATGACTGTACATCCGACAAAGCCTGTCTGTTGCGGTGGACGGTGCCAGCCTGCACAGGCCGAGGCCACTGTCTGCTGTGGTTTGCAGCCACTGCCCCCTCCACCACCTGTACCCTTCCGCCAACATACAGACATGTCCCTATCTGGGAAAAAGCATATGACCTGATTGAGTTGTGGCACTCCAGGACTGAATTTGGGGGTCTCAGCTGTAGGTAATGGCCATTGTTATGGTTTGTGTGCGGTGTAGGGTAAAATATGGGTGTTGGAACCATGCTTATGTTCTCTGCAATAAAGGAGTGTCTGTACTATCACCGTTTAGTGGTGGGTAAAACTATGGGGACTGGGATGGCAGGAGCCCCAGCTGGGATTTGAACCTGTGACCTTCTGGTCCTACAGGCACTGGCTGTGTCCACTGCACCACACTGTGGCCACAGAGACAGTGTAGTCTCTGGAGATAGGAAACCTGGCCGCACGAGTCGGACACCCTGCTCTGCACAATTTTACTGTGGGCTCGTTTACCTTGTATGGGGACAAAGGTGCAAATAAACCTTAAAAATGACCTCCAAAAAAGGGGAAAAAAACCAACACCAAGCTGGGCAGCAGTGATATCAATGGGCAACATGCAAAACACTCCCAGGAAAGCTCCATTAAAATGCAGTGATTTTTGAAAGAGTCTACGGAGCGTAGACCTTTCCAAAAATCATTCCTTTTTTTTGGAGCTTTCCTGGGAGTGTTTTTTATGGTTCCCCATTAATGTCACTGTTGCCCAGCTGGATTATAATTTATTTGGTATTTGTTGTGGTCATTTTCATTTTCTATTTGCTATTTTGTTCTGTGCACATGTATCACAATGCTCACGTTTTGCAGGTTTCCCTGGTTTTGCTGTACATTGCTGACGGAAATGGTTTCTCTTCCCTTTAAATTGGCTCTAACGCGAGGGTTTCACTCGCGGTATTTTTTTGCCGAAATTCAGCCCCGCTCCTGTGCGGGGAGCCTCTCCCCTCCCACTCTCCACCCATTGACCCCGTCCCCCCGCCCCTCGGGAGCCTTCCTTCGCCCTCGCAATGCCTTTCCATGCCTCTATCGCACATCAGCGCCCCCCGCTCTTGTGCGGGCTGAGCGCACTTGTGTGGGGGGCGCACACGCATGCGGGGGCACCAAAACGCACTATTAGCATACGCTAAGGTACCTTAGCGCACGCTCAAGTGTGCCCCGCTCATTTGCGCGGTTTAGTAAACATACATTCAAATACTGGAATTCTTGCTTCGTAATTAATTTTGCTCCTAATGCTTCTGAGGTAAGGTGATGTTTTTCCCTTTGTAGTTCCAATACTGGGTCCTGTTCTAAAACTGAATAAACATGTGAATCTTGCAACTGAGCCATGGCCTCCGCAATATACTCTTCACGTGCCAATATCACAATAGCCCCGCCTTTGTCGGCCCTCCGAATTACTATGTCAGTGCAGGAATGTAAATCCTGCAATGCCCGGCGTTCTTCCATCGTCAGCGCTGTTCGCCGTAATTTTTGAGTCCTTTCCAGTTGGTAAATGTCTGCCAATACCAATAGTTTAAAAACTTCTAACGCCGGATGGAGAGGGCCTGGAGGGGACCACGTGGATCGAATAGGTAAACGTACTCGCCCAAAATCATGTTCTCCGGCCACTGTAACCTGTGAAGATAGTTGTTGCTGTTGTCCCTGTACATCTTCCCCTGCAAAATAGGTGTGTTGTGTATGGCAACGACACCGTAACCTTAAGGAATGGTTAAGTCCAGCAGTTTTGCCGGTAATAAAAGAGGGCATTGAAAATAGCCAGCAGTTAGGTCATAAGAGCTGTGGCTCATGTGATATTTGCGACATCACGATTACCACTTCGGTATTCGAGTATCAGGGAGTATTTCTTAAGCTAAAACATGTCACTACTTGTGATTCATATAATGTCGTTTATGCGATAGTTTGCCCCTGTGGGTTATGTTACATAGGCAAGACCATAAGACCTTTTCGTGTTCATAGGTTGGAACACCGTAGTCGTTTAACCCGGAAGGTGCTGGAGGCCCCCATAGTATTGCATTGTGTACAAAAGAACCATGTTTTTGAACAGCTGCGCTGCCTATGTGTAGACAAGATAGAACAGGGGAAGGCAGGAAAAACTCTTGATCAGGTTCTGATTAGACAAGAACAAAGGTTGATTTATATTTTAAATACTTTGGAGCCGAAGGGATTGAATAGCGTTATAGAATGGTCGGCCTGTGTTTAGCTTCTAGTCCGGTTCAAGCCTGTTGGGGGGTGAGCAGAGAACGGTCCTGAGGGATGATTTAGTAACATGATTTGATTCCGCAGGTGATCATAGGTTGAGTTTATAATAGACATTGCCGAAAATTCACGTTTATAGTTTGATGTAGTTGGTAGGTTCATTGGAAAGTGGGTTGTTAGTGATGTGCTTTTTTAGGTGATGAACGGATTAGCTTAAGTGGTTCTGGCTTGAGGGCTTCAATATATGATCAGCATGTTATTGATTCGTTTCAAGTTAGGAGATGGTGTGACGAAAGGTAGTCTAAGGATGTTGTTCGTTGGCTAGGAGGGCCTTTAAAAATGGAGCCCTGAGGGCTACCGGGCATGCGCGGCGTTTTCTCATAGAGACGGTTGGTGCTTCCATGTAATTGGGAGCGGAATGAAACCACAGAGAGTTAAGACGCGGGCAGCAGATATGGTAAGATTCCATAGAAGGGTTTTTAGGTAACATTTTAAGAAGTGGGGTATAAGGTTAAGAAGGTGGGATTGGAGGTCACTAATTAGTGTTATTTTGTTTGTTTATAGATTTAATAAGATCCCCTGAGGAAACTCCGTTTGTGAAACGTCTCAGTGGTACCGGGGATTGACGTTGGGATCAAAAGAGAGATACAGAACATTTCTAATCTGGGAAGTTGATATTGCATGTTTTTTCATGCTAGTTATTGTTTGTTTATAGATTTAATAAGATCCCCTGAGGAAACTCCGTTTGTGAAACGTCTCAGTGGTACCAGGGATTGACGTTACTCCGTTTGTGAAACGTCTCAGTGGTACCGTGGATTGACGTTGGGATCAAAAGAGAGATACAGAACATTTCTAATCTGGGAAGTTGATATTGCATGTTTTTTCATGCTAGTTATTGTGTTTTATTAAGAGATTATTTATTGAAGAGTGCTACCAAGATTGGAGTTCTGTTTGTTATGTTTAGAGGTCACTGATGTGAAAACGCACTTTGCTGTACTAAGACGTGAGTCTTGATGGCAATGCTCTTGTTTAACTGAGACCTCAGATTATTGAAATCATCTCTAATCCAATTTTTGTTGACAGTGAACGAGTTTTCATTTTGTTATAGAGCGTGTTCATTCAAGAAGTTGTGGCCATTACATTAAGAGTCACCTTCAGCCATCTCAGGATCTGGTGTACCTGGGGGCACAGTTTCAGACAGCCGAGGGCAAGGTGTCCTTGCTGGTAGACAGGATGCATGTGCTTCAGAGATAGATATATCAATTTCTGGGTCTGCGCCCACCGACGGAATGGCATTATCTACAGATACTGGGGTATATGGCAGCTTCCATTGACTTAGTGCCGTGGACAGGGGCCCACATGAGACTCTTGCAGAGAGCGCTTTTGAGGAGATGGTCAGTGCAACGACACCCTCTCTCAAGGCAATTGCCCTGTCCAGAGGGGCATTGAGGCCCTTCATTAGTGGATGTAGCCACAGAAGATTCTGGCAGGAATGCCTCTAGAGACTCCCCAATAGGTGCCGGTGATGATGGGGGGCTCATTTTGAGGCCCAAATAACACAGGGCTGCTGGACATCAGAGGAGAGCACATGGTCTATAAAACCGCATGGAGATGCGGGCGGTGTTCCTGGCACTTCAGAAATTCAGTTTTTTCCAGAAACAAGCAGGAAGTTAGTCCTCACGTATGGGTGATGTCGGCACCGACAGAGCCCTGCATGGAGCATTTCCCCAGCTTTCAAAGAAAGCTTTTGGGAATGCTACCACGCATGGGTGGTCCCCTTCACGCCCAAGAGTGCCATCTTGTTCAGTCTCCTTTTTTCCGCGGAGCCCTACGGTCCTCTACTTTCCCGGAAAAAGTTCTTTAATTCCTTTCCTTTGTCCAGTTTGCGTACTGGTTCCCTTCCCACCTCGAGACAGCATCTCCGGTGCCGATCTTGGCTACCTTTTTTTTTTCATGTTTCCTCGAGGTTCCACCTCGACTGGCCTTCATGCCATTTTTCACCCAGGGGTCTTTGACCCTGGCCGGGTGTGCTCCCACCATAACTCCCAGTGGGTTCAAGAAATGCGACTGCTGCAGTCAGACTATCTCAGTCACTGACACTCACGACTGCTGCATCTGTTGCCTGGGCCCAGACCACGACAGTGCCACCTGTGACCAGTGCCAGGCTATGACCCCTAAAACCAACAGGAGGCTATCTGAGTTGCAGGGTTAACTTTTCCCAAGGTCTGACTCTGCCCCAGCTTCCCCATCGCCAAGCCCCAAAGCCAGCCCTTCGAGAGAGGTCCGGGCATCCTCGGAATCCTGCGGCGGCAGCTCCTCTGCTGCGGCCCTGGACCCTTCCAAAAAGAAGAAGGTCCCGAAGGAAGTGCCTCCGGATCAAACCTGGGATGGTCCTTTGGGACTCGGGCGACTCCGAGCAGTGCTCTCAGTCTTGAGACAGGAGTCCTTGGCCGACAGAGACCGCACCAGGACCAACGAGCCTATAGTCCTCTTCAAGGACGCACTCTCTGGAGTGCCAGCGTTGGACCCGAGGCATTCAGTCTCCACACCGAGTGCTGCACAGCCATCGGGCCTTGAGTCACGCTTGGCAGCCATGGAGCAGAGCCTCTCCTCCATCTTGGCCTTGCAGCGGGCATTGATGTCGGACCCTCTGGCATCATCGGCCCCGACATTGGGCCCCCCTGCCTCGGGGGAGCCTCCGGGCATCGAACTGGGTACCAAGCGCCACCGTCCTCGGGTAAGTCCTCTGCATCGATCAAGGTCTCGATCACACTCCTGGGGGTTCCATTCCTCTCTGGTGAGTTTCCGGGAGTCCGACCTCAGGTCCTCTAGGGGGCCCAGTTCCTTGGAGCCACCCCTGGGGCTGACTCCTTAATGCCCTCGGGTTGACTGGGAGACAGAGGACGAGGCCTCCCCGGAGGCCTCCCAACACCAGAACGTCCCCTCCGAGCCTTCTCCCTCGGCACCACTCCCTGCTTGAGGACGTAGCCTTTCACGTCTTCATTTGTGACATGGCCCGGGCTTTTTCGGTCCAGACGGAGTCAGAGGAGGACCCCGCACCAAGGATCTCGAGATCCTGCAGTATGAGTCCCCCTCCTAAGGAAACTCTCATGTTGTCAGTTCCACCCATCCTCGAGAGATTGCTCCTCCAGATGTGGGAGTCCCCAGCCTCAGTGCCAGTGGTCAGTTGGCGCCTGGAAGCCATCTATCGCGTCCGGAAGGGCCCTGGGTTCCATAAGCCACAACTCCCCCACAACTCGATGGTGATTGAATCCTCCATGTAAAAACTGAAGAGTCAAAAGACCTAATCTTCAGTTCCCCCCTGGCAGGGAGGCCTAGGCCCTTGACACCATGGGGCACAAGTGCTACCAGGGTGCCATCCTTGGATGCCGAATACAGGCATACAAATTGTACATTGGTATGTACCTTAAGTGACTGATACAGGAACTCTTGGGGTTCTTGGCAGGCCTCACTGGGGAACCTCTGCAAAGGTTCCAGTCCCTAGCAGCAGGCATCCGGGATTGTTCCAAATTCCTCTCCCTAGCCCCTACAATGGATTCGAGTCTGCAGCCAGGGTTGCAGCTGCTGGCATCAGTGCCCGGCGCCAGGCATGGCTACAGACCTCAGACCTCGAGCAGTGGGTACAGGAAAAGTTCCTGGATGTCCCCTGCAATGGGGAGAACCTATTCGGGAAACAGATATCTGATGAGGCTGCAGAAATTGAGGCCAAGGTAGTGACCCGGCAGAGGCTGTCCAAAAAGACCTCAGCCCTTCCAAGGAAAATATCCTCAGGGAAAAAGCCCTTTTTCCCTGAGGAAGAAGGGCTACTCCCAGGCCTGGCCACTATCAGCCTTACTTAGGGTAGCCTTATCAAGCCTCACAACCAAAAGGCCAGGGACATGGGTCTAGGAAGCCCAAGACTCCCAAAACCCAGACACCAGCTCCCACCCAAACAGGGGGAAACTTTTGACTCCCTGGGCTGGGCCTCTCCTTTCCCGGGAGTCCCACCTCAGTCCACAGGGGGTCAGCTGGCCTCTTTCACCCACAGATGGGCCAGCATCGCCTCAGACCAGTGGGTTCTGTGGGTGGTGCAGGAGGGGTACTTCCTACATCTGCAGCAAAACACTCCAGACTTCTTCCTAGGAGAGCCACCAGAGCATCTCCTCCACCAGGCCTTGCTCACCACAGAACTCGCAAGCTTGTTCAGGGACTGGGTGGTGGAACCTGTAGCCCATCACCTCTGGGGAAAGGGGTTCTACTTGAGGTGTTTCCTTGTCCCAAAAAGAACAGTGGGCCTCCAGCCCATCTTGGACGTGCGCAACTTGAACAAGTTCCTGGTGAGGGAAAAGTTCAAGGTGCTCTCCCTTGGGACACTGCTGCCCTACCTCTGCCAGAGAGACTGGCTCTGCTCCTTGGACCTCAAGGATGCGTACACCCATATCCTGATCCACCCCGCCCACAGGCATTACCTGAGATTGGGGAGGGGGCAGCACCACCAGTAGAGGGTGCGCCTCCAAGGGGCCCACGTCTTCCCTTTCCTGGACGATTGGCTCATCAGAGGCAGCATACCTCTCGAGGCCAGGCAGACCACAAGGCTCACTATCTATACCCTGCAGCATTTGGGGTTCATTGTCAACTGCCCCAAGTCTAGCCTCTCCCCAGCCCAAAACCTGGAATTCATAGGAGCCCAGCTGGACACTGCGGGTCAGGGCCTTTCTCCCTGTGGAGAGAGCCCACGGCCTGATGCAGCTGGCAAGGGAGGTGGAGGGCTCCAGTTTGGTGCCGGCTCACCTACTCCTCCACCTATTATGCCACATGGCCTCGACAGTTCACGTTACACCTCTGGCCCACCTGCATATGTGGGCAGCCCAATGGTGCCACCGTTCCCAGTGGGCACAGGCAACAGACAGGCTGAGGGACATGGTGAAGGTCACCCACCATCTGGCAGCCTCCCTCATATGGTGGCAGTCCCTACATCACCTCAGGGCAGGGATGCCCTTCCAGGCACCGACCCCTCAGAGGGTCCTGACGACAGACGCCTCCCTTGTGGGCTGGGGCGCACATTGCGAGAGCCAGTGCATTCAGGGCACCTGGTTCCCAGAGGAATCCCCCTGCAAATCAATCTCCTCACACTTGGGGCCATCTTCCTGGCCCTTCAGGCCTTCCGCCACCACTGAGCAACCTCCAAGTCCTCATACAGACAAACAATCAGGTTGTCACATTCTTTGTGAACAAGCAGGGGGGGTTCGTGCTCTTACTCCCTCTGTCAGGAGGCCCTCCACTCCTTTTCCATGTGCAACCGTATCCTTCTGAGGGCGGTGTACTTACCGGGCCAGGAAAAACTGTCTGGTGGACAGCCTCAGCAGGGTCCTTCGGCCTTCCGGGTGATGCCTGGACCTAAAAGTTGCCCGGAGGCTTTTCCGCCTCTGGGGGAGACCCTGGCTGGACCTGTTCACCTCCCTGAACATCTCACAGCTGCCCAAATTCTGCTTTCCCTGGCCACACCGCAGGAGGGTGGCGGCGGACACCTTCCTGATCTCCTGGTCACAGGGCCTGCTTTATGCATGCCCACCAACACTTTTGATTAGTCAAGTACCTTTTCAAGATCCAAAACGAACACACTTCAGTAATTCTGATTGCATCCAGGTGGCCTAGGCAGCTCTGGTTCCCCCTGCTGCTCTCCCTGTCTGTGGCAACCCCAGTATCACTGGGCCGGGACCCAGACCTCCTGTCCCAGGAGGGGGGTTCCCTGCTACACCCCAACCTGGGGTCCCTAACGCTGACAGCGTGGCTGCTGAAAGGGTAGCACTGGCCCCTTTCAATTTCCCAGGCGAGGTTGAGGAAATCCTCTTGGTCTCCCGGAAGTCATCCACTAGAAGGGCTTATGCCTTCAAGTGGAGGAGGTTCTCAGTCTGGTGTGTGGAGTTGAATGAGAACCCGTTCTCCTATCAGGTAAAGCTCGTGCTGCAGTACTTGCTGCACCTCTCATACTCGGACTTGAAATCTAACTTGGTCAGGGTGCAACTCAGTGCCATAGCAGCTAATCATCACCCTATAGAGGGGAAGTCCCTCTCAGGCCAGCCTTTGGTCTCCAGATTCCTCCGGGGCCTCTTGCTATCCAAGCCCCTCTCCGTCCTCCGGCAGCGGAATGGGACCTCAATGTGGTGCTCTCCCAGCTCACTAGGATGCCATTCGAGCCTTTGGCCACCTGCTACCTGAGACATTTCTCTTGGAAGGTGGCCGCCTTGGTGGCATTGACGTCCGCAGACCCACCCTGGTTCTATATGAACAGAGTGGTGCTTCGTACACACCCCAAATTCCTCCCAAAGGTGGTGTCTGCTTTTCACCTCATTAAGAAGGTGGTTCTACCCACCTTCTTCCCACGGCTGCATGCCAGCAGGGAGGAGCTCATCTTGCATACACTGGATTGCAAGAGGGCCCTGTCCTTTTACAGAGGACCAAGGCCCATCGAAAAGCTCCACAACTTTTCATCTCCTATGACCCCAGCAGATTTGGGCTACCTGTGACCAAGTGAACGCTATCCACCTGGGTGGTGGACTGCATTGCCCTCGCTTATGAGCGAGCTGGCCTTTCTCTGGAGCATCGGATCACCGCTCATCGCGTGCAGACTATGCCCACATCAGTGGCCAACCTACATGCAGTGCCGGTGTAAGAAATCTGAAGGCCGCCACATGGTCTTCAGTCCATAAGTTCGCAGCCCACTACTGCCTTGAGAGCAAGTCCCGCAGGGACAGTGCCTTTGGCCAGGCAGTAATCAGAAGCATTCTTTGTGTATAGGCAATTCCTGCCCTCCAACCCTTCAGTGTTCAGGCTACTGGAGTTCTGGTGATGCTGGACGCTTGAATCTGCAGGGTCTCTTGGTAGGGACTTGCCTTCTGCAACTCATGACCTCCCTTGGGTCGCCGCTGCTGCTGTCGTGGTTTGTACCCCGGCAGCCTGGAGCTAGGGAGTCCCATATGTGAGGATTGACTTCCTGCTTGTTCCTGGAGAAAGCATAGTTACTCACCTGTAACAGGTGTTCTCCAGAGACAGCAGGAATCAGTCCTCACAACCCTCCCTCCTCTCCTTGGAGTTGCTTCCTTTACCTTTTTTGTCTTTTGCCTAAGCTATGTCATCTGACTGAGCAAGATGGCACCCTTGGGTGGGAAGGGGACCACACATGCGTGGCACTGTTCCCTCTAAGCTGTGCGCGTGTGCGCGCGCACACACCTCGCCGAGTGAGCGCACATACTTAACAACACAGCGCACAAAAATTACGGTTCTGATTCTGATAGAAAACAACACAGACGTTCTTAAAATTGAAAAGTTGTTGTGTATTTATGGTTTTCACAAGTTCTACAATATTTTCTAGTGCAATCAATGTGGTGTACATACTGTATTCTAACGTGTAGTCAAATTTTAAAGTATATAACTCCGAGTGTCGTTATGTGGCGCACAAAAATTTAACCTTCCTTCAAAAGCTGCACAACTGATATTTTATGTGCACACAGCCTACAGAAAATTAGAGGGAACATTGATGCGTGGTAGCATTTTCAAAAGCTTTCTTTGAAAGCTGGGGAAATGCTCCACGTGAGGCTCTGTCAGTGCCGATGTCACCCATATGTGAGGACTAATTCCTGCTGTCCCTGGAGAACACCTGTTACAGGTGAGTAACTATGTTTTTTTCCTCACAGGAAAGACAGAGTGTTTTTGGACAGCAGCACGACAGTGGCCTACATCAGTCACCAGGGGGGCATGAGCAAGCGTGCACGTGGAAGGCGAGATGGAATCATTATTGGAATGGGCAGAAGGTAATTTGCTTGTCTTTTTGGTGGCCCATTTGGCTGGGAAGGAGAAGGTGGAGATGGACTACTTCAGTCGAGTCCGCATGGATCCCGGAGAATGGACACGCAATGCAGCAGTGGTTGCACAGGTAATGAGACGCTGTGGTCCCCGATTTATGTATCTGATGGACACTTTTAAGTCCACAGACGGCTCGCTTCTACAGCAGGAGAAGTGAGCAGATTTCAAAGGGCCTAGATGTGCTGCTACAGCTCTGGCCCGAGGACGGGTTGCTCTGTGTTTTCTCCATGGGCGCTTATAGGATGCGTGGTACAATGAATTTAGTCCCATCGGGGATTGGTCATCCTGATTGCTCTTGACTGGCCTCAATGACTGTGGTATGTGGATCCGGTGAGGCTAACAGTGGCCACTCCGTGGTGTCTGCCGGTGTGGTCTGACCTGCTGTCACAGGGTCCGGCCAGATGCCTCAGGTGGATAGATAACACAGGTACACTAAAAAAAATTTTTTTTAAACTGCCTCTAATGTTTCGATTGATTTTTACGTTTTTTGGTGCGCTGAATCCAAATCTGGTAACCAATTTGCTCCATCACGTACAGATTTTTTGCTACATTGGATTAGCAGTTTGAAGTGAACGTTTCAGATTGAGTGCGATCGAGATAAAAGTTTCTTGGATGAATTCTTTATACTAATTGTTTAGTAGTTATTCAAATAAGAATAAAGAAAATTGTAACAAGGCAGCACATAAGAATAGAGTAATGTCAACAAAACACACTGTGATGGTAGCAAAATTGTCTGCACTTAAAACAGCCACATACATGTGCACAAACATTGAGCATATAAGATCGAGGTTAGACACAAAGCAAAGCAAAGAAATGTGCAAAAAATGTTGTACAGGTATGTATGTAAGAATAGAAAACGCAAACTGCACCATTGCAATACATGAAGACAAACACCCGATGGTGTGAAAATAAAATTCTAATAAATGAGATCCGACACTGTGGTAATAACTAGCAAATTTTTATTTCAAAGTTTAGTAAAAACACGATATTTGTCAACACAGTTTAGATTTTAAAGTCATTCTTGGGTCAATCAATCTCCTGGTGGGCCCGTTTCTTCTTCCCCCGAATACTTCTCTTGGTGTGCTGCTTGGCGTATTTTTCATCTGGGGTTTCCCGCAGCAGCAACCAGCAGAAATCAGCCATCATAGTGGTGTTCCATCTTCCTTGGTACCTTCTCTCTGCGTCCTTGATGTCCTGGTGAAACCTTTCACCTTGTTCTTCACTGTATGCCCCCAAGTTTTCGGGAAAGTAGTTCACATGGGAGTGCAAGAAATGGACTTTCAGGCTCATGTTACAGCCTTGTTCTTTGAAGGCATTGAGCATCCTGGCAACAATATCCTTATAGTTCTCATCCCGCCTGTTCCCCAAGAATTTGAGAACAACATCCTTGAAGGAATCCCAGGCTTCTTTTTCCTTCTCAGACATCGTTTCAGCGAATGCTCCATCTGAAATGAGTTTCATTATATCAGGGCCAACAAACACTCCTTCCTTTAGCTTTGCTTCAGAAAGTCGGGGGAACTTTGAGCAAAGGTACCGAAAGCACTCACCATCTTTTGGAAGGGACTTGATGAATTGCTTAATGAGACCCAACTTAATTTGGAGAGGTGGTAATAGAATTTTTTCACGAGGTACCAAGCTCTCATGAAGAACATTTTTCTCACCGGGTCTCAAATACTCCCGAATTGGCCAGTCTTTTTTCCCCCAGTGTAGGTCGCGGGCCCGGCTATCCCACAAGCAAAGGAAGCAGGGATATTTGGTGAAACCGGATTGCTGCCCTAATAGCATGGATAGAATTTTAAAGTCTCCACAAATCATCCACTTATGCTCATCATAACGAATCTTCTGAAGAATCAGGGCCAAATTCTCGTATTTTTCTTGGAGAATAACAGAGTGAGCAATAGGAACTGAAGCGAATGTGTTGCCATTATGAAGAAGAACACCTTTTATGCTGTCTTTTGACGAATCAATGAACAGCCGCCATTCAGCAGGATCATACTTGAGTTTAAACTTTTCCATCACTCCGTATATATCGTTGCAAAATACCAAATCTTCCTCTTTGCTGAAATACTTCAAAAATTGTGTCTCGCGGTTGCGGTACCAATAAAAAGTTGTTCCTGGTGACAATAGATTTTTCTGTTTAAGCCGAGAACCTAGCAGTTGGGCAGCATCTTTTGGGAGTCCTAAATCCCGGACTAAATCATTCAATTCAGCTTGAGAGAAAAGTTCAGGTTTCGGATCTGGTTCAGTTTCAAACTCGGAAGTACTGGACTCATCGGGAAAAGCCATCTGATGAGTCTCATCATGATCAGAACCGTCCACACAAATATGATCCAAAGATTTTGGTGGTTCAGGCACAGGTACTTCGTTGCTATGAGGCATAGGCCTAATTGCTGAGGGAAGGTTGGAGTAACTTATTACGTTCTTATTTTTTAAGTTGTATCCCTTCACAATGCAAGAGCAAAAATAGCAGTCACTGCTGTGGTCTCTTTGTTCACGCCACATCATAGGTATTCCGAAACGAAATGCTTGTTTTTTACCTTTCATCCATAAGCGTAGATCTTCCTCACATGTCTTGCACACTTTGTGAGGAGCCCACGGTTTGTCTTGATCGCCTAACTTCAAACCGAAATAGGCGAAATATACTTTTTTAATAAATGCAGAAATGTTCCTCTGCCGCTTTTTCACGGTATATTCCCCACAAATAAAACAAAAACTGTCCGGAGAGTTGACGCAACCTCTGGCTCTGTGAGCCATCACAAATACACAGCACTGCAAACTACAACTGTAGTGAACCACTTCGGAATAAAGCTGGATTACGACTGAGCAAACAAAAGGTAATAATGAACTTGCAAGAAACTGAAATTTGACAGGAACGTTCATGTCGCAACCACCGTGTTTGAGCGAGTGAGCGAACGAGGCGAGGCGAACAGGAAAGAACATGCGCCAGCGCGAGTACTGGATTTAGCCCCCCGCCTCCCAATTGTCCTGTTAATGTATAAAATGAATACAAAACACTCTAAAATATCATGAGGGAGTATTTCTAGTTAGTTAACCATTACAACCTCTATTTTGTGCCAAGAAAATAAACTGCAGTCGGCTAAAAAGAAATTATGTGAACATTCCTTATATGGGTAAGAAATCTAATTTTGCAAGAAAACGTGACGTGATGGAACATTTTGGCTATTTTTCCTGGATTGAGCACCCCAAAATCTATAGGAATCAGTTGCAAAACTGGAGGCAGTTTTTTGGTAGTGTACCTGTGTAATCACTTACGGCCTGGCTCCTGAGAGGGCTCGGTTGAGAAAATGAGGCTATTCAGCCAAGGTAATTGCTACCCTGTTGAAGGCACATAAGCGATCCGCTACCCTGTCCTATGTCTGCTTTTGGAGAGTCTTCAAAGCTTGGTGCACAGAGAAGGGCTGTCAGCCTCTATCTGCCTTTGTACCAGACATTTTGGCGGTTTGGAGAAAGGTCTAGCTTGCAGTTTGCTTTGGGTGCAGGTGGCCGTGATCACTACCTGTTACCGCGGTAGGGTCCAAAGTTGTCCTTGGGGGGCACATCCAGTTGTAGTGCATTTTCTGCGAGAGGAGATGCACGTTAGACCTCCGGTGCGATCAGTGGTTCCGTCGTGGGACCTTAATCTCATACTATCAGTGTTGACAGAGGTGCTGTTTGAACCACTGTGGGCTTGCACTCTAAAGGACTTGACGTTGAAGACCGTCTTTTTGGTGGCGATTTGTTCAGCCAGAAGGATTTTGGATCTCCAGGCATTGTCGTGTCATGAGCCTTTTCTCTTTATCACCAAGAAGAAGATGGTGCTGTGGCCTGTGCCCTCTTTCTTGCCCAAGGTACTCTTGGTGTTTCACTTGAATCAGCCAGTTACTCTGCCAGTTTTATCAGGAGCAGGGGGACCTCCTGGATGTGCGTCTCATTCAATGTTGCTTGCGGGCTACAGAGCCGGTGCTTAATCTGATCATCTATTTGTTCTGTTTGGAGGTCCATGCAAGGGGGGAGGCAGCTTCCAAAGCCTCAATTTCCCGAGGGGTGCAAGAAACCATATCCTTGGCCTATTTATTGTGCTGCAGAGCATTGGCCAGTGGGCTGAGAGTGCATTCGGCCAGAGCAGAAGTGGCCTCTTGGGCAGAGGCTAGCTTTATTCTGTCGGTAGAAAGCTGTAAAGCAGTAACCTGGTTCTTATTGCATACCTTTGTGAAGCATTATTGATTGGGTGTGCAGGTGGCGGGAGATGCGCAGTTCTGCAGGCCAGCTCGTGGGTCCCTCCCGTCATTAGTGCTTCTATGGTACTTCCCAAGTTGGGACTGGACTGGAGGAACGATAAGGAAGGTGAAATTAGGCCTTGCTTGCTAATTGGCTTTCCTTGAGTACCTCCAGTCCAGTCCTGGACTCTCCTTGGATTCGAGAGATATGTTGTTCATTGGCAATCCCGGGCCTGAAGAAGGCCATCGTGTGGTAAGAGTCTGGGGTAAGTAGTAAGCTGTCATGGCTGGGGAAGCTCCTTAAGGGAGTCGGACTATGTTTTTTCCTTGTTTAGTAGGTGCAGAGGGGGAAAACAAAGCATCATGTGAATATGCTTGCATCTGAAGAAGATGAATGTTTCGGCCTCAAGTGGTCATTTTTCGGACAGAGAAGTATGTGGTAAGCAACTTTCGTTGGCGACGGGAGGAGTTTTGTGTGTCAGTCTGCCTCCTTTTTGTTTGTGATCTGTAATATAATTTTTAATAAGTGGCACTACTCTTATTTATTGCTCCTGTGAGTCTGCTTTGCCAATAGGATAATGAAAGTTGGTGGGTGAAGCCAGCTACCTATATATCGTGATGTCATTAAGTTTGACATTCTCTGTCTCTAAGCTGCTGATAGAGGTTGAGAACCCACAGGTCTGGATTGGATTGGAGGTACTCAAGGAAAGTCAATTAGCAGGGAAGGCCTAATTTCACCTTTTGAACTTGATTCTGATTCTTAGCTAAAATCAAATAGCTGTTTAAGGCTGATTACAAATGACCCAGTAACTGCAGTGGATTCTGGCCATGGTTATATTGGGTTGGAGAGGCTGTTTATTTGGACAGCTAGCAGTCAAGGAAATGCCCTATTAAGGTTTGCACATAATAGTTGAATGTGTATTGTGCTGCAGTGTCCAGAGTGGAACATTTTGGAGTAAACAAGGGAAACTTAGAGAAATTGTTTGTTTTTGTTTTTTTACTTTAGGTACACACTAAAAGGCATCAGAAATCTTATTTTTTATGAGTTACCAACCTACCCACATTTTTACAGTGAGGTCTGTAACATGATGAAGGCAACCGACTACAGTGAGGAAGCAACATGGACTTGCACTGTTCTTTATACCAGATACGATGCGCAAAGATTGGCCGCCGTGGTAGGAACAGATCGGACAGCTCAGATGCTGCAGTCTAAGAAAAATGTGCATCTCTTCGTCACAGGAGAAAATGAGTGATGCTGCCTGAGTCTGGCAAACTTAACCCATAAATAAAGAAATGAAATATTTTTGATAAGCTTATTCAAGTTTGTAATTTTTACATGCTTTTAAATTTAAGTGATTACATTTAAAACCACAGAACAGACAAGTATTCTAGTCAGTAGTGGTGTTCTCTGCTTCTGCTGTATTGTTACCTGTCCCCAAAGCTTTAAGGTCCAAAAAACAATTTGCTGGTCAAAAATCAAAAAAGGAAATAAGACGACTGCTGGATTAATTAATAAGTCACCATCTTTTAATAAGATTCACAATCTAAAATGCAAGAGAAGACTCTAATATATATTAAGCAAAAATCTTGATGTATATAGATGAAGAGGATCATTGGTAAAGATATGATAGGTGGTAAATTACTCCAAACCATTCAAAAGCACCCATATGCCAGCTACACATCATTTAATCCAAAATGGTATGCAGAATCCATTAATGTTCATAGTATTCAACATATCAGTGCTATCCAAATCTTATAAATATGATCCTCTAAATGTGATTTACATGCTGAGCTGATAACTTCACCTACAGTTGTGATCAACATTATTGGCACCCTTGCAGTTCAGCCCCTTAATGTCCAATATCTCCTTTAAAAAATGTGGCCAGTGAAATGGCTTTGGACTATATATGCACCCATAGTTGACACACAAAAGAATCAAATAAAATAAGACTAATTAAAAAAGGAAATAGTAGGAAATAGTATAAGAACTGGAACATTGCGAGGACATGATTATTGGCTCCCTTATAAACAATTAAAATCAGTTTGAACTGAAGAACCACATTGCCACTGCAGTAAAATTGGATGCAATTGTGATTAATTGTCAGTACTCACATGACTTGAATCAAACAGTGAATGATGGCTCTAATGTCTGAAATGGCCACATTCACCCACCTCTTCCATTTTCACAATAGTGAAGACAAGAGAGCTGCCTGAGATCATCAAAAAAAGCCATTATCACCAAATATCATCAAACTTCAAAGGGGTACAAGGCCATCTCCAAAGACCTTGGGATTGCTTTGTCTACAGTTCACAATGTTAAGAAGTTTTCTGCTCATGGAACTATCAAGAACCTCCTAGGATGTGGTGGAAAGAGGAAAATTAATCCAAGAGGTCTTCGAAGCTTAGTGCAAACTGTTGGAAAAACAGCACTTACAACATCCAAAGAGTTCAAGGCTGACCTGGAGCACTCTGGAGTGGTAGTTTCAACCCGCACCATATGCTGCGCACTAAACAAAAAAGGACTTCATGGACGAAGGCCAAGGAGGACCCCACTGCTCAAAAACAGACATAAAAAGGCACACCTGATCTTTGCCCAAATCCACCTTGAGAAACTACAATCCTGGGAAAATGTTCTGTGGACAGATGAAACCAAACTTGAGCTTTTTGGCAATGCAGACCAGTGATAGATTTACGAGTAAAGAAATGAAGCTTATAAAGAAAAAAAACACCCTTCCTACGGTTAAATATGGTGGAGGTTCCATAATTTTGTGGGGCTGTTTTGCTGCCTCAGGAACTGGAGGTCTGGAACGTATCGAAGAAATCCTAAAATCAGAGGTCTACCAAGGTAATTTGGAACAAAATATGCCATCTGGTGTCAGAAAGCTAGGTCTGGGTCGAAGTTCTTGCATCCTCCAGCAGGACAATGATTCAAAAGATACATCCAAAAAACCAAAATGGTTAAAAAGGAACAAATGGACTGTTTTAAACTGGCCAGCAATGAGTCATGATCTCAGTCTAATCGAGAACCTTTGGAAAAAGCTGAAATGTGACATTGGGTAAAAGGAATCCTGGAAACATTCATGAGCTGAAACAAATCACAGTTGAAGAGCGGGAGAAACTATGTGCAGACAGATATACGAAACTTATAGATGGCTGCAAGAAACGTTTGGAGGCTGTTATCACTACCAAAGATTAATGAAGGGCGCCAGTAATCCTGTCCAGATCATATTTAGTTTTGGTTTTTTTTCCCTCAGAAATGACTGTCTTGAGTTGCACAGACATCTTTTTTGTTGTCGTATACCTTTATTTATTTATTTATTTTATTTATTTAACATTTCTTATATACCGCACTATTTGTCATCAGTGCGGTTTACATTGTAACAATAAAACACATAGGCCAAATAACTGGCTTTCGTTTGAACATACTATTAAAATATGATGACATACAGTTGGAATATTTCCAATTATTTCTCAAGATATTTAACACAACATACCTAAAATGCGAGGGTGCCAATAATGTTGATCACAACTGTATTATTCAGTTTTTATAATTTTCTTTTTATTTAAATATTTATTGAATGTTCTATACATTATCCAAAATCAACAGCTAACACAATCCATATAGTCTCCTTACATGTATGACAGTTCCAACATTACAAAACAAATTTTCCAGAACATTTTTTCCTTTCACAATCTCCCCCCACGTAATAATCTCATAACATATGCTAACTCTTCCCTTTAATTGGTCAGACCATCATTCATCCACTTTTAGACTGTAATTTCTTCTTTTTGACATGTCATCCACTCAGCAAAGGACTCGCATAATATGAATATAGGGTAGTGTCATGTACACAACTTCTACTGGCAGCAGATCTTCCTTTTTCCAAGCTATGGTGGCTACGAGCCATGCTGCAGTCAGGCCCATAGCTATAAATTTAACCACGCTCTAGTGACACCTTCTGGTGTCTTGTTTAAAAGTGTCACTGCCATCTGCAGTGGAAACCGCTCTTTAATTACTTGGCTCAAAAATGTAAAAACTAAGTGCCAGAATTGTTGGTTGTTCCCACAAGACTACCAGACATAGCACAGTCTCTAGCATTTTCCCATGTCTACTCCAAAGATTTTAGCCAAACGTTTTGGAGTATAGTACCAGCTATATAACATTTTGTAGTTAACTCTTATTGAAATTACTAGTAATACCACCTTTCAATAAGTTTTCTTTTAGGTGGGCCCATTATTTCTCCTGCCCTACATCCTCCTCCCATTGCTTGAGATGATGAGCTTATCTTTCTCATCATACAGCTTATACAGCTTAAAGACCCTCCCTTGTAAGGATGTCTGAGTTTAAATATTTTGTCCACTAGTTTAGGATTTCCCTTTTCAGTTTTGTCTTCAAATGGTGTTAAACCTGCAAATATTGATAGATATCTTTAGGGTCAGGCTCATGTTTATTTCTTGACTTCTCCAAGCTGAGGAGACTCTCATCATTAATAAATTACCCCAAGTTTTGTAACCCTAGCCTCTTCCAGCAAAGCAAAACTTTATTTTTCATGTTTCATGGAAATCCTCATTATACCTGAGCAGTATGAGTCTGGAATAACTCTTGGGTCCCAACAATTGCCCCTTCCATTTTACCCAGCTTTTTAAAGTCTGAGAAATAAAGGGGTTATTAATCTTTTTAAATGAAGGCCTTAACTCCAGAATCTACAGTGTATGATAAAGTGCAGTGCTTACCCATCTTTCCCTGCTCTGTATGCACTCATTCCTTATCCCCTATTATATTCTAGTTCAGTACTACCTTCTTTGGCCTGCATATTTATATTAAACCTTCCATGAAATCCATGGTATTTGTGGTCCCAGATATATTCAAATATTCTTTTCAACACTTTCCTCAAAAATGTATTCAGGATCTCAGTCTGTAAATATAAAGCAAATATAGGAAGGATCATCATTTTAATCCTCCATGGACAAGTAGGAATGAGTCTTCACGTATGGGTGACCTCCTCTGATGGAGCCTGCATGGGAATGCTCCCCAGTTCCTATTGGAAGCTTTAGGGAGGTTCCGCTGTGGCTGCGTACCTCCTTCCTTCCTGCTGCTGTGACGCCATGTTTTTCTGCAGAACCCAATCAACACGATCCAGTCATCTTCCACTTCAAAATTGATTTTTCTCCCCTGCGGGGTCCTTCACATCTGAGTTTCTTTACATTGCCATGCTGTTGCATTTCTTTTACTTCTGTCTGTTGGTTTAGTTTCTCTTCTTCTTTGCGGCTCTTAGATACCAGTGTCCTGGCCGGGCCTTGCTTTTCAGGCTGCAGGGACCATTGACGGCCCATAAGCTGTTCCTGTACACCATATCTGCTGGATATGGTGCTTCCAGTGCCTGGGGCGTTCATTGGCAGAGACTGTAAATAGGACCGCAAATTGCAGAAGGCCGGTCCATCATCTTTGGCATCAGTGAGGTCGACCTCTAAGGCTTTCAGGGCTGCTTCGGATGTGGATGGATCATTAACATTGAGTATTCTCGAGCCCGCTTGGAACTGAGCACCCATAGTGCCCCAGTGTATCAGTCATCGATCGTTCTCCATCCAGAGAGGTGGACGGATTCGGCTTTGGGGACATCGATGTCACATAGTCACTGAACTGAGCACCGATTCTGATGCGTCGATTTTGGAACGCATTGGAGAATAGCATCGAGAGCACAGAGGATACACAGCACTGCCCCTTGACACAAGCCCAAAGAGGGGCTCACCTCCTGATCCATCGAGAGGGCACTGACATCTGGCTGAGTGCTTTGACTGAGCCGCCAATATCCCTGTACAGATACCAGGTACATCAGTCAGAGTAGCTGAGGCCTCACTGCTTCGGAATCAGCAGACATGGAGAAGCAACTAAGGAAAGCTCTCAATGACCGCATTGCAGTGCTTTTAGCCCATAGCATGCCGGAGCCTCAGCGTCTGCATCATCAACCAGCTGACTTTCAATCGAGCCCACTACCTTCAGAATTGGAGGCCTTCAATGGGCTCTCGAAGAGAGCACCATGGGGTTCTTGGCAGTGCAGCCATACTGAGGCCTTGATGTCAGTTGCATCGGCATTGACTGGCCCATCTTCAGGACAGACACCTCATCTGTGAGGGATGCATTGCATCGGGGCATCGAAGTGCCCGACACTGGTGCTGGTACGACAGATATCCCCTTCTAATGTTTGGGTTGATGCTCAGTGCACTCAAGCATCTATGTAGCTTCACTCTCGATTGAGATCTCAATTCCCTTGATGTTCAAGCAGAGTTCCAGTCAAAAACTTTGTCAGGGAGATGGTTTCCAAGGCTGCGTAACCAGTGGGTCTCGCTGGAGGACAAGTCTCCTGGACCTCCAATGGACCGTTCTCTGCCTTATGAGTGGCGTAGCTCTCCTCCTAAAGCTGGTGCCTTCCAGGATGTTGTAGGGCAGTCAAGGCCGTACCGTTTTGGTGTGAGATTGGGCCGTGGCAGAAGAGTTGCGACCCTGCAGTACTCCTTGACCCCCAGTGATACTGCTCGTGCATTGCTTCCTGATCAGAGGAAGATGAGTATGTGCGAAAATCCACTTACAAGGTTTCTTGACAGTGGACAGCTTGACTCCATGTGCAGCATTCAGAAGGCTCGAGAATTCCAGAAGCTCAGCTTCCTTACCATTCCCTGGTGGTCAAATCTGCCCCTTTGAGGACAAGAGTACTAAGTCTCATTCCTCGGGGTTCCATGCTCATAGTTGCGTGGTCGCTTACCAGATTGGCGGGAACATGTTCTTGCGGAACATCAGATGCAACCTCAGTTCCTTCCTTGGGGGGGAATAAAAATTGGAATGGTATCGTTCACTAGTGACCCATGGTAAGTAATACTTATTCGTCATAGTCCAGGCGACCCAAGACTTTCTTTATGACGGCGTCAAGACCATCTGCCTGGGGTATTGCCACTCCGACACTCCCCCTGGCTTCGGTCCTCAGACCAGGCACAATTTGTGCAGAGCAGATTTGATGATGTACCGTACAATAGAAGAGAACTCTCCCAGAGACGAGGCTGCCTTCATCGGAAAGCAGCAGGCCACACTCCAAGGCTGTACTCTCCAAGGTACTTGGCCGAGCCAGTCTCCTATCAAAAAAAGGGGACAGGGCATGTTTATTTCCAGATCCCACCCCCAAACTGGCTTATCAGCATGGAGTAGCCTTGAAACGTTCAACCAGTTCCTCTACCAAGGCCAGTGGTGTAGATTTGGATTGGTTCCTTCGGTCCATGGCTGCAGTATCAATAATCACACTGCAAAGACCATCCATTCGGTGAAGGGCTCACTCTTTTGGCCTAAAGGTGGCCCCTCTCTACCGCCGACATATGGGCTGTATGGACAGAACAAAGTGGTTCTAAACTGCATTTTGGGTCTCCCAACTAATTGCTCGAGGGGGCATCCTCCTCCTCTTCAAAGGGGAGATTGGCTAGGCTTCCTGGATATGAGGGATACTCTTGCCACCTACAGATACATCCCACTCATTGGCTCAGTTCATCATGGGGGCAACACTTCCAGCACTGAATGTTACCTTTTGGCCTAGTTAGCACCTGGAGTATGCCTAATTGCCTCGCTGGAGTTCCTGTGTGCCTCCAGATGCTGGGAGTATTTATCGTCCCCTATCTGAACGATTGCCTAATGAAGACTACCACTCCTGAAAGACTCAGGAATCAACATGATTGGCTGCGGGTGTGTTGGATCTACTAGGGTCCTTTCTACTTACCCCTGTCCCATCTTCAACCTAATAAGTATTTAGGGAAGCTCTGCTTATCATGACTCAGGTGTGAGCCTTCCTTTCGCGTGACTAACTTTGCAGACTGCGGCAACATCTGTCTGTCTCTCTCTACGTATCTATTTATTTATTTGTCATTGTTAGTGTGCTCCCTTACCTCACTGCCTCCTTTATTTTGCACTTTTGTTCAGCTTTTCCCAGCTGAATAACTTATACCCCAATCCCCCTCCCCTCTAACCACCCACACCATGGCTCACCGTCTCTTATAGCTGTCATCTGCTTATTACCTCACCTAAGCACAGGTACACCTAATCCCTTTGGGCTCTCTCCCACCATCTATGTCCTCTGGCCTTTGTTGTTCTCTCTATTCTTCTTTTATGGCTCCTCATCACATTGTCTTCCTTTTCTTCATACTCCCTGTCTCCCCTCCTTCCAGCACCCTCACTCTTCCCCTCCATATCTCCCCTTTACTATCCTCACGTCCCCTTCCATTCTGTCTTCTACCCTATCATCAGCTCTTGAGCTTCACCGCCTTCTCCCTCTAATTCAGCCATCTCCCCTCTTTCTAAGGCAACCTCACCCTAGTTTCCACTGTACTGTCTCCTCTCTGCCCCGTACTCCTCCTCCTCCTCTCATCCGGAGATATCAATCCCAACCCTGGCCCCCCTAGACTTCTGTCACACTCCAAGAAAAGATCCTTACGCAACACCTCTATTCTTATTCATATCCCTCTTATTTCCCCTTCCACTCTCCCTTTCTCATGTGCCTTGTGGAACGCACACTCTATCTCTAATAAACTTGCTTTTACTAATGATCTTTTTATCTCTAATGCTCTCCATCTTCTTGCTCTAACTGAGACTTGGCTCCTCCCAGAAGATACTGCATCTGTCGCTGCTCTCTGTCATGGAGGCTATCGGTTCTCCCACATGCCTCGTCCCACTGGCCGTGGTGGTGGTGTTGGGCTTCTACGTTCTCCCTCTTGCCAATTCCATCCACTCCTGCTGCCTCAGTCTCACTCCTTTCCCTCTCTTGAAGTCCACTCCATCCGCCTTTTCACTCCACTACCTCTCCGGGTAGCTGTTATTTATCGTCCTGACAAATCTACTTCTACCTTTCTCACTTACTTTGATTCGTGGCTTTCCTTCCTTTTGGATGCCTCTTCCCCCACTCTTATTTTTGGGGATTTTAACATTCATGTTGTTAGCCCCTCTGATCCTTATGCTTTAAAGCTCCTCTCCCTTGCCACCTCATTTGACCTCCAGCTTTGCTCTACTGCCCCCACTCACCAGCATGGCCACTGCTTTGACCTGGTATTTTTCTCTAGTTGCTTACCCTCTAACCTCTGTACCTCAGTTCTTCCCTTATCTGACCATCACCTTTTAAGCTTCTCTTCATCACCCGCCGCCTCAACCTCGTCCTGTCTCCTCCAACCTATTTAGAAATCTTCATGCTATTGATCCTTTGGTTCTGTCTTCCACTTTTTCTTCATCTCTTTCCTCCACTATGTCATCTAAGTCTGTTGACGAGGCAGTAGCTTCCTATAACGCTGCACATTCCTCTGCTCTGGATGCTCTCACTCCGCCCATGCCAAGTCCTGTGAGGCGTACTGCACCCCAGCCGTGGTTTTCATCTACTACCCGCTATCTACGTTCCTGTGCCCGTTCAGCTGAGCGTGCTTGGCTTAAATCCCGCTCCCTTGCTGACTTTCTACACTTCAAATTCATGTTTGTCTCTTTCCAGTCATCCCTAGCTCTTGCCAAGCAAGATTATTATGTCCATCTGACTAACTCTCTCTTGCCTCTGACCCTCGCCGTCTCTACTACTCTCAGCTCTCTCCTCAAGGTGCCTCCGCCTCCGACCCCTCCCTCCCTTTCTGCCCAAACCCTGGCTGACTATTTCCATGACAAAATCCACACGATCACCCTCCAATGCCCCACAAAGTCAACTACTTCCCCTCTTCCCCCTCTTCACTCCCAACTTTCCCCTCTACCTCTGCTACCTTCTCTTCCTTTCCTGTTATCTCTGGAGGAAACTGTACACCTTCTTTCTTCCTCCAAACTCACCACCTGCTCCTCTGATCCTATCCCTGCCTGTCTCCTAAGCTCCATCTCCTCCACTGTTGTCCCTTCCATCTCTCATATTCTCAACCTATTGCTCTCCACTGCAACTGTCCCTGCAGCCTTCAAGCATGCTGTAGTTGCATCTCTTCTCAAGAAACCCTCACTTGATCCCACCTGTCCTTCTAATTATCGACCCATCTCCCTCCTCCCCTTCATTTCTAAACTACTTGAATGTGTGGTTCCTTGCCGCTGCCTTGACTTCCTCTCCACTCATGACCTCCTGGATCCTTTACAATCTGGTTTTTGTCCTCTATATTCTACTGAAACGGCTCTTGTCAAAGTCTCCAGTGACTTGTTCCTGGCTAAATCCAAAGGCCTTTTTTTAGTCCTCATCCTTCTTGACCTCTCTGCTGCTTTCGACACTGTTGACCACAACCTTCTCCTCGATACCCTGTCCTCGCTTGGTTTTAAGGGCTCTGTACTATCCTGGTTCTCCTCCTATCTCTCCCATCGCTCTTTCAGTGTTAGTTATGGTGGATCCTCCTCTGCTGCTATCCCGCTCTCAGTTGGTGTCACCAAGGATCTGTCTTGGGTCTTCTCCTTTTCTCTCTCTATACCCAGTCCCTTGGTGCACTCATCTCTTCCCATGGATTTTAATACCATCTTTATGCCGATGACTCCCAGATCTATACCTCTACGCCTGAAATCTCCCCGGCAATCCAGACCCGGATCTCTGCCTGCCTTTCTGACATTGCTGCTTGGATGTCTCACCGCCGCTTGAAATTGAACTTGGCCAAGACTGAGCTTCTTATCTTTCCCCCTAAAACCTCCTCTCCTCTTCCTTCCTTCTCAGTCTCTGTGGATAACTCTCTACTCCTTCCTGTTTCCTCGGCTCACAACCTTCGGTTTGTCTTTGACTCCTCTCTCTCCTCTACACACATCCATCTAATAGCTAAGACCTGCCGTTTCTTTCCCTATAACATCAACAAAATCTGTCCTTTCCTTTCTGAACACACTACTAAGATGCTTATCCACTCCTTAATCACCTCTCATCTTGACTACTGCAACCTACTCCTTGCTGGTCTCCCTCTGAATCATCTCTCTGCCCTTCAATCTGTTTAGCACTCTGCTGCGCAGCTAATCTTCCGCCAACCTCGTCTTCTCAAGTCACTTCATTGGCTCCCTATCCATTTCCGCATCCAGTTCAAACTTCTCTTGCTGACCTATGAATGCATTCACTCTGCAGCTTCTCTCCACCTTTCTTCTCTTATCTCTTCTTACACCCCACCTCGGGAGCTCCGCTCTTCTGGCAAATCGCTTCTATCTGTGCCCGTCTCTTCTATTGCTAACTCCAGACTTCGGTCCTTTCACCTTGCTGCACCTTACACCTGGAACAAACTACCTATGTCTGTACGCCAGGCACCTTCTCTGACCCTTCTCAAATCCATGCTGAAAACTCACCTCTGCTGCTTTTGGTTCTTGACTCACCTGATTTCTTTGTTTCTTTACCCCTTGTTTTATCCCTGTCTGCACCTTCTGTGTTGTCTGCCTTGGCTAGATTATAAGCTCTGATGAGCAGGGACTGTCTCTTACATGTCTATGCAGTGCTGCGTATGACTTGTAGCGCTATACAAATGCTCAGTAGTAGTAGTAGGATTCGATTGAGTCAGCAGGCAACAGCTGGCTGGATGTTCTCTGTACTAGGATCCAACAGAGGAGCACTATTACCACGTGACAAGTGAAAAATCAGTACAGGTGTGGTAACCACGAAGAGCCTTTATTGACTATTATTGAGCAGGGGTACAAAAACACCTACACAGGGGTGTGGACGCCAAAGTCCTACCCGACACAGGCCGTGTTTCGGCTTATTCCTTCTTCAGGGATTCTATTGGCGTACTAAAACAATAAACTACATTAAAAACAATTAGAAACAAAATCATAAATAAGAAACATATGATATTAAAAACATACTTGAAGCAGGAGTGACTATGGAAAGGCTGAACTACATGATGTATCCATTGAACATGCTATAGGCTGATACTAAAATCGCTAAGGACTAAAAACTTTGCATACGGAAATAATAATGATTATGAGGAAAGGGGGAGACATACTCCATAACAGAAAAAATGCAATGTAGATAGCCTAAGTTGTTTTAAAAAAATAACTGTAATGTCCAGTGCAGGCGTTTTTTTTTTACCAGAATTAAAGACCGAAGGGCACACGGTGTAAAGGTTGGTTTACATAAAGTGCTTTATCTGCTTATGCCTCAAGTATCATTTTTTAGTTCTTAATAAGATTGGGCTTTTGAGTAATTTGGGGTTTGTCTTATCAGCCGGGACCGCATCGGGGGAGGTAGTTCTCATGTATCGTCCCTTTCATTTCGAACATAGAGTAAGCATTTGATCTTTGAACATTAGTTATTTTTTAAACAAACATTTGGCTATCTACATTTTATTTTTTCTGTTATGGAGTATGTCTCCTCCTTTCTTCATAATCATTATTTCAGTATGCAAAGTTTTTAGTCATACTTCAGCCTTTCCATAGTCAGTCCTGCTTCAAGTATACATGTTTGTATAATCATTAGTGATAAAATAGTTAAAATATCTGATGCCTTCCTTTTTCTTTTCTCCCTTTAGCTTGAAAAACATAGTGATGGGGTTTTAGTCAAGAAAACATAACCTTTGGGTTTGTATTAACATAAGTTCCTTATCGTCCTTCCAGTCCAGTCCCGAAACCTCTGGGTAGTGTACCTCTTCCAGCAGCTTGGAGACTGAGTAACTTCATTCTTTTGATGTCACTGGTATAAATACCCAAGGGACCGCCTCCTCACTCCAGTTATCTCAGTCTCCAAGCAGCTGGAGGTTGTATGAGCCCAGAGGTTCCGGGTTCGCCTGAGGGATAATTAAGCAGAATAATACTTAAATTTAATTTTTAAAGTTAAGGGTTGATTAACTAAGTTGAGATTTAAGAAGGACAGTTTAGTTTGACAGGTTAACTTTCCTGAGGTACGCCCCCCTCCACCCCCCCCTTTATCCACTTGATTCCGGTTCAGCTAAGGGACTGAAAGCAGGACCAGGGGCAGTACTCTGGCTCCTGAACCCACCTGTTTGGGTGAGGAGCCGGCGATCTGAGGGGGCCGCCGGTGCTGAGAAGCGTGGAGAGCAGAGCGGGAAAGTGATCACTGAGGCGGCGGCTCCAGAAAGAGGTCCGTTCTGTCTCCCGACACTGACGCCGCAGTTACGGCCGAGCGCGGGGAGAGATGGGTGAGTCAGCGGCATATGGGCCAGCGGTAAGAGGGCTCAGTAGCACGTGAAAATGGGTGACTCGGTGCCATTTTGTGGAGGCGCGATAAAAGTACAGGCTGGACCGCGTGGAACACGGCTGTACATAGTGTGTGAGTCTCGGGGGTGGCAGAGGGCTCCGGTTGCTGGTGAGACCCTCATTTTTGGATTTTGGGCGTCAGAGGTAGCTGGTGGGGACAGAACTAGGTAGTTTTAGTGAGTTTGTAAAAAAAAAAAAATTGTATAATAAAGTTGATAAAGCAGAAGACTAGCGCAGCTCCCAGGGGGCTGCAGCTGGTTGCAGACCCTAGCCATAGTTATCTGGTGGAGGGACAGCAGAGGAGAACCGCGTAGGCGGAATGCCTTCTAGACCGCAGTGCTTGGTCTGTGGCACTAGAAGAGAAGCGGTGTCAGACACAGGAGTGTGTAAAGGTTGCGTCCAGGAGGCAGCATCTATGGAGCAAGCCTTGGAGGTAAGTGTGGAGAGTCAGAAAGGGACATCATTATCTCTGCCAGAAGCTGTGTCACCCGTTTTGCCATCTCTGGAGCCAGTGGCAGGACCTTCCTCCACTCCGGATTTCCCTTCATCCCAGACAATTTTGCCAGGAGGATTGGTGGTGTTGTTTTCACCAGAGTTCGTGACCCTGCTTCAGCAAGCCTTCGGTAATGGGCAAAAGGGCCCAGAGACCAGTTCCACCAGGGGGGAACCAGGTGGGAAGTGTCCGGGAGCCCCTCTGGGATTAGGAGCAAGCGCAGTTCCTTCAAAGAAGCCTAGAGGCATGAAGGAGCGGCAGGAACACTCGGTGACCACAGGATATGGATCCAGATTCAGAGATGGAGGACAAATTAGAGGAAGGAGAACTCATGGAACAGGAGGACCAAGCTAGAGTGGTTCGTGTTTTCCGCCGAGACGAGTTACTGGCGCTGATTGCTGAGACGCTCAAGGCGCTTAATATGCCGACCACGGGGCCGGCGGAGGATTCCACCTTAGAGGACTCGTTGTTGCAGGCCTTTCAGAAGATGCAAAGGGCCTTTCCGGTGCACAGAGTAGTGCGGGAGATGATTCAGGAAGAATGGGACATGCCTGAGGCAGGACTAAAGGGGTCCAGAGTTATGGCCCACCTGTACCCTTTGGTGGATCAGAATCGGGAGGAGTTTTAAGTCTCCCAAGGTGGATGCAGCGGTCTCGGCGGTTACCAAGAAGACTACAATTACGGGGGAAGGTAGTGCCGCTCTTAAGGATGCCCAAGACAGAAAGCTGGACACATTGTTGAAACAGGTGTTTGATGTCAATGCTTTATCCATCCAAGCTTCATTATGTGGAGCATGGGTAGCCAGAGCCTGTCTTCGCTGGTCTCATCAGGTTCAGGGAGAGCACTTGGGGGAGTCGGCTGCAGAGGCGTCTAGGTTAGAATCCAGAGCGGCTTATTTGGCTGACATTCATTATGACCTTATTAGAGGGCTGTCGAAGAGTATGGCTTCGGTAATTGCAGCAAGGAGTTATCTGTAGTTGCGTAATTGGGCGGCAGATGGTTCTTTCAAATCAAGGCTTAGTAAGCTCCCTTTCAGGAGTAAGCTGCTTTTTGGTGAAGATTTAGATAAGCTGGTAAAAGACCTAGGGGATTCCAAAGGCGGAAGGCTGCCTGAGGACAAGCAGAAGCAGGGGCGGCCGGCTCTGATGACCAAGGGTCAGCAGAGGGACTTTCATCGTTTCCGTTCCTCTCCCTTAGGCCAATTTCAGAGAGGACGTTTCCCTTATAGGAACCAGGGGTTTCGGGGATTTCGAGGAGCAGGCAGGGGATTTGCCGCCGCCTCTTCCTCGAACCTTAGGAAGTCACAATGAAGCCAGGAGGACCCAGGCAGGTCAGGTGCCCGTGGGAGGTCATCTGCGGGATTTTTATCCGGCCTGGGTCCAGATCACATCAGATCAGTGGGTGTTGGAGGTCATTCGAGAAGGATATGCTCTGGCGTTTCAACGCTCAGTGGTCGATTCTTACAATCAATCTCCTTGCAAGGCGTGCGACAAGTGCAAAGCAGTGCGAGAGACCTTGCAAAGACTACTGAACCTGAACGCTGTAGTGCCGGTACCACCAGACCAGTGCGGCTGCGGTCGATATTCCATATACTTTGTGGTTCCGAAAAAGGAAGGGTCTTATCGGCCAATTTTGGATCTCCAGAGAGTAAATCGTTGTCTTCGTGTGACTCATTTTCATATGGAGACACTGAGGTCTGTCATAGTGGCGGTAAGAAAAGGAGAGTTTCTTACATCTCTGGATTTGTTGGAGGCTTATCTGCACATTCCGATTCGCCTGGAACATCAGAGGTTTCTCAGATTTGCAGTGCCCATGGAACATTTTCAGTTCCGGGCCTTACCGTTCGGCTTGGCGACGGCTCCACGAACTTTCACCAAAGTGATGGTGGTAGTAGCGGCGGCATTGTGAAAGGAAGGAGTGTTAGTTCACCCCTATCTGGACGACTGCTTAATTTGTGTGAAATCCAAGAAAGAGAGCGAGTTGGCAACAACCAGAATGGTAGTGTTACTCAAGAGTCTCGGTTGGGTTGTCAATGTAGCGAAGAGCAGGTTGACTCCATCGTAGAACCTAGAATACTTGGGAGCTTGCTTCGATACAAGCGTAGGAAAGGTGTTTCTACCTCAGCTGCAGGCGCTAGGGTTAAGAAAGCTGGTCCGCAATTTCCTGGGGAGAACGAATCCCACTGCATGGCATTATCTACAGTTCCTTGGTACCATGGTGGCGACGCTCAAGCTAGTTCATGGGCAAGAGCCCACATGCGTCCCTTGCAGAGAGCGCTACTCAGAAGGTGGTCGCACCAAGAGGATCCCCTCTCTCAGAGACCGCCCTGTCCGCCAGAGATGCATCAGGCTCTCGAGTGGTGGTTACGACCAGGGGTTCTGGAAGAGGGAATGCCCTTGGAATCACCCGCTTCGATTCCTTTAACGACGGATGCCAGTCTCATAGGCTGGGGAGCTCACTTCGAAGGACGATTCGTTCAAGGACAATGCACAGAGCGCGAGGTTTGGCCAATCAACAGATTGGAATTGAGAGCGGCAATGCTTCGCCAAGGGAGCATCACATGTGACAGGGGTGGACAATGTGGAGGCCGATTTTTTGAGTCAGGTCAAGGTGGACCTACAGGAGAGTGGGTCCTGCATCCGGAGGTGTTCGAGATGGTAGTGTGCCGTTGGTGAACGCCAGTAATGGATCTCATGGTAACTTTCGAGTCAGCGAAGGCCAACCGATTCTTCAGCCGAAGGCGAGAGAGAATGTTGGAAGGCCTAGATGCTCTCATACAGAGGTGGCCAGAAGAACAACTTCTGTACGTGTTTCCTCCTTGGATGTTGATAGGTTGTGTCCTGCAGCGAGTAGAAGTACACAGAGGACAGGTAATATTGATAGCGCCAGATTGGCCAAGACAGCCATGGTATGCGAATCTGATAAGGCTATTAGTGGACCAGCCATGGCAACTGCCGATTCAAGGGGACCTGTTACTACAGGGTCCATTGCGCAAGCCTCAGGTGGATTGATTCTCGCTTATGGCTTAGCTCTTGAGAGGGCGAGGCTAAGAGCCAGAGGGTACTCCTTGGCAGTGATTTCTACGTTGTTGAAGGCAAGGTGGAGGTCAACCTTCTTGGCGTATATTCAAATCTGGCGAGTGTTCGACGCGTGGTGTGCCGGTAAAGGTCTTGAAGCATTAAAGGCTTCCATCTCACAAATTCTGTCTTTTTTGCAGGACGGGTTTGAGAAAGGCTTAGCCGCTGCGTCCTTGAGAGTTCAGTTGGCGGCACTCTCCTGTTATAGAGGTAAGATAAAAGGGGAGGTGCTAGGAGTGCACCCTGATGATAAGCATTTTTTGAGAGCGGTGTCTCTTTTGAGGCCGCCATGTAGACCGACGGTGCCGACGTGGGATCTACATTTGGTACTGGAGGCATTTGTATGAGAGCCGTTCAAGCCTTTGTCGAGGGCATCGTTAAAAGACCTTACTCTCAAAGTGGTTTTTCTAGTGGCTATATCTTCTGCTCAGAGAATTTCAGAGTTACAGGCTTTGTCCTGCAGAAAGCCTTTTCTGTCCTTTTACGATAAGAAAGTGGTGTTGAGGCCAGTGCCGTCCTTTTTGCCCAAGGTGGTGTCTGCTTTTCATGTGAATCAGGTTGTTTCCTTGCCAGTATTTGAAGGTGGTGGCAATGAGGTGGATTCGGGGAAGCTACATCTCCTAGACGTGCGTAGGGCATTGAAGAAGTATATGCGGCGGACAGAGGGATTCCGCAATACGGAGAGGCTGTTTGTCCTCTTTGGAGGGGCAAGAAAAGGGGAAGCAGCTTCCAAAGCTTCTATTTCCAGATGGCTCAAAGAGGCTATAGCTTCAGCGTATCTGTTGAAGGGCAAGACAGTACCAGACGGGCTTAAAGTGCATTCAACTAGAGCGCAAGCAGCATCGTGGGCTGAGTGCAGGTTAGTGCCGGCTGTTGAAATCTGTAAGGCGGCTACTTGGTCGTCTTTAAATTCCTTTGCCAGGCATTATCGTCTGGATGTTCAGGCAGAGAGGGATACCTGTTTTGGATCAGCGGTGCTTCAGGCTGGTCTAGCTGGTCCCTCCCGCTGAAGATTATCACTGCTCTGTTACATCCCCAGAGGTTTCTTGACTGCACTGGAGGGATGATAAGGAAGGTGAAATTAGACTTACCTGCTAATTGTTGTTCCTTGAGGAACTCCATTCCAGTCCCGCATCCCTCTCTAATATTCTGTTTTTTGGACTAGGGCCTGAAGCGAAGAGGTATGGTATTCTACTTGGTAAGCTCAGGAACCAACTATATGGGTTACAGTCCATAAGGGGAGGGTAAGTGAATGGGGGATTCTAATGCAGTCATGATCCTCTGTTAAGGAGGAGGGCGGACCATAGCAGGACAAAGTTATTAGAAGTTTAAAGAAACATGCTCTTTTCCCTTGCTTAGTTTATAGTTTTAAGTTGTTAAAGTTTGATAGCGAAGTTTGCTACTTAATTGTTGCCCCGGTGAGTCTACTTTGTCAATAGGTTACTGGAGTGAGGAGGCAGTCCCTCGGGTATTTATACCAGTGACATCAAAAGAATGAAGTTACTCAGTCTCCAAGCTGCTGGAAGAGGTACACTACCCAGAGGTTTTGGGACTGGACTGGAGTTCCTCAAGGAACAACAATTAGCAGGTAAGTCTAATTTCACCCTTGTGTCTTTGATTTCTTTCTTGCATGTCACATCCCTTGCTCTTCAGTTTGGTCAAAATGATAGTCTTTTCTGCTTTTTAATATTTTTAATGTATGTTTGGTTTTATTCTTTATTATGATTAATTTTATTAAATATTTATTATTCTATTCTTATTTATGTATGTCAGGGACATTTATTTATGCTAGTTATATTTTATCATATGATTCATATTTATGATTTTGTTCTTGTTTTTAATATCATATGTTTCTTATTTATAATTTTGTTTCTAATTGTTTTTAATGTCATTTATTGTTTTATTACGCTAATAGAACCCCTGAAGAAGGCATAAGCCGAAACATGGCCTGTGTCGGGTAGGGCTTTGGCGTCCACACCCCTGTGTAGGTGTTTTTGTACCCCTGCTCAATAATTGTCAATAAAGGCTCTTCATGGTTACCACACCTGTACTGTTTTTTTGTTCTCTGGCCATGTGATCTCTACTGTGCACCTCACACTCTTGACACATCTCCATTAGAGGTAGGCTCAGCAGACTCCGGAGGCTCAATGGGGTCAGTTGACTCAGGGCTGTCAGTGGAGGGGGGTAGCCAAGTGGTTAGAGGACTGAGTTGGTAACAAAGAGGCCAGGGATCGATTCCCTCTAGCACTCCTTGTGGCCTGGGCAGGCCACTTAACCCTCCTCTGAAAAAAGGACTGGTACTCTACTTCTGGCCACACTGTCAGGAAAACCCAGGAGCTGCTGGGTCACCAGCAGTCTGCACTATTGTGGAGGAATGTATGGCCTTGTATTGGTTCTCTCAAGTGCTCTCATCCGATCATGGCAATAATGGAACATCTACCACAATGTGCTCAGGGGTCTCTCCATCCACATTGTTCCTCTCCAAAAGGTTTGACATGGGACTCGTCTTCGTGTGTTTCTCACTCACGGTGTTGGCTCCATCCAAGTCAACCTCTTGGATATATGAGCTGTGAGCATGCTCTGGAGGTCTTCCCAGACTGGTTCCCAATGTATCCTGATTCAAACTGTCAGTTAAGTCACAATCTTCTATCTCAATGGGAGGTGTCGAACAGACTCAAACCTCTCCTGTGTTAGTCATTTGGGCAATGAGGTCCTTGGGTAGACAGACTGAGTCAAATCCTCCATTCACATGAGTGGACATGGGATGGTGAGCTTGTGCCTCACATCTTCAAGGAGTGAAGCACTACCTTGATAATTCTCTTTGCCATTCAGCTGTATGCCAGGGTGGATCAGTTCAGTTTTGGGGTGGGATTGTGCAGCAGACTGACCCCGAATGCCTTTCCTCCCTCCTTGTGGGGGGGGGGGGAGGTAGTCTATATGCTTTTCATCCAATTGCAAAGACCGCCCTAAAGCTCAAAACAGACAGAAGCACGATGGTTCTTATCACTTCTACTCGAACAGCCTTAGTTTCCTTCTCCAGTCATGAACCAATCCAACTGGGCCACACGCCGTTTCAAATTCTTAGGAAGGTGTGGTGATGTTGCACCCTGACATCTTGTCCTTTGCCTGTGCAGCATGGAGGTTTAGAGGCTGTCGGTATCTGCACAGCTTGCTAGTTGGTGTACCAGTGTCCTTTTGGGCTCCAGTAGGACTTGTACAAAAAGGCTTTCTTCCTGCTATGGAAAAGTTTTGCTGTCTGGTGGGAGACCAGGCCCTAAACCCTTTAGTCTCTTCCACACAACAACTGCTGAAATATCTTCTGCTCCTCTCTGTGTCAGAAGTTCAGTCCAACTTTGGCAAGGTCTGTCTCACTACAGTTGAAGCTTACTACTGGGATGTGGAAAGGACATACATCTTGGTATGGCCCTTAGGGTTCTGCTCCACGCAGAAGTTGCTTCTCTGGAAGCCCCCTTGCAGGCCTCCTACAGTGTCCTTAGACCTCAGTGTGTTTCATAGGCAGCTCCTGGTAGCTCCCTTGAATTCTCTCTATTCCTGTTTTCTCAAGTCTGGTCCTGGAGGTATTGTTTGGTGGCAGTCACGTCACCACACAAAGTAAGCAAGCTTCAGGCTCCAGCAGTTATCCACCAAGTTCCATAATGCTAGTCTACCCCTCTATACTTGTCTTGAATTCCCACAGGGATGGTTTCAGATTACATCTTAATCAGTCAACTATTCTACCAATGTTTTTTTTTCCTGAGGCCTTATTGCCCGCAAGGGGGAAGCCGCATTGCATGGATGCGGCAGTGGGTGAGCTAACTTCTTCTTGGAGCGGACAAAAACCATAGGGACTGCATCCAGCTTTTGTTTGTTGAACCCCAGCAAGCTAGAGGCTACTGCTCCCAGGTAATTTTAGCTGTAAAATAATTGTATTCAGTTTATTTCTGTGATGTCAATAAATGGTTCATTTATAAAGTTTATGGCCTTGTTCATCTTATTGATCATACTTTTAACTTTGCGTGCTAAATTTAACGTAGGTAATCTTTCCCTCACCTACAGTTCAGCATATTTATCTTTTCTACGGGAACAAGCAGGAAATCAATCCTCACATATGGGTGATGTTGGTGCTGATGGAGCCCATGCAGAAGCAGCTCTCCAGCTTTCAAAGAAAGACTTTGGAAGATGCTCCACGCATGCATGGTCCTCTTCCCTAAAAGGAGCAGTTGCAAAGGTTAAAGACGTACATCAAGCTTGGATGTTGTTGAAAAATACTATCTTGGAAGCCCAGACCAGCTATATTTCACGCTTTAAGAAAAGTGGAAGGAAGTCCAAAAAACTGCCAGCATGGTTTAAAGGTGAGGTCAGAGAGGCTGTTGTTGCCAAAAAAGCATCTTTCAGGAAATGGAAAAGCACTGGCAAGTCAAATGCAAGGCATTGATAAGGCAGGCAAAGAGAGAATTTGAGAAGAAGCTTGCTGCGGAAGCAAAAACACGAAATATAGACCTTTTCAAGTACATTCGTAGCAAAAAACCTGTGAGAGAGTCAGCTGGTCATTAGATGATAAAGGGGTTAAAGGAGCACTAAGAGGCGACAAGGCGATAGCGGAGAGACTGAATGAATTCTTTGCTTCAGTCTTTACTGAGGAAGATGTAGGGATGTTACCCATGACTGAAGTGGTATTTAAAGGTGCGGAAGAATTGAAGGAAATATCGATACATCGGGAAGATGTCTTACAACTATTAGATAAACTGAAGAGTAGCAAATCACCTGGGCCGGATGGTATACATCCAAGGGTGTTGAAAGAACTGAAGTATGAGATTGCAGACCTGCTATTAGTAATCTGTGAACTATCATTAAAATCATCTCTAATACCTGAAGATTGGAGGATCGCCAATGTAACACCAATTTTTAAAAAGGGTTCCAGGGGTGATCCGGGAAACTACAGACCGGTGAGCCTGACGTCAGTACCGGGAAAAATGGTAGAAACCATCATAAAGAATAAAATTACTCAGCATGTAGATAGTCACGACCTAATGGGAGACAGCCAACATGGCTTTAGACAAGGAAGATCTTGTCTTACTAATCTGTTATGTTTTTTTGAAGGAGTGAATAAACAGGTGGACAAAGGTGAGTCGGTTGATATTGTGTATCTGGACTTTCAGAAAGCTTTTGACAAGGTCCCTCATCAGAGACTTTTGGCAAAACTAAAGAGTCATGGGATAGGAGGCAGTGTACTATTGTGGATCAGGAACTGGTTAAAAGATAGAAAGCAGAGGGTAGGGCTAAATGGCCAATTTTCCCAGTGGAGAAAGGTGAATAGTGGTGTACCCCAGGGATCTGTGCTGGGTCCGCTGCTTTTTGACATATTCATAAATGACCTGGAAAGTGGAATAACGAGTGAGGTTATCAAATTTGCAGATGACACAAAACTATTTAAAGTTGTTAAAACCCAAGAGGATTGTGAAAAATTGCAAGAGGATCTTGATAAATTGGAAGACTGGGCATCAAAATGGCAGATGAAATTTAATGTGGACAAGTGCAAGGTTATGCACCTAGGGAAGAACAACCCAAACTATGGTTACACGATGCAAGGTTCCACATTTGGAACCACCACCCAGGAAAAAGATTTAGGCGTCATTGTGGATACCATGTTAAAACCCTCGGCCCAGTGTGCAGCGGCAGCCAAGAGAGCAAATAGAATGCTAGGTATAATAAGGAAAGGAATGGAAAATAAAACAAAAGATATTATAATGCCTCTATATCATTCCATGGTGAGACCGCACCTTGAATATTGTGTGCAATTCTGGTCGCCGTATCTTAAAAAGGATATAGCGATTTTAGAAAAGGTTCAGAGAAGAGCCACCAAAATGGTAAAGGGGATGGAAGGATACTCCTATGAGGAAAGGCTAAAAAGGTTAGGGCTCTTTAACCTGGAAAAGAGACGGCTGAGGGGAGATATGATAGAAGTCTATAAATTAATGAACGGAGTGGAACGGGTAAACGTAGATCGATTGTTTACGTTATCAGAATATAGAAAGACTAGGGGACATGCAATGAAGCTACAGGGTAAACTATTTAAGACTAATAAAAGAAAATATTTTTTCACTCAACATGTAATCAAACTCTGGAATTTGTTACCGGAGGATGTAGTAAAGGCTGTTAGTATAGCTGGGTTTAAAAAAGGTTTGGACAAGTTCCTGGAGGAAAGGTCCATAAACCATTATTAAGAAGTGACCGAAGATATCAATGCTTGACCCAGTACAAGCATTGTGGAACTTGTGTCTCTTGGGGAAACTGCTAGGTACATATGACCTAGATTGGCCACTGTTGGAAACAGAATACTGGGCTTGATGAACCTTGGTCTGACCCAGTATGGCATATCTTATGTTCCCGCCCAAGGGTACCATCTTTTCTCAGTCTCCTTTTTTCTGCGGAGCCCTTTGAACATTGTCCAGTTTCCCCTGGAAAAAAATGTGATGTTTTTTGTTACGTTTTGTCCGGTTTGTGTACTGGTTCCTTCTACCCCTGAGCCAGCTCGCCTCAACATCACTCATCAGATTCATTAATTTGTTTTCTCATTTTTTATCAAGGTGTTGCCAGACTGGCATTCACACCCTTTTTCAGCTAAAGGCCTCTGACCCCTGCCGAGCAGCGAGGACCTCCTTTTCTGATGGCCTGGAACAGACCTCAACCAAGCTGATTGTGCAGCATTGGACTCACACTTGGACTTCGAGTCCAAATGGGAGATCGAGGATGAACAGTCCCCGGACATGAGGCAACACCGAGACGTGCCCTCTGACGCATCTCCCCTGATGCTGTTTTCTGCCCGAGGACTTCGCTCTCCTCGATTTTTGTGCAGGACATGGCCAGTGTTCTTGCTATAGAGACAGAGGCCGAGGAGGACTCGCGCACTGAGAAATTGGAGTTGCTCCAATATGAGGCATCCCCAAAGGAAACCCTTATGGTACCAGTGCCCTCGATCCTCGACCACCTTCTCCTCCAGATGTGGGAAACACCAGCGTTGGTACTAATCGTCAGTAGGCACCTCGATGCCATATACCGGGTACGCCAAAGCCCTGGGTTTCAAAAGACCCAGCTTTCCCACAACTCAATGCCAGAAAACCCATTTGTCAGTGCCACCAGGCAGGGAGGCCTGAACCCTCGGCCGGAAGGCCTTTCAGGGCCCGATGCTAACTTACTGGATCCTATGAACTTGAAGGAACTGTCGAAGGAGCTCAGTGGCTTTTTGGCAGGCCTCGATGGGAAACCCCTACAGAGGTTTAAGAGCCTGACCTCAGCGGTGAAAGCGTGCTCAAAGTTTTGTCCCGAGCAGCCTTCGATGGCTTTGAGTCTTTGGCCAGGGTGGCCACTGCAGGCATCGGGGCACGATGCAAAGCATGGCTGCAGTCATCTGACCTAGAGCAATGGTGCTGGACAAACTGATTGATGACCTAGAACGATGGGTGCAGGACAAACTGATTGATTGGCCCCTGCATGGGAGAGATCCTATTCAGGAAACCCATGGCAGACAAGGCTGCAGAGATAAACTGAGTTCCTGATGAGAACCAGGCTCTTGAAGAAGACCTCGGTACAACCCCAGAAGAAAGCCCCAGGAAAGAAGCCTTTCTTCCAAAGAAAGAAGGGGGACTTTGGTAGTACCCTGCATTTCCAGGCCTTCTCGGCCCCTCAACAGGGCCAGCAGCAAAAAAACCAGGGACATGATCCCCGAAAGCAAAAGACACTGAAGTCCCAAGAGCCGGCCAGGGCGCAGCCCGGCCTGGCCTGGCCTGGGGGAAGCTTTTGACTTGCTTGAGAATGACCTCTCAACCCCCAGGGGGCCTCTGCAGCCCACAGGGGGGTGCCTAGCCCTGTTTGCTCACAGGTGGATAGCCATCACCTCCGATACTTGGGTGCTACAAGTGGTTGAGGAGAGCTATCTCCTCCATCTACAGCGGGCGCTACCCTCATACTTCCCAGGAGAGCCCACCAGACCTCTCCTTCACCAGACCCTGCTTCTCACCAAGCTACCAGGCCTAATCCAGGACGAGGCAGTGAAGCCACTAGTAAAACATTTCCGGGGGCATAAGTTTCTACTCCAGGTATTTCCTCATCCCCAGGAGGACAGGGGACCTCAGGCCCATCCTGGACCTGCCAGAGCTCAATGGATTTCTGGTCAGGGAGAAGTTCAAGATGTTCTCCCTTGGGACACTGCTGCCATTCCTCCAGCAGGGCTATGCTGCTTAGACCTAAAGGATAACAATAACGTGTGTGATCACCTTATAGAGCCTAAATTACTGCAAGTAATAACAGAAGCTTTTACAGCTCTACCCTTCAACCATGAGTTCAGATTTTAGTGATCCAAGTACACAAAACACACATTGTTGCAACGAGGACTCAGACTATTATCAGGCTACTGTTCAGACCGGACTTGCCGGAATGAACTGCTTTTATTGGCATCAAAGACCTTACTCCGTTGTCAACTTAGTGGTTTTTTTCTTTTTCAATATTTTAACTTCAATTTCAATATTTTAACTTGTTTCAATGTTTTAACTTATTTAACAGTCCCAAGAATGTTGCTCAGTGAACCAGATAATTACGCTGGTAATCAGACTTCATCTCAATTCAACATTATTTTAAAATTATTTGCTGAAAAACAGCTCTTATCTGGTAGCAGATGATATCTCTTCAGTACTGTTACTGTATTTAGATGTAATCCATTCAAATGATGTTCCCATCCGAACAAGTGATGTTCCCGACGCCAAACCAGAGCGCTTCAACGTTTCACTGATCGTTTCTTCAGGGGAATGAAGTTCCGGGCGTTTAATCGCACTTTTCAAACTATAAGGACTCTCTGTATTGTCATGTCAAATTCTTTTGGCAGTTGCGCGGCGTTTTTCAGCAACTGCCAAAAGAATTTGACATGGCAATACAGAGAGTCCTTATAGTTTGAAAAGTGCGATTAAATGCCCGGAGCTTCATTCCCCTGAAGAAACGATCAGTGAAACGTTGAAGCGCTCTGGTTTGGCATCGGGAACATCACTTGTTTGGATGGGAACATCATTTGAATGGATTACATCTAAATACAGTAACAGTACTGAAGAGATATCATCTGCTACCAGATAAGAGCTGTTTTTCAGCAAATAATTTTAAAATAATGTTGAATTGAGATGAAGTCTGATTACCAGCGTAATTATCTGGTTCACTGAGCAACATTCTTGGGACTGTTAAATAAGTTAAAACATTGAAACAAGTTAAAATATTGAAATTGAAGTTAAAATATTGAAAAAGAAAAAAACCACTAAGTTGACAACGGAGTAAGGTCGTTGATGCCAATAAAGGCAGTTCATTCCAGCAAGTCCGGTCTGAACAGTAGCCTGATAATAGACTGAGTCCTCGTTGCAACAATGTGTGCTTTGTGTACTTGGATCACTAAAATCTGAACTCATGGTTGAAGGTTAGACCTAAAGGATGCCTACACGCACATCTTAAATCATCCCAGCTACAGAAAATACCTCTGGTTCATGGTGGGGGGACAGTACTACCAATACAAGGTGCTGCCCTTTGGTCTGGCCTCGTCACCAAGGGTCTTCACAAAGTTCCTCGCGGTGGTTGCAGCCCACCTCCGGCTCCAAGGGGCAGCCTCCTTCCCTTATCTGGACGACAAGCTCATAAAGGAGGGACACTGCTGCAGAGGCACAGTGCACCACCAGGCGCACTTTAGATGCCCTGCAGCACCTGGGGTTCGTCATAAACTACCCCAATTTCTGACTCACTCTTGGCCAGCACCTAGAGTTCAGAGGGCTGCAACTAGATACCCTCCGGGTAAAAGCCTTCCTCCCTCAAGAGAGGTCAGAACGCCTCAGGGAGTTAGCCACTGAGGTACACCAACGCTGGACGCTACCTGCCCGGCTTCTACTCTGCCTGTTGGGATACATGGCCTCCATGGTTCAGGTGACCCCATATGCCCGTCTGCACATGAGGGCAGCCCAGTGGTGCCTCTGCTCTCAGTGGACTCTAGCCACAGGCAGGCTCAGGGACAGAGTGAAAGTGACCTGTCAGCTGACGAACTCCCTCGGATGGTGGCAGATTCCACATCACCTTCAGGCTGGGATGCCCTTCCAGGCACCCACCCCCCAGAAGGTCCTCATCATGGAGGCCTCCCTAATGAGCTGGAGATCGCATTGCGAGGCCTCCAGACACAAGGCGGCTGGTCCCAAAGGGAATCGCAGATGCAAATCAACCTGTTAGAGCTCTGGGTGATAATCCTGGCTCTCCAAGCCTTCCACCACCTGCTGCAGCACCACTTGGTGCTGATCCAGACTGACAATCAGGTTGCAATGTTCTACATGAACAAACAAGGGGGAAGAGAGTTGTACCCCCTCTGCCAGGAGGCAATAGCCCTCTGCTCCTATGTGGCATGCAGAGGGAAGCTCCTAAGGGCGGTTTACCTCCTGGGCCAGGACAGTGCCCTGGTGGACAAACTGAGCAGAGTCCTCCAGCTGCACGAGTGGTGCCTGGATCCAGTAGTAGCCTCACAGCTGTTTTGTTTCCAGGGCGTCCCCTCAATGGACCTGTTCGCCAGTCTGGATAACACGCAGTTGCCCCGATTTTGCTCCCGCCGGCCACACCTATCCCAGGTGGCAGCGGATGTGTTCCTCATCCCATGGAAGGAAGGCCTTCTGTATGCCTTCCCACCAACACTGCTGGTCGCCAAGACCCTATTCAAGGTCCAGTGCAACGAGCATCGCTAATGCTGATAGGTCCTCGTAGGCCCAATTAGCCCTGATTCCCACTGCTCCTCTCCTTAATGGTAGCATCGCAAATTCCCCTGCACTGAGCCGCAGGGCTACTTTCACAGGAGCAGGACTCGCTCCTACACCCCAACCTGGGGTCCCTCTCACTCACAGTTTGGCTACTGAAAGGGTAACGTTAACCCCCTTCAACAGGACGTGGAAGAGATTCTTCTGGTCTCTTGTTAGGCCTCCACAAGAAGGGCGTACATCTTCAAGTAGCGCTGATTCTCGGTGTGGTATGCAGAAAGATGGGCAAACTCATTCTCCTGCTCAGTAAAAGTGGTACTGCAGTACCTGCTCCACCTGTCGCAGATGGAACTAAAGTCCAATTTGGTCATTGTACACTTGAGTGCCATCGCAGTGCATCATCATTCCGTTGAGGGAAAGTCCCTCTCGGCTCAGCCCCTTGTGTCTCGATTCCTGCGGGGCCTCATGTTATCCAAACCTCACATCTGCCCTCCAGCGGCAGAGTGGGATCTCAATGTGGTGCTCTTGCAGCTCATTAAGTCTTCATTTGAGTCTCTGGCTACCTGCCACCTGCAGTACCTCTCCTGAAAGGTCACCTTCCTGGTAGGACTCAATCAGCTCACAGAGTCAGCGAGCGCCAGGGTCTGATGGCAGAGCTGCCCTACACGAGGTTCTACAAGAACAGGGTGGTGCTCCACACACAGGTTTCTGCCAAAGGTAGTGTCCCCATTCCACCTCAGTCAGGAGATGGTGCTCCCCACTTTTCCGAGGCCTCATACCGGTAGGGCAGAGACCATTCTCTATACTCTGAATTGTAAGAGAGCCCTGTCCTACCTGCGGGGCACAGCAATTCATCAACCACTGCTAGTAAATTTTACGTTGTGCTCCTCTTTGACTCCAAGTTTCTTATATGGGGGCACTTTGTTTCCATCCCTATAATCAGCTTTATGCCCAATCCTTCCACTCATTTCCTATTTAAGTACAGTAAACCAGTCATAAACTTCATAAAGTATTGATGTCTTTGCCCTTTGAATAAATCAGAAAACAGGCTGACAGCAAAGAATCATGCCATGATGTAGTTTCCTACTTTCCTCTCTGCTTTGTTATTCAAGTTTGTATTGACTAGTTCATTGCTGTGCAACTGAGTAAAGATCTAAACTGAATGCTGCCATAAACTGTTCAAGGCTGTACCATCCCAAGCTGGTTGGAAGAGATGAAGAGGAGGAGGAATGTAGTGGCCAAAACAAAGAATTGTAAATGAGGAGGGCCCATCTATTCCCCTTCTGGTTCCAACAGCTGGGGGTGAGGGGGGTTTGTGTGACCTTGGGCAAGTCTCTAGCTCTCTTTGCCTCAGGTGATACAAACGCAGTAGCATGATGCTGCTGCTTTTGTGAAAGGTTTCCAGCGTTCCAGAAAATAAATCTGATTTGAATGATTTTATGCATATTTAACATTAATTAATTTCTTTTAAATTTCCACAAATTTAATATATACACATTCTCATAAAATACAAGGCAAGTTAAAGCTAGTCATTAAACCGTACCCTGGCTTTGCATGTTCTCATAAGAGACAGTTGCAAGGCTGGGTGAGGTTGAGGATCAGTTGAGTTCTGTGAGTGGGAAAATATCTAAATGTGAACAAACTTATTCCTCTCTTCAATCTGTTCATGCTGCAATGATTAGTCTGCTCATCACAGCTTCAAGAGACTACACACTCAGCTAAGGCTTTCAGACTTTACAATTGCCTGTTTTTAATATAAATTTTAACTGTTGGATATAGGTTTTTAAAAATATTCAGACTGCCTACAATCCTTGCATAGCCTTTAAATCAGATGTCTGAGTGTGCCCTCAGTTCATATAAGGTCTGCTGGCCAGGGCACTTGTAATATATAGCTACTTAGAATAGAAATATTAATTTGCTTTTAGGTTTGCAGAGATCTGGTCTTCTACTTAGGTCTCCTACTTAATTTTGCAGTAAAAGACAGCTAAATCAGCATGCTGTGTATTCAATACATTAACTGTGGTGCTTTCATGCTGAGAAGAATCATTTGCAACCTAAGAGCTTGCCCTATATGCCTCATGTTATCTGCTGTGCACAAAGAATTGCCTCTACTAAGGGAAGAATTAGCTGCAATTAAACACACTTCCTTTAGGGTACAAACTGAACAAAATCCATCACCGCTTTCACAAAGAATCAAACAGCCCAGGAACAAATGGATCACAGCGGGTTCTGGTAGGTTGCGACCTGTAACGCAGAGACACCATAAACATCAAGAGAGATCTCTGCATAATGCCTTCTCTCCTTGGATAGTGAGGGTGCCCAATTTGTGGAAACTGAAGTGCCCTTAAATGAAAGACTCAATGCCAAATCTACTGATAAAACACCAAATAGAAAAAAAACCACAAAACAGAAAACTGCTACTACTTAGAGATTCCATCATCAGAGGCACCAACTTGGGAACACAGTTCAAAGGAGAGAAGATGGTCAAATGCCTCCCAGGCTCTTCAACCAGCAGGAATATGAACCAAATTGCTGGAATAATTAGTGTAGAAAGTGAGCACTCCAAAACTGATGATGTCATTCACCTGGGTACAAATGACCTGGCTAGAAACAGTGCCTCTGCAGCTCAAAGAGACTTCCAGACTCTGGGAGAGAAACTCAAGCTTACTGTTAACACTATAGCATTCTCAGAAGTTCTACCTGCTCATGGTAAGGGGGCAGAAAGGCTGCATCGCATAAACAACTTTAATACATGGCTCCAAACCTAGTGCAAACAAGAAGGATTTAGAGATATAGGTGACTGGGGAAATAGATGGATCAACAAGAGACTATACCGTGCTGATGAACTACATCTCTCCATCGTAGGGAAAAGGATCCTAAGTGAAAAATTCAGGCAGTATGTAGACAGGCATTTAAACTAGGGAAAGGGGGTGACAGATGGAGAAGGACAAGTTCCGATGTCACTACCAGCAAAAGCAATATGACATTGGAAACAGCCATACTTTTAAAGCACACATCCATGGCAAGTGGGAAGGGGCATGCAGAACAAAATCCATGCAAAACAAGGCAAGCCAGTCAAATGCTGGAAAGCAATGAGCACAAATGCTCAAAGCCTAGCCAACAGAGTTCCTGGTCTGGAAGCCCTAATGATGGAAATGGACTTGGACATTGTGGCCATTACAGAAACATGGTTTAACGAGTCACATGAATGGGATATAGCCATAGCTGGCTATAATCTATTTCGAAGAGATAGAGAGGGTAGAAAATGAGGAGGAGTAGTTCTATATGTCAAAAGCAATAAAGCTGCTGAAATGCAGGGGACGTGGGGAAAAGAAGCAGCACTGTGGATTGTGTTGGAAAGAGGAGATGGCACTGTCATTCATACTGGTGTAGTCTACAGACCTCCAACTCAAACCAAAGAAATGGATAGCGAATTGATTGCTGATATTGCAAAGATAGCCATGAAGGGGGAAGCAATCATATTGCGTGACTTTACCCAATGTGGATTGGAGTATTCCTAATGCAAATCTGGAAAGAAGTAAAAAAATTGTGGATGCCTTCCAAGATGCATTACTTAGAGGTGATGGAACCAACCAGAGAGAGCTCAGTGCTGAATTTAGTGCTCACCAACAGTGACAGCATGTCAGATATCTGGATGGGTGCCCATGTGAGCAGCAGCGATCATCACACTGTGTGACTTGAGATAAAAACCAAGGTAGAATTCAATCACAGCAAGCTCAAAGTCCTAGACTTTAAAAACACTCACTTCAATAAAATGGCCAAGTACCTGAAGGAGAAGTTGGCAGGGTAGGAGGGGATAAGGGAACTGGAATTACAATGGGCTAAACTAAAGGAGGCAATAAAAGGGGCAACAGATATGTATGTAAGGAAAGTAAATAAAAACAAGAGAAAAAGGAAACCTGTTTGATTCTCCAAAGAAGTGGCTGCACAAATAAAGGCAAAAAACACAGCTTTAACAAAATTCAAAAGTTTGCAAACAGAGGAACACAGAAAAGAATACAGGATCAAAACTAAAAGACAAAAAGAGAAATAAGGTTCTCCAGGACCAAGCAGGAAGTCAGTCCTCACATATGGGTGACATCGACGTCAATGGAGCCCTTGCGGAGCATTTCCCCAGCTTTCCATGAAAGCCTTTGGGAATGCAGGCACGCATGCGCGGTTCCCTTCCCGCCTAAAGGTGCCATCTTGCTCAGTCTCAAGTTTTCCGTGAAGCCCACCGGACGTGAGTCCTAGTCATCCCGGAAAATTGTTTGATTCTCCAGGACCAAGCAGGAAGTCAGTCCTCACTTATGGGTGACGTCGGCGCCGACGGAGCCCTCGCGGAGCAATTTTCCCCAGCTTTCAAAGAAAGCCTTTGGGAATTGCAGCGCGCATGCGCGGTCGTCTTCCCGCCCGAGGGTGCCATCTTAGCCAGTCTTCTTTTTTCCGCGGAGCCCTACAGACGTCCCCGTCTTGTCCCCGCGAAAAAGTTGATTTTCTTCTTTATTTTATCCTTTTTTCCTTCGGTTCGACGCCGATCTTTTTCCCGCCCGGACTCGCGACGCCGGTCACGAGTCCTCTTACTTTTTTCGGTTTTTCTGACTTAGTCAGTTTTCGTTTTCGGTTTCCCTGGCAGCCCGGTCCTTTGACCTCGCAGGGGCCCTTTTTCCCCCGATGGCTGCCAGTGGGTTTAAGCGGTGTGGTCGGTGTGACCGAAATATGTCACTAACCGACACACACGACTTTTGCCTCCGCTGCCTGGGCCCGGATCATGAGGAACTGATCTGTGGGCCCTGCAGCAAAATGTCCTCAAAGGCGTTGAGAAGTCGGCGGCATCAGCGTGAGAGAATCTTCGCTGACCCCAGCCGTACCCGGACCTCGTCGGAGGCCTCCGCGTCGAAAGGCTCCAGCTCGGACCGTCGCCGGAGTTCCTCCGACCGGGGTTCTCCCTCCGGGGACCATCGTCGGAAGGTGAAACCCGCGAGGGCGGCGTCGGTGGACGCTCCTGGTTCCGCGAGGGCCAGGTCGCATAGCCCCGACAGCCGCCCCGGGTCCTTGGAGAAGGAACACATCCCGAAGCGACCTCGCCTGGAGTCGGAGATGCCTGCCCGGGTAAGTCCTGTGGTCCTTCTGGACTCGCCTCCGCGACAGCCGACGTCGGGCCCGACGCCATCGGGGCCCGAGTCGGGGGCTGCTGGGTCACCTGAGCTCGGACTCAGGTTGACGGCCTTGGAGAGCAGACTGTCTGCCTTCATGGACCAGCAGAGGGCACTGCTCGCTGGCTTCGCTGGCGCCGCTGCCCCGACCGCCGGGACGTCGACGTCCAAGTCGACCCCGGAGACCGAGCCGATCCTTGAGTCGATGAGAACTCGAGTCGATCCTCGGTCGAGGTCACCCTCGGCCTCCCGTTCGGGACCGAGGTCGCCGACGCCGACTCCCTCGGCGTCGGGGCGGCTGGCGCCGCACCCTGCCCGGGCCGACCCCACCGAGTCCTCGTCGGAGTCGGTCTGGGAGTCTGAGGAGGAAGAGTCACCTGATTCTTTCCGGACTCGGTGTGTCCCATCGGACTCACCGGAGTCCGAGCCTCGGAAGCAGTCCCCCCCGGAGGATGCCCGGTTCTCGGACTTCGTTAGGGATATGGCCAAGGCTTTGGCCTTCCCTGCGGATCCCGAGGAGGAGCCTCGAGCCGAAGAGCTCGACGCCCTCCAGTATGACTCTCCCGCGAGGGAACACTTTACTGTGCCGGTTCCTCCTATGCTGGAACGACTACTCTTCCGCATGTGGGAGAGTCCGGCCTCCTCGCCGGTCCTGAGCAAGCGGGTCGATTCTATCTATCGAGTCCGCAAGAGCCCTGGCTTTCAGAAGGCACAGCTGCCACACCATTCCATGGTAGTGGAATCGGCCATGCATCGTCTTAAGAGCCAGAAGATGCACTCCTCGGTGCCTCCTGGAAGGGAGGCCCGTAACCTGGATGGCCTTGGCAAGAAGTGCTTCCAGGGCTCTATGCTCGCATGTCGTGTCCAGACTTACCAGCTATACATGGGCATCTATCTCCGGGATCTGGCTAAAGAGCTAGCCGGATTCACCGCTGGTCTGTCCGAGGAACCCTTGCGGAGGTTCCTAGCCTTGTCCACTGGCATTCGGGAATGCTCAAAGTTCATGTCCCGAGCAGCCTATGATGGCTTTGAAGCATCGGCTCGAGTGGCCGCAGCCGGCATCGGTGCCCGCCGACAGGCTTGGCTTCAGTCGTCAGACCTTGAGCCCTGGGTGCAGGACAAGTTGGTCGATGTCCCCTGCCGAGGCGAAAACCTCTTTGGCAAGCCCATGGCGGAAAAGGCTGCACAAATTGAGACTGAGACTCTCACCAGGACCAGGCTTTCTAGGAAGACCTCCGCCCCTTCCCAGAAAAAGAAGGGCTCGGGGAAAAAGTCCTTTTACCCGAGGAAGGCGGCTGCCTACAAACAATACCCCCATTATCAGGCCCCTGCAGCTCCCCAACAGGGCCAGCAGGCCAAGGGACGGGGTAACGGGTCCCGTAGGCAGCAAGCCCCCAAGCCTGCACCACCAGCCCCTGCTCAGCAGGGTGGGGGTTTTTGACTCACAAAGCATAGCCTCTCCCCCCCCCGCTGGTTCCTCCCAGCACCGGAGGCCGGCTGGTTCACTTCGCCCACAGGTGGTCCAGCATCACCGCAGATGCCTGGGTGCTTCAAGTCGTGCGAGCAGGCTATCTTCTCCACTTCCACCAGGTCCCTCCCTCCTATTTTCCGGGAGAACCTCCGCGACCCCCTCTGCACAGGGAATTACTCCTTCAGGAGTTAGCAGGTCTTCTGCAGGAACAGGCGGTGGAACCGGTGCCCCACCACCTGAGAGGTCAAGGCTTTTATTCCAGGTATTTTCTGATACCAAAGAGAACAGGGGGCCTCAGACCCATCCTGGACTTGCGCAACCTCAACAAGTTCCTTGTGCGGGAGAAGTTCAAAATGCTTACCCTTGGAATCCTTCTGCCCTACCTCCAGCAGGGAGATTGGCTATGCTCCTTGGATCTAAAGGATGCCTACACGCACATCCTCATCCACCCAAGCCACCGCCAATACCTAAGGTTTGTGGTGGCAGGAAATCATTACCAGTACAGAGTACTGCCCTTTGGCCTGTCCTCCGCACCGCGAGTCTTCACAAAATGTCTCGCGGTCGTGGCGGCCCATCTCCGGCTTCACGGCCTCTATGTCTTTCCGTACCTCGACGACTGGCTCATCAGAGCAGCGTCCGCTCGGGAGGTCACCAACGCCACGCGCCGCACGGTGACTCTTCTGCAGCACTTGGGTTTTGTTATAAACTTCGCAAAGTCCACTTTGCTCCCCTCACAGGATCTCGAGTTCATCGGCGCAAGGCTGCACACTCCTCAGGCGCGAGCATACCTAGCGCTCGACAGGGCTCAACGGCTCATGGACCTAGCCGACCGCTTTCGCAGCCAGCCCCTGGTTTCCGCCAGGCGCTTCCTGAGACTACTCGGCCATATGGCTTCCACCGTCCATGTGACCCCCAATGCCCGCCTGAATATGCGGTCTGCTCAATGGTGTCTCCGCCAGCAGTGGCGACAAGCCACAGGCGGCCTAGCAGACCTAGTGCGCGTCTCCGAGCCGCTGATCTCGTCTCTCCGGTGGTGGCTCCAGCAGCCGAACCTGATATTCGGAATGCCTTTCCAGTCACCTCAGCCGACCCGGGTGCTGACCACCGATGCATCCCTCCTGGGCTGGGGAGCACATTGCCAAGAGGCACGTACTCAGGGCCTCTGGACCACGTGGGAGTCTGCTCAGCAGATCAACTTCCTGGAGCTCAGGGCGATCCGCCTAGCTCTCAAGGTCTTCTCCCACCTGACTTCCCACCAGTCCGTCCTTGTCCAGACGGACAATCAAGTTGCCATGTTCTACGTGAACAAGCAGGGGGGCACGGGCTCCTTCCTCCTCTGCCGGGAGGCACAGAAGCTCTGCTCTTGGGCCGTCAGTCACGGCATTCTCCTCAAGGCAGTTTATCTCCCGGGCCAAGAAAATTGCCTTGCGGACAAACTCAGCAGGGTCCTCCAGCCGCACGAGTGGCGTCTGGATCCCTTGGTAGTTCAGAAGCTCTTCCTCAAGTGGGGCCTCCCCACGGTGGATCTCTTTGCCAGTCCTCACAACCGGCAGCTTCCTCGCTTCTGCTCTCGTCAGCCACACCCCCTTCGGGTTGCGGCGGACGCCTTTCTGATCTCATGGTCGGGGAGCCTTCTGTACGCTTTCCCTCCCATCCCGCTAGTCTCTCGGACTCTTTTCAAGGTTCTCCGAGACAAAGCCTTCATGATCCTGGTGGCCCCTCGCTGGCCCAGGCAGCCGTGGTTTCCGCTCCTACTGCAACTGGCGGTGGAGGTTCCAATCCCTCTGGGGGTACAACCGGATCTCCTCACTCAGGATCAGGGGTCCCTACTGCACCTCAACCTCAGGTCTCTCAACCTCATGGCCTGGCTGCTGAGAGGGTAGTCCTTGCTCCCCTTCTCCTGCCGGCGGAGGTGGAGGAGGTCGTCTTGGCTTCGCGACGGCCTTCTACCCGCAAATGCTACGCCCTTAAATGGCGTCGCTTTGCAGTCTGGTGTACCCAACAGTCTCAGGATCCCTTCTCCTGCCCGGTGTCGGTGATCTTGCAGTACTTGCTACACCTCTCTAATCTGGGACTTAAGTCCAACTCCGTCAAAGTTCACCTCAGTGCTCTTTCGGCACATCATGTGCCGGTGGACGGTAGACCTCTCTCCAGCGACCCTCTCGTAGCGAGGTTTCTCCGAGGTCTCCTTCTACTTAAACCACCTCTGCGCCCGCCAGCGCCTGACTGGGACCTGAATGTGGTTTTGCAGCGGATCACCTGTCCGCCTTTTGAACCTATGGCTACCTGTTCTCTCCGTTTTCTGTCTTGGAAAACACTGTTCTTGATAGCCCTCACTTCCGCTAGACGCGTAAGTGAATTGCAGGCCCTCGTGTCTGATCCCCCTTACACTAGGTTCTACAAGAATAGGGTGGTCCTACGGACTCATCCGAAATTTCTGCCTAAAGTGGTCTCCCCTTTTCACATCAATCAGGAGGTGGTACTTCCAACCTTCTTTCCCAGACCACACTCCAGCCGAGCTGAAACGGTCCTCCATACCCTGGACTGTAGAAGGGCATTGAACTTCTACCTTGACCGTACGCGGGAGCACCGTAAAGCTGCTCAGCTTTTTGTGTCTTTTGACCCCAATAAATTGGGGCTCCCGGTCTCCAAGCGTACTCTGTCCATCTGGGTTGCGGACTGTATCTCTTGGGCTTATGGGGCAGCCGGACTCTCCTTAGAAAGTCGAGTCACGGCTCATTGCGTTCGGGCAAAGGCCACGTCAGTGGCTTACCTCCGCTCTGTTCCGCTGGCAGACATCTGCCGGGCCGCTACTTGGTCTTCGAGCCAGACTTTTGCGGTCCATTACTGTCTCGAGAGGGAGTCCCTTAGGGACAGTGCTTTCGGACAGGCAGTCCTCCGTAATCTCTTTGAGGTCTGAGCAACTCCTACCCTCCATCCCGGATGTGGGCTACCGGTGGGTGATAATTCAGCGAAGATTCTATCCTTCTGTGCTGCTGAGCTAGAGGGAGCTCATTTTTGTGCTTAGGGTCTCCGGTAGCCTTGAGCTTGGGAGTCCCATAAGTGAGGACTGACTTCCTGCTTGGTCCTGGAGAAAGCGTAGTTACTCACCTGTAACAGGTGTTCTCCAGGAGCAGCAGGAATCAGTCCTCACTACCCTCCCTCCTCCCCTTGGAGTTGCAATCGTCTGCTTATGTTCTTTTTGCAAATTTTTATGCTGTCTTTTTAGCTATGTCATCTGACTGGCTAAGATGGCACCCTCGGGCGGGAAGACGACCGCGCATGCGCGCTGCAATTCCCAAAGGCTTTCTTTGAAAGCTGGGGAAAATTGCTCCGCGAGGGCTCCGTCGGCGCCGACGTCACCCATAAGTGAGGACTGATTCCTGCTGCTCCTGGAGAACACCTGTTACAGGTGAGTAACTACGCTTTTTCTGCGATTCTTCGCTGTTCTCTTCTCCGGTTCGATGCCGGTTCCCCTCCTGCCGGGTTCGGTACACCGGTATCGAGCCCGATCTTCTTTTTTTAGTTTTTGCCCTTCGTGGCTGGCGTTCATGCCCTTTTTTCTTTTTCCCTGGAAGGCCGGTCCTTTGACCTCGCGGGGACTCTTTTTTTTTTCCCCCGATGGCTTCCAGCGGTTTTAAGAAGTGTGATTGGTGCAAGAAGCTGATGTCTCTCACCGACACACACGACTGCTGCCTTCGGTGCCTCGGTCTGATCACGACCCTAAGACGTGTGGACCATGTGGGAAAATGTCTTCCAAGGTACTGCGAAGTCGTCAGCACGAGAAGGAAAGGCTTTTTTCTGACTCAACCTCCGGCCGGGCCCAGACCTCGTCTGAGGCCTCAACATCTCGGGAATCGGATCCCGAGCATCGTCGTGGCTCCTCGGACAGGGGGTCACCCGACCGGGAACGCAAGAGGAAGAAGTGGCTCGCGAGGGCGTCGTCAGAAGAGGTCCCTGGCTCCTCGAGAGCTAGGTCTCAGACCCCCGACCGTCGCCCCGGGCCCGTGGAACAGGAGAAGCCTTCCAAAGTCCCTCGACTGGAGCTGGAGTCTGCTGGACACGTAAGCCCTGTAGTCCTCGTGGACTCTCCTCCCAGGGAGCCGACGTCGGGCCCGGCACCACCGGGGCCCGAGTCAGGAGCTGCTGAGTCTCCTGAGCTGGGTCTCAGGTTGACAGCCTTGGAGAGCAGACTGTCTGCCTTCACGGAACAGCAGCGGGCACTGATGGCCAGCCTGTTTGGCGCATCTGCCCCGACCACCGGGACATCGACATCAAAGTCAACCCCGGAGACCGAGCCGATACTCATGAAGGCTCGAGGTCGACCTCGGTCGCGGTCTCCCTCGACCTCCCGTTCGGGACCCAAGGCGTCGACGCGTCCCATCGGACTCACCGCAGTCTGAACCCCGGAGTAGATCCCCTCCGGAGGATACCCGGTTCTCAGAGTTCGTCTGGGATATGGCCATTGCGTTGACTATCCCTGCGGACCCCGAGGAGGAGCCTTGAGCCGAGGAGCTCGAGGCCCTGCAGTACGACTCTCCTCCGAAGGAGGCCTTTACTGTCCCGGTTCCTCCGATGCTGGAACGGCTCCTCTTCTGGATGTGGGAGGCACCGGCCTCGGCGCCGGTTTTAAGCAAGCGGGTCGATTCGATCTATCGACTCCGGAAGAGTCCTGGCTTTCAGAAGGCGCAGCTACCACACCATTCCATGGTGGTGGAATTGGCCATGCATCGCCTGAAAAGTCAGAAGATGCACTCCGCGGTGCCCCCTGGCAGGGAGGCCCGAAACCTCGATGATTTTGGTAGAAAGTGCTTCCAGGGCTCGATGCTTGCTTGCCGTGTCCAGTCTTACCAGCTATACATAGGCATGTACTTGCGAGACCTGGCCAAGGAGCTGGCTGGGTTCTCTGCTGGTCTCTCCGGGGAACCCTTGCAGAGGTTCAAGTCCTTGTCCTCGGGGATCCGGGAATGCTCAAAGTTTATGTCCCGCGCTGCCTACGATGGCTTCAAGGCTTCAGCCCGTGTTGCGGCAGCCGGAATCGCGGCTCGACGCCAGGCATGGCTGCAGTCATCGAACCTCGAGCCATGGGTTCAGGACAAGTTGGTCGATGTCCCTTGCCGAGGTGAGAACCTTTTTGGCAAGCCCATGACCGAGAAGGCCGCACAGCTCGAGACCGAGCACCTCACAAGGACAAGGCTTTCTAAAAAGACTTCTGCCCCTTCTCACAAGAAGAAGGGCTCGGGTAAGAAGCCCTTTTACCCGAGGAAGGGCACTGCCTACAAACAGTACCCACAATATCAGGCTGCCCAAGTTGCCCCTCAGGGTAAGCAAGCCAAGGGGCAGGGTAATGGGCCCCATAGGCAGAGGACCCCCAAGCCTCCGGCCCCTGCTCCCACTCAGCAGGGTGGGGGGTTTTGACTCCTTAGGCATAGCCTCTCCGTCCCTGCTCTCCCAACCCTGCACAGGAGGTCGCCTCGCTCTGTTTGCCCACCAGTGGCCACTCATCACTGGGGACAGTTGGGTGTTAAGAATAGTCCACAAGGGCTATGCACTACACTTCCAGCAACTGCCTCCTCCATACTTTCCAGGGGAACCTCCAAGGCCTCCCCTGCACACAGATCTTCTCCTTCAGGAGCTACAAGGTCTATTGGTGGACAGGGCAGTGGAGCCTGTGCCTCCCCACTTACAAGGTCGAGGGTTCTACTCCAGGTATTTCCTGGTACCCAAAAGAACCGGTGGCCTTCGACCTATTCTGGATCTCCGAAACCTCAACAAGTTCCTGGAGAAGGAAAAGTTCAAGATGCTTACTCTTGGAACCCTTCTTGCTCTACCTCCAGCAGGGAGATTGGCTATGCTCCTTGGATCTAAAGGATGCGTATACTCACATCCTCATTCATCCAGACCACAGAAAGTACCTCAGGTTCATTGTGGGAGGAAACCATTATCAGTACAGAGTACTACCTTTTGGCCTCGCCTCCACTCCCAGGGTCTTTACCAAATGCCTGGCAGTGGTGGCGACCTACCTGAGAAATCAGGGTATATTTGTCTTCCCCTATCTGGACGACTGGCTCATCAGGGGTCAGACATGCCAGGAGGCCAGACAAGCCACCCTCAGAACTATTGCTCTTCTTCAAAGCCTGGGGTTTGTCATATACTTCGCAAAGTCCACTTTGCTCCCATCCCAGAACTTGGAGTTCATAGGGGCAAGGTTGGACTCTCAGCTGGCAAAGGCATTCTTGCCAGAAGACAGAGCCCACTGACTGATAAACTTGGCAAGCCAGTTTCTCAGCAGGTCACTGGTCTCTGCCAGACTCTGCCTGAGGCTTCTAGGCCACATGGCTTCGACAGTACATGTGACCCCCAATGCCAGGCTCCATATGAGGCCTGCACAGTGGTGCCTTCGGACTCAGTGGTCACAAGCCACAGGCAGCCTCCGAGAGAGGATAAGGGTGTCCAGACAATTCCTGACCTCCCTCAACTGGTGGCGGCACCCACCCAATCTGCTGCAAGGGGTACCCTTTTAGATGCCTGGGTCCACAGTGGTGTTGACCACGGATGCCTCCCTGTAGGGCTGGGGAGCTCATTGTCTAGGCAAGTGCACCCAGGGTCTGTGGTCTCCCTGGGAAGCTGCACAGCAAATCAATCTCCTGGAACTCAGGGCTATTCGGTTAGCCCTCAAGACTTTTTCTCAACCCTGGCTCATCAGTCTGTCCTAGTTCAAACAGACAACCAGGTAGCCATGTTTTATGTGAACAAGCAGGGCGGAACTGGGTCCAGGCTCCTTTGTCAGGAGGCACAGGACCTTTGCTTGTTTGCTCTCAGACACAACATGCTCCTCAAGGCAGTGTATCTACCTGGCCAGGAGAACTACCTGGCAGACAGGTTGAGCAGAATTCTGCAGCCCCACGAGTGGCAGCTCCTCCCACTTCCTGTTCAGCTGTTGTGGTGAGCAGACCTGTTCTGAAGAGCTCCTGGTAGGGAGGAGTTCCTGCTTCCTTCCTGTGGCTGGATGTCGGGCCCTGGGCCACCTCCAGCAGGAAAGGCCCAGGCTCAGAGGCCTACCAGGCCTGGTAGGCCTCCTTTGGTGCAGACTACTGAGGATGCTGGGACCTGTCTTCAGCCGATACCCCAGGAGGGGGCCTCCCCAGGTAGGACTACAGATGATCAGGGAACAGGGACCCACTTGCCCGGAGGTTTGGGCCCGCTGCCCCAGGGAGGAGGCTCCTCTCTCCTCCCCAGGCAGGGTGTGGAGGCTGGGTGGAGGCAGGGAGAGGCCCTGGGGAGGCCTTGGAAGCCTGCCCCGTACGGTGCTGGAGGAGGTGGGTTCCCCCCTCCGCCTCGGGTCCTGGAGGAGGCCTCTACCTCTTCCAGTGAGGATGAGGACGGAGGGTCGGGCCTGCCATCCTTCCAGAAACCAGCTAGGGCCCCAGGGGAGATTGTGGTGGCAGTACGGCGGCTCCAGGGTCTCCAGAAGGAGGCGGCCCAGCTGGAAACTCAGCTCTCCCACCTGGAGAGCCTGCAGGCCACCATTCCCGGTGAGGAGTGGGTGGCCTATACCATCTATAGAAAGGGGGTAAAGCGGGCCTTGAAGGCTGAACACCAGGAAATCATCTATCTGAGGAGCCAGGGTTGTGGGTCCCTGTCTGAAGTGTATCATAACTATGATAGATGGCAGGGTAGATCTGTAGTCCAGGGGAGACCCCCGAGGGTGGGTAAGCCGGTAGGAAATCGACAGTCCCGTTCTCTGTTGCCCTTTCAGGGTGAAGTTGAATTGGTGAAAGCTGGTGCCTGGGCGTTTGGGGGCGGGGTCCCTGCCCACCTAGATTCTTTGGAGCCAATGATGACAGCCCCGCCGACGACCCGATTGCAGACATCGATTTCCTGCACTAATGATTGGGGCAGTGAGCAGGGTGTCCGAGGAGTTGATCTTTCCCATCAGCAGGCCTTTCCCGTTCATTTTCCTGCTCTCCCGACATCAGCGTGTGTTGGTGGGGTGCCCCAAGATGGCTGCCAGGCAGTTCCCCGTGACGTCAGGCTTCTCACCGTTGCCACCGATGCAAGGATTGCCCCGATGGAGGAGGTCTCTGCAGGGCTTCCCCCAGCCCGATCGACACTCCAAGATGGCCGCCGCCAGGGGTGTAACGTCACTTCCGGGTATTCCCGGAAGTGTGAAGCGAGCCGGGATTCTGTCTTTGCCTTGCCGCAGGAGCAGCGTCGGCGGTCTGAGGAGGCTCTGCCTGGATTTCCCCGCTCGTCCTCCGCTGAAAAATGTCCTCGAGGTGGTGATTCACACTCGGATCCGATGCAGCAGCGTCGGGGATCTCAAGGCTCTGTGCTGTTTGACCGCCGAGTTCATTCCCCTGCAGTGGATACCGGATTTTCAGTGCGGACTTGGGGTGGGGGGGCTGCTGTGAATAGCGACTCCCCTGTTTTGGCTGCTCTTCCTGCTCCTCGACGGCTGCAGGATGGCCGCCCATCTTTTTCAGAAGTGGCTGTCTGGCGCTGGAGGGGTGCAGGACAAGGGAAGGAGCAGGGTAGAGGCTGCTGTTCGTTTTCTGCAGCCCCTGAGGGGAGTCAAGAGCAGGGACAGAATGTTTCTTTGTCTTCTGTGTCAGCGGAGCGGGATGAACAGGCGCCTGCAGTTTCCGCCAGTGTGGCTGAAGGGGGCCTGGCTCGCAGGGGGGCGTCCGCCCTTCCTGCTGGAGCCTTGGCTACCGGCCAGGTGGTTCTGGACCCATGTGCCACGTCTGGCACCGACAACCAGGTAGGACCTGAGAGGGACAAGGGGCAGGGGGGTGGAGGTGTGGGGGATGTTCTGGGTGGGGGATCTGCCCTGTTGTCTCGGGCAGGTCCTGCCTTGTTGTCGGTAGCCGTAAAGGGGGTAGCGGACGGTGGGTTAGGGGAAGGGCGGATGGAGGAAAGGGGGGAGTGGACGACTGGTCATATAGTGGGGAAGGAGGTAGTGGCTGATTTGGAACGAGGGAAGGAGTTGTTCTCAGTAGGGTCAGGGGGGGCGGTGGTCCCCCTGGATCCCGGGAATGAGGGGAGCGGGGTCCGTCCCCGGTAGTGGTGGCCGAGACCCAGGAGCCTTGCGCTGGGTCGGGAACGCGGGAAGGAGGTTTGGGGGAGCCTTCCGGTCCCCTGGGTGTCACCGAGAACCAGGTTTGTGATGCCCTGCGATTAGCCTTGGAGACCCCGACGGGCCCTCCTGGGGCCTTTGCTGCCTTTCAGCAGATGGAGGTGGCGGCAGGGGGTGATCCAGGGGTTCTCGGTGGCACCCAGGGATCCGGAAAGGATAGCATTCCAGATTCGGTTTTGACAGAGATGATCTTGCCCAGTTCTCAGGTCGCCCCATGTGCGGAGATTGTGGATCCTGCAGACCAGCAGCAGGATCCCCCGCAGGTAGCAGCAGGGGAAGGCCAAGGTAGGCAGGGGATGGGAGCTGGGGGGTCGGCTTCCCCCCCCCCCGTACCTTTGCGGAGGCTCTGAGGGGGTCGGGCACCACTCCGGGGAAGTCGGGTGAAGGTGGGGGGAGGGGGAACTCCAAGGGGAATGGTCCCGCAGGAGGGGGAGGAGGTGGGGGAGGGTTCCAAAGAGGGGTAGGGGGTGAGGTCCGACGGCGCAACGTGGCGCAGATCCGATGGGCTGGGGAGGGGTCCCCTCCAGCCAGGGAACAGGTCTTGAGGATGGTCCTTGGGCTGGGGTTTCTCCCAGGAGATCTCTACGCCTTTATCCACATGAACAACACCATTAAATATGATGTTAGTTTCATGCTGAGACGGGGGCTGGAGATTTTCTGGGACCGATACCAGCAGCAGAGGGGGCAGGGAGGGTGGGCTGACTTTCGTGTTGTGCCTATCTCTCGCCAGGGGACGGTACCTGTGACCATCCTATCCAGGAATGAGTCGCTCCCAGGGCAGGACATCCAGTTTTGGTTGTCGCGCCATGCGGTGCTCCTCGCACCCCTGGTTAAGGGCGCTGGGCCCCTAGGGGTGTGGGACGGGTCGTGGAAGGGCAGGATCCGTTTGCGTGAGGTGGGAAACGTGGTGCAGCACGTGCCCTCCGGCCGGTTTTCTCGGTCGGGATCGCATCTTGTGCTATTACCCCGGGCAACCCCGCGAGTGTCACCGCTGTGGCTCATTTCGCCATTTGAGCATGAACTGTCCCGAGCAGGTCTGCACCCGTTGTGGTGGACGGGGTCACGCCTCGGCCGGGTGTCTGCTAATTCGGTGTAACCTTTGCGGGGAGTTGGGCCACCCCTTCGCCCGCTGCCCCTCCGCGTCACACAATGGACCGGGGGGGATGCCGTCACTCCACCTCGGGCTTCTGTGCGGGAGGAGGTTGTGGAGGCCCCTCTCCCTCAGGAGGAGTCCGAGGGCCCTAGGGTAGAGGAGTCCATCGAGCCGAGGGAGCCACCAGGGGGAGGGGATTCGGGTAGGAAGGAGGAGAGGGTTGATGTGGTGGAGGTTAATGTATCACGACAGGATAGTGGGTTGAGGGTGGTGCCACCTGAGGAATGGACTACGGTCCCTTCCAAGGGTGGCAAGTCCAAAAGGAAGAAACGGGAGACATCCCCGTTGCCGGATGCAGAGCCCGTGTTGGACATCAACCGTTTTGTCTTTTTGGCTGCTGATGCGGCTGAGGCAGATGAGGGCTTGCCTGTGGAGGCAGGGCTTCCTGTGCGGCGCTCGGAGCGGTTAGCAGCGGGGGCGGCCCCTCTTCCTCAGCGGCGACCTTCAAAGATGCCGAAGGCGCGCCGCAGTCAGGGTCCTCCAATCAAGGGGGATACTGGCGCCCGACGGGTGAGGGAGGATGGGTTTGTACCCCCGCAGTTGGGTTCGGGGCCTTCGCAGGAGCCCCCTGCTGACCCGGCCGCCCTGGCCTCCCCCGCGGGGGTGGGCACTGTCGTATTGTCTCAGTCTTTGTCCGGGGAGGGGGGGGGCAGTACAGGTGGTGGACCCCACGGAGGAGGTCATTCCTCCGACCCCTGACCCGTTTGTGCCTCCTCATCCCATGGGGGCTGGGTCTGCCCTCGCGACAGCTTTGCCTGGTGGTCCCGGGGCGCCAGCACCTCCTGGGGTGACAGGGTCGAGCGGGAGGAGGAGGAGATCCTCGAGGTGGTCGACGTGGACCAGGAGGAGGTGCTCCAGCTCGCGGGCTTGTCCTGCAAGCGGGATTCTGGGGATCCTGGGGTTGGTGAGAAGAGGAGGAAAGGGTCCACTGCACTCGAAATAGGCATGGCGTGCACTCCTGCGTTCTCGTGCGCCACCATCAACGTGGCCAGTATTTTCTCAGACCAGGCGCGGGCTACGGCCTATGATTTTCTTTCTACGAGTGGGCTGGATGTCATCTTCTTGCAGGAGACCAGGCTCACCTCGCTCGCTAGCCTTCATCGGGCGAAGCGAGAGTGGAGGTGGGGCCCTTCGTACTGGTCACTTGCGGCACAGCCCTACGCAGGAGTGGCGGTTTTGTTCACGTCTAACCGATTTCAGGTGCAGTACGTGTGGGAACTGGAGCAGGGCCGGTGTCTGCTCTTAGACGGCTACTGTGGGCCTCATCGGTTTCGTTTCGTGGTGGTCTACGGCCCCCAGTCTAAGTTGGCGCGGAAGACCCTGTTTGGGGTCATCCGCCCCTACTTACACACCTCCCGTTTGGTGGTCCTCGCCGGGGATTTCAACACCACCACCTTTTTGCAGGACCGAGGGGGGGAGCGTTGCCTACCTAGTTACGAGGGCCTCTTTTTGGCCGAGATGACCCGGACGGCTGACCTGGTGGATGTTTTCCACCGGGCCTTTCCACGGTCGCGGGTTTCACCTACTACCATGGGACCTGCAGGAGTCGTATCGATCGGATATATGTGAGTGCCCGGGTGGAGTGTTCCCCTCCGCAGTTGCAGGCGGTTGACTTTTCGGACCACCGCGTCCTCTCCGTGTCCTTCCTGGCTAACCACGAGGAGCTTAGCAGGGGTCCTGGCCTGTGGCGACTGAATGTGCAGTTGTTGGCAACATCAGAGGTGGTCCAGGAGTTCTTGGCCTTTCTCGCAGACCAGGAGACCCTGTTGGGTGTTTTTCCTTCCCGTGGCGCGTGGTGGGATGAGGTGAAGACGCGTGCCCGACAACTCTTCCGTTCCAGGGGTACCTCCCTGGCTCGATCCCGCTACCTCACCTACACTGTCCTCCGGAGGTCGCTGGATCGTTTGGTATCCCGAGGGGCAGCGCGGGAGGAGGTTGAAGAGGTGCGCGTCCAGCTCCGTGGCCTGCTTTACGATCGCCATGCCTCCCTATGCTTCGAGGGGGCGGCCGCCACTCCAGACCCTTTCCGGACTTGCAGGGAGAGGGTTCAGCGTCGGGAGGTCATGGCCCTGCGGGGCGAGGACGGTACCATTCATACCTCCCAGGAGGACCTTTTGCGGATGGTGGGGGAATACTTCTCGGACCTGTTTGGGGATCGCCCCGTGGACCTCACCCATATCCGAACGTACCTGGGCCTTCCCCCGGTGTATTCGGCTGTGGTCCAGGCACAGGTTGATGCACTCGCTGCACCGATTCAGCAGGTGGAGGTGGAGAGGGCGATTCGTGCCATGCCGTTGGGGAAGGTGCCTGGGCGCGATGGGCTCCCTGTGGAGTTCTATCGCACTTTCATTGCCCAGCTGGCCCCCTTCCTGACCTCCCTGTTTCAGGAGATCATGGACACGGGGTATCTCCCGCGGTCATTTCGCGAGTCTGTCCTGCTGCTGCTCTCCAAGGGGAAGGACGATAGCTCCTTGGACTTCTGGCGGCCGCTCTCTCTTCTGAACGCGGACCGGAAGATCCTGGCCAAGTGTTTGGCCAACCGACTGGTGGAGGTATCGGGCGATTTGCTGTCCCCTTCCCAGTATTGTTCCGTTCGGGGGAGAGGGGTTCTGGACGCTGTCGCCACAGTCCGGGAGATGGTGGAAAGAGGCCGGTCGCTCCAACGGGACCACTGGTTGGTCTCCTTGGATCAGTCCAAGGCCTTTGATTGAGTCAGTCACCGGTACCTGTGGGTGGTGCTCCAGCACTTCGGCCTCCCTGCAGGTTTCCTCTTCGTCGTGCAGGCGCTGTACCGAGGGGGGGTGAGCTTCCCGTTTATTAACGGGTGGCTCGGACGGCCATTTGGTGTCGCCTCGGGGGTGCGGCAGGGGTGCCCTTTGAGCCCCCTGCTGTATGTTTTCTCCCTCGACCCCTTCCTCCGGAGATTGTCCTCAGGTGGGTTACGGGGCCTGGAGGCGCCTGGTGCGTCCCCGGTGACCGTCGTTGCCTACGCTGACGACATCTCAGTTTACGTGGACGGCACTGAAGGGGTAGAGGCCCTGCGGGAGGGCCGTGGAGGAGTACTCGGGGGTAGCCCACTCTGTTGTCAACCACAGCAAGTGCCAGACGCTGTGGTTGGGCCCCTCGGAGGCCTCCCCGCCTTCCTGCGCCCCCTTTCCTCCTCCCGTGGGGGAGGTCCGCGTTTTGGGCCTCGTCTTCGGGTCGGAGGACTGTGTGGAGTCCAATTGGGACCATTGTCTCGAGACTGCACGGTGTCGGGTGCTGCGGTGGAGGGGGTGGAGGTGTACGTACGAGGAGAAGATCAAACTCCTCGGGACGTTTCTGCTTCCTCTCTTTCTGCACGTAGCCACGGTCTTCGTCCTTCCGTTGTCCCGTCAGGCGTCTGTCTGTGCCGTCTTTTTCTGTTTTCTGTGGGGTAACCGCTTGAACCCTGTCCAGCGCAACATCGTCTGCCTGGATCGGGCCAGAGGGTGGTTTGGGTATGTTGCACCCCCTTGTTTTCCTGTCAGTCTTGTCTATGGCGTTTCACTTAGGTAGGATGAGGGAAGGGGGTGGGGTTTGGTGGGTGGCCTCCTATCGGGAATGGTTCTCCCGCTTCTGGGAGCAGTGGGAGGGGGCGTCCTCGGTCCCACGTGTGCGCCGGAGAGGGGAACAGGCCCCATCGTACGTATTGTGATGGTGGGGCTCATTCGGCGGTGGGGGGTGACCGACCCGCTCGCCCAGTCCTTGGGGCGAAAAGGATTATACCGGATGGTACTCACCTCTCACTATCAACCACGGTGGGCCCTGCGGGACTGTCCGGCGGATGTGATGCAGCGGGGCCTTCGGCTGTTGAACTCCCCTCGGCTACCGAAGAAGGTTCGGGATGTAGCCTGGTTGTCTTTCCACGGGCGTTTGTACGTGAGGGACAACCTCAAGTACAGGTCACAGGCCGAGCGGGTCTGTCCGAGGTCCGGGTGTGAGGGGCAGGCGGAGACCATGGACCATTTCCTCCGGCAGTGCCCCTTTAACGTGGAGGCCTGCCGGTTGGTGTCCGCTGCTCTTCACCTGCGCGACCTTTCCCTCCTCACGTATGCGGAGTGGGTGTACGGGGCCTGGTCCTTTCCTCTAAGGCAGGACTCCGGGACCCTCTACCTCGTCACGGCTGTAGTGCGCTACCACCTGTGGCAAGCGCGCTGTCATGTCTCGACCCGGGGGTTGGTCCTGCCCCTCGATGAGGTGGTGCGGGACATTTTGGAGGAAGTGTCCAGCATGGCGCAACGTGAAAGGCGGGTGGTGGAAGCCCATCGTTGGGAGCGTCTGTGGCGTCACCTCACCCTCCGCCCCCCGTGAGGGGGAGGGGTTCCCTGGGGTTATCGTCCCTGTAGGGCTCTGAGGTTTGTTTTGTTTCACTAGGGGAGGGGTGTGGCAGGAGGGGTTGGGTTCCCTTCCCTGGGGTTTATTTCTGAGTATGACTTTGGGGTTGTTTTTCTCCCGGGGGGGGGGGGGGTGAGCTGGTGCTGCTTCAGGGGTGAGACCACTTGTCCGCTCTCCCTTTCCTCTTCGAGGGGGCTGTCCCAATTGTTGTTGTTGTTAGTGGTTTTGTATGTCCTTTTTGTGTCCTGGGCATCCCGCTCCGCTGGCTGATCGCAGGGCAGCACAGGGGTTATGTTATTTTTGCTTTGTTTTTAGCCTTTGATTTGTATGATTAGTTATGCTTTGTTTTGGTGGGATTATGTTGGGGATGGGCTTAAGATGCCCTTATGTTTCTGTTTGGGGGGTGGGGGTAGGGAGGCTTGTTTTGATGTGTTTGGTTCTGTGGGACGGATGGGGAGGGGGCAGGGATTGGAGTGGAGGGAGGGGGAGCTGCTGCTCCCGCTGCAGGGGGAGGGATGGGGACAGGGGACTCTGTCTTTGAGGGGGTTGGGGGGGAGGAGTCTGGCAGTTCCCACACACTGGAGGACTGCATGAACATTTGGACTGGTGGGGACTGTTGTGTGGGGGAGGGGTTCAGGGATTGCAAGACGGACAATGTGTGGACTGCTTTGGGGTGTTCTTGCAGGGAGGGGTTGGGTCGGGCAGGGACAATGGACCGAGGGGGAGAGGGGACATGGACATTGTCAGAGACATTTGTGGGTTGTTGTTGGGAGGAGGGGCACGTGTGTTGATTGCTGGGTTTGGTGGTGGGTTTGGGGAGGCGGGTCACGGGGGGGTTGTGATATTTGTTTTGTGATATGTCGGGGGGGGGGTTTGGGGGGGTGTGGGACTTGGTTGGGGTGATTGTTTCTGCTTTTTGTATGTATTTTGTTGCTTGTTTAATAAACTCAAAATTTCCATCCTTTGGTAGTTCAAAAGATTTTCCTGAAATGGGGACTTCCATCCATAGACCTGTTTGCCAGTCCTCTGAACAAACAGCTGCCAAAGTTCTGCTCCAGGCAACCACATCCTCTGCGGATAGCAGCAGATGCTTTTCTAATTCCCTGGTCTCAGGGCCTCCTGTATGCATTTCCTCCCACGCCCTTGGTGGCCCGAACTCTGTTCAAGATTCTTCAGGACAAGGCCTCAGTCCTGCTGGTGGCTCCCAGGTGGCCCAGACAGCCTTGGTTTCCACTTCTGCTTCAGTTGGCAGTGGATCCCCCCACTGCCTCTGGGGGTGCAACCCGACCTTCTCTCTCAGGATCAGGGTACCCTTCTGCACCCCAATCTCAAAGCTCTCAATTTGATGGCATGGAGGCTGCAAGGGTAGTTTTGGCTCCCTGGGGCCTACCTCAGGAGGTAGAGGAGGTTGTCCTAGCCTCTAGGAAACAGTCCACTAGGAAAACCTATGCTCTTAAATGGAAAAGGTTTTCCGTGTGGTGTCAGCTGCGTACAGAGGATCCTTTCTCCTGTACTGTACCAGTAGTGCTTCCGTACTTACTGCACTTATCAAATCAGGGACTTAAGTCCAGTTCTGTTCGGGTCCACCTCTCAGCTCTAGCAGCTCACCACTCACTGGTGGAAGGACATTCTCTGTCGGTTCACCCCTTGGTGTCCCGGTTTCTCAGAGGCTTGCTCTTGCTCAAGCCTCCAAACCGTCCTCCTGCTCCTGAGTGGGAGTTGAATGTGGTCTTGCAGCAGCTGACTCGCCCACCTTTTGAGCCGATGGCTACTTGCCTGCTACGCTTCCTATCCTGGAAGACACTCTTCTTGATAGCCCTCACCTCGGCCAGGCGAGTGAGTGAGCTACAGGCCCTGGTCTGTGACAGGCCTTACACCCGCTTCTATAGGAACAGGGTAGTCCTTAGGACTCATCCAAAGTTTCTCCCAAAGGTTGTCTCCTCCTTCCACCTTAACCAAGAGGTGGTTCTTCCAACATTCTTCCCTAGGCCCCATGCAAGCCAGGCTGAGGCAGAAGGGCCTTATCCTTCTACCTTGACCGTACGCAGGGACATAGAAGGGCTACTCAGCTCTTCATATCTTTTGACCCTAATAATTTGGGGTTGGCTGTGTCCAAGCGTACCTTGTCCATCTGGGTGGCTGACTGTATCACCTGGGCTTACAGGGCGGCTGACCTTCCTTTGCAGGGTCAGGTCACAGCCCATCGTGTCAGGGCAATTGCTGCCTCAGTGGCTCATCTCCGCTCTGTACCGTTGGTAGACATGTGCAGGGCTGCTACTTGGTCTTCAAGCCAGACTTTTGCGGCCCATTACTGTCTGGAAAGGGAGTCCCGTAGGGACAGTGCTTTTGGCCAGGCAGTACTCCGGAATCTATTTGAGGTTTAGGCAACTCCTGCCCTCTGTTGGGCTACCGGTGGAGGTTCTGTCAGTGAAAAGCCTTTCTTGATGCTGAGACTAGAGGGAGTTCTCTTGTTCAGCCTGGGTTCCTGGTAGCCCAGAGCTAGGGAGTCACCCATATGTGAGGACTGACTTCCTGCTTGTTCCTGGAGAAAGAGTAGTTTCTCACCTGTAACAGGTGTTCTCCAGGAGGAGCAGGAATCAGTCCTCACAACCCTCCCTCCCCTCCCTCCTCCCCTGGGAGTTGCAGTTGTACATAGTTTATTTTTACATTTTTTGTGTGCTGTTTTTAGCTATGTCATTTGACTGAGCAAGATGGCATCTTTAGGCGGGAAGGGAACCGCGCATGCGTACCTGCATTCCCAAAGGCTTTCATTGAAAGCTGGGGAAATGCTCCGCAAGGGCTCCAGCGACGTCGATGTCACCCATTTGTGAGGACTGATTCCTGCTGCTCCTGGAGAACACCTGTTACAGGTGAGTAACTACTCTATATCAAAATCAAAGGCAGAAAAAAAGATGGCTAAAAGATGTGAAGTGTGGCGACAAAACCTTTCTCAGGTATATTTGGGAGAGGAGGAAAAGAAGAGGTGACATTGCAGGACTCAAAAGTGCTGGGAATGGATTTGTGGAAAGTGACATTGAAAAAGCAAAAATGCTCTACTAGAGAAAATCCGGGAAAAGGACCACATGTGATTGACAAATATACAAATGGGAATGGAATAGATACCACACCATTCACAGAAGATGATGTGTTAGAGCAGCTTGCAAAACTGAAAGTGGCCAAGGCCAAGGTCATGGGAGTGGATGGGATACATCCCAAGATACTGAAAGAGCTCAGAGAGGTTCTTGCAGGGCCTTAAAGCACATTCCATAGGACTGGAGAAGGGCTGATGTGGTACCTCTTCACAAATGTGGCAGTAGGGAAGTAGTGACAAACTACAGGTCAGTAAGCCTTAGCTCAGTGGTGGGGAAAAGTAATGGAGGCGCGTCTGAAAGAGCAAATAGTGGACTACCTCAAAACCAACAGGTTGCATGATCTGAGGCAACATAGTTTTACCAAAGGATTATCTTGCCAAACAAATCTGATTTTCTTTGACTGGGTGACCGGAGAACTAGATCAAGGGCATGCGATGGATGTGAGCTACCTAGATTTCAGCAAAGTCTTTGATACTGTTCCTCGTAGGAGGCTTATCAATAAACTCAATAGCTTGGGGATGGGTCCCAAGGTAGTGAACTGGAATAGAAATTGGTTAACTGACAGAAGGTGATGGTAAACGGAACTCACTCGGATGAAAAGAAGGTGATTAGTGGTGTGCCCCAGGGTTTGGTCCTGGGACTGGTACTGCTCAATGTATTTGTGAGTGATATTGCTGAAGGACTGAATGGAAAAGTCTGTCTTTTTGCAGATGACATGAAAATTTGCAACAGAGTGAACTCCCCTGAGGGAATGGATAACATGAGGAAATATCTACAAAAGCTGGAAGAATGGTCTAATGCTTAGCAGTTAAGATTTAATGTGAAGAAGTGCACTTGGGAAGCAGAAATCCAAGGGAATTGTATGCAATAGGGGGAAAGAGGTTGGTGTGTATGGACCAGGAGAAGGACCTCGGAGTGATTGTTTCTGAGGATCTCAAGGTGGCAAAACAGTGTGACAAGGCGGTGGCAAAAGCTGGGTTGCATACAGAAAGGAATTACCATCAGAAAGGAAGAGGTACTAATGCCACTGTACAAGTCGCTGGTGAGGCCTCACTTGGAATATTGTGTTCAGTTTTGGAGACCATATCTCTCAAAGGACATAAGGCTGGAAACAGTTCAGAGGAAGGTGGCCAAAATGATTTGGAGCCTGCGTCAGAAGACTTATGAGAAGAGATTTGAAGACCTAAATATGTACACTCTGGAGGAGATGAGGGACAGGGGAGATATGATTCAGACCTTTAAATACTTAAGAGTATTAACGAACTAACAAACCTCTCCCAAAGATGGGGAAGCTGTAAAACTAGAGGGCATAGCATGAATCCTCAAGGGGGTAAACTGAAAAGCAATGTCAGGAAATACTTTTTCACTGAAAGGGTGGTGGATGCTTGGAATGCCCTCTCAATGGAAGTGGTGGGGGCAAATACAGTGACAGAATTCAGAATGGCATGGGACAGACACACTGGATCCCTTTATAGCAACAGAATAAAATCCAAATAAACATAGCTATTTCTTATAGCTCAGCAAATAGGGGTGACCTACACGGAGCAGTGAGTACACCCCTAAGCAAAGGCATGATGAGGGGTGCTCTGCACAGAACTGCAGGTGCACCTACTCTTGCTGCCTTGCTGGACAGACTAGATGGGCCATACTGGTCTTTATCTGCAGTGTTATTAGGGATAATTTAATTCTTCATAAGAAACTTGAAATGTTTGCTCATTTTCCTCATGCAAACAATGTACGCGTTTGAATTTTCCTATCATGTCATTACTTTCACCTGAGATTTTGTTGCAAAAGTATTTTAGGGAAGCCCTTTTCTTACCCAATGCTGATTCAATTATGTTTTCTAAAGTGTATTATCTTCCGGTGGGTCGGGTCTCTGGGGATCTTATGGATGGCTGCGAAGTTCTGCAAGCCAGAGCAAATTTTAATTTGACCCAATTCCTGGAAGATTCTCATGACACCATACCCACTCGGGCTACATTGCTTGTTACATTTGTTTCTCTTCAGGATAAAAGTTCTGTGTTTGAGTTATTTTAAAAATAAGGCTTCAATGTTCTGTGGGGCAAGGATTCAACTTTTCCCAGATTTATCTAGGGCTACGCAGCTGCGGCTGAAAGCCTTAGCTATTAAGCCCTGAATTTTAACCTTAGATGCCTTTTTTTCTTCATTATCCATGTAAATGTATTGTAACTATTCAGGCTTCTAAGTATACATTTGTTGATCAAGCTCATTTGGAGAGTTTTTTGGCTGAGAGGGAGAAGTTGAGTGTAGATGATAGGGATAAAGTTGGTTAGAGGTTTCTGGCTGATTGATTGGGGGGATTTGCCCCCCCCCCCCATTTTCCTTTTAAGTTATGGCTTGTAGAGTTTTGTTTTCTCCCCTAGATGTGGGTTTAGTTAACAATTTATTTTATTTACTCATTGTCTGTTATGATTTTGTATTTCTTATTGTATCGTATTAGGGTAATGTTTCCTTGCTTCTTTGTAAGTATTGATTGATCCTTTTTTTATTGGATTTTAAATCAGTACCTTTAGTGATCAGCAAAACAAGGGGATAATCATAAAGTATATCAGTCAGTGCTCAATAAATCATAATCAGAGCATTATACATACATCCTATTACTTCAACATGAGCAATCAAATAAAACATATCCCCAAATAGCTCCCGCACATATCTCCTTAAGTGGATTATGATTATGTCTGTACCCTTTTGTTGTTTTGTGGAGTGGAGTTTTCAATTTTTGATGAATACATCGTTCTCCCTTCTGGAACTGACATTATTATATTGAGGCATATAATAAAGGCTGCAGTCCTTATTCATCCTAGAGTATGTTGTAATTTGATATGTTCTAGTATAAACCCCCTCTCTCAGGGGAGGGGGGGAAGGGGAAGGGATGAATGGAGCCAGGAGGAATCACAGGTACTCCTGTTATGGATATATAAATGTTTTACTTATACAGTTTTATCAGTATATAAGCAAATTTTATTTCTATTAGTTGTAACCCATAAAACATTTGTGGTGGCATGCTTATTCCTCTCCCCTGTGTTCTTTGCCTTCTGTGCCCCTTATGTCTGGACAGTGTGTACCTTATTCTTTCTATGTGCACCTTTTCCCATTGTTGTGTGGGTCTGCCCCATGGTTTGGCACATCTGAGTCTGTGCTGTCAATTGCTTTCCTGGTATCAAAAGGAATCATCATGGACAAACAGAAAACAAGCACTCTGCTTATATATATGTAGCCCCTACTGGTCTGTTGTTCCTCACCAGCTACAGTTTACTATTAGAGGAGACTGGGAGTACACACTTTAGGGAGGCTAGTATTTGGAATCCTAGGTCAGGACCAGCTTAGTTGGGAGGCCATTAACTCCATGAAGCCACTCATTTTCCCACCCACACCCACAAACCAAGAGTCCAGTACAGGGTGTGTTCTGAGTTTACTGAAAGTATTTGAGAAGCATCTCACTTGGTTTGCAGCTTGTCGTGCTGTGAGGGCTTGCGTGCATCAGTGATGCTGAGAGCTAAACTATCGGTAGTTTAACTACTGGCAGGGTCTAGACAAACCACCCATCTGGGCAGCAGCAGAATGGGACAGTGTTGACGGCGGAGGATCACATTTTTGTGACAACGGCAACAACACCAAACTTAAACTGCGCGGAAGAAAGGCCCAGCAATCTACTTCTGTATCTTGCCATGAAACCCAATGGATAGTTACAACAAAACAAATTGTGCTATGGTGCTGGAAGATGAGACCCCCAGGTCAGAAGGCACTCAACTAGCTACTGGGGAAGAGCTGAAGACTTTTCAGAGTAAAGCCAGCATTTATGATGTGGTTGGATCAAAGCCCTCGGGAACTCTGACTGCTGATGTAGCTGCGCATGAAATGAGAGTCAGAAGCTGTAAAGATGTCTTACACATTGGAACATGGAACGTACAAAGCATGAACCAAGGGAAGTTGGAGGTGGTCAAGAATGAAATGGAACGTGTACAACTTGATCTGTTGGGTGTCAGCGAACTGAAATGGACTGGCATCGGGCACTTTGCATCAGATGATCACATGGTCTACTATGCTGGAAATGAAAGACAAAGAAGAAATGGTGTTGCATTTATAATAAAGAAGAAACTTGCAAGAACTGTAATGAAATACAATGCAGTCAGCGAACGCTTAATCTCTATTCGTCTACGAGGATTGCCTATCAACACAACTATAATTCAAGTATATGCCCCAACAACAGCTGCAGAAGAGAATGAAATTGAAGAGTTCTTTGAACAAGTACAAGCTGAAATTGACAGAACATGCAAACAGGATATCCTGATAGTCATGGGTGACTGGAACGCAAAAGTTAGCAACAAAGAAGAAGGCAAAGTAGTTGGAAAATATGGACTTGGCAACAGAAATGAAGCTGGAGAAAGACTGATAGAATTCTGCAAGACCAATGATCTATTCATCTCAAACACCTTCTTCCAGCAACACAAGCGGCGACTGTACACATGGACTTCACCGAATGGATTATATAAAAATCAAATTGACTACATATGTGGAAGTCAACGATGGAAAAGCTCTGTAACATCAACAAAGACAAAACCTGGAGCTGACTGTGGTACAGATCATCAACTACTAGTATGCAAACTCAAGCTAAAGTTGAAAAAGAGCAAACCACTCATGAATGCAGCAAAATATGACCTTGAGAATATACCACTGGAATTTAAAGACTGCCTGCAAAATCGATTTGCTGCTTTAGATACAAATGACAGAGCTCCGGAAGAGTTATGGAATGACATCAAGAAGGTTGTGTTGGAAGAAAGCGAGAAGTCTCTACAAAAGGTGAAAAAGCAAAAACGGCCAAAATGGATGACGGAAGAAACTCTGAAAATTGCCCAGAAACGCAGAGAAGCTAAAGCCAGAGGAGAAAGAAAGACAATCGCAGAACTCAACAGAGATTTCCAACGTGCAGCAAGACAGGACAAGGAAAAGTACTACAATGACACTTGCAAGGAAATAGAAGCAGAAACTATTAGAGGAAGAACAAGATCGGCTTTCCTAAAGCTACGAGAGTTAAAGAAAAAGTTCCAGCCTCGAATTGGAATGTTACAAGATGCTCAAGGTTCTATGTTGAATGATGCTGAGAAGATCAAGAAAAGGTGGAAGGAATATACAGAGTTTTTATATGATAAAGATCAAGTGGACCAACAACCGTTTCAACCTGTACCTTATGATCGGGAACCATTGGTGATGAAAGAAGAAGTTGAAGCAGCATTGAAAGCCTTATCAAAGAACAAAGCACCAGGCATTGATAGCATTCCCATAGAAGTATTGCAGCAATCTGATGCAGCTGTTACCGTACTCACAAGGCTCTGCCAAGAAATATGGAAGACAACATCATGGCCAACTGACTGGAAAAGATCTGTGTTTATACCAATATTAAAGAAAGGTGATACAACTGACTGTGAAAATTATCGCACAATTGCTCTAATCCCACATGCCAGCAAGATTCTACTGAAGATTATTCAAAAGAGACTACAACCATACCTGGAACAAGAACTACCTGAAGTGCAAGCAGGGTTCAGGAAAGGGCGAGGAACGAGAGACATCATTGCGGATGTGAGATGGATCCTTGAAAAGACTAAAGAATACCAAAAGGATATCTATTTGTGCTTTATTGACTATAGCAAGGCTTTCGACTGTGTAAACCATGAGAAACTCTGGGCCACATTAAAGAAGCATGGGTATACCAGAACACCTGATCGTTCTCTTGCGCAATCTGTACATTGATCAAGAAGCAACAGTTCGAACGGAACAAGGAGAAACAGAATGGTTTAAAATAAGCAAAGGTGTAATACAAGGCTGCATACTTTCCCCCTACCTGTTTAATTTATAGGCAGAACAAATCATCAGAGAAGCAGGATTGTATGAAGACAACAGAGGTGTGAAGATTGGTGGAAGACTCATCAACAACCTTCGCTATGCTGATGATACCACATTACTAGCTGAAAGTGAAGATGATCTGAAACATTTGCTTCTCACAATCAAAGAACATAGTCACAAAATGGGCCTGCACCTTAATGTAAAGAAGACAAAGATCATGACAACTGGCATAATCAACAGGTTCATCGTTGAAGGAGAAGAAATTGAAATCGTGAACAACTTTAACCTACTTGGATCAACTATCAATAAAGAAGCAACAAGCAGTCAAGAAATCAGACGACGCATTGCTCTTGGCAGAATGGCTATGAAAGACCTAGATAAGATTCTCAAGAGCAGAGATGTCTCTCTCCATACAAAGATTCGACTTGTTCAAGCCATGGTATTTTCAATAACATCATATGGATGTGAAAGCTGGACAGTGAAAAAGATAGACAGGAAGAAAATTGATGCCTTTGAATTATGGTGCTGGCGGCGAATACTGTGTATACCATGGACTGCCCGAAGAACAAACCAGTCGGTACTAGAGGAGATCAAACCTAAGCTTTCTTTAGAAGCTCAGATGACAAGACTTCGACTTTCATACTTTGGACACATCATGCGAAGAGAGAGATCATTAGAGAAAGACAGTATGCTTGGCAAGATAGAAGGTCAACGCAAAAGAGGAAGGCCAGCAATGAGATGGATCGATACAATAACAGCAGCTACGGGTACCAGTCTGTCAACAATGAGCCGCCTGACTGAAGACCGATCACAATTTAGGATAGCTATCCAGAGGGTCGCCATGAGTTGACTCCAACTCGACGGCACTTAACAACAACATTTGAGAAGCAGAAGAAAAGAACAATCCGATTAATCAGCAGAAAACAAAACTAGTACAAATATGGTCACTTTGCTTCCTCTGGGACTTTTTTGTACTACTACTACTGATCATTACATAAGAAATGCCTTACTGGGTCTGACCAAAATCCATCAAGCCCAGTATCCTATTTCCAACAGTGGCCAATCCAGGCCACAAGTTCATTTGTATAGCGCTACAAGGCATACGCAGCGCTGTACAGGCACATGTAAAAGATGGTCCCTGCTTATCAAAGCTTATAATCTAGTTAAGACAGACAATATAATGGCTGAGGACAAGGATACATCTGGGTGTATGGTACGAAAACACATAGGAAACTAAGCGGATCAGGATCCAAAAGAACCCTACTGCTGTTCATCTCCCCATAAATACCTTGTGGCTATAGATTCTGGACTTGGATGTGATCACAGGCACTACACTCCTGTGGAACCTGCCCCACCTTTTCTTTGTTTCAAAGGTCAAACACTATGTCCACTTCTCATTCCGGACCAGTGATATTCTCTTCCTACTCAGTATTCAGAGGCCTCTTCTTGCCTCAGTTTCCTTACAATCCTTAACTAGTAGTGGTGTTCCGGCTTAGTTAACCAGAGCACAGATCCTGTAAAATACAGAAGCCTAAGCAACCCCTGTCATCCCACATGTACTGGTACTATTGCCTGGAGAGCAACAGTCTATTACTCCCTCATAGTGCAATTGTTCAACCAGTCCAGGCACATATACACTGTGGTTTTTTGGCTTAGATAGCCAAACCAAGGACTTGGCCTATAACATTTAGTTTTCTCTCCAGCTGATGTTCCACCTACCATTGCATCACCCCAAAGAGAGCTCTCCTAGCTTCTAGAAACATTGGGTGGCATAAAGAGGTCACAATACACTAATTTAGTAGAGCCACTAGATGTTTGTACCACTGAAGCCAGGTAGACCTTTAAGGTTCTCTAGTTATATATAGATGGCATTAAAATATTATACCAACAACTTTACTGTTTTCATCTTCTTGATTCCTACCATACATCCTAAGTATGCCATATTTTCTCTGTACAATTTAGGGGCTTGTTCACTTAATGCATGCTAATGCCTGTTAGTAGGCACTAATGTTATCTGCCACCAGTCCCATAGGAATAACATGGGCATGGCAGCAAAGAGTTTACATTAGGAGGGGCATTTTAGAAAGGACGTCCAAGTGCAATCTGGGAGGTCTAAGCCAGAACGTCTGAGAAAAAGCAGGGGTGTCCAGGTGCAGACATGATTTCACAAATGGGGATGTGCCCAATATGGGTATCGCTGGGGACATCTACGTAGACAGCCCCACAATAGTATTCCAGAACTTGGACATCTAGCAATAGCTTAATGGTTAGTGTAGTGGGCTATGAGCAGGGAAGCCAGAGTTCAAATCCCACCGCTGCTCTCATTGTGATTGTGCAGAGTACTGGGGATGATGGAGTGCTATTTTCTCTACACCTTTTGAATCTCTTTCAGCTGAAACAAGTGCCTTTCTGATTCTTATTTGTCTCTGGAGCAGGTCTAAACTTAGATGTGACTCTGGACGTCCAGGATGTTTCTGAGATTAGGTAATGACATCCAGGTTCCTGGAAATGCCCCAGCCATGCCTCCACCACACTCCTGCTGAGGACATCCTCACACTGCAGATGTCAACAGATTCAAATTCTAAAATGGCTCTGTGTTTTGGACGTCTCTATGCCTGTTTTCAAACATCCAAAGCATGAATAGGGCTTTCAAAATAACCCCCATACAGGCTCATTCCAAGCCATGAATAGCACAGTTACTTACCTGTAACAGGTGATCTCTGGGAACAGCAGGAATTAGTCTTCACATATGGGTACGTCGGTACCGACGGAGCCTGCACGGGAATGCTGCCCAGCTTTCAATTAGAAAGCTTTTGGCAGCATCCCTCGCGCCTGCGCAGTGACTTTCTGCCTTCTCCACAGCCTCTCTTCAGTTGAGTTTCAGAGCTGAGACAAAGGCGAGGAGAGAAAATGGAAAAGATAAAAAAGATGCAACTCCTAGGGGAGGTGGGAGGGTTGTGAAGACTAATTCCTGCTGTTCCCAGAGATCACCTGTTACAGGTAAGTAACTGTGCTATCTCCAGGAACAAGCAGGAATGAGTCTTCACATATGGGGACTCCCTAGCTGGAGATGCCAGGGGGAGATCCCATAAAAATGCAAGTGCCCGGGTCAGGGGTGCATTTTGTCTCCAGGAATCCCCGGCATCCAATGTGGGATGGAGGGTAGGAGTTGACAATAAAGGAGCTGTGAGGAAAGAAACAGCATAGCCAAGGACTAGGTGTTCTACAGACTACAGGAGTCCTTGGTGGATATGATGAGTAGCATTAAAACACATTTAATGTACACTTAAAATATGCAGCTTACCTACTGTATTGTAGGAAGTAGAAAGCATGATGGAGTCTACTGGATAAGCAGTGGTGGAATCTTCAAGGGGACCTCTCAGTAGTGAGGATGAAGGTCCAGACTTGGAGGTAGTAGATGATCCAGGTGTCAACTGGGTAGGAGTAGACGTCTGGTCTTCAATGGAAAGCTTTATGGGAAAAGCTGAAAAGTCCTTTAGGCATCATGAACATTGAGGACTAAAGGAAGAAGACTGACGGAGTTGAAGAACTAGCCCAGTCCTGGCAGGAAAGGGGGAATGAAAAACCCCTATTCCTACGGAAAACAGTTGTGTACTCGAAGATAAAGATGTACACTGTTTTTCCTAGCTGGCGAGAGATAGGAAAAATATTGAAGCTGGATGCTTCAAGGACATAAAGAAAAAATGGAAGATGTTAGCACCAAAGTGGTTGTTGGTGCTGAACAGGTCCTGTATCATAATTTGGTATGGGACGTAGGGCAACAATCTGTCTAAAACCTCTAAGAGGTAAATCATGTAGTATAGACAGTAAGGGTGATAGTGAATAAGATTGACCAACCCTTAAGAAGCCCCCCATCAAACACATACATATGGGGAGATATATATATATGTGGCTGGAATAGATATGTATATATTCATAGAGATATATAAATATACATATGTCCAGATTTGTATATTAGGATATGGGTGGTGAAATATATCAAATATAGATATATATATATAGAGAGAGAGATATCTAGATATATGGAAATTTGTGGGGCATGGTTTAGCACCACCAGAGTAATGATATAAGTATGTAGACATATATGGAGATGCTACATACAAGACAACAGATTGAGATACATGTCTACCACCCAGCCCCATGATTGTACATGGGGAATATAAATGAAAAAAGATTCTGCGTTCTACAAGAGGGTGAACCCACTTGGGATATGCATAGAGAATCTATTTCCGTGGGTTGAGGGATGCAGGAAAGCAATCCAGTGAGATAACTGTGATGTTCGCGTGAGAACAGATGAAGATATGAATCTGTAGGGAACAAGGCAGGGAGTTCTACAGAACACTGACATGGTAGATGCCTTGGATTTTCACGCAGAAGAACTGCTATCTCGTGTTAACACCCCAAGCTAGAGGGGGTGTGGAGAACCCTCACAGGTATAGGAAGGGTTGAGAAGTTTCTCTCTAATAATAGAGGAACTTCAGAGACAAGGACAATGCTCTATAGCAAAGCCCTCATAGTAGAAAGCTTCTCTGAAGACTGCAGAGAGCATTGTGCAGGAGAGCTATGAGAGAAACTGACTGAAAATCAGTTATGTTGCCATATCCTAGAAAAGGAGATGGTTAGAATAATGTGAGAAAGCCTAACGAGTAGGAGGATCCAAGATAGTTTGGAATCACTACTGAGGCTAGACAAAAATTTTTAACAAGGGACTGGAACTTGGAAAAGTCCCAGTAATACAATTACTACAACTCCTGCAGGCAGAGCTGTTGACAGAAACAGCAGAGAGAGTGTCCTGTGCTGAATAAAGAAAAACAGACAAGAAAAGAGAGGGGATATCTCTTCTCACTGTCTGGGGAACGACCAGAGAAGTAGTTCAGTATGGTAGCCCTCAAGTAGTTGGAGGGTGACATACTCATGGGGTAAGTCAACTGAAGGAAAAATGTTCAGTTGGGAAAGAAACTATCAGGTGATAGTTGCAACTGCTCTTCTGGAGAGTAAGAAGAGGAGAAGTGTGTAGTACCTGAACAAAATAATTTTTTGACAGGTTAGTACACTGAAAAAGAAAAGCACAGTGAATAACCTTTTAATATGTAAGTTACAATTCCCGGCCCCTATGGTTGCTGGGAATGTTGAGACTGGCCAGAACTGGAGGACTTCAGACTAGGCTGAGGCGTCCCTTGTTTAGGTACAGCCGAATGATGGGCAGGAGAGGAATGAAACTTTCTTTTCTTAGGAAAAGAAGGTTTGGTAGGACATTTCCTACTATTTGAAGAAGGAGGTGGCTTAGAATGGTTTCTAGTGGAAGAAGAGTCAGGGGAGCATTGAGCAACCTGACGTAAAGCCTCCGTATTAAAAAGACCTTCTCCTGTACAAGGAGAATGAGCTAGTATAGTTTGTGCCCATTTGCTCAAGTCTGAAGCCTCAAGCCAGGCTCTGCGACGTGCTGCAATGGCAATAGCAGAGGATCTGCTAATGGACTCAAAAGAATCTATAGAAGCACGAGACAGAAACCAGGATATATTCTGGCTGTGATTGATGAGCAAGGTATAAGCAGTAGCCTTGGGCTCTGGTAAAAAAGGGGTCAAAGAGACAATTTCTCTGTGACTTCCTGGAGTGTTAGACTCATGTGAAAAATATATGAGAGAACTCTGGAAGCCAGCATAGAGTTTTGGAAGGTTTGACGGCCAAAAGCATCAAGTGTTCTTGAAGAACGACCTGGCGGAAAAGAAGAATGCTTCTTCTTGCTCTTAACCTTCCTCAGTGCTGATTCCACTACCAGGGAACGATGAGAAAGTTGAGGTTTTTGGAACCCTGGAGAGGGTGGCACACGGTACCTAACCTCAACATCATTAGAAACTTGAGGAAGTCGTAAGGGTGATTTCCATACCCTAAGAAGGAGATCCTGCAGAGCAGGATGTAAAGGAAACTGTATATGTTGCATTTGTGCCGGTGAGCCATGTGTAGGATCACAACCAGGGATAGAAATATTAAGAAAGGTTGCCATAACCAGGAGAAAAGTCTGAAAAGACTGATCTCCTATGGGAAGTATTCCTGGTGAGGCTAAAGAAAGAGCCTGAGTATCAGAGGACATACAAGGTACTGCAGCAATGCCAGGTATCGGTTCCAAACTAGGCAGCGGTGCAAGAACAGGCATCAACCTTGCTACTGATAAAGGACTAGCAGGTGAAGTAGTCATCGGGAACTGCTGTCGTGGTACCGAGATCATGAGGGAGTTATGGCTAAGATCTTCGGAACTACCTATGGGGAAACGACCGGAGTCGGTTCGGGGACGCGTCGGGACGCAGTCCTCGAGACTCGATATCGACTCAAGACTCGGCATCGAAGAGAGCGAGACTAGCAATGCATGTCTCGACAGTTCCGACGCCAGTGGTAGTATCGGCGATGCCGATACCACTAAGGCAGCCTGGGTGACATCGATTGATACCGACGGTACCGAGGTCCATGTCGATGCCGATGCTAGGGTATCGGAACCGATCGACGTCGGTACCGTCCCGGAGCATGGCTGAGATTGAGGGAAGTCAATGCGGTGCGTATCGATCGGTCCCGAAGGTACCGAGGACGCCCGATGACGATCCCTGGTGAAGAGTGGAGTACTCGACACCGGTGCCGATGCCGGAGGCTCGGTACCGTTCGAAGCGGATACCACCCCCGCGCATGGCTCAGGTATGTTCTGTGAGGGGTGAGCCCCAGGAACATCCTGAAACCCCTTTAACGCTTTGGAGTCCGAAGACTCCCGCAGGGGTAATGCCAATGGATTCTTGAGGGTAAGGCCGGAGCCGTCACCATGCTGGGCATGGGACATACCACTCAAGCATTGACTAGTCTTAACAGACTGTTTTTGGGTTACCTGATCCTGTGAAGTAGAGAAACCGGGTACCCTCACTGCCGAAGAAAAAACGGTATCGAGGGAAACTCTAAATACTGAAGGTTGTCTCACAAAATTATCTCCTGACAAGTCAGGGGAAAAAGGGTCAGGACCCACACAGTTGAGACACCAACTATTGGTGTCTAAAAAGAAACAGGTGTTTCCACAGCGGATGCACTTCTTAGGAAAAGAAGGCTCCATAATGAAAAAGGCCTAGTAGGCCTAAGAGTTAAGGCAAAAAAAACTGAAGAAAAGTTTTACAGATTTTAGCCTAAAAACCACCGGCGGTACCGGTGGTAGCGGGAGAGAAACAGCCGCGACCACAAGAAAACAAAAAAATTAAAATAATTAAAGCAATTAAAGAGAAAAGTTTCTGCGGTGACAGGAGGACGTCCTGCCGGCTCCGCGGAAAAACGAAAACTGAAGAGAGGCTGTGGAGAAGGCGGGAAGTCACTGCGCAGGCGCGAGGGATGCTGCCAAAAGCTTTCTAATTGAAAGCTGGGCAGCATTCCCGTGCAGGCTCCGTCGGTACCGACGTACCCATATGTGAAGACTCATTCCTGCTTGTTCCTGGAGATAGCGGGGATGGTGTATCCCTGCTATTCATGCTCCCTCTGGCTGGCGTCTAGCATCCCTGCCGGTTGTACAGGGAAGTTAGACAGGGGCAGGAAAGGGGAGGATCGGGGGTGGCGTTAGGGCAGGCAGTCGCCAACCCCGGATGTACAGGGTCGATTCTAATGTCGGCCCTCTGTCCGGGGCCAGCGACTTTAATAGGGAAGTTATTCCACCTCCGAGGTGAAATAACTTCCCTGAACGTTGGCGGGCTGGGAAAGGGTGGCAGGGGGCAGAGAGCATTCCCCACAGCCTGACCCTGGCCCTGGGAGGCCAAATCAGGAGTTGGGCTGCAGGGAATAATCTGTGTTCTGACGGCCGGGATCGTGGCTTTTAAATAGAACCATGATGCCATGGCAACCAGATGTCATGGCACCATGGCCCCATTTAAAAGCTCTGACTGAGTTAGCTGGGCTTGTCTTCTTACATGCAGGCCGGGCTGAATCACAGTCCAGGCCTGCACGTACAGGACCAATTGCAATTCTGATCCTGCAGGGCTAGACGTGCCCTGTGGGATCAGAATCGCGACGCCCTCTGTACATCTGGTTCAGACTGGACATACAGAGGGTTCTACATCCAGGAATCGGGCTGATAATGCCTATTAGTGCTCCCTAATATTTAGTAAACAGGCCCATTCATTATTTATTTTACATAATCTGTTATTTCTTTAAGTAACTGGCTTTAGGGATTTTTCATTTTAAATGTTACTCTAAAGATGGTAGGTTAGTTGGAATATAAATGTCTTCTTTCAAATTTGTCTCTGCAGAAATGTGGAAATAAACACAGCTATCTAAACAGTACAGGCTTGTGAAGTTTTCAGCTAAATGAAATATGCTGCACTCTTAATTTATGGGGACCAGCAGGATGTAAATTATTAAAATGACTGTTGTATGAATAAGTAATATATTATTCAGCTATCAGTTCCTGGCAAGAAAAGAAACAATTTACTGCTCCTTCAAACTAGAAGGATTCATTATGTCTGTCCACATGAATAATATTGCTGGAAAAGTTTCTTGACTTGAGTTATTGGAGCATCTTTCTCTTAGGCACGGTTAATCTAAGTGTCGATTAACTCGCACTATATCATCCAAAGTAGAGAATGCAGCTTGCATCCTGATAAAATGATGACAGAATGCACATGCACTAAAGTGCTGTAAGTTTGATTCTTTGCGCCAACCCCCCCCACCCCGAACAAATTATACTACTGAAAAAAGTCAGATATTGTGTTAGGTGCAAAATGAATGATATGCAAAAACATTCAACAGTATTTTACTGTAGTACCCCACAGTATCATACTTGCCACTTTATAATGTGCAAGAATCATTTACTGTATGATCCTCAAGCCAGCCAGACCTTGACACCATCCTCTACAGCTGGGTCCCAAAATACACCATAGGTGTATTCCTTCTCAATAATGGAGCTGATGAAGAAGAAAAGAGGTAGCTGAGGGAAGTGGCCTCAAGATCTTCACTGGCTTCTTATTAGCTATCAGTAAATGGATAAACTTCTCCTCCAAGCTGAACATCCACTCATTTTGGAATACAGCACTGATGAGGCAGTAAGTGGGAATGGCTCCAACCTGGATCCTGAGGATCTGGTAAGTTAAGACAGGGCCAAGGGCTGGAAGGGATGCAGTAGAAGCCCTGCTCTAGGGCACACATAGCAGTCAGCTGATTCCTCATTGGGACCTGGAGTTTGGAGGAAATATTTTAAAAGGCAATCTTTCTTACATCTCTGATGTTCAAAACCACCCCATAAAGCAAAAATTGAGTTTTGGAGCTTGGCTTCTTAAGTGGCTCCCTGTGCACATGCATGTAAAATCTGGTACTTAACTTGTGTAAATCCTGGCCCTTACATGTGTAAATGGGAAATGTATATGCCATGGTTGCACACACACAAAGCTCTGAGTGATGATGCTTTTTTTTAAATGTGTTTTTGTATAATGGCTTTTTTCACTGTACATGCTGCCAAATATACGTGTTTTTCTCATGGCCTTGCATGTATTTTACAAAAGACTTTGTGTTCAACAAGCCTTTTGTAAAAACACAAATTTTGAAGTCCCAACTTGGATATCTCTTTTCTGACCTTGATGATCTATTCAAAACTGGGCTTCAGGTCTGCTATTGTTTTAATTCCCTTATCCATGGCATTCAACAAATATGAAATTATTTAATCCTGACTGAAAACCTCAACTGCCTAATAAAGGAGAGATGGTGATATCCTTTATTTCACATACTATAGCCTCTGTTCCTAAGCTTTGCCAGACTAATACTTGTCGACTTGCTTTTCCGTATAACTTTACAGGGTTATTCCATTAGCAGCGCTAACATTGTTAATGTGTTATTTGCGGCAGGACCCATTGCATAAAATTGTATTGCATTGCATAATTGGCCCTCCACTAAAGAGCATGCATTGGTGCACATTAATTTATAGTTAAAATCATCCTTTTGAAGACTGCTTATCCAAGAGATATTAAAGCTATAGATGAAATCCAGTACAACAACATTTTGCAGAGCAGATGAAATTCCTGGAAAATGGAATATTTTTAAATAATGCACACCTCTAGAATAGGTGCAGTGATAATGCCTGCTACACATCTCAGTCTTTGCTGAATCTCTACAATGACCTAGTTAATATTATGCTTATTCAAGAGCTTCAGGTTAAGCCTATATTTATTTTGGTATCTTCCAATTTGAGGATCAGCATTTGTTCTCAGGCTTTTTACTCTGGGATTCAGCAAGAGTGCCCCCCAACATTACAAAAACTATGTAGGTTGAAAACTATTTTCCAAAATTGTCAGCTTAATCTATGAGTAAAATAGTTAACAAAATTTGATAAAGAAACATATCAATGTCATTGCATGCCACTTTAGCTTTCCCTACCAAAAGCAGCATATCCTCCAGAAGCATTTCAATTTTATCTCATATGCTGGAAAAATTGTGTGTAGGTAATTTTATAGCTAATGGCTAATTAAAAGAAGAGTTTTCACATGCTGGCCTGATAGTAGCACACTTTTTGGGATCTACGGAATGTTTTTTGCCCTAAATAAAAGGGTTTCTCCAGGACCAAGCAGGAAGTCAGTCCTCACTTATGGGTGACGTCGGCGCCGACGGAGCCCTCGCGGAGCAATTTTCCCCAGCTTTCAAAGAAAGCCTTTGGGAATTGCAGCGCGCATGCGCGGTCGTCTTCCCGCCCGAGGGTGCCATCTTAGCCAGTCTTCTTTTTTCCGCGGAGCCCTACAGACGTCCCCGTCTTGTCCCCGCGAAAAAGTCGATTTTCTTCATTATTTTATTCTTTTTCCTTTCGGTTCGACGCCGATCGCTTTCCCGCCCGGACTCGCGACGCCGGTCTCGAGTCCGCTTACTTTTTTCGGTTTTTCTGACTTAGTCAGCTTTCGTTTTCGGTTTCCCTGGCAGCCCGGTCCTTTGACCTCGCAGGGGCCCTTTTTCCCCCGATGGCTGCCAGTGGGTTTAAGCGGTGTGGTCGGTGTGACCGAAATATGTCACTAACCGACACACACGACTTTTGCCTCCGCTGCCTGGGCCCGGATCATGAGGAACTGATCTGTGGGCCCTGCAGCAAACTGTCCTCAAAGGCGTTGAGGAGTCGGCGGCATCAGCGTGAGAGAATCTTCGCTGACCCCAGCCGTACCCGGACCTCGTCGGAGGCCTCCGCGTCGAAAGGCTCCAGCTCGGACCGTCGCCGGAGCTCCTCCGACCGGGGTTCTCCCTCCGGGGACCATCGTCGGAAGGAAAAACCCGCGAGGGCGGCGTCGGTGGACGCTCCTGGTTCCGCGAGGGCCAGGTCGCATAGCCCCGACAGCCGCCCCGGGTCCTTGGAGAAGGAACACATCCCGAAGCGACCTCGCCTGGAGTCGGAGATGCCTGCCCGGATAAGTCCTGTGGTCCTTCTGGACTCGCCTCCGCGACAGCCGACGTCGGGCCCGACGCCGTCGGGGCCCGAGTCGGGGGCTGCTGGGTCACCTGAGCTCGGACTCAGGTTGACGGCCTTGGAGAGCAGACTGTCTGCCTTCATGGACCAGCAGCGGGCACTGCTCACTGGCCTCGCTGGCGCCGCTGCCCCGACCGCCGGGACGTCGACGTCCAAGTCGACCCCGGAGACCGAGCCGATCCTCGAGTCAATGAGAACTCGAGTCGATCCTCGGTCGAGGTCACCCTCGGCCTCCCGTTCGGGACCGAGGTCGCCGACGCCGACTCCCTCGACGTCGGGACGGCTGGCGCCGCACCCTGCCCGGGCCGACCCCACCGAGTCCTCGTCGGAGTCGGTCTGGGAGTCTGAGGAGGAAGAGTCACCTGATTCTTTCCGGACTCGGTGTGTCCCATCGGACTCACCGGGGTCCGAGCCTCGGAAGCAGTCCCCCCCGGAGGATGCCCGGTTCTCGGACTTCGTTAGGGATATGGCCAAGGCTTTGGCCTTCCCTGCGGATCCCGAGGGGGAGCCTCGAGCCGAAGAGCTCGACGCCCTCCAGTATGACTCTCCCGCGAGGGAGCACTTTACTGTGCCGGTTCCTCCTATGCTGGAACGACTACTCTTCCGCATGTGGGAGAGTCCGGCCTCCTCGCCGGTCCTGAGCAAGCGGGTCGATTCTATCTATCGGGTCCGCAAGAGCCCTGGCTTTCAGAAGGCACAGCTGCCACACCATTCCATGGTAGTGGAATCGGCCATGCATCGTCTTAAGAGCCAGAAGATGCACTCCTCGGTGCCTCCTGGAAGGGAGGCCCGTAACCTGGATGGCCTTGGCAAGAAGTGCTTCCAGGGCTCTATGCTCGCATGTCGTGTCCAGACTTACCAGCTCTACATGGGCATGTATCTCCGGGATCTGGCTAAAGAGCCAGCCGGATTCTCCGCTGGTCTCTCCGAGGAGCCCTTGCGGAGGTTCCTAGCCTTGTCCACGGGCATTCGGGAATGCTCAAAGTTCATGTCCCGAGCAGCCTATGATGGCTTTGAGGCCTCGGCTAGAGTGGCCGCAGCCGGCATCGGTGCCCGCCGACAGGCTTGGCTTCAGTCGTCGGACCTTGAGCCCTGGGTACAGGACAAGTTGGTCGATGTCCCCTGCCGAGGCGAAAACCTCTTTGGCAAGCCCATGGCGGAAAAGGCTGCACAAATTGAGACTGAGACTCTCACCAGGACCAGGCTTTCTAGGAAGACCTCCGCCCCTTCCCAGAAAAAGAAGGGCTCGGGAAAAAAGTCCTTTTACCCGAGGAAGGCGGCTGCCTACAAACAGTACCCCCATTATCAGGCCCCTGCAGCTCCCCAACAGGGCCAGCAGGCCAAGGGACGGGGTAACGGGTCCCGTAGGCAGCAAGCCCCCAAGCCTGCACCACCAGCCCCTGCTCAGCAGGGTGGGGGTTTTTGACTCGCTCAGCATAGCCTCTCCCCCCCCGCTGGTTCCTCCCAGCACCGGAGGCCGGCTGGTTCACTTCGCCCACAGGTGGTCCAGCATCACCGCAGATGCCTGGGTACTTCAGGTCGTGCGAGAAGGCTACCTTCTCCACTTCCATCAGGTCCCTCCCTCCTATTTTCCGGGAGAACCTTCGCGCCCCCCTCTGCACAGGGAGTTGCTCCTTCAGGAGTTAGCAGGTCTTCTGCAGGAACAGGCGGTGGAACCGGTGCCCCACCACCTGAGAGGTCAAGGCTTTTATTCAAGGTATTTTCTGATACCAAAGAGAACAGGGGGCCTCAGACCCATCCTGGACTTGCGCAACCTCAACAAGTTCCTTGTGCGGGAGAAGTTCAAAATGCTTACCCTTGGAATCCTTCTGCCCTACCTCCAGCAGGGAGATTGGCTATGCTCCTTGGATCTAAAGGATGCCTACACGCACATCCTCATCCACCCAAGCCACCGCCAATACCTAAGGTTTGTGGTGGCAGGAAATCATTACCAGTACAGAGTACTGCCCTTTGGCCTATCCTCCGCACCGCGAGTCTTCACAAAATGTCTCGCGGTCGTGGCGGCCCATCTCCGGCTTCACGGCCTCTATGTCTTTCCGTACCTCGACGACTGGCTCATCAGAGCAGCGTCCGCTCAGGAGGTCACCAACGCCACGTGCCGCACGGTGACTCTGCTGCAGCACTTGGGCTTTGTCATAAACTTCGCAAAGTCCACTTTGCTCCCCTCACAGGATCTCGAGTTCATCGGCGCAAGGCTGCACACTCCTCGGGCACGAGCGTACCTACTGCTCGACAGGGCTCAACGGCTCATGGACCTAGCCGACCGCTTTCGCAGCCAGCCCCTGGTCTCCGCCAGGCGCTTCCTGAGACTGCTCGGCCATATGGCTTCCACCGTCCATGTGACCCCCAATGCCCGCCTGAATATGCGGTCTGCTCAATGGTGTCTCCGCCAGCAGTGGCGACAAGCCACAGGCGGCCTGGCAGACCTAGTGCGCGTCTCCGAGCCGCTGATCTCGTCTCTCCGGTGGTGGCTCCGGCAGCCGAACCTGATATTCGGAATGCCTTTCCAGTCACCTCAGCCGACCCGGGTGCTGACCACCGATGCATCCCTCCTGGGCTGGGGAGCACATTGCCAAGAGGCACGTACTCAGGGCCTCTGGACCACGTGGGAGTCTGCTCAGCAGATCAACTTCCTGGAGCTCAGGGCGATCCGCCTAGCTCTCAAGGCCTTCTCCCACCTGACTTCCCAACAGTCCGTCCTTGTCCAGACGGACAATCAAGTTGCCATGTTCTACGTGAACAAGCAGGGGGGCACGGGCTCCTTCCTCCTCTGCCGGGAGGCACAGAAGCTCTGCTCTTGGGCCGTCTGTCACGGCATTCTCCTCAAGGCAGTTTATCTCCCGGGCCAAGAAAATTGCCTTGCAGACAAACTCAGCAGGGTCCTCCAGCCGCACGAGTAGCGTCTGGATCCCTTGGTAGTTCAGAAGCTCTTCCTCAAGTGGGGTCTCCCCACGGTGGATCTCTTTGCCAGTCCTCCCAACCGGCAGCTTCCTCGCTTCTGCTCTCGTCAGCCACACCCCCTTCGGGTTGCGGCGGACGCCTTTCTGATCTCGTGGTCGGGGAGCCTTCTGTACGCTTTCCCTCCCATCCCGCTGGTCTCTCGGACTCTTTTCAAGGTTCTCCGAGACAAAGCCTTCATGATCCTGGTGGCCCCTCGCTGGCCCAGGCAGCCGTGGTTTCCGCTCCTGCTGCAACTGGCGGTGGAGGATCCAATCCCTCTGGGGGTTCAACCGGATCTCCTCACTCAGGATCAGGGGTCCCTTCTGCACCCCAACCTCAGGTCTCTCAACCTCATGGCCTGGCTGCTGAGAGGGTAGTCCTTGCTCCCCTTCTCCTGCCGGCGGAGGTGGAGGAGGTCGTCTTAGCTTCGCGACGGCCTTCTACCCGCAAATGCTACGCCCTTAAATGGCGTCGCTTTGCAGTCTGGTGTACCCAACAGTCTCAGGATCCCTTCTCCTGCCCGGTGTCGGTGATCTTGCAGTACTTGCTGCACCTCTCTAATCTGGGACTTAAGTCCAACTCCGTCAAAGTTCACCTCAGTGCTCTTTCAGCACATCATGTGCCAGTGGACGGCAGACCTCTCTCCAATGACCCTCTCGTAGCGAGGTTTCTCCGAGGTCTCCTTCTACTTAAACCACCTCTGCGCCCGCCAGCGCCTGACTGGGACCTGAATGTGGTTTTGCAGCGGATCACCTGTCCGCCTTTTGAACCTATGGCTACCTGTTCTCTCCGTTTTCTGTCTTGGAAAACACTGTTCTTGATAGCCCTCACTTCCGCTAGACGCGTAAGTGAATTGCAGGCCCTCGTGTCTGATCCCCCTTACACTAGGTTCTACAAGAATAGGGTAGTCCTACGGACTCACCCAAAATTTCTGCCTAAAGTGGTCTCCCCTTTTCACATCAATCAGGAGGTGGTACTTCCAACCTTCTTTCCCAGACCACACTCCAGCCGAGCTGAAACGGTCCTCCATACCCTGGACTGTAGAAGGGCATTGAACTTCTACCTTGACCGTACGCGGGAGCACCGTAAAGCTGCTCAGCTTTTTGTGTCTTTTGACCCCAATAAATTGGGGCTCCCGGTCTCCAAGCGTACTCTGTCCATCTGGGTTGCGGACTGTATCTCTTGGGCTTATGGGGCAGCCGGACTCTCCTTAGAAAGTCGAGTCACGGCTCATTGCGTTCGGGCAAAGGCCACGTCAGTGGCTTACCTCCGCTCTGTTCCGCTGGCAGACATCTGCCGGGCCGCTACTTGGTCTTCGAGCCAGACTTTTGCGGTCCATTACTGTCTCGAGAGGGAGTCCCGTAGGGACAGTGCTTTCGGACAGGCAGTCCTCCGTAATCTCTTTGAGGTCTGAGCAACTCCTACCCTCCATCCCGGATGTGGGCTACCGGTGGGTGATAATTCAGCGAAGATTCTATCCTTCTGTGCTGCTGAGCTAGAGGGAGCTCATTTTTGTGCTTAGGGTCTCCGGTAGCCTTGAGCTTGGGAGTCCCATAAGTGAGGACTGACTTCCTGCTTGGTCCTGGAGAAAGCGTAGTTACTCACCTGTAACAGGTGTTCTCCAGGAGCAGCAGGAATCAGTCCTCACAACCCTCCCTCCTCCCCTTGGAGTTGCAATCGTCTGCTTATGTTCTTTTTTGCAAATTTTTATGCTGTCTTTTTTAGCTATGTCATCTGACTGGCTAAGATGGCACCCTCGGGCGGGAAGACGACCGCGCATGCGCGCTGCAATTCCCAAAGGCTTTCTTTGAAAGCTGGGGAAAATTGCTCCGCGAGGGCTCCGTCGGCGCCGACGTCACCCATAAGTGAGGACTGATTCCTGCTGCTCCTGGAGAACACCTGTTACAGGTGAGTAACTACGCTTTCTCCTGTGGCCTTAAAGGCTGAATTCAGAACTCTGAGAAGCTAGTATATTCGTTTGAAGAGTTTGGAGGGAGATGTCTATTCAGCAAGAACACAGAGCTGCCAAGTTTCTCTGTTCTAAGACAAAGACTTTTAGGCAGTCCTGGATTCAGGCAACCCTGTTCTGATGCATTATATGACCTGCACATTGATTCAATGAGTAGAATTAGGAACACCAAACAGTACACAGTTTTTAGAATGTAAGCGCAAAACCAGAACTGGCCCTCCTGGAAATGGGTAACGTGACAGTGTAGCAGCAGAATGCAGACAATCCAATGATACCAGGAGTCTGTTCAAAAGGTCCAAATCATTTATTTGTGCACAAGACTCAAGCAGAATCACATTCAAAATGGCTGAGCAATGGTTTCTAGCAAAACAACAACTTTTATACCATTCTTCTCCATTCTAGACATAGGCAAACTTTTCATTGGTCCCAATAACCCCTCTCACCCATCTATTGGTCCCGGTACCACTACGTAGTTGTCCAATGAGGACCTTGATCTGGGCTCAGCACCTGCTTACCCCCCTTCTAGTCCCAATTACAATGGTCAGTTCACCAACTTAGATACTTTCCTCCTCCAAGGTCATTTAGCTAGTTAGAACATGTGGGAAAGCAGGGCACTGTAACTTTTCTTTCAGCAGTGTTAATTAATTCCATAGAAGCTGTGCTCTCTTATCAGTACCAATTAGACTTGTTTTTCTATATTTTCTAAGTTTCGATTCTGCTTAGCTATACTAAATTGTGTTCAGTTAAGTTTCAATTCTACGGTGTCATCATTCAGGGGGGTTTTCATTCCTCTGGGCCTAACTACAGGCTTCATTTACAGGTCAAGCTGCTGGGCCTGTCTGTTTAGTTCAATTAGCATGGATCATAGGCCTTCGCCTACCACATTCCCCCCTTTGATTATTCTCACCCGCAAGTGAGAAAGGGTGAGAATCAAATCACATAATACTAGGTAAAGGTATCACTCTGTGGTATAGGGTAGTATTTTCACATAGCTAGTTTCTTTGTAGCTGCCTTGCACTCTACAGTGTTATTAATAACTGAAGTTATCATTCGCAAGCAAAATGACAAGAAACAAGGGAGCAACAAGCAGATAGTCAAAGTCCATAGTTTGGCAAGAGTGGGAAAAAGAACTAAAGGATTAGAAGGTTCAGGAGCATTTATGCCGGACCACCAAGATGTCGTCTTTGTTGTGCTGTTGTAAAACTGCTGATTTAAACAGTCCAGCTGTCCAATCTTCATAGCAAATTGTGGTCCGGTGCGAACAAAACACAAACTGTCAACAATGGGGTGGGCCAATACCCACTCACTAGTAGTATTATGTAAATCAGTCTGATCATAGGGGATGGAATAATTCAGTTCTTGAGCCTCCCAAGGCCACTGATCTCCCATCTTGGTTCCTCCACAAAGAAACAGTCATAAATGTGGAGACTAGATGCTACTGCTTCGGCAAGTTCAAGAAACAAGGAGGCATGAGGAACCTTTAGCCCAGTTCGTGTGTTACTTATACAGGCTGCACAGGGAGGTAAAGCAAAAGTCATTTCAAAGCACTCCAAGGCTGCTGCCAAAATAAAGCAATAATAAGAATTCATAATGGGAATAGTCTCTGGAAAATTGGTGGAACTGTTGGCATCCACAATAGATAACAAATGTAGAGTTGATTGTAGATCCTCAAGCTTCTGCCGTACGTAGACCTACCAGCTTTGTGGCAGGAGTAGGGCTGTAGATCCCAAAGTATCACTGTCCTCTGGGATGTCTCAGGTTCTTAAAATATCATAGTACAGTCTCTCAGGCTATTATTGCCTTGAGGAGATCAGAGTATTTGAACACAGTTTCTTATAAGACTCAATTTCTTAACACAACACAGTCTATTTCTGATGATTGCAGCTTTCTCCAGATGCGAGGCTTACCTTAAGATAAACAGATTGTCTTGAAATAGTGCAGTTTCTGAGGGACCAATAAGTCTTAGGTCCGTGGTTGTTGTCGTAGGGTGAGGCGCAATGGAGTCTCAGGATGCTGTACAGTAGTCCAGTGATCAGGTTCAAAAGCAGTTGCTGGCTTTACTCGACTATAATGGATCCAAGGTTCAAATTCTGCGACTTTTACTGCAGTTGGAGTTGACAGGATGACAACATAGGGTCCCTTCCAATGCAGGGCTAACGGTATCCTTCTCCACTCTTTGATCCACACCGAGACTCCAGGCTTGAAAGGATGCAGGGGTTCAGGCAAATTGATGGGTGATCGATTTTGCACCCAGGTATGAAGACTCTGCAAAACAGAACTTAAAACCAATAGTTCATGCCTAATAATTTCAGATCCTATCTGTCTCACATCTCCTTTTATTCCCTATAAATAGGCTACAGATTCTCAGAATCTCAAAAGGGGGAACTCCTAAAGACTTAGCAGGGGCTAAGTATATCCTAAGAAGGGCTATAGGAAGAACCTGGGGCCACTTCAGGTAAACCTCTTGGCAAAGTTTGGACAACTGAGATTTCAAGGTTCTATTCATACATTCTACTTTTCCTAAAGTTTTGAAAGCTGTAGGTAGTATGCACCTGATAATGTCAATATCTTGGAGCCATACTTAATGGACTTGCTTCCTAAGGTTTATCCACCCTCATTATTTGTACAGGGTCCCATGTGCATGCAAGGTTGTAAGGGCATACTTGGAATCTGGGTACACATTTAGACAGAGCCCTTTTCCTATTGTTAGTGCTCTAGTGAGGGCTATCAGTTCAGCTTTTTGTGGTCAAGTTTCTGGGGCCAGGATTGAGGACTCAACTACCAAATCAGGGGTCACCACTGCATATCTAGCACAACAATTGTTCCATGTACTATTGTACCACCATTGTATATAGTTAACCAGGATATCCTTCATCAGATAACCCTCATTGTATTTAGTTTCCCCTATTTCGCCAAGTTATACTTCCTGTTAAATGTAATGACCAGACATATGTAAATTGTCGGATGTTTTTTGTTCAATGTAAACCGCGCTGATGTCTAATAGTGCGGTATATAAGAATTGTTAATAAATAAATATAAATAAATAAAACAATGTCCATTGATGATGAAACTGCCTTCAGCCACAAAGAAAGTCTGTTCAGGGTTCTCCAGAGGGACATCAGTCAAATCCAGGCGGCTTGAGAATACAGTGTCCATAATTTCTAAACAGTCATGATCAAGGGATCAAGACCATCTGGTAACAACATAGCAGGATTCAAAGCTTGACTGACCTTCAGTTATATCTGAGGGTTTTCACGCAACATACTCTGATACTTCAACATTCATAGATTTGTTAGCTAGTAGTTTCCTTTGTATTTCATATTGGTTAGAACAGAGTGTGGTACAGTAACTTGAAGATTCTGTCTCAAAGGGATTTTTTTTTTGTTAGTTTTTGCTCACTAGGAAGGCTGTAGCTGTAACAGCTTCTCAAATAAGGTCCAAGAGATTGAGTCAACACTCCTAGAACATTTCCTTGTGACTCATGAACATAGAGACTGAAAGGTTTTCTGGACATCTGGTAGACCCAGAATTGGTGACAACATCAGAGTGTTTTTTCAAAGATCAAAAGGCTGCATCCTGTTCAAGTCCCCATTCCAATGGAGACTTTTCCATTCCTTTGATAGCTTGATACAACGGTTTTGCTAGCAGCGCAAAATTGGGGATCCATATACAACATACTTTGTGGCACCCAAGAAGGCTCTCACTTGCCTCCTGGTGGTTGGAGTAGGAATACTGCATACAGCTTCTTTGCATTCTGGTCCCAGGCGTCGAATTCCGCTGGACAACTGGAATCCTAGGTATTTAACTTGTTTGGCATAATTGCACCTTAGCTCTTGAGACTTTGTATCCAGCCTCATTAAAAAGGTGCAAGAGTTCACTGGTGGCCTGTAGACATTCACTTTCTGAGTTGGTGGTTATGAGCAAGTTGTCCACATATTAAAGTAGAATTCTTTCTCCTGGAATTACTGGATAACTTGTCAAATCTTTTGCTGAGTGCGGCGAGTTCTTGAATCCTTGAGGTAATCTTGTCCAGGTGCATTGGCCCCGCCTTCCTGTAGTGGGGTCATGGGCTAAGCGTATGCAGAAAAACATCTTTTAAATCCAGAATGGTGAAATGTGTGTAGCTTCAGCAGAGATCAGTCCTAAGAGTGTGTAAGGATTTGGCACAACTGGATGTATAGTTCCAGCTGCATCATGCATTCTTTCTTAGATCCTGCACTGGGCGGTAATCACCTGTCCCAGGCTTCTTAACAGGAAGAAGGGGAGTGTTCCAAGGTGCCTGACATTCCTTGAGAAGTCCATACTTCAGCAGTTTCATTAAATGGCAGTGGATTCCTGCAATGGCTGGTCCGGGAAGAGGATACTGCTTCACATGCACTAGTTCCGCTTCTGGCTTGAGGATGACGATGACAGGGGCTATGTTCTTCGCTAGGCCAGGTGCATTATCTTCTGCCCATTCTCCAGGTGGGGCTATAGGGTTGGCGGGTATACAGGAACTTGTTGACTTGACTGGAGGTGTGTTATAGAACCGCCACTTCTCTTCTCGGGGAACAGTCAGCACCATCAATCCAGCAGGCTTTGGGTTCACAGTCATTTGCATTTCTCTCTCTTCAGCAAAGGATATCTGTGCCTGAAGCTTTGCAAGCAGATCTCGGCTCCAAAAAGTGGAATAGGGCACTCAGGCATATACAGGAACTGGTGCATTATTTTCTGTTCCCCTTGTTCACACATGCGGTTCTGCAGAAAAGGCTTTGTGGCCTTAGCCCCAGTAGCTCTGACAATGGTGATACATCGAGAAAACAAAGGGGCTACCGGCTTTAGTATTCTGCTCCTGTATCCCCCATAAAGTCCATATATTGGTCCCCTATTTTCAAACTGACCATAGGCTCCTGGGGACCCAGGGAAACTTAAGAGTCTGGTCTGGCCTAGTCTTCATTCATGCTGTAGCCTTCTCCGGCTGGCTTATTTTTTAAAATCAAGTACTCCCTCCTCCCCCCTGGGGTGGAGATAAGATGCGGGCATTCACTTCTCTAATGTCCTTCTTTTCTGCAATGGGCGCACTGACTCGCACCCAGTTTTTACTTCCTCTGCTCCTTCGATCAGGATAACCTCCTCCACATCATTCAACTAAAGTATCAGCAAGAAGATCTGTTCTCTTCTCCATCTTTACACTTACTTTCTCTATCACATTTAACAATTCACATTCTTTCTGATCAACTTTCATTAACTATCATGCCCGCAAATCCATCCAGTTTCTGTAATTTCTGTTTTATCTCTCTGGGACTGACTGACAAAAACGCAAATTCTCCTGGGCTGCTGGATTGCATAGGGTATATAGTGAGGCTGACTGGCTGGCAAACTACTTGGGAATCTGCAGGGAGGAGTTCCCCCCCCCCCCTTCCCTAGGCCCACACTGTTTCTCCTAGCAATGCTCTATCCGGGAGGTTTTTTTTTTTTTTTTTAATGTTCTACTTCTCTGCTGTGGGCACATTAGTTCACGCCTACCGGGGGGTGACATCATCGGTGGACTGGGCCCCCTCCCCCCCCTCTAAGCACTCTGAACGGAGCCGGGGCTTCTTAGGGAGCTGCTTACAGGGAAAGAAACTGTATCTATAGATTCTGGGGCAAAATATGGTGAACTAAGGAAATATGGAGCAACTAGCAGAAGTCACTCCCTTTCACATAGCATTCCTAATTGGGACAGAGACATTTTATTACCATAGTCTTCAGTAAATCCATTACTAAAATTCTTGATCATACTTGAAAAGAAACTTATTAAAAAACCCTTATTACCGCAAACATAGGGCAGGCAGAAAACATAAGCTTAGATTAAGCACAGACATATAATTTAGATACAGTTCTTAAAATATAAAACTATTATTTTGCAACATGTTATAACATCTATGCTTATAGAGAGAACTATAGCTATCTGTTACGTATGACTGGAATGAAATTACTTAGCATGGAAACTAACTGCCAGCCGTAGTCTGCATGTCTCTGCAAAAGAAAATGATAATTACACTTACCTGGTAATTGTAGTTCCTTTAGTGACGACAGTTCAGTCCTCTACCTCTGGGTTGTCAATCTCCTCCTGCAGCTAGGAGACTGGTATGTCAGAATGATGACATCACTGGATATAGTCTGCAGCACTCCCACTTGCATCGCAGTGTAAACTATAACAAAGCAGACTCAAAGGAGCAATAAATAAGTAGCAAAACAGAATAACAAATGTACTATCAGGAAACCATCCCCCTCGAGCGGGCCTTCTTACCCCCTGCCCCACCATCGCGAAGGATAGAAACAAAGGAAGAGAAGGAATCCAGACTCACCAGTCACCTCTTCAGCTCGGCACGAAATCTGGAACCTCCTATAAACATCCGGGCGGGAAGGAGGACTGAACTGTCGTCACTAAAGGAACTACAATTACCAGGTAAGTGTAATTATCATTTCCTTAGCGTTCCTCCAGTTCAGTCCTCTACCTCTGGGAAGTACCAGAGCAGTAATCAATGGGAGGGACCCTTCCAGCCGGCATACAAGACAGCCGAGCCGAAACGAGCATCCGAAGCCGCAGCAACATCCAATCGATAGTGTTTGCTGAACGTATGCAGAGACGACCAAGTCGCCGCCCTACAAATGTCCCCCGGGGGAACCAAACTATGTTCTGCCCACGAGGACGCCTGCGCTCTGGTGGAATGCGCTCTCAGACCCACAGGCACTACACGCCCCCAAAGCAAATAAGCGGATGCAATTGCTTCTTTAAGCCAGCGGGCGATGGACGCCTTAGCCGCCGCTTTGCCCCGACGAACGCCGCCGAAGAGAACAAACAAACGCTCAGACTTACGGAACGACTCTGTGGCTCTCAAATATTGACGCAAAGCTCTCTGCACGTCGAGACGCCGAAGACCGCGATCCGCGTCACCGCCCCCCAAAGATCCCAAGACGGGCAAGCAAACTGCCTGGTTCAGATGAAAAGGAGACACCACCTTAGGCAAAAAGGACGGAACAGGACGCAAGACCACCTTTTCTTTAGAAAAGGACAGGAAGGGCTCACGACACGACAACGCTTGCAGCTCTGAGATCCGCCGTGCAGAACAAATCGCCACCAGGAACACCGTCTTGAGCGTCAAATCCTTCAGGGATGCACGACGCAAGGGCTCAAAGGGGGGCTCAGTCAGAGCCGTGAGCACAAGATTGAGATCCCATGGGGGAACGCACACCCTGCGCGCCGGACGTACACGAACGACCGCTTTGAGAAAACGACGAATGTCTGGGTGATCTCCCAACGGCCGTCCATTGATCTTGCCCCGATAACAGGACAGGGCTGCCAACTGCACGCGCAAGGAACTGGCAGCAAGACCTTTGTCAAACCCGTTCTGCAGAAATTCGAGAACCAAAGGAATTGACGCCGAGCCCGGCCTCACCTGACGTTGTGAACACCAGTCCTCAAAAACACGCCAGACCCGCACATACGCCAAGGACGTCGACTGCTTACGCACCCGCAGTAAGGTTGCCACAACCGCGGACGAATAGCCCTTTTTCAGGAGCTTCGCCCTCTCAATGGCCATACCGTAAGCGAGAACCGATCCACCTGAGGCATGAACAGGGGCCCTTGGAGCAACAGATCCGACCTGGCCGGCAGCCGCCAAGGCTCCCCGTCCAACAGACGTATTAGGTCGGCGTACCAGGGCCGCCTCGGCCAATCGGGAGCCACCAACAGCACCTGACCCGCATGCGCTCCGATCTTCTGAACCATCCGGCCTATCAATGCCCATGGTGGAAAGACATAGAGGAGGCCGTCCGTCGGCCACCGACGGAGCAAGGCGTCGATGCCCTCCGACATCCTTTCCCGCCTTCTGCTGAAAAAACGGCCGACTTTTGCCGACTGAAAGGTTGCCATGAGATCCATGACCGGAGTCCCCCAGCGCCTGACGATCTGGCGGAAAACCGCAGGATGCAGTTCCCACTCCCCTGCATCCACGTGCACTCGGCTGAGAAAGTCCGCGGTGACATTGTCTTTGCCGGCAATGTGCGCTGCCGAAATCGCAGACAAGCGAAGCTCTACCCATGCGAACAGCAGGTCGGCCTCCGCCTCCATCGCGGCACTCCTGGTGCCACCCTGTCGGTTGATGTACGCTACCGTCGCCGAGTTGTCGGAGAGAACTCTCACAGCCTGACCGCGCACCAGGCCCTCGAACGCCTATAGGGCCCGAAACACTGCCCGAAGTTCCAAGCGATTGATCGCCCACGAGGCCTCCAGGGGGGTCCACAGGCCCTGCGCAAATTGAGTCTCGCAGTGGGCTCCCCAGCCCACTAGACTGGCATCCGTCATCAATGGCAGCCACTCTGGCTGTTCCAGTGGCAAGCCCCTTGCCAGTGACGAGGGGCGAAGCCACCACCGAAGGGACCGCCGAACTGCGCCCGGGCAAGGAAGACGCGTGCTCAATGAATGTTCCTGATGCGACCAACGACGGAGCAGCGCCCTCTGGAGAGGCCGCATATGGAACCGGGCCCAAGGCACTACCTCCAACGTTGCCGCCATGGTGCCCAGCACCCGGAGATAATCCCATGCCGAGGGAGCCGGCCCTGACAGGAATTGCCGCACCAGGGTCCGCAACCCCTCGGCACGTTTGTGGGGCAGGAACACCTGCCCCTGGGACGTGTCGAACCGGACTCCCAGGTATTCGAGGACCTGAGTGGGCTGCAAACGGCTCTTGGCCGGGTTGACCACCCAACCCAGCTCTTGCAAAAGCTGCACCACCCTGTCCGTTACCCGGAGACTTTCCTCCGCGGACTTGGCACGAATCAACCAATCGTCGAGGTATGGGTGAACCAGGACACCTTCTTTGCGCAAGGCCGCCGCTACCACCACCATGATTTTGGTGAAGGTCCGAGGCGCCGTCGCCAGACCGAACGGTAAGGCCTGAAACTGGTAGTGGCCCCAGGGAAGGGCAAACCGCAGCAATCGCTGGTGCACCTCTCGAATGGGGATGTGCAAGTACGCCTCCGTTAGGTCGAGGGACGTCAAGAATTCTCCGCGTCGCACGGCTACGATGACTGACCGCAATGTTTCCATCCGAAAGTGCGGCACCCGCAAGCACCGGTTCACCCCCTTCAGATCCAGAATGGGTCGCAATTGCCCTCCTTTTTTGGGCACCACGAAATAGATGGAATAGCGACCCAAGCCGTAATCGTCCTTGGGAACCTCCACGACGGCCCCCAAGCGAATGAGCCGATCCAGGGTTTCGCGAACCGCCGCCGCCTTTGCGGGACCCCGACAAGGCGACATGACAAAGGAGTCCCGCACGGGCCGGGCCAGCTCCAGCGCGTATCCATGCTGAACAATTTCCAACACCCACTGATCGGAGGTAATGTGGGTCCAGGCGGAGAGAAACCCCCGAAGCCGACCGCCAATGGGAGGCTCCACCGCCGGGACCCGCCTCGCTTCATTGGGTCTTACGGGCAGAAGATGCTGGGAGGGAGGAGAAGCCTCTACTCGCCCCCCGAAACCCCCGAAAGCCCTGGCCCCTAGAGGGAAAACGCCCCCTCTGGAAAGCGCCTGGCCGCGTGGAACGGAATCTTCTGAAATCCCGAAACTGACCCCGGCCGCTCTGGGCAGACTTGGACTGTTTCGGTTTGTCCTCGGGCAGACGTCCCGCTTTAGACTCACCCAAGTCCTTCACCAACTTATCCAAATCCTCCCCAAACAGCAAACCACCTTTAAAGGGAAGCTTACTGAGGCGGGATTTAGAAGGGCCATCCGCGGCCCAATTACGCAGCCACAAGGAGCGACGGGCAGCCACCACGGAGCCCGTGCTGTTGGCTAGCGCTCGAATTAAATCATAATGCACATCAGCAAGGTAGGCCGCACCTGACTCCAAACGATCCAGCTCTTTCACCTCCTCGAGGTCAACGTGCGGGGATTGGCGCAGCCGCTGGGCCCAGCGCAAACATGCTCGGGCCACCCAGGCTCCGCAGATAGAGGCTTGAAGCGAAAGGGAATCCGCCTCAAAAACCTGCTTGAGTAGACCGTCAACCTTACGGTCCTGGGCATCCTTCAAGGCCGCACTTCCCTCCACGGGAATGGTGGTCTTTTTAGTAACAGCCGATACCACCGCGTCTATCCGTGGCGCTCGGAAGCGGTCTTTAGCGGCTTCCGCCAAAGGATATAACCGGCTCATCGTGCGAATGCCCCGGAGCCCCGCTTCCGGCTTATCCCATTCATCCTGAATCATCCTCTCGACCACCCGGTGTACTGGAAACACCACCTGAGTCTGTCAAACCGCTTGGATGACCGGATCCTCCAATTCGTCCTCCACTGCCGTTGGCGGAGCCAAGTGCAACATCTGCAAAGTCTCCGAAATCAAGGCCGCCAACTCCTCTCTGCGGAACACTCGAATGATCTTGGCTTGCTCTTCAGGCTCCGGGATCTCACCCTCCTCCAGGTCCTGTGATCCCTCTTCAGGATCCCATTCCGGATCCGGAGCTTCCGGCCAGGAGCCCTCCACTGGGTCCGCAAGCCGTGCTCGCTTTGGCGCAGGCGGCTCCGTGACCGTCGCTCCTTCCGCCACCAACGGTGGAGGCTGGGACGCCGGTGATGCCGAACGCTGTCTCTGGCCCTGCTGGCGCAGGCAAAAAGCCTGATGCAGGAGAAGGACAAACTCCGGACTGAATCCACTGAGACCGGACGGCTGAGGGGCCAAGGGTTCACCGGAGGGCCCTGGCATCGCCTCCAAATCGGGCTCTTGCTCCGAGATCCGCTGGGAAGCAGCGGTCACCCCCGCAGGCTCCCCCTGTTCCTCCGGAGACTCATGGCTGCCATCTGAAGCTCCACCGCAGAAGACAGGGCTGCACAGCCCCTGCACACACCGGTGTCAGGGACCGTGCCTCTCCTAGTGCCACACACTAGGCACAGAGGCCGGGCAGCCATAAAGATGAAGCCAACCGCCCCTAAGAGCTAAGGCCAACTTCACTCCAAGACTGGGAAGGCTATGACAGGCAATTCTTTTATTTGCACCTCTGATCAGCCTGCGTGTTCTCTTTTTTTTTTGAAACCTGCAAAGAACTAGCTCTCAAAAACCAAGGAAGGCCCCGCAGCCCCCCCCCCCCTCACCCGGTGAACCCACCGGGCCGACTGAAGGGGCTGAAAAGAAAAATAATGAGGCCCACCCAAAATAACACAATCAAACAACCAAAACGAAAGTTAAGTAAAAGAATTAAAAGAAATGAAATGAAACCGCAGCAGTGTCCCGACAAGAAAACGGGAGCCGATGCACTGACACGCGGCTGCAGCGCGGCACACAAAATGGCCGCTGCGACTGCAAACCGCGAATGTAAAAGGGCGCCAAAATCACCGCGGCGTTCCTGCACCCCACAAACAGCGCGGCCTGGAATAACGAGCAGCCGGAAGCCGGTGCAGCACTTACCGGTCCGGTCTGCCTCTCCTCCAGCGCTACCGACAGCGTCAGGAACCCCGGGCCCTGCAATCACTGAAAGTGAGGCACAGATCAGTCTCAGAGCACAAAAAACGCCGCTCCGAGAGACACGCTGTCAGAATGGCTCACCCCCGTACAGTCAGGGAGGTGAGACTTCTGGGCCAACCGGGGGGAGGGGGGAAAACTCGATCTAGAGCCAGGACCCCCTCACAGGAAGAAAACCCCAGCACCGGCACCGGCAGGAAGCAAGAAGGCTTTCCTCCTGTGTGGCTCTTGATTTTTTTCTGTTTTTTTTTTTGTTTTTTTTAAAGGGACACTGCCCAGAACAGAAACCAACCCACTTAACTATTCTAAAAACCTCCCTGCTCCTTATCCATTCCTCCAAAAACAAAAGAACCTCTCCTTAAGGCTCATCAAGACCTCCTGCTGCAAGGAGACTGGTTACACTGGGATGCAAGTGGGAGTGCTGCAGACCATATCCAGTGATGTCATCATTCTGACATACCAGTCTCCTAGCTGCAGGAGGAGATTGACAACCCAGAGGTAGAGGACTGAACTGGAGGAACGCTAAGGAAATATTTTTTTTTTTTTTAAATCTTACAGTTCAGAAAGCAGATATTCAAGAGACATGAAACGGATACTTTTCCATAGCGTTGGTGGATATCTAGGATGCATATACACCCTCTTTTTTAACAATAAATATGTCTTCTATCAGGTGCTTGCCACAGTATATCAGGAAATAACGTCTTGAAATTTAAAAGACTTTTAAAAAAAAAAACTAAATACCCCCTTTTCCTCTGGACACGGACACACAAAATTCAAATACAGAAAAACAAATGAATTTATCTTGAATTGTAAAGATCTTCATTAGTCACTAGTACAGAGTTTAACAATTCAAAGTAATCACCTTAAATCTTACAGTATGGGGAAGCATGCATTCAAATAACTTATACTTGTTCATAAAAAGGTTGGTAAATATCTGGAATGCACAGCTGTAAAGTAATAACTAGAAAACTAATTTTAAATTCATCTCCTATCACACTTTGATTGAATGAGTCCTTTATTTTAACAAGCAAGAGACTGTTCAATCGGGAGCGGCTGTCTTATTTCATTTTTTTTTTCTTCCTAGCAAGCTGTGTGAAAACCACACCCCTTCGTTCACTGGAAACGAAATGAGACAACTTAGTTTCACAAACACACAGAGACATGCTAGCAAGAATCATTTAAATCAGTGTCAAGTCGTGATCTAATAATTACTTTGTAGGTCAAAGGAAAAAAAAACCCAAAGCAGTTCGCTTAGTTTTTCTATCATTTCTGTTCGAACCATAAAACACAGGGCAAAGCTAAGCCCACAAATGTATGAATGATACCTAGCAGCCTATCTGACCAGAGTAAGTAATCTCACCCTGCACACTAAAACTTTATGGACAGAGCAGAGAATATAACTAAAAACAGTTTACGGAGCTCCGATGAGGTTAAAACGACCTTCAAAACTAAAATTCTGACTAACTATTTCTATCGAATGGTATATAATACATGAGCATAGTAGAATGAACATCACTATTAAAACAAAGTGAATAAAATCAGGTATAATTGTCCTAAAATAAGCTCCAATTAGCCCAGCAGCAGAACGTTGAAAACATGCCTTCATAGGGTTAAAAAGGCACCTCTGCACAGCCACGCCCCTTGTCAGCCTCACACTGTACTGTAGGAGAAAAACTGACTGAGTGAGACATGTTCTTGATTTTTCAGTGAGTCAAGCGGTAAATTGTCATAAATTACCCAACAGAATTTAATCTTACATTATACTAGAAGGGAAACTCGTGGTTTCAACAAAAAACAAAGACACATAGACAAACGCCCTCAGCCCTGGAAACATTTAAGGGTAACAAATAACAAGACAAGGAAATGCGTTACTCAGGAGTCCGCCTTCGCTTGGTCTGTGCTGCCAGACCTCTCATTCACACTTCATTCACACAATCATGCTAGCAATGTATCCCAAAAAACACAGCCCAATCCTGTCTATTCTGACTAGGCCATGTTCAAATTCCAAAATACAAGAAGACGGTAGTTTCGCCCCACGAATACTCATGCAGGGGTAGTCGGACCGTCTTGAGAGGTGATCAAGCTCTCTTACCAAGTTCAAAATTCAAGATTCAAATGGCAGTACTGCTCTGACTCATCTGTCTAGACATACCAAATCAAAACTCTACTCACCGGATCCGGTCCTCAAAGTTCCCAAGCAAGCGCATGAGTTGGACCTCGGACTCCCCTCACTCGGGTTCGAGGTGTTGGTTCCAACTGGGTCCGGCACCCTCCGAGGCCTGGCCAGCTCCCTCCGATGCAACAGGACCGGTGGCGCCTGGGAGCCTAGCCCACATCGGGAGGGCACGATCCCGGCAGGACCAAACCTATAGAGGCGGAAAGTCGTGGTATATTGGCTCATATACCCCCTACTAACCACACCTTCCCGGCTCCAACGCACCAAGAATATGTAGCAGCAGAATGCAGACAATCCAATGATACCAGGAGTCTGTTCAGAAGGTCCAAATCATTTATTTGTGCACAAGACTCAAGCAGAATCACATTCAAAATGGCTGAGCAATGGTTTCTAGCAAAACAACAACTTTTATACCGTTCTTCTCCATTCTAGACATAGGCAAACTTTTCATTGGTCCCAGTAACCCCTCTCACCCATCTATTGGTCCCGGTACCACTACGTAGTTGTCCAATGAGGACCTTGATCTGGGCTCAGCACCTGCTTTACCCCCCTTCTAGTCCCAATTACAATGGTCAGTTCACCAACTTAGATACTTTCCTCCTCCAAGGTCATTTAGCTAGTTAGAACATGTGGGAAAGCAGGGCACTGTAACTTTTCTTTCAGCAGTGTTAATTCCATAGAAGCTGTGCTCTCTTATCAGTACCAATTAGACTTGTTTTTCTATATTTTCTAAGTTTCGATTCTGCTTAGCTATACTAAATTGTGTTCAGTTAAGTTTCAATTCTACGGTGTCATCATTCAGGGGGGTTTTCATTCCTCTGGGCCCAACTACAGGCTTCATTTACAGGTCAAGCTGCTTAGGCCTGTCTGTTTAGTTCAATTAGCATGGATCATAGGCCTTCGCCTACCACAACAGCTCTGAGAACAGAAACGGTGATTGTATATAGAAAAAAAGAAAAATACTGTTTGTAAAACACTATCCAGGAACAAGCAGGAATGAGTCTTCACATATGAGTACGTCGGTACCGACGGAGCCTGCGCGGGAACGCTCCCCAGCGTCCTAAAAGAAAGCTTTTGGGAGCATCCCATGTGCATGTGTGCTGCCTTCCCGCCCATTTACTTCCCTCATCAGTTTTCCGCGGAGCCGGCAGGACATACTCCTGTCACTGCAGAAAATTCTTCTTTTTATTCTTAGTTTTTTGTGGTCGCGTCTGCCTTCCCTTGACGCCACCGGTACCGCCGGTGCTTTTCTTTCTTTTCCTGAAGAATTTCTTCTTTTCTTATAAATCTTTCTTGTTAGTGCCTGACGTTTTCTAGGCCACTAGGCCTCTACCCTTCCATTATGGAAAAGCCAGCCACTATCCTTAAGAAATGCTCAAAGTGTGGAGGTACAGATATATTTTCAGACACTCATACTTGGTGTCTAAAATGTTTAGGTCCTGACCATTGCCCTCTGGAGTGTCTCTCCTGCTGGACCTCAAACAGAAGAAGTCTTCAGAATCAAGTACAACTCGATACCCGGTTCACATGGCCCTCGATGTCACCAGCTAGAATATCATCTTCTTCACAGGATCAGGTAACCAAACAAAAGTCTGTAAAGACTAGCCAGTCCTCGAGTGGTAGATCTCCCCCTCAGCATCGAGATGGCTTCGGCCTTGCCCCCGAGGACATTTTGGCAATAAAGCCCCGGCGGGAGTCTTCGGGCTCCAAAGCATTAACGGGGCTCCAGGTTGTTCCCGGGGTTCTTACCTCGATGAACATACCTGGGCCATGCTTGGTGGTTGTGGCCGCTTCGAGCGGTACCAACACCGGCTATGGTGATGGATGAAACACTCCTCACCGATGAACGTAGTCTAGCACTCTCAGCTACTTCGGTACCGCTAGAGTTGCTGCAGACCGTTCCTCGAGTATCGGTATCGACTTCGGTACTGGTATCGGCATCGGTGTCTGTACCGTCCATGCTTGCTTCGACAGAATCGCTTCCCTCGATACCGAGCCTGGAATCGATCTCTAGCATGGGGGATTCGGTACCAACTCGTCTCGGTACCAATCTCGGGTGGTTCCGAAGACATCGCTTTAAAGAAAATCCGATGTTTCATCCTTTCAGGTCCTCTGATCCTGATGACTGGGATGAATCCATCGGTACCAAGGCTGATTTTTCTATAAATCTAGTCTTTACCCCTCATTTTAGAGGGTCCTCCTTGGGGGAGATTTCTTTTCAAGCTTTTCTGCTTGATATGGCAAAGTTACTTGCCATTTCTATACCTGGTAAAGAATCCCTACCGGGGAATTCAGAGACACTGCAATTCCCCTGGATTCCAAAGGAGGTGATCATGCTTCCTTTGCATCAGATCTTGCAAGATCTACTATTAAGAATGTGGGAAACTCCTTTAACGGTATCCCCACATTCTAAGACACTTGACACTATGTACAAGGTGCCACCTTCTCCAGGTTTTCAAAAGACTCAACTTCCTCATCATTCTATTGTTGTAGAATCAGCAATGAGGCGTATTAAGAGTGCAAAGAAGCACTCTTCTTATCCGCCAGGTCGTGAGTCTAGGACTTTAGATGCCTTTGGACGTCGATGCTTCCAGGCATCCATGCTTTCAGCAAGAATTATCTCATATATTTTCTATATGGGATTATCTCTTGAAGAGGTCACAAAAAACTTAGTTTTTGAACCCTTTTCTTCCAGAGCATAAAAGAGCAGACTATTCCTTATTAGTCAATCATGCTCAGAATATCTCTAGGTTCCTTAATCGTGCTTCCCTGGACTGTTTTGAGTCTATTAGCAGAACTTCTGCTATAGCCTAGGAGCACGACGCATAGCCTGGCTTCAGACTTGGACAGATGGGTTCAGGACAGGCTGGGAAATACTCCTTGTACTGGTGAAAATCTCTTCAACAAGGAGGCTTTGTTTCAAGCTAATCAGTTAAGCACTGATGCTGTTACTTTCAGAGGATTGTCAAACTTTCCTCTATCCCAGCTAATAAAAAATCTCCTAAAAAGCTTTATTCCCCCAAGGGAAAAAAGTTTTATCCATCTTCTACCCATTCTGCAGATGTTTCCAAAGATGGGCAACATCACACCAGGCTAAGAAAATCAAAACCTCAACAGGCTCAGCAAACCCAGCAATCGCAGGGTTTCTGATATTTTCTTATTTTTTCTGTGTGAGGTTTAAAACTTTTGAGTCCACTTCTTTTCAACAGAAGCATCTAAAATTCATCTCATCAATGCTGAGATATCAGTCATACATTGACTCAATCCTTGACTCTGGGCATGAATCTCTTGCTACAAGAGAAATCTATCCTCCTAGCTCCAAGAGCTATTAAGGACTTTCATACCACAGAGATAACAGGTTCCTCCTTTTAAAACAAAAGGAGGCCTAACAACTAACAACAGGGTGAGCTATACCCTTCACCTTGTCAGTTTACTGTACGAGTATATCTCATACTTTTAACTGCAAGGGGACCCTATCTCTTCAAACACTTACCAAATTGTAAGTCTTCTCAACTCTGTATTACTTTCTATCCCTCTTAGCCCAGACATTCAGTCTCTAAGAGTACTACTACTCAACTGGAGGGCTTATTCCCTAAACTATAGGTTTTTCTTCAATACCTACTCCAGGAAGTAGTTTCCATACATAGTTTTCTTCCCCTTGGCGGTTCATCTTCTTCTCAGATATCTTTTTAAGGCGGACAGAACTTGGGTATCACTACACCAAATTGTGTCTCTCGGTCCTCTCCAATCCACAGGACCTAACTTTTTATGCTGCCTTAATAACAGAAATTCCAAAAGAGGTCCAGAACTCATTTGGACTGTTTATTGTTGCAGGCTTCAGGCCTGTCTACTATTCTTAGCTACCTTCAATTTTCTTTGGCTTCAACAGAATAGATTAGGTTGCACACTGGCAATTCAACAGCCAGATCTAAGCAACCTACAACATGCTCTCTGCAATTCTACAACAAAGCTCTGCAACTGTGGGCCTTTGCCAGAGAGCCTCAGAGCTACTCCTAATAGGTAGCGGCCAGATAGTTAACAAGGGTTTCAGCTGGTAGACCTTGCCAGTCATACTCCTACATGACTGTTTTTTTTCCTACTCTTACCATATTCCTTAAAATTTCCTTTTAAGAAAAGGTAACCAGGGTTTAGACCACGTGAAAGCGTAAAAAATTGCACAATTCCCTGGTTTGTTCCACATCCCACTGGAACTTCTACATCAGGGATGCATTTTTTTTCACTGCAGTCGGTCCTTATTCACTACTTTCCTTCTAATTCCTATACTTCATGCTAGCTTATGTTGAACAAGAAAACGCATGATACTCATATTGCCCTCATAAAGAGGCAAACATGGTATCCCCTTGTATTGTGTCTTTTTCTTCAGCTACTATTAGAAATTATAGAAGGATCCAGACTTGCTGTCTTAAGACTAAGGATCTCCTCTGCACTCATTCACGTACGTCTCGAGACCTGGTTATTTCAGGGGCTAGATCTTTTCAAGGAGTCTAGTCCTATCCCTGTAAGTGAAGAACATAATATCAGTTTCCACGAAACCTCCTCTATAGTTCTTCCATATTTAACCAGACAAAGATTCTCCATCAATATTCTCAAGTAGGTCTTAATCCTTCTTGTTATTGCGTCAATCTCTATACAACATCTGACTCTGAAAGATCTTCAAGAAGTTGGGGGCTCAGCGCCTAGTACAAATGTCTTTGTCTTTCATTGGAATAAAGGAGGTCTTAAAGACCTATCCCCTTTTTTCTACAAAGGGTATTTCTGCCTTTTCATCCAAACCAGGCAGATTATCTCCACTCTCTCCTAGGACCTTTTTCTGCTCCAAGGACAAGAAGTTCAATTTTTTGGACTTTACAGAAGCTTTAGCTATCTCTCAAGAGTCCAACCTCATTGAACCCCCCCCCCCCCCCGTACTTCTTCTGGGGTTAGTACTGGACATGAGGGCTTATCATCTCTTCCTGTATTGCAAAATTTTATTTTTCCCTCTACTTCTCATTGGGGGAATTTCTTTGAGGATAATCTACTGGCTCTCAACCACAGATCCATGTTACCCTCAACAACTATTTTTGCGTGACATCCACATTAGAAAATTGGAATTTAATATTTTTCTAATATTTATGATTTACACAAGGACTCCCCTCTGGATACTTTGTTTAGTCAAGCTGTTCCACAGCACCTCTTTTATTCTTTTCTAGTTCAACTCCTACCCTCCATCCCTTAGATGCCTGAGGTTTTGAGGGATAAGCATGGCTCATCTTTAGATTTGCAACATGCTGGGGCCTCCTCCAGGCATCTCAGCTTGGGAGTCCCCATATGTGAAGACTCATTCCTGCTTGTTCCTGGAGATAGCACAGTTACTTACCTGTAACAGGTGATCTCTGGGAACAGCAGGAATAAGTCTTCACAACCCACCCACCTCCCCTAGGAGTGGTTCTCTCTCTTTCTTCTCTCTAATTTGTCTACTTCCCTCCTTCGGTCTCAGCTACAAACCCAACTGATGAGAGGGAAGTAAATGGGCGGGAAGGCAGTGCGCATGCGCGTGGGATGCTCCCAAAAGCTTTCTTTTTGGACGTGGGGGAGCGTTCCCGTGCAGGCTCCGTCGGTACCGATGTACCCAAATGTGAAGACTTATTCCTGCTGTTCCCAGAGATCACCTGTTACAGGTAAGTAACTGTGCTTTACTTACCTCCCTGGAATTGTTCCCATTTTAACTTTTAGTATAAATAATTTTTAATGGCTTTTATAACTTATATCGACAATACTAACATTCTCCACTACTCCCAACTAATACTAGCAAAAGAATCTTCAAGCAAAGAAAACACCATTATTGCAAACATTCCCTTAAAGCCCTCAACCTTCTAATCCCTCCCTCCTCCCCCAGCTAAACATGCAAGGAATTTAGGAGCTCACTACACCTTCTTGGTGTTAGAGACATTAAAAAGGGGTGCCAGATCTTCAGGAAGGTCCGCCACCTCTTCAGACCAGACATCGCAGTCATTAGCTCCATACACAAGAGGATATGCATCTGGACTTGCCACATCTCCAGACTTAGAGGCTCAGAATCAATCCAATACAACATTAAACAGTGCTTTGCTACTGCAAACAGAATCTCTGCCCGTACACTCAGCTCAAGATCAGCTGGGCAATGGCTTTAATCAGTGTCCAACATGGCAGAAAGGCTCTGAAATACTGCATTCCAAAACAGAACAATGCAAGGACAAGACTAAATGCAATCTACATAAGTCTCCAGCCACCTCTGCATAACATGGTCTCTGAAGAGCTATATTTCAAATTCTTGCATAGAATGTATGAGTTTCACACCATACATAACTCTTTACCACTTCATTTACCCCATACACTCCCCCCCCCCCTCCAAAAGTCATCCACATTCAACTCCACATTCACATGTTGTGCAAAAGTCAGGAAATGCCCATTTAACCTCTGCATAGTCAAGCCAGTGACTGCAACTTAGCATAGCCACGGGAGAAAAAGAAAACACTCCGTTGGCTCTTTACTCCCACAGCTGTGCAGAGGTGAGTCAGGGAGCCAGGCTTCAGGCCTCACCGGCTTCCTCTTAAGATGGTCAGGCACGCGCGGGGTCCCTCATGGTGTGGGGCTGTGTGTGTGAAGGAGGGAGCTGCTGGCAGTAGAAGAGGACTGCTACTGGCGCTAGAACGGGAAATGGGCTAATGTTGGGGGATGGGGAGACTGTGATTTGAAAGGAGGACAATGCTGGGAGGGACTGAGACTGGATGACGCTGATACTGGGGGGGCCAGGACTGGAAAAGGGCTGATACTGGGGAATGGAGGGCTAGCAATGGATTGGAAGGGAACTGATGGGAGGGACTGGATGATGCTGATACTGAGGGGGCTAGGACTGGAAATGGGCTGATGCTGGGGGATGGGAAGAATGGGACTGGAAGGGAGTGGATGCTGGGAGGGGCTGGGACTGGAAGGGAGCTGATGCTGGGAGAGGACTAGAAGGTGGTGGGGGTGGGGCTAGTACTGGGTTTGGGGGGAGAAAAAAGCTATGGGAGTAAGGATAGAGAGGGGAGCAGATATTTTGTGTGGGAGGGAAGAAAAAAGGTCATACAGAGGGAAAGTGAATGCTGGGGTAAGAAGGAGGAAAGGCAGAGTTAATGAATATCTGAGATGGAACTAACTGGGTGGCGGAAGGGATGTAGGAGGTAGTACTAAGGACAGGAAGATGGGGAGAGCAGGGACTGGGACTTAGGAGGAGACTAAAATTGGGTGGGAGAAAAGAAGAAGACAGAATCTAAAATTGGCTGGATACTGGAAGAGTAAGTGGGGACTCAGATACTGGAAGAGTAAGTGGGGACTCAGATGGTGGGCCCAGGAGCTGGCACAACACAATGTGCATGTAGCTCCGGCATTGTGCAGCTTCATCTTTCTTTCTCTGAGTCAGCAACAATATCCAGTGCTGCTTGTAGCATTCACTTCCAGTGTGTAGGGCCATTCACCGGAAGTGAATGCTACAGGCAGCACTGGGAGGACAGAGAGAGGGAGATAAAGAGAGTTGGGATATGCTGGATGTGGGTGTATGTGTGTGAATGTATCTAATAATCTATAGATAGATATAGATATATAGAGAGAGATGGATTTTAAGAGATAGATAATGAATTGATTATAGATATTGCCAAGATAGTCACAAAGGGAGAAGCGATCACATTGGGTGACTTTAATCTACCTGATGTGGATTGGATTACTCCTTCTGCAAATCTGGAAAGAAGCAAAAAAATTGCGGATGCTCTCCAAGACTCATTACTTAGACAAGTGGTGATAGAACCAACCAGGGAAAGCTCAACGCTGGATTTAGTGCTCACAAACGGTGATAGCGTGTCAAATGTCTGCGTGGGTGCCCCTGTGAGCAGCAGCGATCATCACACGGTGTGGTTTGAGATAAAAGCCATGGTACAGGTCAATCATAGCAAGCTCAAGGTCCTAAACTTCAAAAACACAGACTTCAATAAAATGGCCAAGTACCTAGAGGGCATAACATGAAGCTGCAAGGTGTTAAATTGAAAGGCAGTGTCAGGAAATATTTTTTCACTGAAAGGGTGGTGGAATGCTTGGAATGCTCTCCCGATGGAAGTGGTGGGGGCAAACACGGTGACGGAATTCAAAACAGCTTGGACAAGCACAGCGGATCCCTTTACAGCAGCAGGATAAAATCAAAATAAACTGAACCATCTAACTTCTTAACAAATAGTGGTGTCCTACATGGAGTGGTGGGTCCACCCCTAAACAAAGACATGAGGAGGGGTGTCCTACACAGAGCGACAGGTGCACCTACTCTTGCCGTATTGCTGGGCAGACTGGATGGACCATGCTGGTCTTTATCTGCCGTCATTTACTATGTTACTATGTTACCTAAAGGAGGAGCTGACAGGGTGGAAGGAGATAAGGGAAGTGGAATTGAAATGGGCTAAACTAAAGGTGGCAATAAAAGGGGCAACAGATAAATATGTAAGAAAAGTAAACAAAAACAAGAGAAGAAAACTTATTTGGTTTTCCAAAGAAGTGGCTGCTCAAATAAAGGCAAAAAACAGAGTTTCGCAAAATTCAAAAGCTTGCAAACAGAGGAACACAGAAATTGAATACAGGATCAAACGCAAAGAGACAAAGAGAGAAATAAGGATAGCAAAATCAAAGGCAGAGGAAAAGATGGCTAACGATGTGAAGTGTGGCGACAAAACTTTCTTCAGGTATATTGGAGAAAGGAAGAAGATCAGAGGTGGAATTGCAGGACTCAGAAGTGCTGGGAACGCACTCGTGGAAAGTGACATTAAAAAAGCGAAATTACTAAACGAAAACTTCTGCTCTGTTTTTACTAAGGAAAGTCCTGGAGAAGGACCACCTGTGAATCCCAAATATAAAACTGGGAATGAAGTAGATACCACACCATTCACAGAAGATGATGTGTTAGAACAACTTGCAAAACTGAAAGTGGACAAGGCCATGGGACCAGATGAGATACATCCCAGGATAATGAAAGAGCTCAGAGAGGTTCTTGCAGGGCTGTTAATGGATGTTTTCAACAGATCCTTGGAAACAGGAGAGGTTCCTCAGGACTGGAGAATGGCTGATGTCGTACCTCTACACAAAAGTAGTGACAGGGAAGAAGTGTCAAACTACATGTTGAAGACCTAAACATGAAAGGCCTTACCTCAGCGGTGGGAAAAGTAATGGAGGCGCTCCTGAAAGAGCGAATTGTGAACTTTCTCAAAGCCAACAGGTTGCAAGATCTGAGGCAACATGGTTTTACCGAGGGACGATCTTGCCAAACAAAAATCTGATTGAGTTCTTTGACTGGGTGACCAGGGAACTATATCAGCCTTCGACACAGCCTTCGACACAGCCTTCGACACAGTGGACCACAACACGCTCCTAGAAAGACTACAGAACACTGGTATACACGGTATCACACTGAAATGGTTCCACTCGTACCTAACCGAAAGACAGCTACAGGTCAAGGTGGGACACATCACCTCCCGACCCATCAAAGTCCGTCAAGGTGTACCTCAAGGTTCTGCGCTCTCAGCACTCCTATTTAACATCTACATCCAACCAATCTGCAACATCATGAAAGAGAACAACATTCAATACACGATCTATGCGGACGACATCATGATATACACCCCGATATCAATCGACAACCCGGACTTCTCTAAGATAACAGACTGCCTTACACAAATGACCAGTTGGTGTCAAAACAACAACCTCGCCATAAACTACAACAAGACTGAAGCTTTAATCATCACTCGGAACCAAAGCTTCATACACCCACCAAATATAAAGATACAAAACATTACTATACCAATAAGGTCAGAAGTAAGATACCTCGGGGTTACGCTGGACAATAAACTCAATCTCAAGCCACACATAGACAAAACAATACAAAAAGCCTACTACAAGATGCGAATCATCAGGAGACTGAAACCACTCCTCGCCCCAGAACACTTCCGTACCGTCTGTCAAGCACTGATAACCCCTCTACTGGACTTCTGCAATCCGATATACCTTGGACTACCGAAACAAGCCATCAAACCACTCCAACTGGCACAAAACACCGCAGCACGAATCATATCCGGAACTGCAAGACAGGAGCACATCACACCCACCTTAAAGGACTTACACTGGCTACCAATCGATGCACGCATCAGATACAAAACTATCATAAACCTATTTAAGATAAAACAGCAAACATCAGCCAACAGCCTGCACACCCTCATACAACCAGACACCAGCACACGTCCTAGAAGAAAACAAACACACAACCGAGTCAGCACCCCAAGTGAATACAAACACACACGCAAGGACACAACAGACAGAGCACTCTCCATGGCTGCTCCAACAATATGGAACAAACTACCGGACGATTTGAGGGCAACTACAGAGCTCAAGGACTTCAGAAAACAGCTGAAAACCATGCTGTTCATAGAACACTTTGGACACATCACATAAACTAAGGAACTGTATAGCAGCACACGTTACCGCCTAACACTAGATGTATATAAAATGATTTTAGCACCACTGTAAATAGCCCACATTGTACATAGCTCACACCAATCTAGCACACAAGACAACACACACCCAACGAACTTTCCACCCTCACTGCATGTATCAACACTCACACTACCAGATTGTTTGCTGTGATACCACCTTGATTATTATGATAAGGCGGTTTAGAAATACTGTTAAATAAAATAAATAAAATAAATAAATATCAGGGGCATGCGATGGATGTCATCTACCTGGATTTCAGCAAAGCCTTTGATACTGTTCCTCATAGAAGGATTATCAGTAAACTCAGTAGTTTGGGGATAGATCCCAAGATGGTAAATTGGATCAGAAATTGGTTGACTGACGGCAGAAGGTGATGGTACAAGGAGCTCACTCGGATGAAAGAAAGGTGATTAGCGGGGTGCCCGAGGGGTCGGTCCTGGACCCGGCACTGTTCAATGTATTTGTGAGTGATATTGCTGAAGGACTGCATGGAAAAGTCTGTCTATTTGCAGATGACACAAAATTTTGCAACAGAGTGGACTCCCCCGAGGGAGTGGTTAACATGAGGAATGATCTACAAAAGCTGAAAGAATGGTCTAATTCTTGGCAATTAAGATTTAATGCGAAGAAGTGCAGAGTCATGCACTTGGTAAGCAGAAATCCAAAGGGAAATGTACGCGATAGGGGGCGAGAGATTGGTGTGTCCGGATCAGAAGAAAGACCTCGGCGTGATTCTTTCTGAAGTTCTCAAGGTGGCAAAACAGTGCGACAAGGCGGTGGCAAAAGCCAGGAGGATGTTGGGCTGCATACGAAGAGGAATTACCAGCAGAAAGGAAGAGGTACTTATGCCACTGTACAAGTCACTGGTGAGGCCTCACTTGGAATACTGTGTTCAGTTTTGGAGACCATATCTTGCAAAGGATATAAAAAGACTGGAAACTGTTCAGAGGGGAAGGCAACCAAAATGATTTGGAGCCTGGGTCAGAAGCCTTATGAGAAGAGACTTGAAGACCTAAACATGTACACTTTGGAGGAGAGGAGGGACAGGGGAGATATGATTCAGAACTTTAAATACTTAAAGAGAAATAATGAGCAAACAAACCTCTTCCAAAGACGGAGAAGCTGCAAAACTAGAGGGCATAACATGAAGCTACAAGGTGGTAAATTGAAAGGCAATATAAGGAAATACTTTTTCACTGAAAGGGTGGTGGATGCTTGGAATGCGCTCCTGATAGAAGTGGTGGGGGCAAATACGGTAATGGAGTTCAAAAGGGCATGGGACAGACACAGTGGATCTCTTTACAGCAACAAGAAAATATCAAAATAATCTGAACCATCTAATTCTTTAACAAATAGGGATGTACTACAAGGAGTGGTGGGATCACCCTTAAACAAAGACATGGGGAAGGGGGGCCTGCACAGAGTAGCAGGTGTACCTACTCTTGACACCGTACTGGGCAGACTAGATGGACCATACTAGTCTTTATCTGCCGTCATTTACTATGTTACTAAGTTATGTGAGAGAAGGGATATATTGGCATGGCATGGAGAGGAACGGGGGAGAGAGAGAAGATGCTGAGCTAGGAAGGAAAATAGGAGAGATGCCGGACCACTGCAGGGGGAGAGGATGGAGAAGGGGAAGGGGATAGATGGTTTAAGGGCGGGGGGGGCTGGGGAGGTGGAAGAGAAAGCATGAGATGGTGGACTTTGTGATAAAGCAGGAAGGGTGAAGGAATTGGGAGAATGCTGAATTGTGGTGGTGAGAGAGGGAGGGGAGGGAAATGGTGGGCATGATGGAACTATGTGAGAGAGGCCATGGGAAGTTGGCAAGGAGATGAGTGAGAGGAGGAGGAGGAGGATTACAGAGGACTGAAATGTGGTAATGGGGAGTGGGTGAAAGACAAAGGGGAATAAAAGACTAGCAAAGGAGTGGGATGAGAAATGGGGGAGCTGGGCTGCAGGTTAGAAGAGTAGATGGAAAGTTGCTAGGTGAAAAGTCAAAAGGGGATTGAAGATGGAGGGTTGAAATTGAGTGAATGAATGAGTTAAGAAAGAAATGGAGAAAAGTACAAAAAGCGAAAGATCAGTATATCAGGCGGAAGTAGACAGAAAATGGAAAAAATAGGAGAAGAGATAAGAAAGAACAAATGGACAGCACACAATGGAGAGTTAACAGAAGACACAAAGAACGCAGAAGAGACTGAGGCAATTGCAACTGAAAAATAAAATGCCTAAACAACAACAAAGCAGAAAAAAAAGTATTTTATTTTGAATTTATTAACTGGAATATGTCAGCTCTGGGAACTGTGCGCTGATGTCTTTGTGCTTTGTTCAGTATAAGAGGAAATTTCATACTTTAATTTTTCCAGTGTTGTGGTGCATTCAAAGTTTGGCTTTTGGGGGTTCCCAGTTCAATTATTGTCTTCGTATTTCTAAATCGTGACCCCTTGTTCTGTATTTGGTGATGGTCTGTCTGTTTTGCATCTATGACAGAACTGTGCTATTCTATTTGTCTAGTTTCTGTGTAGTAGACACACTTGTTCTCCTTTCCCAGAAAGAGATGTATTGGTTTAATATTTATAGTGCTACCTTTTGATAAATAGGGTTAGGTACTGTGTGAGTCCTGGTAGTGCTGTTATGATATGGCAGGTTTGCTGTGGGTTCTAAATGAGCAGGGTTTTGTAGTAATGCACGTGACAGTTGGCACTGGAGGATAGTAATGCAGAAATATGGTAGCCTTTCTTTATCTTTACTGTAAATGCAAATGCTTTTCAGACACTCATTGAGAGGCATGTTTATTAAAGGTTAATGTGCTTTCATATTAACTTTACCAAGTTTAAGTTACAATGTAAACCACTTTGACTGAAATGATAATGTACATTAAACAGGGACATTAATAACTTAGATTTTCTGAGACAATGGAGGGTTAAGTGACTTGTCCAAGGCCACAAGGAGTGCTAGTGGGAATTGAACCCTGGTCTCTTGGTTCCCAAGTCAGTGCTCTAACCATTTAGGCTACTCCTCCATTTATGTCTATGGGTACAGTGGCACTTAACACACATTAATGTTTAGTAAACATGTCCCTAAGTCATTGTTAGGACAAAAAAGAGGCTTATGAAGCACTCCTTTGAAAACCGCTTAAAATTTTAGATGGGCAGCATATACATTTTAAAATAAAATAGATTCATACAAATGAAGCCCAGAGGATATACAAATATTTATGCAAATGAGGCCCCACAATTAGCCTCTACACATGGCCCTGCAATACCCTTTGGCCACCTCTGCTATTCTTCCCAATTTATTGAAGTCGGCTTTCCAAAGCACCAAAGGCAACCACTAGAATATATACAGGCACTGGTAAAACCACCAGTTTTATTAACTGGATATGGCATAGCACGAAAATAAAAGGTCTCTCCAAGCTTGCAGGTGTCGTACCATACTCCCATAACTGGCCCTACATTGGCTGCATACAGCAGCTCCAAGTTCCGAGGCAGCATTATCCCCAAATACTTAAGCAATCCCCTTTGCCCACCACATGGAGAATAAACTCCGCAAGTTCTCGCACACTACCATTGATGTTCATCACCAGGGATTTATCCCAATTCACTGGCAGTCCTGAACAGATCTCAAATTCTCAAAAGATTTCTATCACTTGTGGCAATAACCTCTGAGGATTGCCCAGCAAAATCAACATGTCTGCAAACAAAACTGCATTGACCCCCTTGTTCTCCACCCAGATTGCCCTCTTCTCAGGATCCATCTTCAATTTATGGATCAAGGGTTCCATTCACAGAGCAAAAATACTAGGGAGAAGGGGGCATCCCTGTTGAGTGCCAACCCGCAGCTTGACGCCTTCCAATGTGCTCTATGTCCATTCACCAACACCCTTGCCCATGGGACTGGTACACGAGGCCTGCATCAATGCAGTGGCCTCTACAGTCATTCCAAACTTACCTAGTACATAGCACAGGTAATTACAAGAAACCTTGTCAAAGACCTCAAGATCAAAGCTAACTACCAATGCTGTACCACCATATCGCCAAGCTGCCTCCAACCCAGCCAATACCTGCTGCATATTAGTTGCACCTTGCCTGCCCAGCATGAACCCCACCTGCTCTTTATCCACCAACATGGGTAAACACTTATTTAACCTCTGTATGAGAGTTTTAGCATACATTTTCACATCTACGTTAAGGAACAAAATAGGTCAGTAGGACCCATTCGCCTCTGCATCCTTTCCAAAAATGCAATGTGTGCCTTCAAGTCAATGCTGCCCAAGTAGCTCTTGGGTTTTCTTGGCAGTGTGACCAGAAGTAGCTTACCAGGCCTTTCTTCCAAGGCAATGGAGGGTTAAGTGATTTGCCCAAGGCCACAAGGAGTACTAGTAGGACTCAAACCCTGGTCTCTTGGTTGTTAAGCCAGTGCTATAACCATTATGCTACTCCTCCACTCACATAGCCTTTCCAGGTTTCGGCAAAATCATGATCAAGTCTTGATTCACCGTCTTGGAAAGGAAAGCCATCACACAAGCCTCCTCAAACATCGCTCACAAGGGCTTGGTCACTTCTGCTAAAATTTTATAGAACTGGGCCCTAAAATTGTCCAGGCCAGGTGCCGTTATATTGCTTAATTCCTGGATAGCTGCCAAAATTATGGCACCCATACACAATACCTACAAACACTGCTTTCGCTCAGGAGTAAACACAGGCAGCTCCAATCCCTCAAAAAAATGATCACGTTCTACCTCTCCACCCAAATACCCCTCATAGAGCTTCTGATGATGTCCAGTAAAACATGCGCTGATCAAAATGTTCAATGCACCAAATCCCCTGCTCATCACTCAGCATCATAATGAAGCATGACCCCTGTCCCATTTGCATTAACCTTGCCAGACAACAGTCTGATTTATTACCAAATCTAAACAACTAGTGCTTCTGGTATTGAATAGTGTACAGAGTTCTCTGGTGTAAAACTCCACTAACTGCAGTCTGAACTGAAATAATTGCTCCTGCAAAGCTGCCAATGGGCTCTGCATGCTGCCACTGCACCAAACAAAGCTGCCCTCCCAATCACAAAAGTGACCCAGTCATCTGCTTCTGCTGGCACGATGCGTATGCTATGATCGCTCCTTGCATCACTGTTTTCACCGCTTCCCAAAATAAATTTGGGTTGCTCAATTCACTGCATTAAAAAGAGCAAAGTCCTGCCATTGCTGTTTAAGATATTTTTTAAATTCAGGATCCTCATGGAACCTAACTAGCATCCTCCAACCCCTTCCTCCCCCTGCTCTCTTAAAAACATGGGGGATCCAAGATGGTGCTTTGAGGGCACGTGCTGGAGGACGCGTTAACTCTCTTGCTGGCTTTGAAGCGACCCGTTGCCTGTTTGGGTATGGGCAAGAGGAAGGGGAAGGGGCAGACTAACCTCCCGATTAGCTCTCTTCCAGTGCCCTGCGCCAGTCGACCTTGGAGAGCTTTGGAGTTAATTCTGCAGCTTCAGCGCCGGTTACTCTTGACCCATCCGGAGGAAGAGTGACGGACAGCAGTGAAGTAGCTTCTTTGAGCCCTATTCAGCGTACACTGCCTCCCCATCCTGGAAGAGATACTGCCATCGGAGCTCTAGCGCGTTTGCAACTGGAGGAGGTAGGAAGTCCAGCCCAGCAGGGAGGTGCGATTGCAGTAATGCCTGGATCTGGAGGTGAAGAAGGTTGTGCAACAAACTTTGGAAGATATTGTCCAGGAGCGGAGTGAAAGTTCTGGTCGAGAAGGTGAGGTGCAGATTCAACAGGCCGTGACATTGGAGTCACTGTGGACTTTTATCCAGTTGTTTCAGGATGCTTTGGGGGTGATTTATCTGTGGTGGCCCAGGCTGTGGTTGAGCAGTTCAAGGCAGTGGAATTGAACATACTGAGGATGAATGAACTCAAGTCTAAAATGAATGCTCTTCATCTGGTGAAGGATGCTCGGGTGAAGGACAGTTCTATCCTAACCAGGCGAATGGAGCTTTTGGAGAACCTGGCAAGGCGTAATAATTTGCGCCTGTTAGGTTTTCCTAGGTCTCTGCTGATTTCACTGATTGAGATGGTGAGGAAATATCTGACTGAGGTTTTGGGGATGGACCAGGGTAATCTTCCTCCGGTGGTGAGGGCCCAATATCTTTTTCCTGGCCCAGGTTCATCAGCTATTGGCCAGGAGGTGGCTGTTGGGGATAACCTAACAGAATTCTTGGAGTCCTCTCTCGAGGTTGTGACCCAGAGGTCCATCCTACTAGTGACTTTTGCCTTGGAAATGGACCGTAACCTGGTGTTTAAACATTTTTTCTGTTATATGCATAAATTATTTTTTGGCTATCTTATTTGTATATTTCCTGATTTTGCTAGAAGTACACAGAAGCATCATCAGGGGTTTTTGGCCCTGTGTTCTAGGGTCTTGGCCCTAGGGTTGCAATATTTGTTACGATTTCCTTGTGTTTGTCTTGTAAATTGTGAAGGTAAAACTCTTTCCTTTTTTGAGCCAAAAATTTTATTAGAATTCTTGGTAGCCAGGGAAAGTTTGTCGGGCCTTGGAAACATCCTGCAGACGCCACTGTAGTGGTCATTAGGGCATTGGCCTTGAGGTGCTCCCTCTTTTGTTGCTTTTCCTTGTGGTAATTTTCTTTACTTGGATCCTTCTTTTCTTCTTTTTCCTTATATTGTGGTCTGTTTAATTCTGTATTTTGCCTCATCTGCTCATTTATGTGTTATTTTGCTTTGTCTCACTTGTTTGTGATGATGTAATGGAAAATTTATAAATAAAAACCAAAAATAAACCCCATATTCCACAATCACTGGAGCATGGTCTGATATCACTAATAGGCCAACATCATGTCCTCAAACATCAAGGTGGACATTAAAATATAATCCAACCTGCTTTAGATGGGATGAGCCCAGAGGACATGAATGTATTCTCTGTCACCTGGATGAAGTGCTCTCTACATGTCCACCAATTGACACCCCCTGGAAAAGGCATGCCAACCCCTAATGCAATGGAGAGATGCCCTGAGCCACCAACTGGCAATCCATCTGAGGGTTATCAATCTGATTAAAATCTCTAGCCAGCACTACAGGGGCCACCTCCAACACCAAGAGAATCTCACCAAATTGCACAAAATCTTTTTTGTTATTCCCCGTTGGAAGGTAACTCTGTCATTCTCCTGAAGGTCTGAAGTAGTTGCTCCTTCGCTGGAAAATGTGTTAGAAACCACTATATCCTTTGGGCGGTTTGCATTTGGGGCAGCCCAGTGAGCCCATCCTAACAAAACTTCTAAAGTGCTTGATTTCAGGTTGTAACTCTGTTGTATATCTGCCCCTTCCTCCTTCCTGAAGAATATGCTGGAAAAATCTCTGGACCACTGTCACGGCATCCACATAACATTCTTCCTCTGGTATGCCCAACACACACATATTAATACAGCACCCTGATTCTCCAGGTCTTCAAACTTACTCTGCATTTCTGATCAGGCCACTTCCATTTTATTTGCCCATCATGCAAGCAACTCTCAACATCTTGTGCCTTGTCCTTCTGCTCTACATCTTTCACTTGGCCCCAAGATTTGCCAAATCCCTGCAGAGCTTCAGCACCTTCTCATGTACCTCAGTGGTCACATGGTTAAGTTTGCACTTCAACTCGTCTTTTAAATTGTAGAGGAGGCCCTTCCTTTTCGTCAGAGAAATGGGACTGCCTGATTGCCATTACTCTTCGACCTGTCTGAGGCGCAGCTCTCATCTCCAGCCTGCGCCACCTCCATGCCACCATGTGGTTTGCACTGGTGATTCGGCTCTCAGATCTACAAGCAAAGGTAACCTCGTTCAGGCACGGTTTCACAGCCATGGTTTTTCTGTTGCTTTCACTGCTGCATTAAGCACCTTTATGTGCTTTTATGGATGGCACTGCTTTGGCTATTTACTAATACACCCTTAGCTCCCTCGGAGATGAAGGCTTAGGCTGCCACCTCTAGTACTGATGTCATTTCCTCTCCCCATTTTCACTTTTAAAAATCTGTTTGCATCATCCTTCAACTTAAAGCGCTATAGGTTTGAGTCATCAAAATTCAGGATATAGAAAAAAATTTCTAGTGGGAAGATATTTGATGAGCTTATCAAATGCGAAAGGAGCTCATGAGCCCTGTGTATCTTGGGAACACTGAATTAAACCCTCCTTAGGTATCTTTTAAAGGTGGCCCTCGTTCAGAATCATATGACATTAACATCCTTACAATATGCACTGCACTCATTGTTTTTCTGATGTACAGAGCTATTTTCTTATCAACACCTGCAATTCGTTGAACCACAGTAGACATAGTTAACCCATGTTATCAGTTTGAACTAAAGGTATCTAGACTTCAAGCACCCCCTCATTTTTTTTCTTTACAAACGATGTTATTAGTTCAACTATTTCCACCATCAAGACAATGAGGAAAATATCCTGAATTCTTCCAGCACAATTCAAAACAGCACAAACTTCCTCAACAGCAATACAAACACATTGTTCCCTATCCCACCCTCCTCCCCAGAACTTGTGATAAGGAAGCTTATCATAGCTCAGGAAGGAGCTATAGAAAAGGTGAAGTGACTCTGAACAAGCAACCTGTCAGTTCTGGTAGAAATAAGAAAACAGAATTTTCCCATAAAAGACTGCCAGTCCCAGAATGCACCAGGTTTCCAACAGCCATTAGAGGAGCTGAAGTGGGGAAACGTGTGTTCAATCAAGAGGGCTATGAGGTAATCCCCAAGCACTCATCTCAAAGGGCAGGGCCTGATTCAGCACAGCTGCGCTGTGCTAGGATGGAGCACTCATCAAAGCAGAATAAAGGTAGAGTTTATTCTACAGAGAATTATCCTGATCCTCAGTTTCATCTGGGAGATCCTGATCCTCAGTTTCATCTGGGAGATCCTCAGAATCTTCATGATCTTGGACAGCTTCATCATCTGGAGGATCATCAGAAGCAGAAGCCAGAGCGGATGGACAGAGGGCAAGAAACCCTTTGGAAGAAAGAAGAGAAAAGCATTTGGGAGGTCTAAAGGAGTCCAGAGCAGTACGTATACTGGGAGACATTCAAAAGGCCAGCATACACCATTGGACTGGGGAAAACCAGAGGAGTGGTACTGCAGGGCTAGGAATCTCCAGACGGTACCTGTGAGGGAGACGGCTGCACTTGGAAGGGACCCTAAGACCCGTGCCAGAAGGTATGTGAAGAGAGATCCAGTGTCCAGGGATCTGGATTGGAAGGCTGGACATAAGAACTGGACTACATACTGGCCAGGCTATTTAGAGAGGAACTCTAACAGCAATGGAAGCTCAGGTATGAACACTGATCTATGCCCTAGCTATAACCTTGAAAGACAGCAGGGAAACAAGTATTCTCCTGAAAGTGCTCCATTGAGAAATTCGTCTGTGCCAATCCATGATATTGAACCGATGATTGTTGAGGAAGGGGGAGAAGTCTTAGATACAGGCTGTGAATATATGGATTGCTCTCTGTCTAAACTCCTTTTGTAATTTACTGTTACAAAGTACAACGACCATCACAAAGAAATACAAACTTGTTCTTTAATCTACTCAGAAAAGCTCCTGAGTAGGATTTTTGAGCCATGCAGTAGAAATTAAGCCAGCTCTAAGGGGTTTCAGCTGGATAACTGCTAGCAATTGAGCCTTACCTAATTGCTTGCGAGCTCTGAGGGAATCACTTCTGAATCTATGTGTGAAGATATAAGAAGTTAACCTGAAAAGAACAGTTTTTCCCTTCTTTGTGGGTTTTGCTTGTTGTTTGAAACACTGCTAAGAAAATATTAGCTAAAGCCTACAGAAAAGACCAGTTTGTTACCAACCAGGTCTTTGTTCTTTTGCTTTGATTGCCTGACAAGTTCAGCTGTTGTTTTCCTGATTTTGTTTTTCCAAGTTTAACACTGAAAGCAAGTATCCTGTTTTATGTGCTACCAAGCATATCTGTGTTGAGAGAAATAACCCCATAAATAAATATCTTATTGGCTTTACACTCAAGCACAACTAATTATTGTGAGCAGCTGTGTCTGGTGTGAATGAACTGCATTTCCCACAATCCCTTGCAAATCATATTGATATATGCACTTGCCAAGACTGTGAACATTCTCACCCAGGCAGCCGTCTGACAAATGGCGTAGTTTTTCGGATTGCTTTTGCGCAAAGGGATTTACTTGCTAAGGATTACAACTCAAGTCTGAAGGAAAAGACAGTTCAAGTTTGAAAGCTGGAAAAAAAAGATTTTCCCTCAACTGCACTTTGGAGGAGAGGTGGCTGTTCCAGGTAGCTGTCCCAGGAGGAAAAGACCCTGTGCAGAGCTGGATTCATCACTGGCATAAGGTAACAAGTACCTGGGCATGTCTAGTGGTGGATGGGAGTAAGGCACAGGGGTAATTGAAAAAAAAGAGTAGAAAAAAACACCTGTTTGGAAGGTGGTGCACTGTGGGTTTTTTTTGTGTTTTCTTGCAGGGATCAAGATGGATCCAAGGGAACTACCTCAGTGGATGGCAGTCCAGTTTAGCAGGCAACAGGAGCTAGCACAGCAGGCTCAGGACACTGCTATGAAAGCCTTAATGGACCAGCAGAGGCCAGTGCTTGATCTGGTGCAAGCCCTAGTTAAACTGCAGAACCAAAGTGGACCAGATGCAAGACCAGCAGTAAATACTGGTACACCACATGTGGACAGTGTGGGACTCAATCAAGGAATTGGGGCATTTAGTTTTGGGAAGCTAACTCCAGATGATAATGTTGATGATTTTCTAGAGTCTTTTGAAAGAGTGGCACAAGCATTAGCATGGCCAGAGACCCAGTGGGCAGTAAGGCTGGCAGCCTCATTAACTGGAGAGGCGCTTGCAGCTTATAGAGCAATGCCAGCAGCCCAGGCTTTGAATTATAAGGATGTAAAGGCTGCTATTAGAGATCGCCTAGGGTTGTCTATTTCAGAGTATAGGCGAATGTTTAGAGCTACTACATTAAGAGTGGGTGAGACACCCAGGGCTCTGAGTCAGAGAATCAGAGGATTAGCTGTAAAATGGTTGGAGCCTGAGCAAAAGACGGTAGAAATGTTATTAGACATTATTATGCTTGAACAATTTATGTCTGCGGTGCCTAAAGATTTGCACACTTTCCTTATACAGCAAAATTGCCAAAATCTTGGAGAGGCAACCATGCTAGCAGAGAGATTCTTGGAAGCCACGCAGGCTTGCCATAGAATGGGTGGCCCTCTGAAGATTGGTATTGAGGCAAGCTGTGCTGTATCAGAAAAGAAAATAATTAAAAATGTTTCTGAAAATAAATGTACTGTGCCAAACCAGATGACACAGTGGAGTGAAAAGAAATGTTTCAAGTGTGGAAAATGGGGACATTTAGAAAAGGGATGCCAGACACACACTAGCTTAATGGGAGTGGATTTAAAACAGCCCAAAGAAGGATTTCTTTTGATGGTTGATGTGCAAGGAATTACCACAAATGCTTTGTTAGACTCTGGGGCAGACCAGAGTATGATGTCAAAAAGGCTTTGGAAGAGGATAGAGGCCCAAGAAGGATTTGTGCCTAGAACCCCTGAAAGCCAAGTTCACATCAGATGCATTCATGGTGCTGCAACATCATATCCCACCTATAGGCTAAAGGTTAAGTGCCTGGGGGAACAAGAGGAGGTCCTGTTAGCAGTGGTGCCTAGGCTACCCTTTGATTTGGTTCTAGGAAAGGACTGGCCAAGATTTGAGCAGGGTCTAGTGGAAGGGCTAGGAAAGAAGGAGGGAGAAGGAATAATGGAAATAGCTCCCGGGCCTTTCTTTGGAAGTCCTCAGTCCCTAGCTAAAAAGATGGTTAAGCTTCCAGAAGGCCAAACTATAGGTAATAAGAGGAGCCTTGTATCCACCCGCTCGCAGGCTAAGGTAGACAGCCCGCAAAAGGAGGAGGGGGAGCAGGCAGAGTTATTAGGAGACTTACCCTCTCATGATGATTTAATAACCCCATCATCTGGTAAAGTAAGAAAGTTGAAAGCACAAAAGCGGCGTGAGAGACTTTGCAGAGCACAGGGTAGGGCTGAGATGTTAGCTGGTCAAAGTTTACCCTGGGTGCCAGCTGAGTTAGTGGCAAAGTTTCCTAACTTTCCACAAGAGCAGCGAGCTGATCAAGCTCTCACCCGAGCTTTTAAGTATGCTCATGAGGTCAGGGAGGAGTTGCCCAGATTCAGACTAGATAATGAAATATTATATAGAGAGAGTCAGGACCCCAGGAATGGGACCATACGTAAACAATTGGTGGTACCCACAACTTTCAAAGGGCTAGTACTTAGATTAGCACATGATCATCCAGTTGGAGGTCATAAAGGGATGCAAGGAACGCTGGATCAAATACTTATGCGTTTTTACTGGCCAGGTATCTTCAAAGAAACTGCCCAGTTTTGTGCTGCATGTCCAGCGTGTCAGCGAGTTACAGCGGCTCACCCACCGGTGGTGCCATTGATTCCCATGCCAATTATCACAGACCCAATTGGTCGCATTGCCATGGATATTGTAGGCCCATTAGTCAAAACGCCCCGAGGTTTCCAATACATCCTAGTTATGGTAGATCAGGCAACAAGGTTTCTCTGGGCCATACCATTGAGGAATGTTTCTGCAAAAACAATAGCTTTAGAGCTAGTAAAATTGTTTTGTGAAGTGGGATTCCCAAGAGAGGTGTTGACTGACCGAGGGTCCAATTTTATATCCAAATATTTGTTCTTCATAGCTGGGTGGTTCATATCTTTTTCGGTTGTAATCCACCCTTCAGCATGCAACTAAAATGCAGCCCATAACTGCCTTTCTCTGTTGTATATCTGCCCCTTCAGGTGTACCACAAGGTAGGCAAGAACTCACGTATCTGTAGAATACACAGTCCAAAGACGTGATAAAGTGGAAAAACACTTTATTCAACCAAACCTACAGCCAACCCGACACAGGCCGTGTTTCGTGAACCTTCGTCAGGGGTTGATCAGCTCTACTTAAATATAAAACTGTTTCATCTTTCAGGTCCCCCCAATGTGAAAGAATGTCTCCTATCCACCACACTCATGCCAGCAAGTCACTCTCACCCAGGGCTGGTGCTACTCATTAGGTGAACAAGGCGGTCGCCTAGAGTGCTGAACCTATAGGAATGACAACTGCTGCCACTGTCTCCCAGTCTCAGACAAATATGATTTAAACATATCTTTGGCTAATAAAATGTTTGTTCTAAGAAAATTAGTTCCAGGATCAGGCGAAACACACACCAACTTTGGAGGATGCCTCTACTCAGGAGATGGAAATTGTAGGCCTGAGTAGGATGTTGAGTGCCCTGACTCCGCCTTTGAAACAGCTGGGCACATCACTCCTGCTTGCTCCTTTGGCTGTTGCTCCAAGCGCTCTATGAAAGTATCCAAGGGGACAATGGCTCCAACTGAAAGACATAAGCCAAAGGCTGCTTGCCCAATTTTACCTTCCTCTTTCCCATCAGGAACAGAGCATCAGAGCATGAACAGCCCACCTGACGCCATCTTGGAAATCCCACCCCCCTCCAATATAAGTTCTTTTAATTCAAATAAAATTCTTTTAATTACAATAAAGAATCACTTGTCTCCTATCATGATGTTCTTACATTCCAAATATAAATTTTTTAAATCATAATAGAATTAATTTAATTGTAATAAAGATTCTCCGGGAAGAAGCATATGGGTAACATCACCGATGTAGCCCGCGTGGGAATGATCTCCAGCTTCCATAGGAAGCTTTTGAGAGGTCCACCACGCATGCGTGCCTGCCTTCCCACCTGAAGGAGCCATCTTACTTCAGTCTTCTTTTTTTCTGCGGAGCCCTTCCGATGTCCGTCTGATCCTGGAAAGCTGAAGTACCCTTACAGTTCTTATTTTTTGTGTTTCGCTTCCTCTTTTTGGTCGTGTGTTTGTTTTCTACTTCTTCCTGTTCACTCCCAGAAGCACCTGTGCCTCAGCGCCGTGCTTTTCTCGGAGTTTCTTTTCTTTTTGTTATTTTTTTGGTGTGTGGGTCTTTTCTCTTGTGCCCTCCTGGTTTGTTAGGACATTAGCGTCCTTTGATTTGGTGGAAGCCATCTTCCCCAATATGAGCAAACCAGCCAGTAGGTTCAAGAAGTGCCACAGGTGCATCTGCACCATCTCAGTGATGGACCGCCATAACTGGTACATTCAATGCCTTGGGCCTGACCACGAGTCTGCTACCTGCACGCTATGCCTGCAGATGACTAAAAAGGGCTGAAAAATTGAGAGAAATGGCAGGAATCGCTGTCTGGATCCTCCGAGTCTGTAGCATCGGTGCCAGCATCAATGCCCTCGAGATACTTTGATGAGGCTACAGCCCACCGTGGAGACCGAGCTCATTCGGAGCCAAGGGGCTGTGGTAGCCTGAACCAGAGGCTATCCTTCAATGAAGATCGCCCCCAGAAGGATTGATCCTGTGTCCTGTCAGCACTGAGGGGTGATGCCAATTCCTGGGGTAAGGCCCATGGTCATCGTCATGGGAGCCCCCTTAGCGAGGTTCTGAGGGTGAGGGCCGGGAGCGGTCATCAAAGCTGCCCCAGCATGAAGAGTTGCCACACAAGGCCCCAGAGGGCTCTCAGGGGTCTCTCATGATTAGCATCGTGAGTCCCCGACATGGAGACTGGCATCGGAGGCCATCGGTGCTGCCACGGCTCCTGCCACTTCAGACACAGCACTCCTTGCTGAAAGGATGCAGGCCCTCAAGCGCTGTTTGGCTGCATTCCTGGCTGCACAAGCTGTGAGGGACCTGATGCCCTTGGGTTCCTCGATGCCACAGCTGTCCCCGCAGGCAGCAGTGGCCCCACTAATGGAGGTCCATCCTATTCTTGAGACCCATGCTCTCCCTTCCAGGAGAGAGAGTTCCACCAGGCAATCGACATTGCGCTCAATTACCTGGGGTTCCCCTCCAAGCATCTCCGGGTTGGAAGACCACTATTGGGAGTGCCTGGAGTCTCAAACTCTGACCCCTCCTTCAGTTAGTATTTCAACTTCCTCACTAATTTCGATGAATGGGAGACAGAGGATGAGTCTCCGGTGTTGGAGCATCATAGGGATATAACATCTGATCCCTCACTGCCTTATGAAAACCGTAAGTCCCCACCTGAGGACATTTTCTTCCATGAGTTTGTCCAGAACATGACAAAAGCCTTATCCTTCACTCTCAAGGCAGAGGAGGAACCGAGAGCAGAGGAACTGGAGATCCTCCAGTATCCCTCTCCTCCCAAGAGGAGATCATTGTTCTAGTACACTGTTCTGGACAGGTTGCTCTTCCATATTTGGGAGAATCACCTCATGGTGGCCCCTGTTAGCTGCCAATTGGACTCAATGTATGAGGTCCATAAGAGCCCTGGTTTCGAGAAACCACAGCTCCCGCACAATTCCATGGTTGTGGAATTTGCCATGTGGAGAATAAAGAGCTCCAAGACACACTCTTCAGTCCCTCCAAATAGGGAGGCCCGCACCCTGGATGGTGTCGGTAGAAAATGCTATCAGGGCTTTATGCTGGTGGGCCACATTCTCGCATACCAGCTTTATAAGGGTATGTACCTTAAGGTCCTTATGGGGAGCTTGGACAATTTCTCAGCCATGCTTTCAGGGGAGCAACTGGACCACTTCTGAAGCCTCATCTCCAAGAGCAGACAGTGCTTGAAGTATGTGAGCAGGGAAGCCTACGATGCCTTTGAGTCAGTGGCCAGGGTGGCTGCGGTTGGCATCCAGGGCCCATCAACCGGCCTGGCTCCATTCCTCAGACCTTGAGCAGTGGGTGCAGGATAAGCTTGCCGATGTCCTCTGCTGAGGTGAGAACCTGTTTGGCAAGCCCATGGAGAATAAGGCTGGGAACTGGAGAGCAATTAAGAATGAACAGGCTCTTCAGGAAGATGACAGATCTCTTACAAAAGAAGGCCTCAGGGAAGAAGGCTTATCCCAAGAAGAGGAAGTATTAAGGAGGCTACCCTGCCTATCACCACTACCAGGGCCTCCACAGGGGCAACAGCAGAAGGGACAGGGCCAGTGTCAGCAATGCTGGCAGAAGCCCCAGCCTATACCACAGCCCAGTGGGGGCTTTTGACACCTTCTTGAGGAGCATGGTCCAACTGCCTATTCCCAGCACAGTCCCATCACATGTGGGAGGATGCTTGATTCACTGTGCTCACCAATGGCCAACCGTAACAGACCCCTGGGCTCTCAAGGTTGTCCAGAATGGGTACAGGTTGCATTTCCACAAGCTTCCTCCCCCGTTCTTCCCGGGAGAGCACCCCCCTTGATCCCCAACACGGGAAGCTCCTCCAGCTGGATATTTTGTCTCTTCTGGCAGATCTAGCCATCAAACTCGTTCCATCCTCACAGGTTGGGATTCTACTCCTGCTACTTCCTCATGCCCAAAATATGGGAGGCTTCCGGCCCATTCTGGATCTATGGAACCTTTATTAATTCCTAGTAAGGGAAAAGTTCAAGATGATCTTTCTGGGAACATTGTTACCTTACCCCCAATGGGAAGACTGGCTATGCTCCTTGGATCTAAAGGATGCTTATATTCATATTCCCATTCACTCTCTTCATTGACAGTACCTCTGCTTTATGAGGGTATTTGTCTTTCCCTATCTACAGTAGATGACTCATTGATAAGAGATGCTACACCAGACAAGGCCCAGCGATCCCTGTAATCAAACTCTAGAATTTGTTATCGGAGGATGTAGTAAAGGCTGTTAGTGTAGCTGGGTTTAAAAAAGGTTTGGACAAGTTCCTGGAGGAAAGGTCCATAAACCATTATTAAGAAGGGACCCAGGATATCAATGCTTGAACCAATACAAGCATTGTGGAACCTGTGTCCCTTGGGGAAACTGCTAGATACGTATGACCTAGATTGGCCACAGTTGGAAACAGAATACTGGGCTTGATGGACCTTGGTCTGACCCATTATGGCATATCTTATGTTGTTATGTTCTTATGAGTCTGGACAAGACCAACTCTGTCAGGGTTCACCTCTGTGCAATTGCTACATATCATCGAGGTATAGAAGGGAAGTTCATCTCTGCACAGCCTTTAGTTATTCGCTTCATGCAGGGGTTGCTTCTCTTGAAGCCTCTCTACAAACCTCCCACAGTACTTTGGAACCTTAATGAGGTGCTTGCACAGCTGATGAAAGCTCCCTTTGAGCCACTCAATTCCCTCCACCTGAGGTTTTTGACCTGGAAGGTCTTGTTTTTGGTGGCAGTCACTTCAGCACAGAGTGAGCGAGCTTCAGGTTCTCATAATTCATCCACCTTACACCAAATTCCATCATAATAGAGTGGTCCTCCGTACTCATCCTAAATTCTTTCCGAAAGTGGTATTGGATTTCCATCTTAATCAATCAATTGTTCTACCAACATTTTTCCCAAAACCTCATGCTCACAAGGGGTAAGCTGTGTTGCACATGTTGGAATGCAAATGAGCCTTAGCCTTTTACTTGGAGCGGACAAAAGCCCATAGAAAGTCCATCCAGCTTTTTGTTTCTTTTGACCCCAGCAAGCTAAGGGCTGACATCTCGAAACGTTCATTTTCAATTTGGCCAGCAGACTGCATCTCTTTCGCTTATGCCCAGGCAGCCCTGAGCCTTGGTTTGCAGCTTGTCGTGCTGTGAGGGCTTGTGTGCATCAGTGATGCTGAGAGCTAAACTATCGGTAGTTTAACTACTGACAGGGTCTCTCAGGATGGGCAGGTCTCAGCTGAGGTGCCAGACCAAGACAAACCACCCATCTGGGCAGCAGCAGAATGGGATAGTGTTGACGGCGGAGGATCACATTTCTGTGACAACGGCAACAACAGCTAACTTAAACTGTGCAGAGGAAAGGCCCGGCAATCTACTTCTGTATCTTGCCATGAAAACCCAATGGATAGTTCCAATAAAACAAATTGTGCTATAGTGCTGGAAGATGAGACCCCCAGGTCGGAAGGCACTCAACTAGCTACTGAGGAAGAGCTGAAGACTTTTCAGAGTAAAGCCAGCATTTATGATGTCGTTGGATCAAAGCCTTCGAGACATCTGACTGCTGATGTAGCTGCGCATGAAATGAGAGTCAGAAGCTGTAATGATGTCTTACACATTGGAACATGGAACGTACGAAACATGAACCAAGGGAAGTTGGAGGTGGTCAAGAATGAAATGGAATGTGTTCAACTTGATCTGTTTGGTGTCAGTGAACTGAAATGGACTGGCATCGGGCACTTTGCATCAGATGATCACATGATCTACTATGCTGGAAATGAAAGACAAAGAAGAAATGGTGTTGCATTTATAATAAAGAAGAAACTTGCAAGAACTGTAATGAAATACAATGCAGTCAGCAAATGCTTAATCTCTATTCGTCTACGAGGAATGCCTATCAACACAACTATAATTCAAGTAGATGCCCCAACAGCAGCTGCAGAAGAGAATGAAATTGAAGAGTTCTATGAACAAGTACAAGCTGAAATTGACAGAATATGCAAACAGGATATCCTGATAGTCATGGGTGACTGGAACGCAAAAGTTGGCAACAAAGAAGAAGGCAAAGTAGTTGGAAAATATGGACTTGGCAACAGAAATGAAGCTGGAGAAAGACTGATAGAATTCTGCAAGACCAACGATCTATTCATCTCAAACACCTTCTTTCAGCAACACAAGCGGCGACTGTACACATGGACTTCACCCAATGGATTTTATAAAAATCAAATTGACTACATCTGTGGAAGTCAATGATGGAAAAGCTCTGTAACATCAACAAATTCAAAACCTGGTGCTGACTGTGGTACAGATCATCAACTACTAGTTTGCAAACTCAAGCTAAAGTTAAAAAAGAGCAAACCACTCATGAATGCAGCAAAATATGACCTTGAGAATACACCACTGGAATTTAAAGACTGCCTGCAAAATCAATTTCCTGCTATAGATACAAATGACAGAGCTCCAGAAGAGTTATGCAATGACATCAAGAAGGCTGTGTTGGAAGAAAGCGAGAAATCTCTTCAAAAGGTAAAAAAGCAAGTCGGCCAAAATGGATGACAGAAGAAACTCTGAAAATTGCCCAGAAACGCAGAGAAGCTAAATCCAGAGGAGAAAGAAAGACAATCGCAGAACTCAACAGAGATTTCCAACGTGCAGCAAGACAGGACAAGGAAAAGTACTACAATGACGCATGCAAGGAAATAGAAGCAGAAACTATTAGAGGAAGAACAAGATCGGCTTTCCTAAAGCTACGAGAGTTAAAGAAAAAGTTCCAGCCTCAAACTGGAATGTTACAAGATGCCCAAGGTTCTATGTTGAATGATGCTGAGAAGATCAAGAAAAGGTTGAAGGAATATACAGAGTTTTTATATGATAAAGATCAAGTGGACCAACAGCCGTTTCAGCCTGTACCTTATGATCGGGAACCATTGGTGATGAAAGAAAAAAGTTCAAGCAGCATTGAAAGCCTTATCAAAGAACAAAGCACCAGGCATTGATAGCATTCCCATAGAAGTATTACAGCAATCTGATGCTGCTGTTACCGTACTTACAAGGCTCTGCTAAGAAATATGGAAGACAACATCATGGCCAACTGACTGGAAAAGATATGTGTTTATACCAATACTAAAGAAAGGTGATCCAACTGAATGTGGAAATTATCGCACAATCGCTCTGATCCCACATGCCAGCAAGATTCTACTGAATATTATTCAAAAGAGGCTACAACCATACCTGGAACAAGAACTACCTGAAGTGCAAGCAGGGTTCAGGAAAGGGTGAGGAATGAGAGACATCGTTGCAGATGTGAGATGGATCCTTGAAAAGACTAAAGAATACCAAAAGGATATCTATTTGTGCTTTATCGACTATAGCAAGGCTTTTGACTGTGTAAACCATGAGAAACTCTGGGCCACATTAAGAAGCATGGATATACCAGAACACCTGATCGTTCTCTTGCACAATCTGTACATTGATCAAGAAGCAACAGTTCGAATGGAACAAGGAGAAACAGAATGGTTTAAAATAAGCAAAGGTTTAAGACAAGGCTGCATACTTTCCCCTTCCCTGTTTAATTTATATGCAGAACAAATCATCAGAGAAGCAGGATTGTATGAAGACAACAGTGGTGTGAAGATTGGTGGAAGACTCAACAACCTTCGCTATGCTGATAATACCACATTACTGGCTGAAAGTGAAGATGATCTGAAACATTTGCTTCTCACAATCAAAGAACATAGTCTCAAAATGGGCCTGCACCTTAATGTAAAGAAGACAAAGATCATGACAACTGGCATAATCGACAGGTTCATCGTTGAAGGAGAAGAAATTGAAATCGTGAACAACTTTAACCTACTTGGATCAACTATCAATAAAGAAGCAACAAGCAGTCAAGAAATCAGACGACGCATTGCTCTTGGCAGAATGGCTATGAAAGACCTAGATAAGATTCTCAAGAGCAGAGATGTCTCTCTCCATACAAAGATTCAACTTGTTCAAGCCATGGTATTTTCAATAACATCATATGGATGTGAAAGCTGGACAGTGAAAAAGATAGGAAGAAAATTGATGCCTTTGAATTATGGCACTGGCAGCAAATACTGTGTATACCATGGACTGCCCGAAGAACAAACCAGTCGGTACTAGAGGAGATGAAACCTAAGCTTTCTTCAGGAGCTCAGATGACAAGACTTCGACTTTCATACTTTGAACACATCATGCGAAGAGCGAGATCATTAGAGAAAGACATCATGCTTGGCAAGATAGAAGGTCAACGCAAAAGAGGAAGGCCTGCAATGAGATGGATCGATACAATAACAGCAGCTACGGGTACCAATCTGTCAACAATGAGCTGCCTGACTAAAGACCGAACACAATTTAGGATAGCTATCCAGGGGGTTGCCATGAGTCTACTCCGACTCGACGGCACTTAACAACACACCAAATTCCATCATAATAGAGTGGTCCTGTGTACTCATCCTAAATTCTTTCCAAAAGTGGTATTGGATTTCCATCTTAATCAATCAATTGTTCTACCAACATTTTTCCAAAAACCTCATACTCACAAGGGGTATGCTGTGTTGCACATGTTGGACTGCAAATGAGTCTTAGCCTTTTAATTGGAGCGGACAAAAGCCCATAGGAAGTCCATCCAGCTTTTTGTTTCTTTTGACCCCAGCAAGCTAAGGGCTGACATCTTGAAACATTCATTTTCAATTTGGCCAGCAGACTGCATCTCTTTCGCTTATGCCCAGGCAGCCCTGAGCCTTGATGCTTATTTCGCACTCACAATGTCAGAGTCATGGCTGCAGCAGTGACCAACTTGCACTCAGCCTCCATGGAAGAATTCTGCAGAGCTGAAATGTGGTCTTCTGTTCACACATTCACATCTCACTACTGTCTTAAAGGGCATTCCTGATGTGATAGCAACTTTGGCCAATTAGTACTTCAGAATCTGTTTTGGAATTAGAATCTAACTCTATCCCCCCATGACCTATTCTTTTCTGTTCAGGCTACTTTAAAAAAAAAAGGGGATAATAACTTGTATTGTACATAGTTATGCATTTCAGAATATAAAGACCTGTTGCCAGTAAGCAGACAGACTTAATTGCCCCTATTGGGCTTCTCTGTTACTACTAAAATCCATTATATTGGGGGAAGGATCCAAGATGACAGCTGTGGCTGGGCTCGCTCAGGTTGCTTGCTTGTGAGTGTGCTCTCTTCTCAAGATATTTTGCTTTTTTGGACTCAGTTTCTTACCTTTTTCGATGGGGAATAGAAAGGGGAAAGGCAAGTACTCCGAAGCTGACTTCTCCTGTAAGCAGCAACCCATTATTAAGTTTGTTGCTGTCAGAGCTGGGAAGAGTTCTGCAGGGGTTAGCATCAGAGCTGACTTTAAGGCGGTCCTTTCAACCTCAGATGTTAGTCTGAGACCCGAGCAGAGCATTCCACTGGAGGAGCCTCTCCCACCATCAGCTGATCAGTCTTCTCGGTTGCTGTCCCATTTGACTGATGTGGAAGTAGTTTTGCCATCTTCGGGGGTGTCCAGAAACGCTGCCGATTGCCTCTGAAGGGGTCAAGGGAGCTGTCCTGTCTGCTTCTGGTCTGAGTGCTAGTGGTTTGGTGCTTATAGTATCGGGTGGAGTGATTTCATCTCCTCCAAAGGTAGCAGGGAACCCTAGTACGTCCTGTCTCCAGTCACTTAAATGCTGTGGAAGGGGCAACCCAGGAACTCCAGACAAGGTTTGAACGACATGAGCAAGCGTGTAGGGACTCTACCAATAAGTTGGAATCTCTTTCCTCTCAAGTGACTATATTGAAGTCACAGTGTGTCTCCTTTGTTAAGGACACCTCTATGCGTCACACCAAATTAGAAAAGTTGGAGAACTTATCTAAGAAGCTTAATTTTCATTTTGTTAACTTTCCTGTTTCCTCCACTATCTCCCCAGCAGAGCTTTAAAAAAAATACCTGCTTGAAGTTCTTGGGGAGCCAGCAAATGCTCTTCCCCCTACCTCTAAACTTTATTAGCTACCAATGAAAAAAAGTGTTCAATTAGTGTTGCCATTAATGAAGACAGGGAGGAGATTGCTAATTTTGACACTCTGAATTTGTCCCAAGTTCTGGAAAGTTCTGCTGAAGAGAATATCCAGAGAGCAACTTTGTTAGTTGTGTTGGAGCCCGACTGGGCATGAACTCTTAACTTGTACTTTAGGAATACCACTAAATAGTTTTTTGGTCAGAAAATCTGGGTTTTCCCGGACATTTCCTATATAACTCAAGTTAAAAGGTGCTTGTTCCTGTCTATGCATCCTGAGGTGGTCTCTTTAGGTTTTTCTCATGTATTATGGTTTCCATGCAAGTGTATTATTAAGTCTGCTTCACTTAGATATATTTTTTACAATCTGAAACAACTTCTTGCATCCTTGGATGCCAGAAGGACCCCTGAGACTGTTGTAGGTACAGCTGGGTCCTCTTAGATTGGCTCTTTCTGGGATGCTTGGTAAGTAGTTGGACCATGCGGTACACCTTTTCCTAGGGTTTAAATTTCCTGATTATGTTATTTCATCATTTTAGCCTTCTTTCCGATTTCCCCTCTCCCCCTTCCTAATTGAGGGCTTTTTGTGTTTGGTGCAAATCTTATGTTTCCTTTTCTTTTTTGTATAATAAATTTCCGATGTAATCTTGTTTTTGTTTTGCATCTTTCCTTTTCCTTCACTTTTATGATTGTTGCTTAATGTAAATTTGTTAAATTCAGAAATAAAAAAAATCCATTATAAACTGCATATCTACAACATACACAAACCATTTTCCATCAATTATCTTTTTTTTTTTTTTTTATAATTTTCAACACCAAACACTGCAATACACAACACCAACAAACTCAACAGATCCTTCCTCCCTCCCACTCCCCCTCCCCGTCTCCTTGTAGGTTCTGATCCCCATAACCGGGTTACAATAGTATTTACACTTATAAGAACTATTCATCAAACTACTTAGTATAGCCCACTTGATCTTGCCATCGTAGCATAATCATCAAGACAACGCCATTTGTTCACATCTGTACTTGAACTTTGCCTATTAACCTGATAGAACCCTTGATTGCTTTTCAAGCCCCTCTGAACTATTGCTCTATCCTGCGCTTTTTCATATCTGGAATATAAACAGACCAGATTCCACCAGTGATGTCCATCTAATCTGCTGGGGTCCTTCCAACAGGACACTATCAATTTTAAAGCGATGGCCATCATGAAATCAAACAAGAAAATATTTTCTTTTGCTGATGCTAAAATTCCATCAGTAGAGCACAGGATAACTATTTGCCATGACAAGGGTGCCTGGAAGTGTAAAACATTTTGAATCTTGTCCCAAATCTGTATCCAAAACCACTGAACGTAAGGGCAAACACCATATGTCTTAAGGTACCCGGGCTCTTATAACATGCCCAACATTTGTTGCCAACACTTGGGTCCCATTTGGTGAGTCGAACAAGAGTGATATACGCCCAGTGGGTTAGAAAATATAAAGTCTGGGTAAGAGCAGCTGCCCTGGACACTCTATTCACTTGGCCCCAGATATGCGGCCAAGTCTGTGGAGAAATGGGGAGACCCAGATCTTTTTCACATCCTTTTCCTAAACTGAGCAGAGGAGACGAGGACCCATCCCTCAACAATGCATAGAAATTGGAGGTCGTACCTTTCTTACTTCAACAGATCTCAGCCACCTTTTGTAATCCCCATTCTTCTGCCAACTTTTGACATCAATCTTCGATTCAGCTATACAATGTCTTAAGTGCAACCATTGATACTGACATACAACGGGCAGATCAAACTCACGCTGCAGTTCTTCAAATGACTTCAAGCCTGAGAGTTAACTAATTGACCTACAGTCCAAATACTCCTGGCTTGCCATAGTTTCCATGAGACTACCTTAAGACCGATTTTGAACTTGGTGTTATACCATAACGGACGCAAGGCAGAAGGGGGGTTATCTTTCCCTAAAGTTTGCACTAAAACATGATAAGCCTCTTGAGTCGATTTTATTATTCTAGCAGTAACGAAGAAGTCAGGGAGCCTCATGCCAATCAAAAGTGACAACGGTACCAGAGCTACCAGCCATTCTTCCACTTCCAACCAAATTGGCCTCTGACCACTAGCCTCAGAAGCAATCCACACTGCACCTTGCTTAAAAGGAATGCCTGATGATTCCATCTAAAATCTGGAAATTGGACACCTCTGTTGAGTTTATTTGCCTTTAATTTACAAGTCACTATCCTGGGGGGTTTCCCTTGCCATAAATATGTTTCTATGAATCTCTCCTGTTCATATGACTCTATGTAGCAAGTTTTGTAAATAGTTTACCCCTGTTATCCAAGTTTTTTTTGCCCTGTTATCTGTAAACTCATACGTGTTAACTGTACTGAGCATTTTTGTTCCATGTAAACCGCGCTGATGCTGAATAGTGCGGTATATAAGAGACTGTAAATAAATAAAAAATCAAGGAGCCATTCATTTTCTTCTATAAGATAAGCACAATCTCTTCAATTTTTATGAGATAATAACAGGAGGAGCCTAAGTGATATCAGAAGAGACATCAGAATGTTGTTGTTTTCACATTCTATAAAGAACCGTTGTAGATATGGTCATTGATGCAATATAGGCATATATCTTCTGTAAGATAAAAACTCAGAAGTGTTTGCCGATTCAGTCTGAGACCATTGGTTCTTTTTATGCTGAATACTTGTTGCACATAAATATACGAATAGCGAAACAGGTACAGCAAAAGAAAATAGGGCTTCACTCTTTTTATTTATTGAGGGGTTTCAACTTATATTTGTGATAAAAAATCAATAAGCATCCGCTCTAAAGTTTTGTAAATATTAGGAGACAGGGACACCATAAGCATCTCCAGAATATAATTTACCTTTGGCACTAAAACCATTTTTATTGAGTCAATTCTACCCCACCATGACAAGTGGAGTGGCGACCATTTTACAATGAAAGACTGGATCAATTCACATAAATTTTTGTTGTTTAATTGAAAAGTTTCTTCCAGAGTAGAACAGTATTTTACCCCTAAATATTTAATGGCTTTCGCTTCCCATACAAATGTAAACTGTTCAACTATCGATGTGTTAACTTATTCATTGGGAACACCACTGACTTTGCCCAATTTATATTATGCCCTGATAATTTAGAATGCTTTCCGATTAATGTCAACACCTCTGCCACGAAGGTTGAATGAACAGGAGATTATCTGCATATGCAGAGAGCTTAATTTGTACATCCTCTAGTACAATGCCCTGGATTTTCTCAGAGTGCCATAGCATTAAAGCTAAGGGTTCCAATGCTATATTAAAAAGTAAAGGGGAGAGCGGACATCCTTGCCCAGTACCTCTATAAAGCAAAAAAGGATCTGACCGCACCCCACTGACAAGAATACGGGCCGAAGGACAGGTATACAAAACTTGGATTAAACGAATAAAATGATCACCAACTCCAAACCAGTGAAGAGCCTGTACCAAGAAAGCCCACTCTAAACGATCAAAGGCTTTCTCTGCATCTAACAAGAGTCCCACTATAGGAATATCTAAATATTCAGATAAAGACAGGAGATTCATAAGGAGTTGAGCATTGTCAGACGTGGATTGCCTTGCCATAAATCCACACTGGTCAGGGTGGATTATATATGGGGTTAATTTTGCCAACCTTCGAGCGAGAATTGAGGAAAATAGTTTATAATCAGCATTTAGTAACGAAATTGGCCGATAGTTCTCTACTCTTTGTGGATCCCTGCCTGTCTTTTCTAATACTACAATTGTTGCCTCATTGAAAGAGCCAATCAAGGGTAATTGTGAATAAAGGAGCTGGAAGTAATTCAACAGATAGGGAGATAAGTCTGCCCCGAATGTTTGATAAAATTCAATAGGAATTCCATCCAGTCCAGCCACCTTGCCCGTACTCAAAGTCTTTTAGCACATCACAGATCTCTCCTACTGAAATCTGCTTATCTAGCTCCTCAATTTGCTGGGGCGAGAGAGAAGGGTGCGGCAAGTGTCTTACCAGATCCTGAAAGGCTGTAGGATTCACATCAGCTTCAGAAGAATATAGACTAGAATAAAATGATCAAAAAGCTTCCACTATTCCTTTAGACCAGTGGTTCTCAACCTTTTTTGAACCGTGACCCCTTTTACCATTGGTCAACTTGTGGTGACCCCCAATGATAAAATCAAATGCGTCTCTCTTCCTTTACCGTTAACGCATTGTCGCTGTAATCATTTGTTGAATATATTATAGGCCTTTGCAATATGTTTTTATTTATAAAATTTACTTTTTTAAACCACAATAATTAATCACAATAACAAGTAACAATATTTGATTTCAAAATTATTATGATTTTGTAGTCAAATCACTAATATGAAATAAAATTATTTTTCTACCTTTGTTGTCTGACCAATTTATTCTCTGATCATGCTGGTCCCGATCTGAGGCTTCTGCTTTCCTGTCTTCTCTTAGCTCTCTTTCTGTGGTCTATGGTCCATCAGCCATTTCTTATCTCTTCTTTTGTTTTCTTCACTTCTTTCCATCAGCCTATTTCCAGTCCCCTTCTAGTCCAAATACCATGGCAGCCCCTCTCAGCATCCACTCCCTTCCAGTCCCATTCTCCCATCCCCTTGCATCAGCCCATTTGTAGCCCTAGCCCCCAGTTTTCTTCCAAGGCCAGCAACTCTATCCTCCCCTCCCCACCATCAGCCCATTTCCAGTTGAAGCCCCCACAATCAGCTCACTTCCAGTGCTAGTCCCCCCTCAACCCCATTACCAGTGCTAGGCTCCCTTAATCAGCCCATTACCAGGGCTACCCCCCCATCAGTCCATTTCCAGTTGAATCCCCCCCCCCATCAGCTCACTTCCAGTGCTAGTCCCCCCTCAACCCCATTACCAATGCTAGACTCCCCTATTCAGCCCATTACTAGTCCTACCCCCCATCAGCCCATTACCAGTCCTAGCCTCCTCTAATCAGCCCATTTCCAGTCCTAACCTCCCCGATCAGCTCATTTCCAATGCTAGCCCCCCTATCAGTCCATTACCAGTCCTAACCCCCCCATTGATCAGTCCATTCCCAGTCCTAGCCTTCCCTAATCAACCCATTACCAGTCCTAACCTCCCACCCGATCTGCCCATTACCAGTGCTAGCCCCCCCATCGGCCCATTATAATCCTAACCCGCACTGTCTCTCACCTCTGTCCAGCATTTATCTCCTGTCTGTCTAGTATGTCCTCGTCTCTCCCCTTTGTCCATGTCAGTCCCCCCTCTCTCCCTCCATCCATGTCAGCCCCCTCCCTCCAGGTCAGCCCCCCTCTGTCCATGTCAGCCCCCCTCCCTCCCTCCATCCATCCATGTCAGTCCCCTCCCTCCATGTCAGCCCCTTCCATCCATCCATCCCTCCATGTCAGCCCCCTCCCTCCCTCCCCCATGTCAGCCCCATTGCAGGTTTCCTGCCCCCTCCTCCCCTCTCTCTATGTCTGCCTGCTACTGCCCTGTTCTTCTGCAGCTGTGGCTCCCTGTCTCTTAGGGAACCACAGCTGAGCCTGTGAAGCCGTTGCAGAGCCCTTTCTGTCTCTCAAAGGGTTCCATGCAGCATTGTCCCGCCTCCAAAGGAAGTTGTTTACCACTTCCTTAGGAGGCGGGACAATGCTACACAGAGTGACGGAGCCCGTCGAGAGACAGGAAGGGCTCCACAACTGTTTCACAGGCTCAGCCACGGTTCCCTAAGAGACAGGGAGCTGCAGCTGCAGAGCAAGGGAGGCTGTGAGTTTGCTGCTGCCGAGAAGCGGACTCGGCAGCGGCAGCAATGTCTGCGATTTTTTATTTATTTTTTTTAACTTGACGGAGTGAGGTGACCCCCGCTAAATCCTGTGGCGACCCCCATGGGGGTCGCGACCCACAGGTTGAGAACCGCTGCTTTAGACCTTGTAAGGAGACCTTATTGCACATCTCGAATAGCTTCTATCCTAGTTTTAGCAGCACAGGGCTTAAGAGTATGAGCCAGTAGGCCCCCAGCCTTGTTTTGCTGCACATAGTATCTCGCTTGCTGAGAGTGTACCATTTGCTCAACTTCAGCACTTAGTATATTATTATACTGATATCTCAACTGCTGCAAGTGGAGCAAAACACAGGGGTCTGATCTAGACTGCAACAATCTCTCGCCAACTTGGATTTGTACTTCTAATGCCGTCAAATTAGATTTTCTTTGGTGAGCTAATTAAATTGCATAACTGGTGATCTTAGACCGAATGAAGGCTTTAAACGCTTCCCACCAAGCCGAGCTGGCGATATCTTCTGGTAAATTTAAAGTGAAATAATCTTTTCCTGAGCAGTCCTCCAGTTTAGTCCTCCACATCCGGGTAGTGCACCTCCTCCTGCAGCACGGAGACTGGACCAATCAGAATCTTGCTCTCATGAAGTATCCTGCTGGAGCTCCCATCAGCCCCCCAGTGTGTCCAGTCTCCGTGCAGCAGGAGGACTTGTGAGCCTGGTGCTGGGCTCACTTAGTGACTTTGAGGCAACACTAGTTAGCTTTCCTTGGGGTTTCTTGTTTATTTCCTTCTATATATTTTTCTTTTATTTTGGTGGCTGTCCCTTTAAATTTCTTGCTAAAGCTATCTAAAGGGGGGGCCGTTTGAGGAGCCGAATCTGCCCGCTTCTTCTCCCAGCGTCGGTGGGTGAGCTGCAGGCAGCAAGTGACTGTAAATCTCCCTCCTGGACAGTACGGGGGTGAGTTCAGGTCTGTGCAGCCCCGTTGCTTCTTGTCATGCCGGCTGTATGATTTTCACGGCTGTGGCTGACTTCCACTCTTTGTGAGTTTTTCTCCATGATCGGTGCTGTCCTGCGGTGCTGCTTCCCCTTAGTGGTTCTTCAGCGTTCAGCTTCCTGGCAGCCAGCGGTGAGTCACAGAGCACCGGCAGTGCTTTAGAACGGCGTTATTTATTTTGGGTTGTTTTTTTTTTTGTCGAGCTGCTGATCGCGCTAATTTCTTTGTTATTTTTCTTTTTCCCGCCGTTTTTTTACTTCAGCCTTCGGTGCCGGCGGCCATTTTAACGCGCCGGCGTCTTTTTCTTTTTCCCGCCTTTTTTTCTCTTTCTAGGGGCTGCTGCGGGTGTCCAATCCTGATTTCGTTCCCTTTTTTTGTCAGGCCTGGGGCCCTGCTCTCCATAGGCTTCATTTCTCCTACCAACGAGCTTTAAAAAAAAATAAATAAAAAGGAACCAGAAAAGTTGAACACTTTGTGGAGGCCTTTGCTCCTGTTTGGCCTGCTGGCTCCTGGCTTCGATGTCGGCAAGGCCACAATGTTTAGTCTGCGGTTCTCGCAGAGGGGCTGTATCTGAGTCCGGGGTTTGTAAGGGCTGCGCGTCAGTCTCCTCTGACCTTGAACTCCAGATGGAAGGCAAGGCTTTGTTGGACCCTGGAAGTCCGGCCCGGCAGCCTGACAGGGTGCCGTCTCCAGGCTCTCAGACCCCAGTCTCTCCTGTGGCGTCCAAGGGGCAGGGAGTTCCCTTGCCCGAGGCTCCGTCGGGTCCTTCCTCGATGGATTTTTCACCAGATTTTGTTCTGTTGATGCATCAAGCTTTCCGCCTGGGCCGTCTGGGTAAGCTGCCAGAGGCCGGGGCCTCTCCGTTGTCCCTCCCCTCCCGTTTAGGTGAGGAGGGTCGGCAGACTGTCTCTAAGCCAGCTAAACACTCTCGCTTATCTTTTGAGAGTGAGGACGTTGAATGGCCGGAGCCTGATCTGGCAATGGAGACCGAAGACATCGGTGAGGAATTGGAGGAAGGGGAAATTCCGGATCCTGAGGATCAGGCATGGATCATTCGGGTGTTTCAGAGAGAGGAGTTGGTTCCGTTGATTACGGAGTCTCTTCAAACGCTCAATCTGGAATCAGTTCCTTCGGTGGAAGAGGAGGGCCTGGAAGATCCCCTCATTCAAGCCGTGCGAGACTCTCAAGTGGTTTTTCCAGTGCATCGCGTGGTGGCTCAGATGATTCAAACTGAATGGGATCAGCCCGAGTCCGGTCTAAAGGGTATTCGTACGATGAACCGGTTATATCCTCTAGCTGACAAGGACCGAGGACAAGTTTAGATCTCCGCAAGTTGACGCCCTGGTATCGGCGGTCACCAAGAAGACTATGATTCCAGTCGAAGGCAGTGCGGCTTTGAAGGATACGCAGGACAGGAAGGTAGATGGTTTGTTAAAGCAGGCCTTTGAAACTAATGCCTTGTCTCTGCAAGCCTCTATTTGTGGAGCCTGGGTGGCTAGAGCCTGTTTAACATGGGCCCAACGTTTAGGACAAGACTCCAACTTCGACCAGCAGAAATTGTTAGAGGTGACTCGTTTGGAGTCTGGATCGGCTTACTTGGCGGATGTTCATTATGATTTGATTCGAACATTGGCTAATAGTATGGCTTCTTTGGTTGCGGCGCGCAGATCTATTTGGTTGAGGAATTGGGCTGTGGACGGTTCCTCTAAGTCGCGCCTCAGTAAATTACCTTTTAAAGGGAAGTTATTATTTGGTGAGGATTTGGATAAGTTGGTGAAAGATTTAGGAGACTCGAAAGGTGGTAGACTGCCGGAAGATAAGCCTAAGCTCGGCAGGACTTCGTCGGTCCCGCGAGGTCCGCCTCGGGACTTTCGCAGATTTCGGTCGTCCCGTTTGTGGAGTTCCCAGCGTGGTCGCTTTGGGTACCGCTCTCAAGGATTTCGTGGCTTCCGGGGTGCGGGCAGGGGATTTGCTCCTGCAGCGTCTTCGTCTTCCTCCTCCTTCTCTCGCAAGCCGCAATGACGCCAGGCGGCTTCTGGAGGAATGTCCGGTTATCGGGGGTCGTCTTCGGAACGTCTTGCCGGCCTGGTCCCGGATAACTTCCGATCAATGGGTGTTGGAGGTCATCCGAGAAGGCTATGCCCTCGAGTTTGCCTGTCCCCTTCGGGATTCCTTCGTTCTGTCTCCCAGCAAAGGCCCGCACAAGGAGCAAGCGCTTCGCTTGACGTTAAATTGGCTTATCGCCTTGGGGGCGGTGGTTCCCGTTCCAGCTGCCGAGTGCGATCTGGGGCGTTATTCTATTTATTTCGTGGTGCCAAAGAAAGATGGTTCCCTACGGCCTATTCTAGATCTCAAGGGCGTCAATCGTTGTCTCCGAGTACCTCATTTCCGCATGGAAACCCTCTGGTCCGTCATTGTGGCGGTCCGTCGAGGGGAGTTCCTCACCTCTCTGGATTTGTCCGAGGCTTATTTGCACATTCAGCGCATCGAGGCGCATTGCGGTCGGGTGTTACTCGTGGCTCCGGATTGACCCGGATTGTCCCTGGTATGCAGATCTGGTACGTCTGATCGACGGGCTTCCCTGGCGGCTTCCGGTTCGGCTGGATCTGCTGCTTCAGGGTCCGCTACGGATGCCTCAGGTGGCTCGATTCTCGCTTACGGTTTGGCCATTGAAAGGGCTCGCTTGAGGAAGAAGGGCTATTCTTCAGCAGTTATTTCTACTCTGCTGCGAGCTCGCAAATCTTCCACCTCCCTCGCTTATGTGCGCGTTTGGCGCATTTTTGAGGACTGGTGTTCGCGTCGTGGAATCCGTGCGGTGACGGCTTCTATCTCCATGATTCTCAATTTTTTGCAGGACGGCTTTGATAAGGGACTAGCCGCCAGTTCCTTAAAGGTTCAGCTGGCGGCTCTCGCATGCTACAGAGGCAAGGTGCTGGGGGTCTCGCTGGGGATGCACACGGACGTCCGACATTTTCTGAAGGTGGTCTTCCGACTGCGGCCTTTGCGCAGGATTGTTGTTCCTCCTTGGGATTTGAACTTGGTCCTGCAAGCCTTGGCTCGTCGGCCCTTTGAACCGTTGTGTCATGCGTCGGTTAAGGATCTGACTCTGAGAACTGTTTTTCTCGTAGCCATTTGTTCAGCACGGCGCATTTCGGAACTGCAGGTGCTTTCGTGCCGGGAGCCGTTTTTATCTTTTTCTAGAGATCGCGTGGTTTTGCGGCCGGTGCCCTCTTTTCTCCCGAAGGTGGTATCTCCTTTTCATCTGAATCAGTCCGTCTTTCTTCCAGTGTTTCACTCTAACGCAGCAGGTGATTCGGTGGCCGGATTGCATCGCTTGGATGTCCGGCGGGTGCTGCGTCGTTATTTGAAGGTTTCGGAAACCTTCCGTAAGTCGGATCGCTTGTTTGTACTCTTTGGCGGGGTGCGCATAGGCGAAGCTGCGGCGAAGTCGTCTATTTCTCGGTGGATTAAAGAAGCGATTTCCTCCGCTTATCTTGTGCAGGGGCGTGAGGTCCCGTTGGGGTTACGTGCTCACTCTACTAGGGTGCAAGCGACGTCGTGGACGGAACATGCTCTAGTTCCGCCGGTGGAGATTTGCAAGGCGGCTACTTGGTCGTCCCTCCATGCTTTCAGCAAGCACTACCGCTTGGACGTGTTGGCCTCTCGGGATTCTTGCTTTGGGTCGGCGGTTTTGTGCGCCGGTTTGCAGGTTCTCACCCGTTCCTAACTGCTCTGTTACATCCCGGATGTGGAGGACTGAACTGGAGGACCGCTCAGGAAATGGAAATTACACTTACCTGGTAATTATAGTTCCTGAAGGGTCCAGTTTAGTCCTCCTTCCCTCCCTTCTCTCTGTCATTTCTGTTTCTGTCAGCGCGCTTGCTACTGGGCAACGGTGAGTCCTATCAGACTTTTTTGGGGAACTCTTCTGTTGGGGGTTCCTTGGGCTTTTCCGTATTGCCGTGCCATGTCAGTTCCTTCCTTTTTATCGCTTGCTGCCTGTGGTGTCAGGTAGGCAGAGGAGCCGCGGTGCAGAGTCTTGGCTTCCTCGTTTGGGGAGGGGGTCATTGTAACTGTTCAGGGGTTTCATTGGGATATAGTTACTATATAGTTGCTATTTTTATTTCCTTCATGTGTTGCTTCTTTAAGTCTGCTTTGTTAATAGTTCACTGGGGGGCTGATGGGAACTCCAGCAGGATACTTCATGAGAGCAAGATTCTGATTGGTCCAGTCTCCGTGCTGCAGGAGGAGGTGCACTACCCGGATGTGGAGGACTAAACTGGACCCTTCAGGAACTACAATTACCAGGTAAGTGTAATTTCCATTTACTGCCTGCCTGATAGTATCACAAAATGCTTCATCAGCCAACAGCGCTCTCTGAAAAAATGAAGCTGAACCGGAAGCAGCGTTATCCTCCGCTAAGAGGGATAAAGTTATTGCGGCATGATCAGATATACAGGGTGGCCCAAAAAAAGTGAGAACATCTTGTAGCATATAAGTTATTTAAAAATTCAAAAGGACAGATGTAAACGATTGACAAATTTAAAAAAAAAAGATGGCGACCGGAAATTGTCGAAATAAAGAGGTTATATAGCTAAAAAAGGTAAATAAGTAAACTATTTAAGCTTTTAATTTATGAGATGTTCTCACTTTTTTTGGGCCACCCTGTATGTGTGCCACAGATCTCTGCATCCTTAACAGATGGAATTAAGGATTTGGAGATAAGGAAAAAATCTATATGCGAGTGCGACCCATGGGGTAAGGAGAAAAATGTATATTCCCTCACTGTTGGATGCTTCAGGCGCCATATATCTGATTATCCAATTGCCTGCATAAAGGAAAGTACCACCAAGGTAGCCCGTTGCTGCCTTTGGGGTCTGTACGGTTGACGATCTACCAGAGGATCCAAAGCAAGATTAACGTCCCCTCCTAAAACAATTTCATGAGCCAACACATCCTGTACCTCCCCTGCTAGGTTCTGAAAAAAGGAGACATCATCACAATTAGGGGCATAAATATTTACAATGACTAATTTTTGACCCCCAATTTGCAGAAGAACTTTGGCCCATCTTCCTACCACATCCACTCGAGTATGCTCGATCACAGGTAATAAGACCTTTCGTATTAAAATAGCAACCCCGTTGGTTTTTTTTGGTGTGCCGCTGAGTGACTTACTAGAACATACTGCCCCAGACCAAGCTTTTTTGTTTCTGCAGTAGATAAGAGTTTCCTGAAGTAGGACCACATCTGCCAACTCCTTTTTGCAGTACAACAAAATTTGTTTCCGTTTAATCGGGTTATTTATGCCCTTAACATTCAGAGAGAAGAATTTAAGTGACTCTGTGGGACAAGTTCAGCATGCCAGAAAACAAATAGGCATCTATCCAATAAACATATTCCAAAATGACACCCATCCCCCCCCAGTACTTCATCAATAGGAACCCCCAAGGAGATAATCCCACCTTCCAACATAAGGATAAACCTGGGTGAACCAGTCGCAGGAGCTTAGGCAGAGTTTTTTCTAAGAACACCACCATGTTTGTTTCTTCCGCACCCTCTGGGATGCCCACCATATGAATATTATTTCTCCTCGTTCTGTTACGGAGCTCCTCCAAATTGCGCTCCAGATTCGCGATCTGCTTCATGAGCTCTTCCTGTACTGAGACTTTGACCTTTATACCATCAATTCTAGCATTGAGACCATTCAGTTGCTCCTTTAATTCTTTTAATTCCAAAATGTCCACTTGAACTCCACTCAAAGTCTCACCATTTGCGGCAACCATTTCCCTCACAGCACAAATCTCCATCAACAGTTCCTGCATGCTCTCTGGATTCTCTCGATAATTCACCATCTTATGTGGAGATGGTGGGTCCGGTTTTGCTCTCTTTGTCTTGGGGTTCAGCGCAGCACTGTACTCTAACCAGGTGGGCTTACCGACGGACATCTCAGCTAGCTTTAGCCACCACAGGGAGGTCAGGTCTTCTTATTACAGACGGGGACAATAGGATTTCCTTCAGGATTCAGAGGAGGAGAGAGATTAAGTGGCCATCTTGCTCCGCATCTGGCTCCGCCCCCTCTTTCCATCAATTATCAATTAACTATGATTAGAAAGTGTTTTATGATTCCCTTATATTTTCTGATAGACATCTTTTGCTCATTCCATCCTGTCTTGAGGAAAGGGGTGTTAGATTTTGCAGTGAACTTTGCAATAGCTATGTAAAACTAGGTAATAAGCTACATGATTATGTTAATCAGCTTATTATCTATGTTTGCATAACTAAATGACCTGAAAAACTACATAAATCTCAATACAAACCTATTATCACAGTTACAGTTCAGGAAGGCATGGTGCTAGTGTTTTTTTTTTCCAATAATAGGTGGGCAAAGAAGAAATCTAATGCACGACTTCTAAAAACTAATTTGCATGCAGTTAACATAGACCAGTCCATTATTGGGTATGAATTAAACAGCAATTGTGGCTCATATTGCAATTTTGTACATGCCTCTGAGTGGATGCTATGTGTCTGATAATAACAGAGATTAATTTCAAGTTTGAGACAAACAGTTTAATGTTCCCAGTGGGGTCATGTGTTAAGGCTATAATCCACAAGAATAAGGGAAAAAGAAGATGAAAACACTAAACTGGCTCACCTAACTTCAACCTAATGCTGTATTTTGCAACTGCAGTTTCTCTGAGATTTAACAGTTCCAGCTCTTAAATGAGGGACAATCCCTGTAAATCAGGGATATCTGGTAATATTACCAGATGATATGGCAGTGCAATCACTTTCTAAATGCATCCTTGCCATCCAGAATATCTTGATGCTAATTTTGCAGTGCATGTGAGATTAGCATCAAGACATTCAGGGCTGCACGGACGTGTTTAGAGCATGACTGCATTCAGCTTTGAAATCCTGATAGAGCGATCTGCAGAGCCTCAGAAGAAGCTTATGCTGTAGCTCCATAGATCACTCTACCGGAATGTCAATGTTGGTAGTGCAATCATGTTCTAAACACATCCCTGCGGCCCAGAATATCTGGATAGCATGAATGTGTTTAGAAAGTAATTGCACTGCTATATCACCTGGTAATCTTACCAGATGTCTCCAATTTTCAGGGACTGTCCCCAGTTTAGGAGCTGTGTCCCTGATTCCCACCTGTTTGGCAGCCTCCAGTCCCAGATTTCAGCAATTTGGACAGAGGGGATAGAAAGAAAATGTATTTTCAATTTAATGATTTGAATATATCAGTTTTTAGAATTTACATCCATTATCCTTATATTTTGCACAGTACGGGGAAACACATTGTTGTTTCTATTTTTCTGTCTATTTATCTGCTTGAAAGCGATATTGTTTCTGACATGGGATGGACAGGGGGAATGATATTGACTCCTCTTCTGTCCTTCAAGCCCTGTCGCTCAAACCTGGAACTAAGGTGTCCCTTCCTCCCTCCCACATACTTTGGACAAATGCCCCGGATTTGTCTGCAAAAAGTCTGGTAACATTATCACGTGGTCATTATTTTTGAGGGGACATGTTGAGGTTTCGGAGCCCTGTGCATTATTCTTCTGGGGTTGTGCTATGTAACATAACAGGCTCCACTCCCACACAAGAATAATGACTGGGAATGGCTTAGTTAGGGTGGACAGAAATGCATTTCTGTTTCTAGTTCTTAAGTTTTACACTGCATACAGTGGTTTCACTTCAATTTTTGTCTGCACATCTATAATATGTGATTAACTATGTTCTGAATTCAGTAAAAGTCTGCCTTTGTTCTATGTGTAACTGAAGTGAGATATTCTGCAAATGGAAGGTTGGGGAACCTCCAGCTCTGCACTCCATCTGTCCCCAGCAGCTCATGGTTGTTCTCACTGCTGCACTAATCCCCCTGTTTTCCCCAGGATCATACAGTTTTCTTTTCTACTCATTCTTTTGTAAGAGGTTTTTGTTTTCCTCTCTTAGTTTTTAGAAACGTGCACCTGATATATTTTGTACAGTACAGGAGGGAGTGCATTTCTATTTCCTCTTTCTTTGGGATACTGTCTGGTTCCATGGGGTTTCCAGTTTAATGTTTGTCTCGATATTTCTATTTTTAAATTGTGATCCCTTGTTCTGTGTTTGGTGACGATCTATGTTTTGTATGTGTGACCGAGCTGTGGTATTTTGTTCATGTCATGGCCGGCTCAAGAGTTTCTGCTACCCCAGGTAGACAACCCATCAATGTCACCCCCCCCCCCCCCGCCACCCTGTCCCCCTGCTGATTCCATCTTGGGGGAGAGGCAGGTGGTGGCAGTAGCAGAGGCAGAATTTTTAAAGTGGTGGCTTTACATAAGAACATAAGATATGCCATACTGGGTCAGACCAAGGTCCATCAAGCCCAGTATTCTGTTTCCAACAGTGGCCAATCTAGGTCATACGTACCTAGCAGTTTCCCCAAGAGACACAGGTTCCACAATGCTTGTATTGGTTCAAGCATTGATATCCTGGGTCCCTTCTTAATAATGGTTTATGGACCTTTCCTCCAGGAACTTGTCCAAACCTTTTTTAAACCCAGCTACACTAACAGCCTTTACTACATCCTCCGATAAGAAATTCCAGAGTTTGATTACACGTTGAGTGAAAAAATATTTTCTTTTATTAGTCTTAAATAGTTTACCCTGTAGCTTCATTGCATGTCCCCTAGTCTTTCTATATTCTGATAAGGTAAACAATCGATCTACGTTTACCCGTTCCACTCCGTTCATTAATTTATAGACTTCTATCATATCACCCCTCAGCCGTCTCTTTTCCAGGTTAAAGAGCCCTAACCTTTTTAGCCTTTCTTCATAGGAATATCCTTCCATCCCCTTTACCATTTTGGTGGCTCTTCTCTGAACCTTTTCTAAAATCACTATATCCTTTTTAAGATACGGCGACCAGAATTGCACACAATATTCAAGGTGCGGTCTCACCATGGAACGATATAGAGGCATTATAATATCTTTTGTTTTATTTTCCATTCCTTTCCTTATGATACCTAGCATTCTATTTGCTCTCTTGGCCACCGCTGCACACTGGGCCGAGGGTTTTAACATGTTATCCACAATGACGCCTAAATCTTTTTCCTGGGTGGTGGTTCCTAATGTGGAACCTTGCATCGTGTAACCATAGTTTGGGTTGTTCTTCCCTAGGTGCATAACCTTGCACTTGTCCACATTAAATTTCATCTGCCATTTTGATGCCCAGTCTTCCAATTTATCAAGATCCTCTTGCAATTTTCCACAATCCTTTTGGGTTTTAACAACTTTAAATAGTTTTGTGTCATCTGCAAATTTGATAACCTCACTCGTTATTCCACTTTCCAGGTCATTTATGAATACGTCAAAAAGCAGCGGACCCAGCACAGATCCCTGGGGTACACCACTATTCACCTTTCTCCATTGGGAAAATTGGCCATTTAGCCCTACCCTCTGCTTTCTATCTTTTAACCAGTTCCTGATCCACAATAGTACACTGCCTCCTATCCCATGACTCTTTAGTTTTGCCAAAAGTCTCTGATGAGGGACCTTGTCAAAGGCTTTCTGAAAGTCCAGATACACAATATCAACCGACTCACCTTTGTCCACCTGATTATTCACTCCTTTAAAAAAACATAACAGATTAGTAAGACAAGATCTTCCTTGTCTAAAGCCATGTTGGCTGTCTCCCATTAGGTCATGACTATCTACATGCTGAGTAATTTTATTCTTTATGATGGTTTCTACCATTTTTCCCGGTACTGATGTCAGGCTCACCGGTCTGTAGTTTCCCGGATCACCCCTGGAACCCTTTTTAAAAATTGGTGTTACATTGGCGATCCTCCAATCTTCAGGTATTAGAGATGATTTTAATGATAGTTCACAGATTACTAATAGCAGGTCTGCAATCTCATATTTCAGTTCTTTCAACACCCTTGGATGTATACCATCCAGCCCAGGTGATTTGCTACTCTTCAGTTTATCTAATAGTTGTAATACATCTTCCCAATGTATCGATATTTCCTTCAATTCTTCCGCACCTTTAAATACCACTTCAGTCATGGGTAACATCCCTACATCTTCCTCAGTAGACTGAAGCAAAGAATTCATTCAATCTTTCCGCTATCGCCTTGTCGCCTCTTAGTGCTCCTTTAACCCCTTTATCATCTAATGGACCAACTGACTCTCTCACAGGTTTTTTGCTACGAATGTACTTGAAAAGGTCTTTACTTCACATTTTTGCTTCTGCAGCAAGCTTCTTCTCAAATTCTCCCTTTGCCTGCCTTATCAATGCCTTGCATTTGACTTGCCAGTGCTTGTGCTGTTTCCAGGTTTCGTCGTTTGGCTCTTTTTTCCATTTCCTGAAAGATGCTTTTTTGGCAACAACAGCCTCTCTGACCTCACCTTTAAACCATGCTGGCAGTTTGTTACCCATGGCAGGCCATGAGCTTCAGCACATATAGCCTGCCACTTCTGATATTCCTCTGATAGTAAGTTGCATTGGAGGGGGATCAGAAGCGGCAGGTCATGTGTGCTGAAGCACATGGCCTGCCGCAGGCAACAAAACTACCCACTCAGGTTGGCTGCCTAGCTCACTTACGTAGTGCTGTTATGATATGGTGGGTTTGCTATGGATTCTAAATGAGTAGGATTTTGTAGTACTTGTTATTGTACCTGGCAATTGGCACTGGAGGATAGTTTTATTTATTTGACATTATTTATATACCGCCTTTCATGTTTATCAAGGCAGTTTACAATGAACTCAACAGTTTTACAGGGAACAGGTTCTTCTGAACTATTTTAAAATAAACAGTAGCGATCATAAGACATGCAACCAATTACAGTGCAACACTAGAACTATTTACAAAGTAGCGATTTGTACTAGGCTTTGTGTGGTACTGAGGTGGTATGGTTGTGAGTCATTATCTTTAATGCTGTGTATTTGATATTGTGCCTTAGTAATCTATGAATAGGTAGGTCTTCAATTGTTTTTGGAAATCAGCTATATCTGTGGTAGCTCTTAGGTGGGCAGGGAGAGAGTTCCAAAGGTGAGGGCTGTAGTATTCGAACACTCTCTGGATTGCAGTTTGTGAGCTGTTGGTGAAATAGAGAGTGTTTTGATGTTGACTTCTCCGCAGTCTGGTGTCCGGCTTTTTCTGGATCAGTTCGCTTAGGCATTCAGCAGACTGGTCGTGGAGGATCTTGAAGATCGTTAGAATTGATTTGTAGCATATGTGTGATCAGATAGGGAGCTAGTGAAGGGAGTGTAATGTTGGGGTAATGTGGCCATGTTTTTTTGTGCCTGTTATTAGTCTAGCCGCGGTGTTTTGTGCTATTTATAGGACCTGTGTTGCACATTTGGGTACTCCTTGAAGTAGCAGGTTGCAGTAATCCAGTTGTGAAGTAATTATGGCCTGACATATGGTGCAGAAGTGGTTGTGGTCTAATAGAGGGCGTACGTTTTGAAGGATCTTCATTTTATAGTACGTTTTGGAGGTAGTTTTCTTAATGTACGTTTGAAGGTTAAGCCTCTGGTCTAGGAGCACCCCCTAGGTATTTTACTTCGTTCCTTATAGGGATTGTCATGTTTCCTATTAAGTGGTTGTCTGGTGGATTGTATGCAGTGTCTTTGGTGATTGTCAAGATCTCAGTTTTATGTAGTTGATTAAGAGATTGCGACGTGTGAGCCATTCTGAGACTGATATCATACAATTGGTGATTGTGGAATAGTCGGATTTTCTTGTGTTGTAAGGGGTATAGACCATCAAGTCATCTGCATAGAGGTGATAATGTATATTGTGGTTTTGTATAATTTTGCAGACCAGTTGAATATATATGTTGACTAGGAGGGCTGACAGTGAGGAGCCCTGAGGTACTCCTTGGAGGATTTGGAAAGGTTTAGTGGTTGTGTTTTTTATCTTGACTTGTGATCGACGACCCGAGAGGTATGAGGAAAACCATGTCAGAGGGGTGCCGCTGATACCTAACTTGGTCAGTCTGTCCAGTAGTATGGAGTGGATTATGGAGTTGAATGCAGATTAAATGTCGATGAATATGAGTATGAAGCCTTGTTTGGAAGTTTTGATTCCTTTGAGAAGTGTTTTCATTAGAGAGGTTAGGAGTGTCTGTACACCATGATATTGTCAGAACCCATGTTGTTGTGGGTCTAGGGGAGCATTTGTATCAATGTGGTTTTGTAACTGCCTTTGCATCGCCTTTTTGATTATTTTTGCTAGTAGTGGTATGCTGGAGATGGGCCGATATAACGCTGGAAAACTAGGGTCGGATTTGTTGTTTTTTAAATGTGGCCTTATGGATGAGAGCTTTAGTTCTGGAGGCATGAATCCTTGTGTTAGAGAAATATTTACCATTTTGGATATCACCGGTGAAAGTTCTTGTGAGCTCGACTTTATCCAGGTTGTTGGACAGGGGTTGAGAGGTGAGGTGGTAGTATTTAGGGATTTCAGTAGTGTAGTGCAGTGTTCTTTGGTAATAGAGAAGAATGAAGTCCATTGATTTGAGTAGTCTTGATTTGTCTTAGGTACTGGTGTTTGGATTGTTTGATCTGGCAAGCATGTTCTGTAGATGAGTTGCAAATGCCACAGGAGAGATTGTATTGTGTGCCTGGGGTTGTGGAGATTCCGTGAGGTTCTTTATTATTGCGAAGAGCTCTCTTGGGTGGTTTAAGGATTTCATGATGGTGTTTGTATGGTATTGTTTTTTTCTATTTTGTATTAGTTCATTGTATGCTCTCTGTTTGGTTCTGTATTCCAGAAGGTAGGCTTGATTTTTTTTGTTCTCCTCCATTGTCTCTTGAGCCTTCTCAACACAAGCTTGGCTTTCCTTATGCCAGTGGAGTACCATGGGGCTTTATTTGTACGCTGCGGTGGTTTTGGTTTCTTTGGTGCAATAGCCATTGAGGATATTGTGTTATTCCAGCTTGTTATTAGGGTAGTAAGGTCTGTGGTGTTGATGTTAAGGTTGGAGTGCAAATGTTCTAGTAGGCTGTCCTTATCAAATTCTTTAAAGCAACTCTGGGTGGTTGTGTGTGGTTGTCTAGACAGCTGGGGTTCTAGTGGGAATTCAAATGAGATCATATGATGATCTGACCAGGGTACTGGGGTTACTTGGTAGGGGATATGTAGTTTGTTAGAATGAAGTCTTGAGGTTACAAATATCAGGTTGAGGGTGTTCCCTCTGATGTGTGTCTGTGTCTGTATGATTTGGGTGAGATCCAGTGAGGTCATGGCATCCATAAAAGCGGAGGCTTGAGTTGAGGAAGCTGGGTTTAGGTTGAAGTCGCCTAGGATGATTGTAGATTTTCCTTTGCTGGAGTGTTTACAAGCTTGTTCAATAATGGTTGAGAGATCTTCTGTCAGGAGTTGGGGACCTGTATGTCAGGCATATTAATAGTTGTTTGTTTTCTAGAGTTAAGATATTTAGTGTTGGAGTTGACAGGCTATTTGTGACTTTGAAGTTTAGTTTTCTATTTGTTAGGACAAGGATTCCTCCTCCTTTATTTATTTTTTATTTTTTTATTTACATTCTCTTATATACTGCGCTATTCTGCATCAGTGCGGTTTACATTGAACAAACTGAAATTACATTGAACAGGGCATTATAACTTGGAGATAACTATTTTACAGGGAACATGGGCTATGGAGGGTTAAGTGGCTTGCCCAAGACCACAAGGAGCACCTGTGGGACTAGAAACCCCAGTCCTTCCTGCCCAAGGTTGCTGTCCTTTAGTGGGATTTGAACCCCTGACCTTCCGGCCTGAAGTACCTTGCCCCAACCACTAGGCCACTCCTCCACTCCTTTGCGTTGTGTTCTGGAGCAATGATGATGATCCATGTTTGATGGGGTGAGTTGATTTATTAGTACAGAGTCTGTGTCGATTATACGTGATTGTTATGCATATTACTTCAACCTCATGTTCTTGAAGGTACAGTATGGTATGGAATTTGTTGCGGATGGATCGTTTATAAGGGCGAAATTGGTCACTTTTGCTTGATGTGAGGGTATTGGCAGTGCTGAGAGTATTTCCTGGCAGTGTATAGGTACAAGACAGTTAGGTCTCCTTTGTGGCTGTTGGTGGAATGGTGGTGTTGCTAAGGAGTGTCTTGTGCTGGTCAAGATTGGAATTCAGCCTGCCCATGTGTGTGCTGCTCTGGATGGTCTTATTAAGGTTATCAGGAGGATTAAAGTCAGGGTTGTTTTAATCTACATCATGTCGGTGCAGGAGTGATTCGTGGGCTACGGATTCGTGAGTGAGAGAGTTGAGGAGTCGAAGATTTACTTGGTTTATTTTAATCCATACTTGAGTTGTGTTGGTAGTTCATCTGTTGTCAGTGGTTTGTTATAGTTAAGCTAGGCGGGTAGTGTGGGGCTATTAAATCTTCCGTTTACTGTATGAGGTGCGATACAGTTCAGATGTTTTATAGAGTTTGGTAAGTGAGAGGCTGTTTAGATGTAGAACTTACAGTTTGGTGATGGAGGTCTGTTGCTCCTGAGCTGGATTTTCATCTTTTGACGCTTGATCTTGTTAATTCCAGGCCACTCTCACTTGTTGGTGTGTCAGCTCAACAATACATGTGGTCAGTTGGAAGGCTGCGAAACCGGCCTCAGGTCCCAGCCTTAGGTGTGGGCCCTGCAGGCGTGGGTGTGCCAGTTGTTGCGGAAGTTAATTGGGGTAGATCAGATCCTGATTGATTCCGGCATGGAGGAGCTCACTAACCCGATCCTTTGCGGCGGTGCTGATCGAGAGGGGGGCAGGAGCTGAAGGTATGTTCGGTGCTGTTCCTTCCGGTGGTTCAAATGTTCAGCAACCTCCTGATTAGTCCCAGAGTGGAGGAGCGGGAGGAGCTCACTTACCTGCTCCTTTGTGGCGGCGCTGATCGGGAGGAGGGCAAGAGCGGAAAGTGCATTCGGTGCTGTGCGGTGATGTAGAAATCTGGTAGCCATTCTATCTCCAGGAACAAGCAGGAATGAGTCTTCACATATGGGTACGTTGGTACCGACGGAGTCTGCGCGGGAACACTTCCCAGCGTCCAATCAAAGAGCTTTTGGAAGCATCCCACCACGCCTGCGTGCTGCCTTCCCGCCTTTCCCAACTGCCTCTCCTCAGTTTTCGTTTTCCGCGGAGCCGGCAGGACGTCCTCCTGTCACCGCAGAAAATTCTTGTTTTATTTCTTTATTTTTCTTGTGGTCGCGGCTGTCTTCCTGACGCCACCGGTACCGCCAGTGTTTTCTTTTCTTTTCTTGTAAAATCTTCCTTCTTCAAGGAATATATTTCTTCATAGTGTCTCACAGTATCTTAGGCCTTTTAGGCCTCTTCTTTTTCCTTCATGGAACCGCCAGCCACTTTCTCCAAGAAATGTTCACACTGTGGCGGTACAACATTATTTTTAGACCCTCGAAATCAGTGTCTAACCTGTTTGGGTCTTGACAACAGTTTGGTGAGAAGAAGTTTTCAATATCGAGGTTTCCTCGATACACGGTTTCCTTCCAGCTTTGGGGCACCGTCCCTGTCTTCTACACAGCATCAGGTAACCCACAAACAGTCTGTTAAGACTAGCCATCCCTCGAGTGGTAGGTCTCATGCACAGCATGTAGACAGCTCCGGCCTTGCCCTCGAGGGCCCACTGTCTTCAAAACCCCAGCGGGAGTCTTCGGTCTCCAAAGCGTTTGAGGGGTTTCAGGTTGTTTCTGGGGTTCACCCCTCACAGAACATACCTGAGCCGTTTCTGGTGGTGGCATCCGCTTCGAGTGGTACCGATACCCCGACATCGGTACTGGTGTTGGATGAAACACTCCTCACCAGGGATGGTCATCTGGCGTCCTCGGTGCCTTCGGGACCGGTGGATACGCTCCAGACTGACCTTCCATTATCGGTACCAACACCGATACTACCACCAACGTCGGTACCCTCCAGACGTGCATCGATAGCCTCGCTTCCTTCGATGCCGAGTCTGGAATCGATCTCCAGTCTGGAGGACTGGGTACCGACTCGCCTTGGTACCGGCTCTCGGTACCAAAGGCTCGGTTCCGATGATTCGGATCCGCAACTCTCGGTTCCCTCGAGGCCCACTGAGTTGCCATTGGTTGACCTTCATTCACCGGTATCAGGCACGGTACCGAAGTCGATGCCGATGTCCTCATTACCCTTACGGTCGGTGTCTTCCATGCCCAGTTTAGAATCGCTCTCTAGTCTGGAAGACTCGGTACCAATATCATTTGGTACCGACACCGACCGATACCGGTGGCTCGGTACCGAGGATAGCACCCAGACATTTTAGGTTGCCTCGGTACCGATTGAACGGTCTGCGATGACTGCTCCGATGTCTTTGTCGGGCTCGACTCTGACATCGGTACCGGTATTGACATCGGTACCGGTATCCACAGTACCATCGTGGCCAATTCCTGCCATGCTTTTTTCAACAGGATCGCTCCCTTCTATGCCAAGCTTGGAGCCGATACCTGACATGGACAATGTGGTAATGTCGGTCGCTGCTCCTGACAGTCAGTACCGGCGACCATCCTCTAAGCATTCCACATTGCACTGTGCAGGATCTTCTATTCCTATATATCTGGATAGCTCTGTCGGTGCTCAGGCTAGTTCTTTGAATCTAACCTGTCCAAGGGAAATTCCTATTTGGGAACCCTCTTTTCAGAGTTTCCTCCAGGATATAGCAAGATCTCTTGCCATTCCTTTCCCAGGACATGATCCTGCACAGGCCTCTCTTTCTACCAAAGCAAAGGAGAATATAATGCTTCCTTTGCATCATTCCTTGCAGGATCTCCTTCTAGGAATGTGGGAAACACCTTTAAGGGTACCCCCACCTTCCAGAGCAACTGATCTCTTATATCAGGTGCCCCCCTCTCCAGGATTTCAAAAGACTCCTCATCATTCCATAGTTGTGGAATCAGCATTGAGGCGAGTAAAGAGCAAGAAAAAGCACTCTTCTTGTCCGCCAGGTCGTGAATCCAGGATGCTTGATGACTTTGGACGTCAAGCCTTCCAGACATCTATGCTTTCTGCAAGAATTCTCTCATATATTTTCTATATAAGTCTATCTCTTAAGGAGGTCACAGAGCAATTACATCTTTTGACTCCTTCCCTTCCAGAGTCCAAGAGTGCAGACTACTCTTCACTGCTCAAGCATCTCCAGAATATTTCTTGGTTTCTTACTCGTGCTTCCCTAGACTCTTTTGAGTCTGTTAGCAGGACTTCTGCTATATCTATAGGGGCACGACGTAGAGCCTGGCTCCAAGCTTCAGGCTTGGACAAATGGGCACAACACAGACTGGGACATACTCCTTGCACTGGAGATAATCTTTTCAACAAGTAGTCTTTACGTCAGGTTACTCAGTTTTCCACTAACTTACCTGTTCCTAGGGGTTCTTCTGCACCTTCTTCTGTCCCAGTAGGTAAGAAATGTCCTGCCAAACCTTCTTCCCATAGCAGAAGAAGGTTTTATGCATCATCTGCCCATCCTACAGATGTTCCCAAACAGGGGAAGCATCGTCCTGGTCTGCAGGGTTTAACCTCTCACCAGGCTAAGCAAACCCAGCAACCACAGGGTTTCTAATCAACCCATCAGATGCTTGTGACTCTGGGGATTTACAATCTGCAGTTGTTTCTTCTCCATAGAGACAATCCACTGCTGTCATTCTAAATCTTAAACATGGATCTCTTCCAGAAAGACATCCATCTTTTCTCTATGAGCTGTCAGGATATTCATGCTTCTAGGTCACAGGGTTCTCCTCTTTTCCTTCTAGGGAAAGAGGTCCATCCACTATCAAATGATAGTTTCCTGTGCCAGCATGTCTCCTTTCCTTTCTATTAACTTACTATATTGTAAGTTTTCTTCAGCTCCATTTTCTTACCCTCTTACCAGGGTTTTCCTCTGTAAGAGTGGTATTGCTCACTGGAGGGCTTTTCTTCAGCCTCTCTAATTTCTTTCTTTTCTAGTGTGGAGTTCTCTTTTCTGAGTCACTCCTCTTTTTCAATCTTGCTTTGCAGCAGTTCATCAGGCACCTCCAGAGTTTCTACTCTTGTTTTGTCTGTCCTTTCTGTTTTTCAACAGTATCATTCTTCTGCTGTCTGGCAAGCAGCTACCAATGCAGGAGCCTTTATGTTTCGACCACTGGTTCTTGTCCACCAGTAACCAGAGTTGTCCTCCAATAATATTCTATCTAGTATTAGTAGTGACTCCAAGTCAGTGCTGTCATCTGTCTTGGAAAATTTTTCACTACAAACTTGTTGGATTGTCTTCTTTTCTACCATCTCCATTCCCATGGGTTTGGCAGCATAGTTGACATAGCTACTGGCTTCTCTATAGCCAGTTCTATCTCCTCATTCTCCTGCATAATGCTCTCTGCAATTTTACAGAGGAGCTCTCCACTATGGGCCCTTGCTAGAGAGCATGTTTTTTTTTCTCCAACAGCTATACTAGATGGTTGAAAAAGGCTTTTTTCAGTCATATCTGCCATGACTAGAAAAGTTCTCCTTTTTTACTATAATGCACATAGGCCTACTCGTACGTGAAAACTTAAGGAGTTGCTAATTCCCTTCTTTGGTCCATAGTATTTCCAATAGGGAATATGTTTCCTCCTTCCAGCTCGTCCCCATGGTAAGGACGCATGATACCTTTTTGCCCTTAACCAGGTCACTATGGTATCTCATTCCTATGCGTCTTCTGTTCACTTACCATGCTAGAGTTCTAAAATACTCAGGACTTGCAGGCTACTGACTGATATCATCCTCTGCCTTTCATGTAACCATCCTGGTTATCCTACTACCTAGCATCCCTGTAGCCATAATCAGTTGGAATTGATTCTCTACATGTCTTCTCAAGTAGGTTCCACCTTCTTGTTCTTAGATGAATCTTTCCTCTCCACAATTTTCCTATGTGAATGCCTTGTGGACATATTCTGTCTGCTTCCTGCAGACTTCCATATACAGGTATATATATATATATATATTCATACCTATAGCACACATCTTACAGATGTCTATGTCTATCATGTGTGAGTATTTATACCCTTCATATCTCACTATAGATATATTCTCATATATCTATCTATCTATATATATATATATATGTGTATATATATATGTATATATATATATATATATATATAGATGTATATAGATAGTAGAATATCTCTCTATCTATCGGTAGATATGTATTCTGCTTTCTCTACCTGACTGTCGAGGCTCATATAGCCATATGATTCTGACAGAAGGGTTTTTACCCATACTATGCTATCCAGCATGTTTTGGGATCCTACACTCACAACCACCTGGTGATAGTTAACACCTATCATAACCCTAAGCTTTAGGTACCTCTGAAGTTCTCCATGTCCAATATCTCTCCCAGCTGACTTCAGTTAGGAGAGATATTGCGGATCTTCAGCTACTCACAGGCTAACACCTCCGGCGTTGTCCTTCCCTTTGGGATACAGGAGGTTCCCATACCCTTTCCCCCCACAAGGACTGAGCCTGTTTGTCCAAATCGGTTAGCTTTTCTCTTTTGTTCCTAAGAGTGAGCCACTCTTTTGCCAAAAGAGTTCGGTTTTTATCATAAAGCCTTCTGCTGAAGGCCCACCATTTTTTGTACTACCCCAGGTTTTCCTACTAGGGTTCCCTGTTCTCTTTCAGGATTCTGACCTCCATTATTTTTCCTACTGGTTCCCTACCTCCACTATAGTGAGGTCCTTCTTGAGGTTCCTCTACTGGGTTCCCCAGTAGATCCCATGAAACTCCATACTTCTCTAAAGTCCTGTTAGGGGAGGTCCCTATTGCATTTTATTTCTTTGCAATATCATTGATGACATTTATCATCCACACATGGACTCCTTTCTGCAGTCCTATGCTAAGTTAGCTGTTCCACAGCACCTTTCTTTCTTCAACTCCTACCCTCCATCCTCAGGATGCCTGGTGTTGTGCAGGATAGCATGTTCCAACCTATAACATGCTGGGACTCCAGGCATCTCAGCTTGGGAGTCCCCATATGTGAAGACTCATTCCTGCTTGTTCCTGGAGATAGCACAGTTACTTACCTGTAACAGGTGATCTCTGGGAACAGCAGGAATAAGTCTTCACAACCCACCCACCTCCCCAGGAGTTGTATCTCTATCTATCTTTCCTTTCCTCTCTTTCTCTCTTTGTCTCAGCTTTAAAACTTAACTGAGGAGAGGCAGTTGGGAAAGGCGGGAAGGCAGCACGCAGGCATGGTGGGATGCTTCCAAAAGCTCTTTGATTGGACGCTGGGAAGCGTTCCCGCGCAGACTCCGTTGGTACCGATGTACCCATATGTGAAGACTTATTCCTGCTGTTCCCAGAGATCACCTGTTACAGGTAAGTAACTGCTTTATCCTCATTGTACATGCAATTGGTATTCAGACACTCATTAAGATGCATGTTTACTAAAAGTTAAGGTGTATTCACAAATGTTAATGTGTGCTAAGTGCAGCAACACCTATTTATTTCTAAGGGCGCAGTAGCACTTAATGCCCATTAATGTTTAGTAAACATACCCCAAGTCTGCTTTGACTAAAAATAGGCTTATAAAGGGCTCCTTTGGAAGCCTCCTAAAATTTTAGATGGGCAGCATCTAAATTTTGAAATAATTTAACTATGTGCAAATGAGGCCCAGTGGTGATGCGAATATTTATGCAAATGAGGCTCCACATCACCCTTGGGCCGCCCCTGTCTGCTATCATGTGTTCAAACAATACAGTAACACAGTCCCGCTATCTACATCCAAGGTTTCTTCCATCATTAGTTACTCCACCTGGTGCCCCACGGTCCGAATTAGCCGTTGCTGTCACCAGTATTCAGCTAACCTCAGAAGCGCACTCTACTCCTGTTGGGGATAATGTTTTCTGTAGCACTGGCCAGACCTGTTTTCCTCCGGAACACAAACTGTGCAACGTCTTTGGCTGCTCCTGGTGCTGCTGCTGAAAGCCTGAAACACCGGCTTTCGGTGCTTAGCCATTTATGTTCTTTTGCTGGCTTACGGCTGGTTCTGACAGGGATCGGGAAAGAAATTAAAATGGACTCCCGCTCCTTTGTTTTTTAGGGGAGCAACATGTTATGCGAAAAAACAGAGCAACACCTTTTCTCCCCTTGTTTATATATGGGGTTTCCTAGAGTCGTTTATGTCGCTAGTCTCCCCTCTCTCCTGGCTGCTTGGTACGGTCCAGCCCTGAAACATCATGGCGATTGATGGTAAGTAGGCCAATAACGGGCTAATCTCCTCATTAATAACTTCCACTCCGGCCACAATCCCGGCGCTTCCCTTTGGGCTCAGCGGAGCCGCGGCGTTCAGCAAAGGAGCAGCCTGACAGGAAGAGAAGGTCGGTTTCCAGTTAGCTTTAGGGCTGAATGTGGGCTTGTTTGCGGGCTTCTGCTTCTCGGACACTTTTCCTGGCGTGGGACGTGGCGGAGGGAGATGCTGCCGTTCATCAGTCCGCGGAGGAGACGCTGTGGTGCTGAACGGACAGCTCCGTGCACCCGCACCTCGCCAGCCTTTGCTTCTGGGCTCTGCTTTCCTTCTTCCTTAGGCAGTAGTGTGTGTGTTTTGTAGGTGTCCATGCAAGTGGGGCTCTGCATATTCATTTGTGTATGTATTTACGTTATCTATATATATATGTGTGTGTGTGTTTCCACACAGACACTACAGAAGAAATATGGACTTTTTTGCTGTTCTTTTCAGTAACACTGATGAATTCGTCAGTGTCATAATTCAGTAAAAGAGATTGGCAAGCAGGGCTATACCAAGCCATAAGTGCACCCTGTGTGACTTTCAAACTTGGCGCCCCTCAATGATATCAGACTTTTGTTATTTCCCCCCCCCCCCCCCCCATGCCAAGCATAGCCCTTCTGTCCCTATCCCTCTATGTCCAGCATCTCCCCATCTTACCCCACCTCCTCATGTCTGGCCGGCATCCCTACCCTCCCCGTGCTGCCTGCCCTTGCCCCGCTGCCGCTTTTTCTGTTCCCTTGGCAGTGGTGGTGATAGTAGACCTCCTCCAATTAAAAAAAAAAAGTGGATCTTTCCAACTCCGCACTTGCATGACTGGTATGCTCATGTCAGAGGAGGAAGGGATCAGACCAGCTATGTAGGCGTGGAGTCAGAAAAACCTGCTTTTTTAAAAATTGTAGGTCCACTGCTGCCGCCAAGGGAACAGGAAAAGCAAGGGGCAAGGGCAGGCCAGGCAAGCAGCGAGGGGGAGAGCCGAGGTCGGTGGGCAGCAACCCTAAATGTGCCCCTATTTTTTTTTTTGCGCCCTGTGCAGCTGCACCACTCACACAGGCCTAGGTACAACGCTGCTGGCAAGATACTTGATATATTTTCTCTTGTTTTGATTTTACCTGGGATACCTGGATTAACTTGAGAGAGTCATAAGTCTGCAGTAACACTGTCAAGTATGGCTCTAATTGGTTTCTAAGGTGATTCATAGCTTAACATTATTGCTCAGTTTTTTTATTTTTAGCATTAGTATTTTGCTGAAAATCTAAAACGGTTCTGAAGCTTCTTTTCCTCCTATAACAAGTACATAAATATTCAGTTATTCAATAGTATAAATGCTTCTGTCAAAAACTAAAGAATGTTAGTATATTCTTTTGCTGATACTGAAGCAATTAGGGATTTAGATTTAGCTCATGCCTTTTTTTAGGAGTAGCTCAAGGTGAGTTATATTCAGATATAGAAGGCATGTCCATGTCCCCAGAGGACTTACAATCTAAGTTTGCACCTGAGTCAATGGAGGGTTAAATGACTTGCTCAAGATCACAAGAAGTAGCAGTGGCATTTGAACCCCGTTGCCCCATTTTTCAGCCCACTGCTATAACTATTAGGCTGCTCCTCAGTATAATGAATAAATATTGAATGTTACCCAAAATAAAGACCTAGGTCAACCAATTTGAAACTAAAAAGGAGGCTGGAGTAAATGTATGGTTTGGAAGGCTACTGAATAAAAAATAAGAACACACTGTAACATAAGAATTGCCATACTGGGTCAAGCATGAGTCCATCATGCATAGTATCCTGTTTCCAGCAGTGGCAAATCCAGTTCGCAATACCTGGTAGGCACTGTTCCCTCTAAGCTGTGCGCGTGTGCGCGCGCACACACCTCGCCGAGCGAGCGCACATACTTTACAACAGAGCGCACAAAAATTACAGCTCTGATTCTGATAGAAAACAACACAGATGTCTTAAAATTTAAAAGTTATGATTGTAATTACTAGAAATTTCCCGCTTCATTTAGTAATCGTCTATTTTCATTTAATTTGATTAAAATCAATGTGGTGTACATACTGTATTCTGACGTGTAGTCAAATTTTAAAGTATATAACTCCAAGTGTCCTTATATGGCGCACAAAAATTTAGCCTTCCTTCAAAAGCTGCACATAGCTGATATTTTATGCGCACACAGCCTACAGAAAATTAGAGGGAACATTGCTGGTAGGCGCCCAAAAAATAGCAAGATTCCATGCTGCCTACCCACAGGATTACACAGTGGCTTTCCAAAGTCCATCTTAATAACAGTTTATGGATCTTTCCTCCAGGAACTAGACCACACCTCTTTTAAACCCAGCTATGCTAACTGCTTTTAATACATCCTCTGGCATTGAATTCCAGAAGTTAATTATGCATTGAGTGAAAAAATATTTTTTCCTAATTTGTTTGTAACTTCGTGGCATGAACCCTAGTCTTTGTATTTTTTCAATGAGTGAACAGTGGATGCACATTTACCTGTTCCACTCCTCTCAGGACTTTATAGACCTCTATCATATGTTCCCTCAGCCATCTCTTCTCCATGTTGAAGAGTCCTAACCTCTTTAACCTTCTGCATAGGGGAGTTATTCTACTACCCACATTACCAATCTTTCTTTGAGATGCTGAGACCACAGTTGTAAATAATGCTCAAGATGTGGTTCCAGAAGCATAATGATATTCTTTGTTTTATTCTTAATTCCTTTCCCGATAATTCATAACATTCTGTTTGATTTTTTGGCTGCCACTGCCTCACACTGAACAAATTTCAACATATTGTCCACAATGATGCCTAGATTCTTTACCCAAGTGGTGACTCCTAATGTGGAACCTAGCATTGTGTAGCTATAATTTGGGCTATTTTTCCCTACATTCATTACTCTGCACTTCTTCATATTAAATTTCATCTGCCATTTGGATGCCCAGTTTCCCAGTCTTGCAAGGTCCTCCTGCAATTTCTCACAATCCACATGCAATTTAATAACTTTGAATAATTTGGTTTAATCTGCAAATTTTACCACCTTACTTGTTTCCAATTACAGATCATCTGTAAATATGTTAAAAAGCACTGGTCCCTGTAAAGATCTCTGAATATTCTATTCACCTTCCTCCATTGAGAAAAATGACCAGTGTCAAGCCCCAGCCCTCCGCCTAGGGCTCAGAGGGTTGGGGTTGCCATTATATGCTCCTTGCAGAAGGTGAGATAAAACCTTTTGCTCCTGCTATGTCTGCTGGGAGTGGTAGTTCTTTTGCCCTCTGATAAGGAAATAGTTGTGAGACCAGTGGTAAGGCAAAATGACAATAATTTATTCCCCAACAAAAAGATTCAGTGCAGATTAAATCAGGATACTCTTCAGGTGTTTGCTCGAGGATATTTACAGAACTTAAACTGATTGAGCTTCATACTCTTTGCTCACAAAACGTGCGATGCATATCACATGTAACAGATAGAAAACATAACAGCTTCTTCTCACAAAGAAAAATATCTTCTTTCCCTTTGTTCACACTCAGCTCCCTCATACACCTTTAGCAAAGGGATTCTATATCATCTGCCAAACACAGTGTACAGTCCATAGGCACTTCTGCTGAGTCACTCTCATTAAAGTTCTGTTGCGTCTCTTCAAACTCTGGAACTATGGAGTTTGGCTTTAAGCTGTTATTATACGGCTTAGGATAATTTCCCCCTAAGACCTCTGGTGCTTCCTTTGGGCACAGTTCTATATGGTAAGGATTGGAAATACCTGAGGTTGTGGAGATTCCTCTCTGGCTTTGTTCAGCTATCTTTTCCCAGCTGTAGGGAAACGCTTTCTGATTCCCTGTTTGGCGTTCTTGTCTGGAGCACTGCTCTGGTTCCCAGTCCCAAACTGAGCTTTGCAAACTCCTGGGTTTAGTGCTAGGTTCCCACCTGTGAGTTCCTTGAAGCTTTTTATCTGGCAATGAGGTCTGAAGGTCTCTCTGCTCTCTCCCTCTAGGCAGGTTTCTGACAGCAGTCTGTCCCTTCTCTCCGTCTGCTTCAATTCCAGAACTGCAGCTGGGTTTCCTCAAAGGTCTCCTCCCAGCTCTTCTCCAACCATCTCTCCAACCACCTCTCCAGTCAATACTCTCATCAACACTCTCACCGGCTCTCTCAGCGAGACTCCAATTACCAACTCCTCCCCCCTTGCTTTCTCCTAGCCCGGGTTTATATTCCTGTTCCCTGAGTCTTGGGTCTGCTTTCCTGAACAGGTGTGTGTAATTAGGTTCCATGTTTGCAGTTACGTCAGAGCTTGGGTGTGTCAGCCTAGCTTCTGTTTCCCTATGCTTGCCTCTCTCTTGCAAACGCTGAAACGTGTGTGCAGCCTGACTGTCAGTTCGTTTAAAGGTAAAATCATCCTTTTCTTCTACTTCCATATGTTCAGTATGGGCTTCTTCATCACACCAGTCAACTTACTCTCTGTTTTCCATCTTTTAACCAGTTCTAAATCCACAACAGGGCATTGCCTTTTATGCCATGACTTTTAATTTTCTCAGGAGTTTCTCATGTGGACTTTGTCAAACACCTTCTGAAAGTCTAATTTTTGAGTGTTTGGAACTATGGTTTGCATGGAATTTGTGGAAAAGGAACAAATTCTCATGTGTGTCAAAGTAATCGTATTACTTTGACACGCATGAGAGAGTTCTATGCTGCAAAGAAATAGAACTTTAATAGGTTGTGCTTTTGGTTCTGGTGAGAAAATCTCAAATTTCCATTATTAAACAGAACAAAAAAGATCATTTCTTCTTCAGTAAACAAAGAAATGTATATATTTTATTTTATTCCAGTAGTTGCTGCTTCTTTCTCTCCCCCTAGCCCAAAGAACCCTAAAACTACAATTTAAAATGTGGGGAAATGACACCCTCCACCCTTCTCTTGTATGTATTCTAACACTCCTCCAAACTTCCCTGCGGGAACTGCTTAGGAATCCCCACTGCCTTATTTGAGCCCAGGAGTAGATTAGGCATTTGGAGGAGATAGATAGATATAAAATAAACACAAGGAGGCAGGTCAATAAGTCTTAAATCATGGATCTGATGGACAGTGTTTTAACGTGTGGTGTTATAAAATGATATATGTTAAAATGTTATACTTAACATGAATTTAAAATTGAAATGAAAATTCTGACTTATGAAACAAAAGTCCTTGAAAAGCCCATAATATTTTGTAAGGTTGTCCAATGACCAGCAGGTGTACTGGATCACCCAGATGAGTTATGAACCTCTATACTAGTAGAAGAGCTACATAAGGATGAAAATGGCTTCTCAAATGCTGTTAAACCAGCATTTCTCTTTACATTTTCTGAATTGATAACATCCTACAAGCAATTTGATCAGCTAGTCTTTTCATTGTGGTGTTGAGAATTTTCAAACTATAAATTTATTGGGTATCTTTCCATTGGTGTCACTTTCCTTTATCCTGTTAGACCAGCTCAAATGAATGGGTTATGTCTCCTTACCAGCAGGTGGGAGGCAGAAGAGCAACTTCCACTGATGTCGTCACTCTGTATATGCACTGGTGAAACATTGAGAGAAGCCAGTATTGTTTATCTACCTAATGGAAGGATACCCCTTTGAAGAGAGGTTAAAAAGGTTAGGGCTCTTCAACCTGAAAAAGAGACAGCTGAGGGGAGATATGATAGAGGTCTATAAATTAATGAATGGAGTGGAACGGGTAAATGTAGATCTATTGTTTACGTCATCAGAATATAGAAAGACTAGGGGACATCCAATGAAGCTACAGGGTAAACTATTTAAAACTAATAAGAGAAAATATTTTTTCACTCAACGTGTAATCAAACTCTGGAATTTGTTACCGGAGGATATAGTTAAAGCTGTTAGTGTTGCTGGGTTTAAAAAAGGGTTGGACAAGTCCCTGGAGGAAACGTCCATAAACCATTCCCTGACCAATCATGACCCTCAACTCATTCCTTCAGCCAATCCATGACCCTCAACAACACGGGTTCAGATTAGGACATGGAGTGGAAACCCTCATCATTGCTTTAACAGATAAGCTGCTAAAAGGCATCAAAAAACCCAATGTCGGTTTTATCTTAATATTCCTAGACATTTCAGCGGCTTACGACTTCATAACACATGATTATCTCACCCACAGACTGCAAGAAATCGGTCTCAAAGACAAGGTTCTGTCATGGTTTAATTCCTATCTAACAAACAGAAGCATCCAAGTTAAAATCGGTAACAACATCTCAAAACCATTCTACCAAACGTCAGGTATACCCCAAGGATCTGCATTATCATCACTTCTCTTCAACCTATATATTCAACCTATCTGCAGCATAATCAAAGAACATGGTACATATTATCACTTATATGCTGATTATATAATGTTATACACTCAATTTAACACTAAACAGCCAAATCTTCAAAAAATTGAAGAATGTCTCAATAGCACCACCACCTGGCTGACAAACCACAACCAAATATCAAGAAGACAGAAATTCTATTTATTTAGACAGTTTTGTATACCACCTTATCCTTCAATCAAAGTGGTCACAACACAATTGGGGGATACATTTATCACAAGGGGATATGAGACACATACATTAATATTTACAGGGAACATGGGCAATGGAGGGTTAAGTGGCTTGCCCAAGACCACAAGGAGCACCTGTGGGACTAGAAACCCCAGTCCTTCTGGCCCAAGGTTGCTGTCCTCTAGTGGGATTTCAACCCCTGACCTTCCGGCCTGAGGTAACTTGCCCCAACCACTAGGCCACTCCTCCCTTATTACAAAGGACAACCCCTTTCACACTACTGGAATCATAATTATGTTAAACAAAGAAAGCTTCAAAGTTAAAAAGGAGGTGAGATACCTGGGAATTACACTTGATTACCAGCTCAATTTCAACAAGCACGTGAGCAACATAGTAAAGGCCATATACAAAAAACTAAAAATGCTCCAACATCTTAGACCCCTCCTCCCCCAAGCGACTTTAGAACAAGCAGTACAGGCAATGATCTTTCCACGCCTAGATTTCTGCAATGCCTTACTAAAGGGTCTTCCAAAACAAACAATCCACCGACTACAGATAGCTCAAAATACAGCAGCTAGAGTAATAGCTCAAATACCAATTAAAGAACATATCATGCTAGCATTAAAACGTCTTCACTGGCTCCCTATAGAGAGCATAATAAAATTCAAGGTTATCCACACAATATTTAAATCCCTCCAAACTGACTCATCCACCTACTTGAAAACGCTAATGACACTCACCCCGGATAACAGAGCAAGCAGAAGCAACAATAAAGAGCTCCTCATGGTAACAGCCGCATATAAGAATTGCAAATCCATTACTTCCAAGAGAGCCTTCTCACTATATGCACCACAATTATGGAATTCCCTTCCTGAAACTTTAAGAGCCACCAAGGATCTAATAGCCTTCTGTAAACATCTAAAAACATATTTATTCAACAAACACTTTGGTGAACTAATCACCTAAACAGAAAACCCTTACAAAATAGCCACTCCTTACAAAGTTATGGAAAAAGAAACATTCACTCTCAGACTACCAAGATCATACCATCACCGACGTGATTGCTGCATCCATATAAATAATTATGAGAGGACATTAGCAGTTGATAAAAAGTTGCATTTTTCTCCCCCGTTTCTCCCCAAGTTACTTGTTAATTCATGTAAAATTGTTTAATGTTTAAATGTTTAATGTATAATTCCTTTAACTCTGTTTTAATGTATTGTTTTAGTTCTATGTAAACCGCTTTGATTCACTTAAGGCAGAAATAAATACAAATAAATAAATAAATACATTTATTAAAAGGAACCCGGGATATTACTGCTTGACCCAATACAAGCACTGTGGAACCTGTGTCTTTTGGGGAAACTGCTAGTACTTATGACCTAGATTGGCCACTGTTGGAAACAAGATACTGGGCTTGATGGACCTTGGTCTGACCCAGTATGGCATATCTTATGTTCTTATACACTATATCAACTGGCTCACCTTTATCCACATGTTTATTCACATTTTCAAAGAAATGTAGCAGATTGGTGAGGCAAAACTTTGCTAAGCTAAATCCATGTTGGCTTTGTCGCACTAAACCATGTCTATCTATGTGATCAGTAATTTTGTTCTTTATAATAGGTGCCAAACAAAATGGTAGAAGCTATGTCAGACTCACCAATGTGTAATTTCCCATATCACTACTGGAGCACTTTTTAAAAATTAGTGTTATGTTGGCCACCCTCCAGTCTTTATGTACCAGAGATGATTTTTAATGATAGGTTACGAATTATTAAAAGTAGCTCTTCTGTTTCATTTTTTAGTTCTTTTAGCACTCTTGGGTGCATACCATACAGTTCAGGTGTTTGACCAACTACAGAATAGCAATTTATTTTACTACACTTTCCAGGTTTACTGAAATGTTTGTTTCAATTTTTCTAACTCATCACCATATCTGGCATGGGTAGCTTCCTCATAACTTCATCAACAAAGACCAAAGAAAATAATTCATTTAGTTTCTCAGCAATAGCCTTGTCCTCCCTGAGCACTCGTTTTACTCCTCAATTGTCTAATGGTCCAGCTGACTCCCTTACTTCAAATATACCTGAACAAGCTTTTATTATGAGTTTATCTCTATGGCAAGCTTCTTTTCACGTTCTTTTTGTCTTCCTTATCAGTGCTTTGCATCTAACTTGCCAGTGCTTATGCTATTTCCTATTTTCTTTATTTGGTCCCTTTTACTAATTTTTGAAAGTTAAATGCTAACACAGAAGATTTCCTTTGTATACCCACTCCAGTCTTCCAAAGCTTAAACAGGCTGTGTGGAAAGCTGAAAAGTGAGTGTATAAGGAGGTTTTAAAGGCTTGCTGTGCTATGAGCTGTGAACTGCAATTTCAACTTGTTACTATGCAAGATCCTCTCTATCTTTTATCTGGTATGCATTCAGATAGCGTTGGTCCCCTATTGAAAAAAGCAAAGAAACTGCACTAAACATGTTCACACTGTGATGTCAGCAAGAGCAGGAAATCATTAATGATAGTACACACTTCAGTCTTCACAACTTTATTTGCATACAGTCTAAAATATGTATTTTCAGCCAAATAGGAATCTGTGAGAAAAAGCCCAGCACGCCACATACTTAGCAACTTACTACAATGGAGAAAAGCTTCCAGTACCTTAGCAAACTACAGTATCCTGATGATCTATTGGTATTCAAAGCCATCATATGTCAAAATGTCAGGTGGCAAAGGGATTGACTGTAGAGATGAGGCAGCAGTGGCCAGTACTGTGTTGATGTGAGGAAATAGCAAAGATCCTGAACCCTAGCCTTGATCTCCACCACAGTCAGGACTGAGAAGCAGCAAAAGAGAGGAGAGAGTCAATGAAAAGCTGAATTACATTTATGTATTGTTATAGTTGCTAATAGCTTTATGCAGCTCCTGCGGCTCTGTTACCTGACAAACATCTATGACCATGACCATGTCCACGTTCATGTTATTTATCCTTCATCCACAGCTGTGTACAGTCTATGAAGAGACAGACAGTATTTACATGACTCTGCTATACTTATACTATGCAATCTTAATTCCTGCATTGTCATTACAGCCCAATATCCTCACAGATTATTTCCTCACATCAACACAGTACTGGCCACTGATGCCTCATCCACCATATCTAAGGGTTCTGTCACGGCATTCTTTATTCTGCACCTACAGCACTCGTGCCATAACATAGATTGTGAGATGAAATGAGATGAGAGATTGATAGTTGCAGCCTAGGACAGCGGATTACAGATGAGATAGTTTACAGCGAGCACTGAAAAAATTGGCAAAACAGACATATATCGATTCTGTAAGAAAGACCTGGAAACAGTGACTCACCTCATAGCTGGCTGTGAAGTTCTGATGGTGGAAAATTTCTATACAGAAAGGCACAACAAAGTAGCATGCCTCATCCATTGAAAACTCTGTAAACACTGCAACATAACTGTCCCTGAAGAGCACTGGGATCATGACCCTAAGAGAATAACAGAAAATGAAGAGGTTATTATCACCTGTGACATTCCCTTTCTGATGGATTAGAAACTGGATGAGAGGAAACCCAACATAGTGGAAAGGAGAAAAACACTAGAATGGCATTGATGATAGAGACGTCGGTTCCGAGTGATTATTCTGTGAATTGCATGAAGAAACAGAAGATCCTGAAGTACCAAGAAAATGTGGCAAAAAGATATAGAAATATTTTCCATTGTAGTGGGAGCCAAAGGCTTGATAAGAATTTCCATGCACATCTTGACAAACTACCCATACATGTTACATCTTACGAACTCCAGAAGGAAGCTCTCTTTGGCACGATACAAGTACTAAGCTGAGCATTAGCAGTAAATTTGAGAGATGGAGATCATACTCCACACATCCAGACTTAGAAGTGAGGTTCATGACTGTCATGGTATGTGCAAAACTAATTTAAAAACAAACACAATTCTTTGTAAATCAATTCTTATCCAACCTGTCAAACCACATAAAGATCTTTTCAAAAAAACTTTAATGGTAGCTTAGCATTTCTTTAATCAAACCTCACAATACATCAACAAATAATTAATTTGAGGTGAAACGAAGATCTTTGTCGGGTTGCCAACGACTTATGGAATTATGAGAGATGCCACAGATAAGTGTTTATAAATTATACTGCATACTATTTAAATGTATTTGCTACCACATGCCCTCTGTTTGCAGGGTTTGTGGAGATGCGGTCTGCAGTTTTGCTGCATGTTCTTTTCGAGTATGTTGATGAAAGTTGGATTTTGCATATTTTGGAGATATTATTAAAGGCTTATAGTCTAGAATGATTTACATTAATATATGTTATAAATCTTGAAAAGTACTTTTTTAGATTGTAAAGCTAATGCTAATGTTAAAATGGAGGGGGTTGGAGACCAGTGATGTGAGTATCTCGCTATTCCCTATGGCAATGAGATTTGCCATATGAAGGGTTCTATAGCCATCCTGAGGTCTCTCTCCGTATAAACATCTATTGACATATAATTAATTATTTGTTGATGTATTGTGAGGTTTGATTAAAGAAATGCTAAGCTACCATTAAAAGTTTTTTTGAAAAGATCTTTATGTGGGTTAGACAGGTTGGATAAGAGTTGTATTTGTTTTTAGATTAGTTTATTTTTAGGGTAGCTTTATTTGGTGTTATGTGCAAAACTAACCCATTTGGAGAACATGCCCAGATTGTAGGCTCCATGTTTTTCTGTAAAGTGCTGCACACATCTTCTGGTGTAATACAAATAATAATAAAGGGGGTTTATTTATTTACATTCTCTTATATACTGTACTATTCTGCATCAGTTTGGTTTACATTGAACAAACTGAAATTACATTGAACAGGGCATTATAACTTGGAGATAACTATTTTACAGGGAACATGGGCTATGGAGGGTTAAGTGGCTTGCCAAAGACCACAAGGAGCACCTGTGGGACTAGAAATCCCAGTCCTTCCGGCCCAAGGTTGCTGTCCTCTAGTGGGATTTGCACCCCTGACCTTTTGACCTGAAGTACCTTGCCCCAACCACTAGGCCACTCCTCCACTCCTTTATACATCACATTGTTCATCTGTATCACATTCTACACCTCATTCAGTTCATATATCAGTGTAGTGTCTTTTGTGATTATGCCCTGTACAATTTCTGCTGTCATTACTCTGAATAGAGCTGCATGCCAGCACACATGTAGGTTCCACACTGGGGAAAATGTTCAATCAGCTTATCAAGGTGCAGAGTCTAAGGGTACTCTTTACTCGCTGACCTTGTACCTAATTTTAAAGGGAAGGTACATGTGACCTTTCCCTTTGAAAATTTTCCATGAGTATAAAAGGCCGTTGGACTTTACAACTGTCTTTTTTGCATATTTTTCAGCCCCACCCTAAACATGTCCCTAAACAGCTCTCCTCAATCAGGCTAATAGTATGCACCATGGAGCACTATGTGCTCATTTAATTGGATTGAATAAGGGCAATTTTCAGACAGCTAGTTTACTGGGTAAATGGTTTGAAAATTGTCCTTGCCTTGTACACACAAATGCACTCACCTAAAGGATGAAGAGTGACTATTATTACTCATTCTTTGTGATTCTTCTGAAAAGGCCCCTTTCCTTATCATTCTGCTAGACCAGTCCAGATGAGTGCTTTTTGTTCCCCAGCCAGCAGGTAGAGGCAGACCAGAGCAACTTTCAGTTATGAGCTGAGCTTAGATGTGTTTAAAAAAAAAAGAAAAAAACTGATGGAACACCCCCCCCCCCCACAGTGAAAAAGGAATTCCTGATTAGTAAGGGAATTACTGCATCTGTCAGACTGGCCAGAGAAACCCGAGAAGATCTAAAAACACTGGAATAATGGTTTAATGCTTGGCAGTTATGATTTAATGTGAAGAAGTACAGAGTCATGCACTTGGGATACAGAAATCCAAAGGAAATGTATACAATGGGGTAGATTCTGAGCAGCGTTTAGCGAGGATGTACGTCCAGCTTGGATGTACAGTACATCCCCGCTAAATGCCTGTGCCCAATTCCCTCCCAAAGCTCCCCGCACGTATAGGAAAGATGTGCGGGGAGCTCTGGATGGGGGCGGGAGGGGGCAGGCCAGAGGAGGAGCATGGGTGGAGCAGAAGCGGGACCCTGACTCTGGATGTACAGGGCTGATTCTGGTCGCAGCCCTGTACGTTCAGGGTTGCTAACTTAGATGGGTACTTATTCTACCTCGGAGGTGGAATAAGTCCCTCCGACGTTGGCAGTGCAGCAGGGCAACACCGATGAGGTGATGTGCAGGAGGGGGATCCCCAGCTGTGGCAGGCCTGATCAGGAGTTGGGTGGCGGGGAAATGGACAGTTAACAGGCTTGCTGGCAATCGGGGCTCATGCATGGTGACGGGATGCCACAGCACCGGGCTCCATGCAGGAGCCTCCAGTGTTTGTACGGGGAGGGGGCTGGACATACAGCAGGCCAGAATCGTGGCACGTCCTGCCCATCCAGGACCAACCCCTGAGAAGTGGAAATCACCAGATTGAGAGCACCAGAGGGGACCCTCTTCGATGGATTTTGCATGATGGATGCGTAAGGGGAAACTTGTCTGCGAAAAAATGAATCACCTGAAGTTTCCTGAAAAATGCATGTAAAGCCAACTGCTTATGAAACAGGTCATATTTAACAGTAGAGACAAATGAAAGTCCCAAGTCCAATATATGTTCCTGTTCCAATGTCAAAACTTGTCCTGTAAGGTTGATGACTGAGGTAGCTTCTGTTTGGTTTTGTACCTGGTGTTGGGGTATTTGACCCAATCGTGGGGTGCACGATCCCACCAAGGCGCCAGCCATAAGGCCAGGACTCCCAAAAAACCTGTTGCCCCTGTCCGCCACAGTCGTGAGATCTCTGATGATTGCCTGTACCGTGAGATCCATCACTGTCATCAGTATCATCAGAAGAACAGCCAAAAGAGACCTGTTTTGGAAGTGAGACCTCTTTCTCATACATCCAGCGATATACTAGTTTTGTGTCATAATCTGTCTTATCTCTTTTGAACTTCTTGATTTTGAAATTCCACAAATATTCCTGAAAACCTCTGAGCTGCCTCTCCATTTCATCAATCTGTGCCTGATAAGATCCTTAAGTTTGTCCTTCATTTCTGCAATCAACGTCCTCAAGGTGTCCTCTTCCATAATTGTCCACTCAGCTAGTAATGCAATTAAATCAAAACTGCATTTATTGAGAATGCCATTCCACTTGAAAATGAACAACTTTGACTTATTTGCGATTACCTCGGGGGGGGGGGGGGTGTTGTATTTTGGAAAATAAAGAAACAGGACTGAATTAACAAAATAGCAAAACATCTGAAAAGAGCAGAGCATGCATATACAGAACAGTGAGAGGGAAGGAGGGGCCTTGGGCCGAGACATACCAACCTCCTGGGATCCTCCTACTTGCTCTCTGGCCAACCAGTGCTAGAACCCATGGGTAATAGTTGTCACGCACCTACTTACCCCCGAAGGCAAAGGACCTGGGGTTTCGGTGAGGCCTCTTCTTAGGTAGCAGGGGCAACTAGTGCCCCCTGGGAGTTGAAGTCCCGCTAGCTATTCAATAAAAAGAGTGTAGTCGTGGACGAGTAGCTAGGCTGATAAAGAGGTATTTTATTTCCCTTCCCGGGAGAACTTCTGCAGTCAGGAATCACAAAGGAAAATAAACCATGCTTCTGGTGTAACACAAAATGGAACTACAAAAATTACAAAGGAATGCTTCTTTTCAGCTTAAGGCAAACAAAAATGCAAAACAAGCCTTGTACCTTACGACAGCTGTGAATTGAAATCTGTTCTCTTAAACAGATTTCCCTTCTGCACACTTCAGCAGAGAGAGGTCACATTATCCGCAAATACAAGTGTACAATCCATTTGGAAATCCTCTGAGTTTTCCACACAGTAATCACAGTCCATGGCCTCATGAGCTTCCCTGCAATTCACTTCTGTGGGATTGGAACTTGCACCAGTATTCAAAAATCCCTCCTCTCTCTGGCAAGGGCTTCTCTCTTCCTCACTATTAAAGTGGAAGGGAAAGTTACCACGCAGTGTAGACTTTCCCTCTAGAGGGCCATACACTTCAGGACAAGCGTATGTCAAATCCTGCTTTTCAAGTGCCCCTCTACTCCAGGGAATTGGCCTTTCTTCAGGCTGGCCTCTGCCGGAACCTTTGTAGCTGGGAAGCTGAAAATAGCCTTTCTCCCTCGAAAGCTTTTTACTTCCCCTTACAGGACGTGTTTCTTTGAGCCTGGAAATCTCCTTAGGACCAGAGCTTCTATTCCCCAGGTACCTGCTCTCATGGAAATTCTCTCTCACAGCTTCTCTCCGTTTGCTGGTAGGAATCCCTCTGTGTCCCCAACGACCGGACTCAGGTTCAGTGCAGCCCAACTCTCTGGCACTAACCTCGGGTATTCCCTCTTGGGCAAACTCCTCTGAGATGCTGCTGGAATCTCCGTCAGAAGTTCTCAGGTATGTGTCCTGGTTAGCTTTCCTGTTAGCTCTCTGAATAGCTCTGTCCTCAATAGCTCCCCTGTGTGTTCTGTCTCTGCTCAAGACTGACTCTATTTTAAGTGCGTCATTCTTTGAGTTTCTCATAAGCTCAAGTCTCTGCAGCTGTTCCTGCTCCTCTAATGAGCTGTGAGGTAATGCTTTGCTGGGGCGTTTACCTACACCCGGTGCTAGTGTTTTGGTTGGTTGCCTATAGCAACCCCTAGCCATGTGCTTTGAGCTGCCCATTTTAAAACTGCTCTGCACATTTTCTTCTGTTTCCATAGGCACTATTTGCCTTACGCCATGACATAGTGCTGGACATTAGCGCAACCATTGGCTTGAGAAGACAATGGGCATACCCACGTTCCGAGCAAATGTTGGGACACAGGTCTCAAACACACAGGCTACAAGACCCTGATCTGAGCCAGAAAAGACAGGCCTCTTTGCACTGCTGCCCCAATCTATACACCTTGCCACCTGCTGGAAGCAAGCAGTACTGGCTTCTTTCAGTGCTGCACCTGTGTGTATAATATTGATGATATCACTTAGAGTTCCTTCGGTCTGCCTATTTCTGCTGGCTGTGGAGCATAACCCATTCATCTGGTCTGTTCTAGCAGGATTCAATGAAAGAAAATTAATAGGTATGAAAAATTTTGCCATTTATGATTATTGAAGAGTACAGGAATCCCATCTGCTGTGCACAGACTGCACAAAGTGATATGGTCCCCTTAAATGCTGATAGTCCACTGCCCTTGTAGTAGCCCGGAATACAACTTAAACAAACAGGCATCATAGACCTATGGTCATTGCCTGACTGAGAGCAAGAGATGGCAGTCAGGACCGGCACATCTTCTGTAAGCCCTGGTCTCTGTCCACTGTCATACCTACAACTTGTCATCAGGGATCATTATTGCTACCAAGAGGATTGTCTCTGGCATGTCCTCTTGCCAACCATGGTAAGTCTAGCATGTCTTGTTTCCTAACTTTCTGTGTGAGGTGAATAGAGTTTGCAGATTTTTTCATGGGTCCAAAGTGGGCTGCTAGACTGAGAGTGAGTCTCAATTCCAAACTAACACTTTGCATTGCACTTGTTGGACTCGGTCCATTAATGATTGCCTTTTTTTGTATATTTTCTTCAGACCATCTCAGATTCCTTCATAATTCTGCTTCTGCTCTTAGAGAAGGGTCTCTTACCTCTGGGATACCAGGAAGCAGAAATGGAGGCAGTCAGGATGCCTCAGTCTGTAGTGGTTCACAAAATCCAGCCCATTAGTATTTTCCTTTTGCAAGTATGTCTGCATCCAGCAAGGCACCTTTTCGGTATGTATGCTAGTGTCTTTTCATATAGTGTCTGTTATTGACAAGCTGTTATAATGCCTCCTGTGTTCTTTTGTTTGTGTATCATTTGGCCAAGTTTTAACACTGTGCATGTTTCATTCTTTTATGGTTTATGGTTTTAGGCACTTGATATATACCGCACCTTTACTGTGTGTATCAGAGCAATTTACGGATATATTCTAACAGGCACTTATTCTTATCTCGTCCCTGAAGGACGCACAATTTAAGCGTACCTGAGGCAATGGAGCATTAACTGGCTTGCCCAAGGCCACAAGGAGTGACCATAGGACTAGAGACCCAGTCCCTCCAGTCCTTCTTTGTGGGGCCTGTGTGAGTATACTGTAGCCTTCTTTCATTTCTGTGTTTGGGGTGAGGTCTTCTTTTGCCCGAAATGGTAAAATACATGATTTTCTTTGTTCACTGAGTAGTGTATATCTTCTTTCTTGCTGTTTGTCATCCATGTTGTTGCCATTCTTTCCTCCTGCTCATTCGTGTGCTAATCTCTTGTAGCTAAGTTTCTTCTCTCTTTTTTTTTCTTTTGCTGACTAATCAGGGCATGCAGCAGCCTCTCCATTCAGCCGGTGTTTTCCAGTCCAGGCATGCTACCAGCAAGTGCATTCCTGGAGTTTGCCGTGAAGATGAAGAGATTCCCTCTATCGGAGGTGTAGTTGTTTATACTGCCTTTTTTCCTGTTTTGTACTTGTTACTTTCTGCATTGTCCGTGAGGAAATCTGACTGGCTGTCATGCTGCTGCTGCTTCACCTCCAGGGGCCACAGAAAGAGCAGAGGAGGAGCAAACATCCTGGAAGGCTTCAAAGAACAATCATCCACCCTTGTCCAAGAGTTACCATGACTCCAAGAAGGGAAACTTTCCCCCTTCCCCCATCCCTTCACAGTTATACATTCTGACAGCATAAATTTGCTTTATTCTAGATAACATCTGCGTCTTCTATTTATGTTAATAAGTAGGATTTTTTTTAACATCTTTGTTAGTGATATTGCGGAAGGGCTGTTGGGTAAGGTTTGCCTCTTTGCGAATCATGCCAAAATCTGCAATAGAGTTGACACCCAGGAAGGAGTAGATAACACGAGGAGGGATCTAGTTAAGGTTGAAGAATGGTCAAGAATTTGGTAGCTGAGATTTACTGCTAAAAAAATGCAGGGTCATGCATTTGGGCTGCAAAAATCCAAGGGAGTGGTACAGTGTAGGAGGTGAAGTACTTCTGTCCATGAAAGAAGAGCGGGGCCTGGACGTGATTGTTTCTGATGATCTCGAGGTGGCTAGACAGGTAGAAAAGGCGATGGTGAAAGCCAGAAGGATGCTTGGATGCATAGGGAGAGGAATGGCCAGCAGAAAAAAGGAGGTGATAATGCCTCTGTATAAGTCTGTGGTGCAGCCTCATTTAGAGTTTCATCCATGTCCCTCCAGTCTGGTCCAGATATACGGGTTGTGTCCATACACCAGCAGCTGGAAACTAACTGTGCAAATCTTTTAGTGATGTCACACTACATAAGGAGAGGCCGCTCCCTTCACTTTAGTATTGTCAGTCTCCAGCAGTTGATGGACATTCAGGCAGCTCTCTGTCTGAATTGGTCGAGGCCTGTTTCCTAGTGGTTAGTTTTGGTTTTGGATGATTTGAGTGCAGTTGAGTGGATTGTGCTTCCCTGGAAAGTTTCTGACACGAAGCAGAGGTTGGACTGCATGATAAAAAAAAAAAGAATGAAAGGGTAATATAGATTTTTAATGCTAAAAGGAGGACTAATGCAATAATTACCCAAAGATCCCATTAAGCATTCTCATCCGGAGCCCTTGAGTAGATGGAGGGAACCCTCTGCGGGACCACCTTGAGCCATTCAGTCAGAGTCGGTGGGTCCTGGTGGTGGTGGCAGCAGCCTCCCATCAGGTCAGTTGAGTTCTTGCTGCCATTCCAGCTTGCGGCTGCAGTGAGTAGTCAGAAGTAGCTTGATCACAGGTGGTAGAAAGGATCTGTTGCTTGAGTGGGGCAGCTCCTGGTTTTTTTTTTATCCTGCTAGGGATATATTTTTGTTAAAACTGAGGCTGATCATGTGGGGTGGCACATGAGAATGATGCCTGAAGGCTAAGGCAATGTGCGGTGTGTGGTATGTGCCTGAGTTTCCTCTCACAGGTGGGCTGCTACTGCAAGTTCTGTGAGAGGGAAAGCTGTCAGCTCAAGGAGGATCAGTCCAGGGCAGAAGGGATCTCTTTGGGTTTGCTGGTCTTCCTGGATGAGCAGATGCAGACAGTGGGTCAGTTTTCTCTTCAGCAGGAGTTTTCCCTCGCTTCTTCTATGGTGGCCATTTTGTCTCCAGTCAGAAATTCTGACGCCAGCATTTCAGGTGCAGAGCAGGCAGCAGTGGCGAGTATGGGGAAAGCCTTCGATTCTGAGGTCTTGGGAGACAGTCAGGCAGGGGATAATTCCCTGTTTCCTCGGAGTTTATTCTGCAATTAAAAAAGCCTATAGGCTGGACAGAGAAAAGGCCAAGTCCTGGGGAAGGCTGGGGCACCTTCAAAGGCTTTGGGGGCCAAGCAGGTCTCTCCAGATCCAGGATGGGGGAATTCTGGCAAAGCACAGAAGACTTATGGATGAAGATGAGCGTGAGCAGCGGCTCTCTGAGGCTTCGGAGGATGTAGAAGACCCAGGGGAGGGTCCTTCTGGTCTTCAGAATGATATGAAGTGGGAGTTCTTGAGGCAGATGAGCTGCTTCCGGGGGAGGACCCCACCATTGTCAGGGTATTCAAGAAAGAGGAGCTATTGGCTAGCAATTTTGCAGTCCCTCGCAGCCTTGAATATTCCCTTTCGGACAATGGAAGAGGAGGTTCCTTTGGAGGACCCTTTCTTGCAGGGGATACGTACTCCTCAGAATTCTTTCCCAGTACATAAGGCTATCATGCAGATGACAGAGGCTGAATGGAAACTCCCTGAAGCAGGTCTCAGGGAAGGATGTGCTATGGCATGTTTGTATCCAGTGCCCCTGCTGAAAAGGAGCTCTTTAAGAGCTCGAAGGTGGATTTATTTTTTTTTATTTATTTACATTCTCTTATATACCGTGCTATTCTGCATCAGTGTGGTTTACATTGAACAAACTGAAATTACATTGAACAGGGCATTATAACTTGGAGATAACTATTTTACAGGGAACATGGGCTATGGAGGGTTAAGTGGCTTGCCCAAGACCACAAGGAGCACCTGTGGGACTAGAAACCCCAGTCCTTCTGGCCCAAGGTTGCTGTCCTCTAGTGGGATTTGAACCCCCGACCTTACGGCCTGAAGTACCTTGCCCCAACCACTAGGCCACTCCTCCACTCCAAATGCCCTAGTTACCGTAGTAACAAAGAAGACAATGATTCCAGTGGACGGAGTAGCAGGTCTGAAGGACCTGCAAGATCGCTGTTTGTAGTCTCTCCTAAAGCAGGCTTTTGAAGTTAATGCTCTCTCCCTGCAGGCTTCCATTTGTGGAGCATATGTAGCATGTGCTAGGTGCAGGCTCTGCCCGAGTTGATTCACGAGGTGGGCTTGGAGCTAACAGAGCTATCTAAGTTGGAATCCTCCTCGGCCTATTTGTCGGATTTCTGCTGTGACCTAGTTCGGGCATCCTCTAAGAGTATGGTGCTAGTGGTTGCATCCAGGCGCTTTCTTTGGTTGTGGAACTGGTTGGCGGACATGGTTTCTATGATCAGGTTGTGCAAGGTTGATGGGAGAGACTAAAGGGGCTCGACTGCCGGAGGACAAGCCGCACTGCAGAGGTCAGCCTCAACTAGGCTGCAGAGGAGCACGGGATTTCTGCCGGTTTGGGTGGCACATTTTGCTCCTGTGCAGAGGGGTCTTTTCCCCTGTAGAGGGCAGTCCTTTTGAGGCAGAGGTACAGGTTGTGGCCACTACATGGGGCCCTCCAACCCCACTAGGAAACTGTAATGAAGCGAGGGGAATCCAGGAGCTCGTAGAACTGATAGGAGGGTGTCTGCAGAGGTTCTATCTCTCCTGGGTCCGTATCACCTCGGATCAGTGGGTGCTGGAGATCGGGCACTAGAAATATGCTCTCGAGTTCCAGCAGCCTCTGGCGGATGTGTTTATGGTGTCCGTTTGCTCAGCTCCAGGAAAGGCGAGAGCGGTGCTCGATATGCTGGAGTGTCTGTTGGAGTTAGAGGCAGTGGTCTGGGTTCTGCCTGACCAGTGCAGGTCAGGTCGATACTCTGTTTACTTTGTAGTGCCAAAAAGGAGGGTACTTTTCGGCCCATCCTTGACTTCAAGCACATTAACAGGGTGCTCAGGGTTCCTCGATCTGATATGGAAACACTGTGCTCGATGATAGTAGCCATGCAAAGAGGAGAGTCCCTGACAGCATTAGATCTCACCGAGGCATATCTGCACACTCCATTTGGCCCAATGATCAGATGTTCCTGCGTTTTGCGACAACTATGGGACATTTGCAGTTCCAAGCACTACCTTTTGGATTAGCCACAGCTCCTCGTACTTTCACAAAAGCATTATAGCCGCAGCAGCTCTGCAAAAGTGAGGGATTATGATCCCACCCGTACCTGGATGATTGGCTCATCCAGGCAAAGTCCAGGGAGGAGAGTCAAGAGGTGACACAGATGATGATCCTTTTTTGCAGGACCTAGACTGGGCCATCAAGCCTACCAAGAGCAAGCTGACTCCGACGCAGCAGCTTATTTACCTGAGAACACATTCGACACTGTGAACAGTCAGGTGACAAGATTTAGCGTCTGTTGAGACAATTCATGTGGATGGCAGCTCCATCTGCTTGGCACTTTCTTCAGGTGCTGGGGCTCACCCCCTGGGCCAGAGCACAGATGAGACCTTTGCAAAGGGCTTTGCTGTCCAGATGGTTTCTTCAGCACCCCTTGTCCCACAGGCTTTAGGTCCAAGGGAAGTAAAGATTGAACTGAGGTGGTGGCTGAGCAAGGACAATTTCAGCCATGGGTGCAGCTAGAGACACCAACTTAGGTGGTGGTCATCACAGATGCCAGCCTGTACGGTTGGGGAGCAGACTCAGGGGCAATGGTCTGTGCAGGAAAGTGCCTGGTCCATCAATCATCTGGAGATCAGAGCGGTATGGATGGTGCTATAGCAATTTGCCTCCCTGCTAGAAGGCAGAGCAGTAAGGGTGTTTTCAGACAATGCCTCCGTGGTAGCATATCTGAACAGGCAGGGGGGCATGGGAAGTGTGGTGCTCACGGCAGAGGTTGAGCCCATTCTGTGGTGGGCCAAGAGATATCAGACGGCTCTATTGGTGGCTCACATGGCAGGCAAGGACAACATGCAAGCTGACTTCCTCAGCAGGCACCGCTTGGTTCTGGCAGAGTGGTCTCTGGAGGACTTGGTGTTCGAGAGGATAGTGCAGCATTGGGGGCAACCAGTGATGGATCTAATGGCCTCCACCAACAATGCCAAGGCCAGTTGTTTCTTCAGCCAGCGGAGAGAGAGAATGTTGGAGCACAACCGTGGCCTCGGGAAGGACTGTTGCATGTCTTTCTTCAATGGGTGCTAATAGGGCGACTTCTGTAGAGGATAGCTCAGCAGCAGGGCCGAGTGATGTTGGTGGCTCCAGACTGGCCCAGAAGACTGTGGTACGCCGACCTCATCTCTCTGGTGACAGGCCGGCCATGGCGACTTCCGTTAAGATGGCATCTATTTTCCCAAGGGCCAGTACTTAGGCCGCAAATGGATCGATTCTCACATACAGCCTGGCTCTTGAATGGGCATCATTGAGGAGGTGCAGCTATGCTCTGCGAGTGATTATTACCCTGTTGAAGGCCAGAAAAAAGTCAGTGTCTTTATCTTATATTTATACTTGGAGAATTTTTGAAGATTGGTGTGCGTAGCGCGACATTTGACCCTTGGGGCCTTTGGTAGTGGACATGTTGGCCTTCTTGCAAGCAGGGCTGGAAAGGGGTCTCGCCTTGAACTCCCTCAAGGTTCAGCTGGCAGCCTTGGCTTGTTACCAAGGGAAGCTATGCAGAGTTCCATTGACAGCTCACTTGGATGTTTGTGGGTTCTTGCGAGTGGTGAAACAGATCAGACCGCCGGTAAGAGCGGTGGTCCCTCTGTGGGACCTCAACCTCATTCTTTCCATGTTGATGTAGGCTCCCTTTGAGCCTTTGAGAAGTGCTTTGCTGAAGGATATGACGTTAAAAGTGGTCTTTTTAGTGGCCATCTGCTTGACCAGGCATATTTCAGAGATACAGACTCTCTCATGCAGGGAGCCTTTCTTGTTACTTTCCAAGGAGTATATGGTGTTGCATATGGATCAGTCTTTCCTACTGAAAGCCATCACTCTTTCAAGTTAACCAGGTGGTCTCTCTCCCGGTTTTTGGAGACAAGAAGGTGGTTGCCTCGGATCTGAGGCTCCATAATCTTGATGTTCATAGGGCACTCAAATGTTATCTCAAGCACATGCAGTCGTTCAGGAAATCGGACCAGTTATTTGTGCTGTTTAGCGGCCCGTGAAAGGGAGAAGCCATCTCCAAAGCTTCAATTTCCAGATGGTTGAAGGAAGCGATTGCCTTGGCATACCGGCTCAAGTGTCTGGCGGTGCTGGACGGCCTGTGGACACATTCCACCAGGGTCCAGGTGGCGTCCTAGACAGAGATTAGTTTGGTGCCGCTGGTGGATATTTGCAGGGTGGCAATTTGGTCGTCGTTACATACCTTTGCTAGGCACTATTGCCTGGATGTATAGGCGAGGCAGGAGGTGAGATTTGGTGACCATGTCTTGAGGGCAGGGCTCACAGGTCCCTCCTGTTTACAGGTACTGCTGCGGTACATCCCGTATAATTGGATTGGACTGGAGGGATGTGGATGAAGGTGAAATTAAATCTTACTGTTACATTTCTTTCATGGAGTCCCTCCAGTCCAGTTAAGAACCCGTCTAGTTGTGTTACAGTCATGTAAGGGATAGCGAGCCCACTTTGGTAGCAGAGCTTAGAGGGGCGAGTGTCGCCATGGTAGGTTCCCACTAGGCATGGCAGAGTTTCGGATGAAGTTCAGTTTACATTAACCCCCCCCCCCAAACAAACCAACAGAGGGTCAGTTCTGCCAAGAAGGGCGGTGTACAAAAAACTGGGTCACTGTTGTTTTTAGTTACAGGTTTCTGGTTGCGTGTATTCTCACCTCTCTTCGGGGAGAAAAAGTGGCGGCTTTGTCATTAGGATACTGAAGGGAAGGGAGCAGCCTCTCCTTATGTAATGTGATATCTTTAAAAGATTTGCATTATCAGTCTCCAGCTGCTGGTGGATGGACACAACCCATATATCTGGACTGGACTGGAGGGACTCCATGAATGAAAATTACCATTGTGTGCAATTCTGGAGATCACACTTTCAAAAGGACATAAATAGGATGGAGTCGGTACAGAGGGTGAATACTAAAATGGTTAGTGGTCCTTGTTATAAAGCATATGAGGAACGACTTAAAGATCTTAATATGTATACTGTGGTGAAGAGCGCCCTCCTGAGGAAATGGAGACTGAAGGAAATCCTGAAAAGCAGCAGGATTTACACAGGATTTTCAATCCTAGAAGGAAAAAACCCTCTTCTGTTGAGCTGAGAATGGAGACCAGCACAGGGGAGGAGTTGAGCAGTGCTGATTGGGCACACCCAGGGGTTGGACGGGGTGTGGCTGGAAAAGAATCCCTTTTTGAAGTGGTGAATGACGCTGCTAAAGAGAAAGAGAGCCAGAGACAGAAAAAGAAAAGCCATGAGCAGATGACCTGTGAGCAGAGGGCCGGTGAACAGACGAGCTGTGAGAGGACGTTTGGAACGTCAGATGAGACCGAGTCAAGCAGTGAGTGCAAGTCCAGGAAGCAGTTTGGATGCACGTCTGAGCCTGGTAGCAACAGAGGACCTGCAAGGATTTTTACAGGTGCTGTGAAAGGAAGTCCTGTGAGAAGTGGACGGAGCCCTGGTTTAGAGTCCTGGGAAAAGGCAGAGCCCTCAAATAGAAAGCCTCCAAGGCAGACACCTGCAAAAGGTAACTCATTCTATGGGATACAGTTTGGACCGGAGAAACCCAGAAGCACTCATAGCTGGAAAGCTTTTGAGCTACCTAAGAGGAGAGGAGCCTGGCAGAGAGAAAGCAGTTCCAATAGGAGTCATGATAGAGAAGGTAAAATTCAATCTCCTATGTTTGGGGCTTTGTTAAAGGATCCCAATTGTTACCCTGATTTATTTAAGTCAAGAGCTGAAGGGGGAAGCATTACTGACCAGGAGAGAAACCCAGTATTTGCTGACAACTGCTTGTCAGGAAATGAACAGGCTGAATTGCTCCTCCAGGAGTTTAAACAGTTCTTAGAGTTGAAAGCAGGCAGACAGCCAAAGCTGAATGAGGACTCTAGTTCTGTGCAGTCAGAAGATTTAATGCAGATAGATTATGCCTTACCTTCTACAAACTCTGACAATTGTAGCATGGACTGTTCAATATGCTGTAAGGAAATAACAGTATAAAGAAGCTTGCTATACCTTGTATGGAAAGAATACAACGTGGTAGTTTCTGCTGCCGTGCTTGGAAACTTGATTGTTTGCACCCGAGTTTGAGCTCACACTGTGAAAGGAACAGTGACTGTTATGAGGCTGCAATGTATGTGAGTCACCTCTTGAGGCAGAGCTGAGTTAAGCTCCATAAGAAGGAAAGCTGATCCTATTTTTGGTTGTCTTATATTCCTGAGTTTCTTCTGTTCCTATTTAAAAGCACCATTTATGTTCATGTATTTGAATTTTGATGCGCTGGAGGAATTTCCCCAACACGAATAAATATTCTTGCAAAAGCCTTACCGTCTCTGGCACAACTACATTTATTCCTGAGAGAAGGGAGAACAAACTACATTACCCATCATTCCAAGGGAACAGTTTACCTCCATTCCTCACGGGACAATAGGCCACTCCTGTCCGTTAGCCCTAGGGCGGGGGCAGGAGCGTCGCAAGTGGCGTAGTTGGCAGGATTCTACGCATGCGCTAAAGGTGCCACGCGGAAGACCTACAGGAAGGCAACTGCCCAGGAGGAGCCCAGCTGCAGACTATCCGGAAGGGAAGAAATCACAGCATCGGAGGGCTACTGGCGGCAACGTCGTTGAACTGCCTGAAGCAACACCTAAGCCAGGTAAAAAGTATCCACCTGGGAGAGGTCAGGATACAGGGCAAAGGGGTGATTGCTGGGCTGGGTTGAAAAAAAAAAAAAAAAAAAAGAGGTTTTTTTTTTGTTTTGTGATACCGCACTTGGTTTTTTTTGTCTTTGTGTTTGTATTCACAGAGGTTCCAAAGATGTCTCTAGATCCACAGGAAGTGTTTAAGTGGATGGCCACGCAGCTGGAGAGACAGAGAGACTTGACCTTGGAAGCCCAAGAAAGAAATGCTGCCAGCCTTCAAGCTCAGCAGAAACCATTATTGGACAAGTTACAAGCATGGGTAGCCGAGCAGAAGAAACCATCGGAGATACCAACCGCTCCCCCAGGTTTTTCCGCAGCAGCTGTGCTTAGCTTAAACGCAGGGACTATGTTCAATTTTGGGCAATTGAAGGATACAGATGATGTGGATGATTACATTGAATGTTTTGAGAGAGTGGCACAGTTAAGCGCTTGGCCAAAAGAACATTGGGCCATTCGCTTTGCGGCGTCCCTTACAGGGGAGGCTATGGCCGCCTATAGAAGCATGCCACCTGATCTCGCTGGAAATTATGATGAAGTTAAGAGAGCGGTCAGGGAGAGGCTTGGCCTTACACCGTTAGTTTATCACAATCTCCTGCGAGCAGTAAAATTAAAACAGAATGAAACCCCAAAAGCCTTGTGTTATAGGATTCGTATGCTGATAAACAAATGGCTTGATCCAGGGGGTAGATCTAAAGAGTCCATCATAGATAGTCTCATTGTAGAACAGTATTTGAGTGCTGTACCCACCGAAATACGGAGCTTTCTGATTTTGCAGAGCTGTAAAACCCCGCAAGAGGCTATTGACCTCACGGAGCGCTTCTTCGAAGCCAAGTTAATGGCCCATGAAAGCGGCAGGGCTTCTACGGGGACAGCGACACGCGAATCAGAAAGGAGGTGGAGGTTAAAGGATGAGACAGGAAGAATGTGTATGCCAACTATGAAGGGTACAATTTCGCCTAGGAAATGTTTTAAATGTGGGCGAGAGGGTCATGTGCAGAAAAATTGCTGTTTTAAGACTGCTTTAGTAGCAGTAAATGCACAGAAGGCCAGAGAAGGATTTCTCATTGTAGTAGAGGTGCAGGGAATTGCCACCACCGCGTTACTTGACTCCAGCGCGGAGCAGACAATGCTGTCTAAGATGCTGTGGCAGCAAATCGAAGCATCGGGGGTAGCAATTCAGCCTGTGCACAATGTAAGAATCCGCTGTGTTCACGGAGGCACTTCATTATACCCCGTGTACAACCTCCAGGTGAAAGCGCTAGGAGCTATTAGGAAAGTCCCCATTGCAGTAGTGCCCCAGCTACCGAACCATATGATTTTAGGAAGGGACTGGCCCCATTTTTATAAGGAGATGAAACAGGGCCTAACTTCTAAGGAAGCCATGGTTGCTACAAGAGCCCAGGTTAAGGACTCAGAAAATGGAGGAGACCCTACAGAGGAAGCTTTAGGAAGTCTTCCCTCACATGAGGATCTAATAGCCGCACCAGGAAGGAAAGTTAAGGAAACAAAACCAGAGAAGCGTAATGAGAGACATGATCGCTCTCGGCACAGGGCAGAAACTCAAACTGGCCAAGAATTACCCTGGGTGCCAGAAGAATTAGTGGGGAAATTTCTGACATTCCCCCACGAGCAACTAGCGGACCCTGCTCTGAGTCAGGCCTTTAAATGGGCCCAGAGCGATAGGGATACCCTACCCAGATTTTTTCTTGATACTGGAATACTTTACAGAGAGAGCAAGGATCCCTATACGGGCAGTATACGCAAACAGGTGGTGGTGCCCGCAACTTTTAAAAACCTAGTTTTGAGGCTGGCCCACGACCACCCGGTCGGAGGACACAAGGGCATCCGGAGCACTTTAGACCAGATCTTGGCAAGGTTCTATTGGCCGGGTGTTTTTAAGGAAACCACAAGGTTTTGCGAAGCATGCCCAACATGTCAGCGAGTTTCTGCAATTCATCCAAAAGAGGTCCCGATGATATCATCCCCGGTTATTACTGAACCAATCCACAGAATGGCTATGGACATTGTTGGTCCTTTAATCAAAACTCCCCGGGGGTTTCAGTATATTTTAGTGGTCATTGACCAAGCAACAAGGTTTCCTTGGGCCATGCCACAGCACAGTATATCAGCTAAGGTCGTGGCGGCTGAACTTATAAAGCTGTTTTGCGAAGTTGGGTTCCTGCGCGAAGTCCTCACGGATCGAGGAAGCAACTTCCTATCTAAATATTTAGCCCAAGTTTGGGAGGCGTTTGACATCCGCCATATTAAGACCTCAGCCTATCATCCACAAACCAATGGTCTCGTGGAAAGACAGAACCAGACTATAAAGAGAATGTTACGCCACAGTCTGGAAGGAGATATGGCCAATTGGAATACCATGCTCCTGTTTATCCTCTATGCCTGTAGGGAGAGGAAACAGTCATCCCTAGGGACAGCACCATATGAGCTAATGTACGGTCGATCACCCCGTGGGGTATTAGATATCCTAAAAGAGCAGTGGGTAGAACCCGACATACATGAGGTAGGAGTACCCGAGTTCCTAAAGGACTTAAAAGGCCGCCTACGCTGCACCACACAGGTTGCTGAGGTCAATTTAAGGAGCAATCAGCAAAGGCAGAAGTCCTATTATGACCATGGCACACGGCCGCGCCAGTTGGCCGTGGGAGACAAAGTTATAGTGATGGTGGCAGGGCCAGACCCGAAGTTTGAGAGCCAATGGAAAGGGCCATGTAGGATAGTCCGGCCGGTAGGTCCAGTTTCTTATCTTGTGGAAAATAGGAAAGGACGCCAACAAGTATACCACATCAACCTCTTGAAGCCTTGGCATGATAGGGCAGCCTTAGCTCAGGTAGCCACCATTGTCCCCAGCATAAAGGTTGTGGAAGAGACACAGAACATCTCCGAATCCATGAGTAGAATCACGTGCTGTGCCCCTGGTCAGAAGCCAGCCCGTGATATCTTAAGGGGGGGGATCTGTGGTGAAGAGCGCCCTCCTGAGGAAATGGAGACTGAAGGAAATCCTGAAAAGCAGCAGGATTTACACAGGATTTTCAATCCTAGAAGAAAAACCCCCTCTTCTGTTGAGCTGAGAATGGAGGCCAGCCCAGGGGAGGAGTTGAGCAGTGCTGATTGGGCACACCCAGGGGTTGGACGGGGTGTGGCTGGAAAAGAATCCCTTTTTGAAGTGGTGAATGATGCTGCTAAAGAGAAAGAGAGCCAGAGACAGAAAAAGAAAAGCCATGAGCAGATGACCTGTGAGCAGAGGGCCGGTGAACAGACGAGCTGTGAGAGGACGTTTGGAACGTCAGATGAGACCGAGTCAAGCAGTGAGTGCAAGTCCAGGAAGCAGTTTGGATGCACGTCTGAGCCTGGTAGCAACAGAGGACCTGCAAGGATTTTTACAGGTGCTGTGAAAGGAAGTCCTGTGAGAAGTGGACGGAGCCCTGGTTTAGAGTCCTGGGAAAAGGCAGAGCCCTCAAATAGAAAGCCTCCAAGGCAGACACCTGCAAAAGGTAACTCATTCTATGGGATACAGTTTGGACCGGAGAGACCCAGAAGCACTCATAGCTGGAAAGCTTTTGAGCTACCTAAGAGGAGAGGAGCCTGGCAGAGAGAAAGCAGTTCCAATAGGAGTCATGATAGAGAAGGTAAAATTCAATCTCCTATGTTTGGGGCTTTGTTAAAGGATCCCAATTGTTACCCTGATTTATTTAAGCCAAGAGCTGAAGGGGGAAGCATTACTGACCAGGAGAGAAACCCAGTATTTGCTGACAACTGCTTGTCAGGAAATTAACAGGCTGAATTGCTCCTCCAGGAGTTTAAACAGTTCTTAGAGTTGAAAGCAGGCAGACAGCCAAAGCTGAATGAGGACTCTAGTTCTGTGCAGTCAGAAGATTTAATGCAGATAGATTATGCCTTACCTTCTACAAACTCTGACAATTGTAGCATGGACTGTTCAATATGCTGTAAGGAAATGACAGTATAAAGAAGCTTGCTATACCTTGTATGGAAAGAATACAACGTGGTAGTTTCTGCTGCCGTGCTTGGAAACTTGATTGTTTGCACCCGAGTTTGAGCTCACACTGTGAAAGGAACAGTGACTGTTATGAGGCTGCAATGTATGTGAGTCACCTCTTGAGGCAGAGCTGAGTTAAGCTCCATAAGAAGGAAAGCTGATCCTATTTTTGGTTGTCTTATATTCCTGAGTTTCTTCTGTTCCTATTTAAAAGCACCATTTATGTTCATGTATTTGAATTTTGATGCGCTGGAGGAATTTCCCCAACACGAATAAATATTCTTGCAAAAGCCTTACCGTCTCTGGCACAACTACATTTATTCCTGAGAGAAGGGAGAACAAACTACATTACCCATCATTCCAAGGGAACAGTTTACCTCCATTCCTCACGGGACAATAGGCCACTCCTGTCCGTTAGCCCTAGGGCGGGGGCAGGAGCGTCGCAATACTTTAGAGAAAAGGTAGAATAGAGAAGATATTTTTATTTATTTAGCTGTATTTATATTCCACTTTTCACCGGGTCAAAGCGGTCAATTGGGGGATACATTTAACACGAGGGGATATGACACACATACGCTAATACTTACAGGGAACATGGGCAATGGAGGGTTAAGTGGCTTGCCCAAGACCACAAGGAGTGCCTATAGGACTAGAAATCCCTGTCCCTCCGGCCTGAGATTGCTGTCCCCAGGTGGGACTTGAACCCCCGGCCCTCCGGCCTGAAGTACCTTGTCCTAACCACTAGACCACTCATCCCCCTGATAGAGATTTAATTACCTCCATGGCATAAATGCACAAGTGGAGAACCTCTTTTGATTGAAAGTAAGCTTTGCTATGAGGAGACACAGGATGAGGGTGAAAGAGGATAGAATCAGGTGTAATATGCAGAAATATTTCTTTACAGAAAGAGTGGTAGATGTGTGGAATAGTCTCCCAGTGGAGGTAGTAGACAAAGGCGGTGTCTGAATTAAAAAAAAAAGATGGGACAAAAATAGAAGATCTCTAAAGGAAAAGAAGGGGACTTTAGTATTTGATATGGAAGGGCAGACTAGATAGGCCATGTAGTCTTTTTCTGCTGTCATGTTTCTGTGCTTCTATTACTGTTATGCTGAATGTGAATGATGGATATGAGTGCTGGAGGGTGGCTTCATTTACATAGTCTAGGACTCAGTAGTGCAATTGCATGATAAGGACTGTGAAAATAACATGAATGATACAGGAGGGAGGGCAGGTGTGGTTAATGAACATGTTGGGAGTATTGCAAGGTAGGTAGAGACTATCAAAGATGCTTTTGAATAGACAAGTGCTGCAATGTGCTATGGTGATCATAATACTGTCTATTTAAAAGAGGCTAGCAGTAGGTCTAGATCTTTTTTCCATCTCTTTCATAAGACTTTCTTTTCTAATTCCATTCTAGTGCAATAAAGAAGCAGGGTAGTATGGTCTGGCAACTAGGACCCTGTGCTGTGTATCCTGGGATGAACCCTTCTTTGTCAACTAAATTCATGGGATGCACTGGGCAGGGTCATTTTGAAAAATGGCAGTGTGGAGGCAGGATCATGTGGGCATTGCTCTTGCCTTCTGACTTTGGAGGTACCACGTGGGGGGTGTTGGGAGTTTAGGATATGGGGAGGTCTTTGGGGAACACAAATGATTTTTTTGGAAGTTCAGTGGGGGTGGAAGGAGCAAGGTCACAAATAATTTTATTTTGGATGTTTGTGGTTGGGGGTTCGGGGTCAGAATTTGGATCTAGTGGCCTCTAGAGTCAGTAATGAATTTTGTACTGGTTGGGAGGGAGGTGTTTTGGGGAGGGCAGCAGGCCCCATACCCTTTGTTGGGGGGGGGGGGGGGGTTGGTACTGGCAGAATGGGAGCATTAGGGGTCTATGCCTGTGCTGAATCATCTGAGGTGAAATGTCAGACTTCACCTCAAATGATCTTTTGTTCCCCACTGCATTTTATGTCTGCCTGAAGTGGGCATAAAAATCCAACTTTAAAATAAAAAATTTCAGTGCAGTTTTTTACAGTGGGAAGCAATTTGGGACTCTTTTGTATGTGTTTAGCATGCTCACTGCGTTATGCTTTAGCATGGTGGTTTTGCTCAGATTTTTCCTGCACTAGCTTGCTTTTTGCGTTGGAGAGCAAGAGTAGTGTGAGAAAATCTCGAGCAAACAGCTGCAGTAGAGCATAGTGCAGTTTGCTACATTGAGCTGAATGTGTTTTTGCCTTCCCATAGAATATGATTTTAGAAGGCTTGTGCACATTTACATGTGTAAATAGCAGGTTTACATGAATAAATGGCCAAATATTTCTAAGTAACGATGTTAGAAAAGCTGCTACTTGCACGTGTATGTTCACAGTATACACAGTTTGCAAACGTCATCTTTTGGGCTTGGTTTGGATAGGCCTAACAAGTGTGTATGTATTTCTTATTTTGCAAAGGAAATAGATGTCTAGGTCATAAAATGTAGACACCAGCAATTACATTGGCTCTGAGGCATGTGTGTTAGCTAAATACTTGTTTGGACTTGGGTTTGGAATCAATTGCGCTAGCCTCTCTGACATGAGCAACCACTTCAGAAATGCAAAACTTGAAGGGGGGGGGGGGTAATCAAAGGGATTAACATGGTTAACAGACCTGCTAACCATGTCAATCCCCTTATCTGGGATATAAAGTGGCACTAACACAGTTGTTGCTACCGTTGCATGCCCCAATGCAAACCAGTTAATATCAGAGCCTTCTGGGAGTGGCACCTATTTTATTTATTATTTTTTTATTTATTACAATTTCTTATATACCGCACTATTGTCAGCGCGGTTTACATACAACAAAATAACCATAACAAACTGCTTGGCTTCACATAGAACAGGAGTAACAACTTGGATAACATGTTTTGCTTTACAGAGAACAGGAGTAACAACTTGGATAACGCGGGGGATGCAAACTGAACTACTTACATATGTACAATGAGATTGATTGCTGAGAATTTAGGGTGTTACATGTGTACAGTAGGGTTGAGATGTTATCTTGAGGAGGTAAGAGGAGAGGCAATTAGGTAGGGGTTAGGTTAATCTGGTAGTACTGTGTAAATAAATGGAATTTGAGAGCCTTTCTGAATTGTGTTAGGTCAGTAATTGCACGGATGCCTGGTGGTAATGCGTTCCAACATTTTGGGGCATAGATACTGAAAGCCCTGTTAGATGTTGCGATTGTGTACTTTGTTGAAGCCTTTGGGATTAATAGTGCATTTGTAGATAGCCATAATCAGACAACAGCTCAATAATGGCAAAGTGGCTAAAGTAAGGTGCAGCAAAGGCTGGCCTAACTTTGGTCAGAGAAGCTAACTGGGCAGGTTGAATATTGCTGCTGCCCAGCATTGAATATCTGGGTTTAAGTTTCAGCGGTGACAGCTAACCACTGAAACTGTGTTAGCCACTGCTGCTGAATATCCCCTCAAAGTTTTTTTGTAGCTTTGCGTCTTAATTGGCTCCCCTTGGGCATCCAGCTTTCTAAAATTCAGCATGTGCCCGTGTAAGTGTCAGCACTGCATGCATGCATAGGCTGTAAAATTGCCATTTACATTTACACATTCTGTACCTAAATAGTGCCACTTTTTTAACATGTTTCTTTGTGAAATGGCTATTTCCACTGTAGAGGATGCAAACTATATAAGCTTTTCCCACAGCCGCAGGTATTTTATAAAAGTTTCTTCGTTCAGGGAGCCTTTTGTAAAATACTCTTCAAATTGTGAACATCCAAACTTGGACTTCCCTTTTTCTATCTAGATAACCTATATAAAATCATGCTTTCTAACTATAGTTTTGTTTTATAGATCATGATTTATGGACCTGGAAGAGAAAATTGCACCTAAGGCAAAGTTCAAGTCGGTGCTGTTCCCAAAGAACAAATTATCTTGATGTTCTCCATATATCTTCCTTTCCTGCTTCAGGCAATTTAATGCTGTAGAAGTTTATCTGTCTGCTTAAAATAATCTAAATAGTTGTGTTTAATTAGCTATTTTGAAATTAAATTATGTTTTTGATTTTGAAAATAAATCTATACCCTTAAAACCCAATCAGACTGTGATAAGTTTTATAACAGTTGTGTCTGTGTTTTGACTAATTTTGATTTTCAATTCAAGTATTTTTTTAATAATAGCATGAGAGAAAATAGAACTAGATTTAAATAACAGGCGCAGATCCATTCTATAAAAAGGAGCAAAGCATTTTGGAATGTATACTACATTCAGTTACTTGAGTATACATTTTAAAATCAGTAATGATTCACATTTGTAATAGAAACTGGCAAAGATCCAACTAAGTAGCATAACTTGCATGTACTGTATTTAGACAGTCTAATGTGAAGCCATTAGATTTGTGTATATTTCTCATTATCAATTAAGTGAATTATTCTTTTGTAACCAAATACAATTTCACATAGTTGCTGTTAGTTAATACAGAAGTCAGAGACTAGTTGGGTCAATATTCAAAGGGAATTATGTGGATAATGGCAGCAATTATCTGGATAATCGCCATAGCGGCACTGTCCGGATAGTGGCAGTGCTTACTATTCTAGAACTTTATGCTGAATGAATGTATTTTATTTAAATACTGTGGCTGACATTTAAGAGTCAGATACAGACTAATATGATCACAGTAGTGTGCGTTTATGCACCCAATCCAGGCCAAAGATCCCTTTTTGATTGGCTTGGGTTGGAATTATCAGGATTTGTGGAGGGCTCCATTGTCATAGTGGGAGATTTCAATGACATTCTCCTCAGGTGGATAGATTGGAGAGAAGGGGCGCAGGAGAGGATGATCACAGGCGAAGCTTGAAGAAGTTGATGCACTTATGGCAATTATCCAATGGTTGAAGAGAGGCTAATCCTCAGGGTCGGTCTTTCTCATTTTATTCTTCCTTACATCATTCATATTCACGCATTGATCTGTTGTTTATCAGCTGGTATTTATGTGCTGCCACCAGGTGATGGGTGTATGAGCCCATTACATGGTCAGATTATGGTCCAGGATGGGCAGAGCTGGTGGGGTGGGAGCACTGTAGATTCTGGCGCATGAATGATAGATTATTGCTGGTGCCAGAAGTCGTGTCCTCTATTGAGAAATCTATTGGGGAATTTTTTACCCAGAATAGTAGGGGGGGGGGGGGGAGGTGGAGGGGGGAAGTAGCTCCTCCCATAGTCTGTGATGCCTTTAAAACCTATCTCAGAGATCCAAGATGGCGGAGTGTGGCGTTAGGCTCCTGACCTAGTTTTACTGATGGGTCGAAGAGGAAGGTTAGGCGCGGTTTGATGCCCCAGACACCCGTGCTGACCTCAACTCCGGTTTCTGGTCTGTTGGATGCCTTTGTTATTCACCGACAGGAGCCACAGTCAGCATCAGGGGACGGAGGCTCGGCTGGAGGACGGTTGGGGCTGGGTAGCTTGGTGTCTCCCTCGAGCAGTGATCTCACGCCCTCGGAAGTTCATCGAGCCTCGAAGCAGCTGTGCCTGGAATTGACTCGGTGTAGTGTGGAGGTCCCGGTCTCTCTGGAGTTGGGGGTTCCTGGGTCCTTGCTGGGGCTGCATTCACCAAGTATGTCAGAGGGGAGTGTCTCTCTGCCGGAGCAACTCGCCGGACCAGTGCTCGAGAGTGGAGGATCCGCTGAGGTGGTTGGTAGCGACGCTGTAATCTCTTCCCCGGCTTTGCGGTCCACTGGAGCTATGCCAAGCGTTCAGCATGGGTCTGTTTTTTTCTTTTTCATTACTGCAGGAGAAACTTTTATGTCTCAGATTATGTCGCGGCTGAAGAGGACTCCAGCCCACAGGATGCTCCTACAGATGATGCAGTTTCACCCCTATGGTCTGCAGTTCCCGTGGATTTGGCAGGAACTTCAGCCATTTTAAGGGGTTTTGAGATGCCAGGTCAGGCAGCCTCAGGGAGTCAGTTTCTGTACTCTCCTGCAGACCCAGAGAACAGGCAAGAGGGAAAAAGGGGGCTTCGGGGAGACAGGAGGTCGAGGCCTTCTCTCCAGACTTCGTTTTGTTTCTCTACCAGGCCTACTGCATGAAGCAGGGCCTGGGGAGGAGGAAACAGTCACCATTACAGCCTCCATGTTTAGTGCGGGAACCACAGCACTCAGTGGGGACCGCTCAGGCTCTGTTGAGGGAGCAGGAGAGTGGCCCTGAGGTCACAGAGCCCAAACGTGCTTTTGAGGCCGCCGAGGATTTGGATGATGCCCTGGAGGGGCCGTCTGGTCTCGGGGCAGGATCTACGCAGGCAGGTCTCGAAGAAGGTGAGATCCTGCCAGGGGTGGACCCCAGCATAGTGCATGTGTTCAGGCATGAGGAACTCCCCTCGCTTATTGCACATTCGTTAATGGCACTGAACCTTTTGCAGCCTGTGCCTGAGTAGGAGATCCCCTTGGAGGACCCCTACTTCAAGGAATCCAGATACAGGAGACTGCCTTTCCTGGGCATTGGGCTCTCAAACAGATGATGGATTTGGACTGGGAAGTGCCAGAAATGGGATTAAAAGGGGGGCGAGCTATGGCCCGGTCTGTACCCCATCCCAGCAGTGGAAAACGAGTTCCTCAAGTTCCAAAGGTGGATGCTCTTGTCTCAACCATTACCAAGAAGAGAAACGGGAAGAGGGGACATGCCTGCTTAGTACCTCTCTTTAGTGGGAATAGTAACTCCCATTAATTTGAACTCTAGTCTGGGGGCATGCATACATCACCCAAATCCACCCTAAAAACCTCAACCTAAATCTTTTCTTTCCAGAACTTTAAACATGAACTCCCGCTCCACTCTATCAAGTGCTTTCTTTGCATTTATAGATAGGAGAAGAGCAGATTGCTGCCACTTCCAGGCATACCATAACAGATCAAGAATCCTTCTAACATTTTCTGACCTGCTGGCCCAGTACAGATCCCACCTGATCTTCATGGACCAGGGCAGGGACCACCTTATGCAGTCTAGTTAAGAGCACCTTTGTGCAAGAATCTTTGCATCTATGTTTAACAAGGGAATGGGCTGATAAGACCCATAGTATGACAGGTATTTTCCCTCTTTAGGGAGCACTGTTATCCCTGTCTGGCCTGTTTGTGAAAGGGTTTCCCTCTCCCTGACTCAGCTGAATAGTTGGGCCAATCTAGGAGCTAAAGTATCCACAAATTCCTTGTAGAATTTAGGGGTATACCCATCCATCCCCAGGGATTGCTCTGTTTCTAGATCTTGCATAGTCTTCCTCGCCTCCCCTTCTGTTATACCCATCTCTCTTTCTTACCTCTTCGTCCATCAAGGATATGGTCACTGAATCCATGCTGGAAGTAAAAAGCACATGTGGGTATTTAGCAGATGTTCAGCCTTAGGTAAGAAATGTCTCTTGTACCATACAGATGTCCCCATTCGATCTCACACACTCCTTCACTAGCATCTGACACTTCTACTGTGAGTTTGTTTATTCAGTGACTTGATATACCACCTTCAACTGGAGAGCACAAAAGCAGTTTACAATAAAAGTAAAATTAAGGGGAGGAAACAGAAAAGAAATTCCATTACAAATATGAGAAAACTTTTAGGTCAGAGGTATTCCCTCCTCCCCATTCACCTTATATTTATGCACTCAGTCTATTCCTTTCATCCTGTCTTGCACATCACTTTCCACCCCAGTCATCCCACTTCCAACTTCTCCATGTCCCATCTGGTAGACCCCACCACAGGAGGTGTGATTCCTGATCCAAGACCTCCCCACCTTAAGCATGTTCTTCTCCCCCTCTCTCTTCCCTTGCATAAATTCTTCCACCATCGCAGCAAACAAACTTATTACATGTTACATATGCAGTATTGTCACGCCCATAGCCCCTTACAGCAGTGTGGAGGGGCGTGTTTGTTATAGCAGATTCCACCACTTCAGCAGTGTGCCTGACTGACTGACTTTGAAGTGCACCATGGGAAAGGTAGTCCAGTCAGGTTACACTTGACTTTTAGGCAGAACAACACTCTTTTGTAGTTGGTCGAGAGTTAAGGCATTGACAGAATTTATTTATGAGGTAAACGCAAATAAGGTTCACAAATTGTCACCTATTGGATTTCTTCTCCAGGATTATATTTAGTACAATAGGATATAACTGAACTTAAGCACAAAACAGCTTGTAATGTCTTTCAATGCAAAGCAGAAAGTCCTTTCACAGCCACTGCTAGCAAACGTGCCTAGCAGTGCTGTTTAAAACAAAACCAAAAATATCAGCTTCACATAAACAGCTCTCTTTTCTGTTCCAAAAGAAACTTCTTAAATCCACCGTGAGTACGGCATAAGGTCTGCACTGCACTGACTTCAGCTGGTCAATGAGCAAACAATTAAGCAGCTGCAGACATTCTCAGCACAAGTATTTTCCTTTTCAAAGAACGTTTTCTTTTCACACACAGGCTCTCTAGGGTACTGGACTCTGGAAGGTTCCCTTATGATGTATTCCCTCTCAGGACTTCTTTGTGCATGGCAGTTTGGCATAAAGAACAGTCCATGTAAGAATCATCCTCTTCCAGAACTAATTCCTGTTCTCCTAGCTGCATGGGTTCTACTTCTGGCTCAGAGGGCTTAGCTGACTGCCTCCCATCAGGACAAGCGCTGTCTCCAGCAAATCTGTAATGCTCCCCATCAGACAGGCTTCCAAAACTCATACCTGGGTCAAGGCTTGGTTCAGTGGTTCCTCCCTCATATTCTGGCCAGCATGTATCTGAACTTCCCTGTCTTGTCCTCCAGCATGGGCTCTTGGTTCTCAGGGCTTCAGCTCCATTTCTCCTCCAGTAGGCATTCCTACTCCTTTTCCTCTCCCTTCCTGTATATTCTGTCCTAGCTTTAAACCTCCCAGGCTCTAAGCCTGCCCTTTCTCCTCTCAGGTGTTGCAAATCAGTCTGCCTCTTGGCAGCTGAGTAATTGGGAAAGTCACTGATGTAAGGGTTCCTTACTCTGCTTGCTTTCCCCCTCCTTCTCACCACTAGGGACACTCTGCAACCTATTGCAGCCTGGTACAATCTGGTTTCTAGGTACAACTGAGGTTTTGTATCTCTGACCTGGCAATACAGGTCCTTTGATAAGGGTAAATTCCCCCTCTTTATCCTTGTTTCCTGGGCCCTGATAAGCTTCCTTATCACAGTATCTAACAAACAACATCCTCTCACCCAATAACCAGGCTATCTGTCCCACTGCAAAGTTCCATCTCTCCCTCATCACTGCTATATGTGAGGGTGATAGTGTCAACAGGTCTCAGAAAGCTGGCCAAATTTCAGAATGGCCCACCAGATCACTCTGGGTCATCAGAATTTCTTCTTAGACTGAGGCCCCTTTTGGCCACTCTTTGCCATTTTGTAGTACTTTGCCTCTTCTGCTTTCCTGCCTTGGTAAACACCGTACTGCCTTTTCCCAGGTGTGGACTTTAAAGGTTTTACCTTGGATAGTAAACACTAGGTCAAAGAGGAACAGCCAATGGTACTTAATTAATTAATTTATTTAGCTGCATTTATATCCCACTTTTCACCGGGTCAAAGCGGTTGGGGGATACATTTAACACGAGGGGATATGAGACACATTTTCTCCTCTTATGGCTTGCTGCTGAGATCCTTATAAGCTTGCCATTTCTGTAGTGTCAGAGGTGATAAATGATATATTTTGTGCAAAGTCCCACTGCAAATATCCCATGCACCATGCCTGTTGGGCAATTTTCTCTTTCACCTGAAAGCCATGAAAGCTCGCCACAATATTTATTTATTTAAAAGTTTTCTATACCTATTTAGGTAGGTTGAGTCTGGGGACTCCCATTGCACTGTGAGCTCTATCTAGCTTGATCTGAACCCCCTCTTTCATTCTTTTGTCTGCTGCCAGGATGATCTTAGAAATCTCAGTCACCATTACCACACAGTCCACATACTCCCCGGTCTTGGGTACTCTAAACCAGAAGTTGTATTGGTAGGATCTGTTCTCAATATCCTTCATTCTGTCCTATAAACTTATTTGACTGACTCCACCATTTGTCCTTCCAGGCTTGCTGTAGCCTCTGCTTGCACTTCTGCCCAGCCCTTGGCTTCATCTACTCGGTGGCCCAGCTCTGCTACTTCTGATTGGAGTTTTCCCATTATGTCTACAATCTCATCTCTGAAAGCTATGAAATCTCTTCAGTTCTTTAAACCAATTTCACAGCTCTCTCCATATCATTAGATTGTCTGCTCCAATCTCTTCCAATGACTCTCAATCTCTCGCCTCATCTTCCCTCTGCCTCATGTCTCCATGGTATGCCATAATTTGCTTTTGGTACATCCGGGAACTTGGCATGTATTAAAATTCTTTCAGATCCACACATATTTTTTTTCTGCCATCTTCCTACATGCACAGCACATCAGGACAACACTGTCCTTTGGCCACAGCAATTGCCCAAGGTTGAACGCTGTGTTTACAGTATTGCACTTTTAGTCATAGGTTGGGCACAGCACCCAAATTACACTGCCATCTTGGATCATGATGCCACTTCCTCCGCATCCCAATTTTCTTCATTAGAGTTTGCTTTCCATTTTCTGAAAGATACCTAGTTTGACACTCACTGCATCTTACACTTCACCCTTAAACCATGCTGGCCATCGTCCTGGCTTTCTTTCTACCCTTTTCAATACGTGGAATATATTTTTAGTTGGGTTTCTTAAATGGGCTTTTTAAATAATGTCCATGCCTCATATGAACTTTTGACCTAGCAACTGCTCCTTTCAGTTTTCTTCTAATTTCCTCATTTTATCAGTCTCCCTTTTCAAAATATGTACTACAGCAGTGATGACAAATTCATCACCTTATGATCGCTATTGCCCAGTGGACCCACCACTATTGCTCCTTGCACAAGATTCTATATACTAGGAGTAGCTCTAAAGTACTTCTCCCTCTGGTCATTTCTTGGACTAAGTGCTCCATGAAGCAGTCATTTATGGACCGCTTCATGGAGCACTTTATTTCACTAGCACATTCTCAAGATTTGTGGTCATGTAACACATAGGGTTGTGGTAAATACATTGGCAGATAGCACAGATGCACTTACTGTACTATGTGTCAATGCATTTACCATGTGGTAAGTGTCTGCCCTGAACAATAAATGCAGGGGAGATGCTGGACATGCCCCACATTTACCACACAGGCTTTGCATTTACCACGACCAATCCTCCGAGTACTTACAAATCATAATAACAGAACTTCCCAATAACAGACAGAGAAGCAGCACTGCAGAAAACCTCCTTGCAGCACCCAAACTTCGCAAAATGCAACCAATCAGCATGCGAAAGAGCATTCTCATTGTATGCTTCGACGGTTTGGAACTCCCTTCCAGTGAAAATCCGCACAACCACTGACTCTAAGGATTTCAGGAAACTCCTGAAAATGCACCTGTTCCAAATGCACTTTCAGGGCATAACATAAGCAAGCAAACACCACCACTAAATTTTATACAAAGATACCACTAAGATATAGCCCACCTTCACCCTTCAACAATAAAATCACTCACACAAACCGAAACACATGCCCAGTACTTGTATATATGTTATTTCTCCAGGACCAAGCAGGAAGTCAGTCCTCACTTATGGGTGACGTCGGCGCCGACGGAGCCCTCGCGGAGCAATTTCCCCAGCTTTCGAAGAAAGCCTTTGGGAATTGCAGCGCGCATGCGCGGTCCCCTTCCTGCCCAAGGGTGCCATCTTGCTCAGTCTTCTTTTTTCCGTGGAGCCCTACAGACATAGTTTGTGATTTCATGCTGAAAAGTTGATTTTTTTCGTTCTGTTTTTCTCAGTTCGACGCCGTGTCCTTTTCCCGCTCGGCCTCGATACTCCGGTGTCGAGTCCGTTCACTATTTTTCGGTTTTTGTCCTTCGTGACTGGCGTTCCCGCCACTTTTTTCTTTTTCTCTGGCAGCACGGTCTTTTGACCTCGCAGGGGCCATTTTTCCCCCGATGGCTGCCAGCGGGTTTAAAAAGTGTGATCGGTGTACGAGGCTTATGTCTCTTACCGACACACACGACTGCTACCTCCGCTGCCTCGTACCCAATCATGACCCGATGATTTGTGGTCCATGTACCAAAATGTCCTCGAAGGCATTGAGGAGTCGGCAGTCTCAAAAGGAGAAAATCTTCTCTGACTCCGCGTCTGGCCGGGCCCAGACCTCGTCAGAGGCTTCGACGTCTCGTGACTCCAGCCCCGAGCGTCGTCGGAGCTCCTCTGAACGGGGGCCTCCCGCCCGGGAACATCGTCGGAAGAAGAAACCCGCGAGGGCGGCGTCGGAGGAAGCTCCTGGTCCCTCGAGGGCCAGGTCGCATAGCCCCGATAGCCGCCCCGGGACCTCGGAGTTGGAGAGGCCTTCGAAGCATCCTCGTCTCGAAGTGGAGTCTCCTGGACATGTGAGTACTATAGTCCTCATGGACTCGCCTCCGAAAGAGCCGACGTCGGGCCCGACGCCGTCGGGGCCCGAGTTGGGGGCTGCTGGGTCTCCTGAGCTTGGACTCAGGTTGACGGCCTTGGAGAGCAGTTTCGCTGCCTTCATGGACCAGCAGCGGGCATTGATCGCTGGCCTCGCCGGCGCATCTGCCCCGACCACCGGGACGTCGACGTCCAAGTCGACCCCGGAGGCCGAGCCGATCCTCGAGTCCATGCGGGCTCGAGTCGATCCTTGGCCACGGTCTCCCTCGGCCTCCCGTTCGGGACCGAGGTCATCGACGCCGGCCTCGGCGTCGGGGCGGAGGTCCTCGGCGGCCGCCCGCACGGATCCGCTCGATTCCTCCACGGAGGATTCGGGTTGGGACATGGAGGAGGACGAGTCACCCGGTTCTTTTCAGACTCGGTGCGTCCCCTCCGACTCGCCCGAGTCTGAGCCTCGGAGACGGTCCCCCCCGGAGGATACCCGGTTCTCGGACTTCGTGAGGGATATGGCCAAGGCTTTGGCCTTCCCCGCGGATCCCGAGGAGGAGCCTCGAGCCGAAGAGCTCGAGGCCCTCCAGTATGACTCTCCCCCGAAGGAGGCCTTTACTGTACCGGTTCCTCCGATGCTGGAAAGACTTCTCTTCCGCATGTGGGAGAACCCGGCATCGACGCCGGTGTTAAGCAAGCGGGTCGATTCCATGTATCGGGTCCAGAAGAGCCCCGGGTTCCAGAAGGCACAACTACCACACCAATCCATGGTGGTGGAATCGGCCATGCATCGACTCAAGAGTCAAAAGATGCACTCCTCGGTGCCTCCCGGCAAGGAGGCCCGGAACCTGGATGCCCTCGGTAGGAAGTGCTTCCAGGGCTCTATGCTTGCTTGTCGAGTCCAGACATACCAGCTCTACATGGGCATGTATCTCCGAGACCTGGCAAAGGAAATTGCCGGGTTCTCTGCTGGTCTCTCCGAGGAACCTTTGCAGAGGTTCCAGGCCTTGTCCACTGGTATTCGAGAGTGCTCGAAGTTTATTTCTCGAGCAGCCTACAATGGCTTCGAAGCATCGGCTCGAGTAGCTGGGGCCGGCATCGGTGCCTGCCGACAGGCTTGGCTTCAGTCATCCGACCTCGAGCCATGGGTGCAGGACAAGTTGGTCGATGTCCCCTGCAGAGGTGAAAACCTCTTTGGCAAGCCCATGGCTGACAAGGCTGCACAACTCGAGACCGAGACTCTAACCAGGACTCGCCTGTCCAGAAAGACCTCTGCCCCTTCACAGAAGAGGAAGGGCTCGGGGAAAAAGCCCTTTTACCCGAGGAAGGTGTCTGCCTATAAACAACACCACCCACAGTATCTAGCCTCAGCAGCTCCCCATCAGGGTCAGCAGGCTAAGGGACAGGGTAATGGGTCCCGTAGGCAGAAGGCCCCCAAGCCCACTACACCGGCCCCTGCTCAGCAGGGTGGTGGTTTTTGACTCCGTAAGCATAGCCTCTTCCCCCCCACTGGCTTCTCTCAGCACGGGAGGCCGGCTGGCCCACTTTGCCCACAGGTGGTCAGCCATAACTTCAGATACCTGGGTTCTTCAGGTAGTTCAAGAGGGCTACCTTTTGCATTTTCACCAAGTACTTCCCTCCTACTTTCCAGGGGAGCCTCCAAGACCCCCTCTGCACAGGGACTTACTCCTTCAGGAGTTGGCAAGTCTTCTTCAGGAACAGGCTGTGGAACCGGTGCCCCACCACCTGAGAGGTCACGGCTTTTATTCCAGGTACTTTCTGATACCAAAAAGAACAGGAGGCCTCAGACCCATCCTAGACTTGCGCAACCTCAACAAGTTCCTGCAAAGGGAAAAGTTCAAGATGCTTACCCTTGGAATCCTGCTGCCCTACCTCCAGCAGGGAGATTGGCTATGCTCCTTGGATCTAAAGGATGCTTATACTCACATCCTTATCCATCCGGACCACAGACAATATCTATGATTTGTTGTGGCAGGAAATCATTATCAGTACAGAGTACTGCCCTTTGGCCTGTCCTCCGCTCCCAGGGTGTTCACCAAATGCCTGGCAGTGGTGGCAGCCTTCCTGAGGCTTCAAGGACTCTGTCTTTCCCTACTTGGATGACTGGCTCATCCGGGCACAGTCTTCAATGGAGGTCACTCAGGCAACTCATCGCACTGTGGCTCTGCTTCAGCACTTGGGGTTTGTCATAAACTTCGCAAAGTCCACTTTGCTCCCCTCTCAGGATCTCGAATTCATAGGAGCACGGTTGGACACTCTGCAAGCTCGTGCCTTCTTGCCTCTGGAACGGGCCAACCGGCTCAGAGCTCTGGCCAGCAGGTTTCACAGCACTTCCCTGGTCTCGGCCAGGCAATTCCTGCAGCTGCTCGGCCATATGGCTTCCACGGTCCATGTCACTCCGAATGCCCGTCTACATATGAGGCCTGCTCAGTGGAGCCTTCGCACTCAATGGCATCAAGCCACAGGGAGCCTTGCGGACTTGGTACAGATCTCCGACCGCCTGGTCTCCTCACTGCAATGGTGTCTTCATCTGCCCAATCTGGTACTCGGCATGACTTTTCAGTCTCCTCCGCCTTCCCAAGTGCTGACGTCCGATGCCTCTCCTGGGATGGGGAGCACATTGCCAGGGGACATGTACTCAAGGCCTTTGGACCCCTTGGGAGGCTGCTCAACAGATAAACTTCCTGGAGCTCAGGGCGATCCGCCTAGCTCTACGGACCTTCTCTCACCTCACCTCTCATCAGTCTGTACTAGTCCAGACGGACAATCAGGTTGCCATGTTCTATGTCAACAAACAGGGGGGCACGGGCTCCTTCCTTCTATGTCAGGAGGCTCGGAGACTGTGCTCTTGGGCAGTCGACCATGGCATCCTCCTCAAAGCGGTTTACCTGCCAGGACAGGAAAATTACCTAGCCGACAAACTGAGCAGGATTCTGCAGCCACACGAATGGAGGTTAGACCCGTTGGTGGTTCAGCGGATCTTCCTCCGATGGGGCCTCCCCACCATGGATCTTTTTGCCAGTCCTCTGAACCGGCAACTTCCCAGGTTCTGCTCCAGGCACCCGCACCCGCTCAGAGTAGTGGCGGATGCTTTCCTCATCCCGTGGTCCACAGGCCTACTGTATGCCTTCCCTCCCACGCCACTCGTGTCCCGGACGCTTTTCAAAGTTCTCCGGGACAGGGCCTCGGTAATCCTGGTAGCGCCCAGATGGCCGAGACAGCCCTGGTTCCCGCTCCTGCTACAACTGGCGGTGGACACTCCTCTTCCTCTGGGGTTTCCGCCCGATCTCCTGACTCAGGATCAAGGCACTCTCCTGCACCCCAACCTCCGGGTCCTTCACCTGATGGCCTGGCTGCTGAAAGGGTAGTCCTAGCTCCGCTCCTACTACCTCCGGAGGTGGAAGATGTCGTCCTAGCGTCTAGGCGACCATCCACCCGGTCGTCTTACGCCCTTAAATGGCGTCGCTTCTCTATGTGGTGTTCTCAGCAGTCTGAGAACCCCTTCTCCTGCTTGGTATCTGTGGTACTGCAATACTTGCTTCACCTTTCCAATCTAGGCCTCAAGTCCAACTCTGTCAGGGTCCACCTCAGTGCTCTCTCTGCACATCACTCGTCGGTGGACGGCAGACCTCTTTCCGCACACCCCTTGGTGGCACGTTTTCTCAGAGGCCTCCTTCTGCATAAGCCTCCTTTGTGCCCACCAGCCCCTGACTGGGATCTCAATGTCGTCTTACAGCGGATTACCTGTCCGCCTTTTGAACCTATGGCTACCTGCCCTCTTCGTTTCCTTTCCTGGAAAACTCTCTTCTTGGTAGCCCTTACCTCCGCTAGGCACGTTAGTGAACTGCAAGCCCTAGTGTCTGAGCCTCCTTACACTAGGTTCTACCCGAATAGGGTGGTCTTACGGACTCACCCTAAGTTTCTTCCAAAGGTGGTTTCCCCTTTTCATCTCAACCAAGAGGTGGTTCTTCCTACCTTCTTTCCCAGGCCGCATACCAGCCGAGCTGAAACATTTCTGCATACCCTGGACTGTAGGAGGGCCTTATCCTTCTACCTTGACCGTACGCGGGAGCATAGAAAGGCTGTTCAGCTTTTCGTTTCTTTTGACCCCAATAGGTTGGGGGTTCCTGTCTCCAAGCGTACTTTGTCCATCTGGGTAGCTGACTGTATTGCTTGGGCTTATGGGGCAGCCGGCCTCTCCTTAGAGAGTCGAGTCACGGCTCACCGTGTCAGGGCGAAGGCTGCGTCAGTGGCTCATCTCCGCTCTGTTCCGTTGGCAGACATCTGCCGGGCCGCTACTTGGTCTTCAAGCCAGACTTTTGCAGCTCATTACTGCCTGGAGAGGGAGTCCCGCAGGGACAGTGCTTTCGGACAGGCAGTCCTCCACAATCTCTTTGAGGTTTAGGCAACTCCTACCCTCCGGCCCTGGTGTTGGGCTACCGGCCGGGAGTGTATTCAGAGAAGATTCCTTCCTTCTGTTCTGCTGAGCTAGAGGGAGCTCATTTTTCGGCTTGAGGTCTCCGGTAGCCTTAAGCTTGGGAGTCCCATAAGTGAGGACTGACTTCCTGCTTGGTCCTGGAGAAAGAGTAGTTACTCACCTGTAACAGGTGTTCTCCAGGAGCAGCAGGAATCAGTCCTCACGACCCTCCCTCCTCCCCTCGGAGTTTCAGTCATTCTTATCCATTGTTTTTGCTAACTTTTTTGCTGTCTTTTCGCTATGTCATCAGACTGAGCAAGATGGCACCCTTGGGCGGGAAGGGGACCGTGCATGCGCGCTGCAATTCCCAAAGGCTTTCTTCGAAAGCTGGGGAAATTGCTCCGCGAGGGCTCCGTCGGCGCCGATGTCACCCATAAGTGAGGACTGATTCCTGCTGCTCCTGAAGAACACCTGTTACAGGTGAGTAACTACTCTTTATGCCTTGGATTTACTGGTATTTATCATTAATGTTAATATATTGGATTCTAATAATTATATGGTTCCTTACATGTAGTTAAATGTTCTTTATAATGTTGACATGCTCCATGTAATATTCTGTCCTGTTCTATGTAAACCGTATTGAACATTGGAAATGCAGTATATAAACTTCTCAAATAAATAAATAAATATGTTCATTTTTGCTACTAATTTCTTTCTTTCTTTATTTAACAACTTTTCTATGCTGCTTTTCTGATAATCAAGGTGGTTTGCAAGTAAAATATACTCTGGATAAGCATACACCAAATTGAATTGGTTAACAAATCAAATATTAACAGTAACCTAAAATTAAACATAATCTTATTGGGTACTAATAATTGTTCTTCCAATAATTATTCTGAATATTATATACTGAGTAATTGTGGGTGAGGGAGTGAGTATTCACCCGACTGTATAATTAATGGGTATAGAAGAATGAGTTTTGTCCATTGAAATGAGTGTGTTTAGAATAGCTCTTATTCCTAACATGCTATCATATGATGTTAGGTGTTTTCACCATAGTATTCTATGAATAGGTGAGTTTTGAGGTTTTTAAAAAATGTAATTAGTGCCTCAATAGATCTTAATTCATCCGGGAGGGAGTTCCAGATAGTTGGTGTGTATAGCGAAAAGGCAGTAAGTGCAAAAACTTACAACACCTTAGTTTGTTAATGTATTTAGTGCCATTTAAATAGAAGATCCATGAGGAACAAACATTTCTTAGACAGTTTATATATTGTACATTAGATCAACCCAGAAAGACCTAAAGAATTGGGCAACAGATAAAATACTGAATAATTTCTCATAGTAAATTAAATAGGGAAACTCAGAGCTTGAAAGGAAGAATACTATTGATTTTTAAAGTAATCTAAAAGCATTCAATATTTAAAAATGATATTCTAATCAATTAATTATTTTGTGATAGGTGGAGAACGAACCTGTGGAGTACATGATCTAATCTGCATTAGAAAAGGTAAATAATTTACTATTTCATATGTTGGCTAGTTTCACCTAAGAACTACAGTATGAAATGTTTCAGCAAATTCTTATTTGGTGGGAGGCATTTCAACTTTACAGTAAAAGTTATTTTCTCTGTGACTTCAGGACTCTTTTGAGTGCAGTGCACCCAGGGCCGGCCCAAGCATATTGACACACCTTCATCCATGCGCCCCCACCCTCCCCTGGGGTAGTTCAAGACCCTTGTCATCAATTTCCTATCTCCCCATAGTCCAGAACTCATCCTTATTTCTCTGTAGTCCAAATATCCCCTTCCCTAACCCCTTCCAAGTGTCCAGCATCGCATCTTTCCTTGCCTTTCTGCAGGCATCCCTCTTCCGCTCCTACCCTTCACTGCTGGCCAGGCGAGCACTAAAAGCAGAGTGAGAGCAGCCAGTTTAGGGCCTTGAGCAGACATGTGTTCAAGACCTGCAACATCCTGCCCTCAGGGAGGGGGGGGGGGGGGCAGGCAGGCAGGACAGGGACGGAATACAACAGGCCTTGAGCATGCAGTCTGCTCAAGGTCCTGCACCATCCGCTCTCACTTTGCTTTATGCCGGGCCCTGATAACTACTGCCCCAGCACTGTTCCTAGATTTGTGACACCCTGGGTGAATGCTTATTCCTTCTAATGGTTTGACTGGCCCTGTATGCACCCTATCATTCTCTTTCTCCAGAAGAGCCTACTGGGGAGCTGGTGAGGGAGTCAATGGCTCTCTAATAGACTCTGAACAACTTTGGAGCACTGCAAAGGAGAGAGTAAGCCTTCCATTGCAATTCTAACTCCAAATAGGTTTGAATTATTTTGTTTTTGAGTGCATAGTGCTAAAATATACTATAACATCTTTGAGCACATTTCAACTTCACCAAAGAGTTTTGTGAGTTTTGCTTATTATACAAAGAATTCATTTAAATCCTATTTGTTACTAAATATTTGTAAACTAGAGATGAAGTAATACAAAATAATTCTGTTTATGTAGTGATGTACTTGTTAGGTTCCCTAGCCACATGGGTAATCATGGATAGAAGTCTGTAGCTGAGGCAGCGATAAGAATCCCAGAGTGCTGGAGCTGAAGTTAAGAAATGAAGTGGAACCAGAACACAGAGCAGAATCTCAAGTGTGTGAGCTGTAAAGTAAAACTGGACTTAGCACTGAAACCTGAGATGGAACTCTTTGAAGGACAGAGTCAAGACCAGCTTTTTCTGCACCTGGGGCAGATATTCAAAATTATACCTGCCTGCCTCCTTTTTATAATACGAGCTTGCTTTAGTTGTGAGGTTTGGGCACTGCATGGTTCTCTCAAGACCAAGGGTTTATGCAGTTACAGGATCAACTAATCGCATTATTACCTGTACATAGTTGAATTCTACTGTTCAATGTAAATGTATACAGATGTGTACAAGTTTGTTAAACTGTTCCATGTAAACCGCCCTTGATCTCTGGAAGGGGCGGTATAAAAGAAATAGATAAATAAATAAAAATAAATAAATAAATCAATCCTGCTGAGTTCGATATTTTGTGGCACAAACTGACCAGTGCCGCTGAATATCCCTACAGACGACCTTGTAGTGCCATGACGGTCCATCGGTGGGACTGAGATGTTCTTGGCACCTCTCCGATCATCAGCAATTTTTCAGCCTCGCTAACCAGATAGGTGCCCGCAGAGAGTTAGGACAGGCCATTGGCTGTCCTAGTGTTATCCGGTTTGGCTAACCAGTTAGCGACTGAATGTCGCTCCTCACTGAATAGCAAGGGAAGTTGGCAGTGAAACCAGATATTCAGCACCAGTGAATATCTGATGTCTGGTGCTGAATATCCAGTTTCACTTTTTCCCATGGTGGCCAGGTGCTTTACAAGTGCTGACTGCTCTGGGCCTGAGCTTCTAAGCTAGGCTCCTAAATTTGTGCTCTGTTTTTAGCCAGATTTAGGATCCTAAGTTTAGAGTTGAAAATGCATCTTAATTTAGTAGCTATTAAGGTAGTGCTTACAAATTTAGGCCTACCAAATTAGCCTAGATTTTTGAGCCGAGACTTTATGAGCAGTGTAGTACTGAAAAAAAGAGAAACAGAAGTGCATTTTGTCCTGTACTGACCTATCAGTGAATTATAAGAAAACAAAGGTGCTGTTTGTATCCCATGATCCTCTATTCTAGCCACCAAAAACATTGAAGGTGAGGGAGGTGAACTCAGTAGTTAAGCTGAAAGTCCACTATCTCAGAGTTGTATTAAACCAAAGACTGACTCTGCCTTCCCATATTAACAGTGTGATAAAAGGGGCGGCCTAAGGGGGATGTGGGGCCATGTGCGGAGACTCATTGTGGGGCCTTATATGTATAAAGGGCCTTATTTGCATAAATATTTGCATAATGTTAATGTGCGCTAACGTTTAGTAAACATGCCACTTAATGAGTGTCTGGATAAAGAAAGACTACCCAGATTTCTACATTACTATATTCTAGGGCCAGCCGCCAGGCACATTAGGAAGTACTATAAACACTGCTCATTTAGAACCCATAGCAAACCTGCCGTATCATAACAGCACTACCAGGACTCACAAAACACCAAACCTTCCCTATCAAAAGGAAACACTGTAAATATTAAACCAATACATCTCAGAGAATACCAATACATCTAGTGAGGAAAGAGAACAAATGGCACTGTCAAATAGAAACTACATGAACAGAATACCTCAGCTCAGTTACACATGCAGAACATAGACTGTGTGATGATGCAGAGGGCTTAAACAGCAGAAAAAGGGGTTTAAAACTACAGCTTTCCTCAAATGCACACAATAATGCAGGCAGGGAAGGGGTTAAAGCACAAGCCCAGAGAAACTCTCTGCACAGAAAGGCAGTGAGAGAGCCACACCCCAGCTCCATGACAACCCGGGGAGCTGATGTAAGAGGCAAGGGGGCGGAGTCAAACCGGATAGGGCAGCCCAATGCTCTTAACCAGGAAGTAACAGAGAGAGTGAGAAGTCGTGGAAGTAGGCTGAGTCCGCGTGAGAGAGACAGAAGGAGAGCAGGAGGAGTTCCTGAGAGAACAGGAAGTGTTCGTGTGGGAGAGTCAGGACATGACTCTGACCTGGGTTCAGAGAGAAGCCAAGGAAGGAGCAACCAATGCCAGGATAGCACACAGTGCT